>ML677326.1:65168910-65414263 GCA_007922305.1 Dermatemys mawii
CTTCTTGAAAGATTAAAAACATAAATACTCCAACTTCCCTGTTTGTGTGCCATGAACACACAAATTTGAATGTCTTTATTTCTCTACCACAAGGTAACAAGTCAAACACAAACCAAAATTGTCCACAAAGAAAACTAGGTTCCAGTATGACTAACATATTCAGCTTTGGTTAGACCTCTGTAGGGCTTAACCTCAAATAAAGAATGAATAAAGTAATATTCTGGGCAGGCAGACATTTCAAGTGAATTGAAAATGAGGAAAGCTCTTATTCAAAACATTCATTACTATTCTTTTCCAGAATTCCAGTCCAAAACAGCTATTTTAGCAGATTTACAATTTATGAAGCCAAGGCATGCCTGCAAAAAAATCCCATAGACAGCTAGAAAGAAAAGTGATAAAAGTCTGCATTCTTGACTATAAATGCGAACAAAGCTGATTATTAGTGCCTCTCTTTTAGTGCTAGCATTTAATTTTGGTTTATGGTCCTGTAAAATAAATGGTGTGAGTGCAGCCCACAGTTAACATATTTCTCATGCAACAGCCTGTTCTAAAATGATGTCTAAACAGCAAGCACACTTATTTTTTGTTTTGTAATTAACTGAATTTTAGAACGGTCTTCCACACCTAAAACATGGTAATCATCATCTTGCTGTGAACTAAGTCACACCTTGCTATAAAATAATTTATTTGAGATGCACATTTTAGCAGAGAGCACATATTTGTGTCTAATTAAACATGCCACTCTAATTACAGCTTTGGTTGTTACAGACATTTCTGAAAACATCCAAGATATGCGAGAAGAATATTTCCATTTCATGCTCCCTCAACCCTTCATTAAGTTCTACACGTGCGCTCATTCTGACACCCGCAGGCTCAATAGCTGCACTAGTGCTAATTAAGTTTGGCCATCATGATCTTAAGAAAAGTACTGCTCACAAGAAAAGATTATAACTATTCCATGAGAAAACAGTGATTGTTGTGATCTGATCTAATGTATTTCACTCTTCATCTTTTGTTGCAATACTCCTTTCTGCATAATGCAAATAACTAACACTTATTACAGCTATTCTCCCAGTCTTTGGTAGTTGGACTAGAAAATATATCCTTTGACATCCTTTGACTGTAAAGAGAACTACAACTTCAGAAGGAGTCTCTTTCTGTACTAAATCATTGAAACAATTTATCTTTTTTAAAAAAAGTGAAAATAGCATATAAGGACATTAAATGGTCAGATAAGAAGTGCAAGAGCTTGGTCCTTTACAAAAACATTGAGCACTTCCAAAAGAATAATTACTAATAGTAATAGCAGTCTTAATATGTCAGTAGCAATATATCCACATAATATATGCCTAGTACACTGGAAGCATCTCTACTACAGTATTATGGACTACACCCTTAATGATTCCAGCTTATGTCACTACATGAGGATTTGTTTCCTAGAAGCAGCACTCTCTTGTGGACCTTGTGCAAGGATCAAATGTCAGTATATTATCTGTCCTTTTCTGGACAAAATGTCTATTATTTATGAGAGATTTGAGGAATGACTAGATAGCTCAGGGAGTTGACCATTCATGAGCTATAGACTATAAAACTATAGTTACTAGAGAATCACACACTTCATTGCTTCTTTTGGCAGAGCTCATTGCACATATCAGGGGCTCCATGCCTCCCTGCATCCTTCCCCACAAGTTCCTATCGAAGCTTTATTCCCCATTTTGCCACCAGGGCAAGTACCCTGACTGATCTCATAAAAGCTCGGGGACCTGAGATGGTGCAATGAACAGACACAGCAGAGAGGGCATTTACAGATCTACGGACAGCCCTTTGCAGTGACCCTGTACTTATAGCCCCAGGCTTCACTAAGCAGTTCTTCTTGCAGACAAACGCATCTGAAGTTGGACTAAGGGCTATCCTATCCCAGATGGTCGGGGAAGAAGAACATCCAATCCTCTATCTTAGTAGAAAACTTCTCCCAAGGGAATAGAAGTATGCTCTGGTCGAGAGGGAATGCCTTGCCATTAAGTGGGCCATGGAAACACTGCAAGTCTATGTGCTAGGTAGGCAGTTTACTCTTTTGACTGACCATGCCCCTCTTCAGTGGATGCAGCGGAACAAGGAGAAAAATGTGAGTGACTAGATGGTTCTTATCCCTCCAACCCTTCCAGTTCCGCATACAGCACAGAGCCAGAAGTCGCCATGGCAATGCAGATGGCTTATCACGGGTGCATTGTATATCAACCCAAGTTGCCCAACCCCTTGGTGTTGAGCATGGGGGAGGATATGTGATGGAGTCAGTCCAGAAGGGTATAAAAAAGTGCTGGAAGGCAGGTATATCAGCCTCAGGATGTGCAGGTCCCTGTTCCCTGGATAGCCAAACAAAGGCTACTCCAGGCCAATCAAGACACCTGGGACCAACTAAGAAGCTTCTAGAAAGCAGCAGAAATAGCTAGCCTGATTGGGACACCTGAAGCCAATCAGAGGCTGGCTGAAACCAGTTAAAAACCCTCCCAGTTAGTCAGGTGGGTGTGGATGTCAGGAGCTGTGAAAGGAAGTTGTGCTGTTGATGAGACTGAGGGTAGACAACATATCATATGCAAGGAAGGAGGCCCTGAAGTAAGGGTGAAGTGGAGTTTGAAGAAGCGGAGACTGCTGTGGGGAAGTAGCCCAGGGAATTCTATTGTGTTTTGTGGCTAAAAGGTCAGCCATCTTAGCTGATACTATTAGGGTCCCTGGGCTGGAATAGAGGGCGGGCCCAGGCTCCTCCCTTTCTGCCTCCCCTAATTAGTTACTGAGAAAGGGAGGTCACTCTGGGGCCTAGATGAGTTTCTGAGGCCCCTAAATCTGCCAGGAAGCGCAGAACCCACAAATACAGACTCGGAACTTTGTCACACATATATTAGTGACAAAGGATATATTCAACAGTAAGCAGAAAGCAAGACAAAATAAGCTCTACATAAGTTTAATAAGCCTCATGTCTTTAACCAGAATCAATTGCCCTGTGCTGCTATCATACATTCTATTGCTGTTAAGCAATCTTCATCTATAAATACCATTTTTCAAATTCTCTTCTGAGTATTATGGTACACTTCCATTGATTTAACTAGAATTGCACCCTTTTTTTGAAAAAGTTACCTACAAAAGCAGAACCAGTCCCAGGGAAAATTGTGTTCACTGTGAAAGTCGCAAAGTTTCACAATTTTACATTTTCATAGCAGCAACTTCACAGAGCCGTGAAATGTACAACACATCCATGTGTTTGATCAGAAGTCTGTGAGCAAACTCATGAGATCTAGCTGCAGGTTACTATATGAACTGATATTCCGAATCTGCATTAGCAGTTTTTTTCTGGCTAAATTTCCAGGCAGCTTTCAGCAACGTGGCAGATACCTCCATTTCACCACATTTCACTTCTAATACATAACACTGCCAATTTTTTGCACATGTCCTTTCTTTGAAACTAAGTACCACAATAACACACCAGGGGAAAACTAAGCAACACAATATAACACCAGGGGAAAACTAAACAAAAGATTTAAAAACCACAATGAGCAGAGTTAATTGTGTATGCTGTAAAATGCTTTGTGGACTAAATCCCAAATGAGAAGTTCTAAGATAAAAGAATCAGCTGCCTTCAGACACAAAAAGGATCATTTTAAAGCCCTAACACTGCAGAAATGTCTGAAATTAACAAATATATCATCCTCAAACACCCTCACAAAAAAGAACCACAAAACTAAGTCCAGTTACTGTACAACCAAGACACACTTTAATCCTTGCTCAAGTATTCCTTTTCCAGACAGTTTGTCAAAGAATATTTTCATATGCTACTAGGTCATTGGGTCGGAGGTTGTTATGATGCCTCAAGCAATTGCAAAAACATGCACATAGCATTACAGACAATGAGATGACAGTACCCATGTTGCCCAGGGATCTGCAGTGAGGAGCCAATGCTCAGTATGTATTGTGATTGAGATTCTTCTCAACAGCATTACTAGAACCCCATATTCAGATAACACTGAGGGCCACTTATTGGCTAAGAACTTGATCCCCATTGAAATCAATGGCAGTCTTCACATTAACTTCACAGGATCTTGCTTCAGACCCTAAAAGCATAAAACAAATTGCCTTTGTATCTTAATTTCCTCTCTCTAAAAAAAGAACAGGAAATATCTTGTTAGATTGCTGGTGCCTTTTCAAAAGATCCAGGACATGTAGAAAATAAGAATCCACAACACCCTGCTTGAACGCTGGACATCATTTCTGGACATCCTTTATTTCAAGCCCTCTTTCCTTTTAGCAGGGTCTGCAGGTCCCCCCTGCCCTCCACTTTCTCTCAGATGGGTAATTCATGCCTACACAGGGTGGTGGGAACTCCTTCCTTCCTTCATTTTCAAAGACTAGGGTTTTCTTTTTAGTTTAAATGTTTTTCCATACACTTCAGTGGTCCCCCGTCTTCCCCAAGGTTGTACAATGCTAGACTTGCAATTAGTTTCATGTGAATAACTAACCTGGGAGGTGACCCAACCCAATTACGTCACCCATTGTGAGTTGATGCTGCAGTTGCACCCTACTTACAATTACAGTGTTCTACACACACATTCATAACCATAACCTCCTAATGACTATCAAGTGCAGAACATTACAAATGTTCATAAAAGACCTTACCAGACATATTTAGACACAATCACATTGTATAAACCAGTTGATTGAGGTGTTTATATTGGGGGGTTCAGGCACCCTGTTCTCCCCATAGGGAGTCTGAACCCTGCTTGTCACAATGTGTAACAAAATATTTAATAATGGGCTTGTCCGTCTAGCAGAGAAAGGTATGACATGATCTAAAGACTGAAGTTGAAGCTAGAGATATTCAGACTGGAAATAAGGCATTAATTCTTAATGTGAGAGTATTTAACCACTGGAACTATTTACTCATGGTTGTGAAGGATTCTTTACCACTGACAATTTTTAAATCCAGATTGGATATTTTTCTAAAAGATATACTTTAGGAATTATTTTTGGGTAGTTCTTTGTCCTGTGTTATAGAGGAGGTCAGATTAGATGATCACAGTGGTTCCTTCTGGCCTTGGAATCTATGAATCTGTAGCAACAGTAGTGAGAAATGTCCCTTTGTCACACATCTAGATAGTAATTAGCCAGGAAGTTCCACCCATTCCTTTTGGATGACGGCACTGTAATCCATACTTTAGTCACCTCCAGGCTGGACTATTACTATGGTCTCTCCCTAGAGACTGTGGAAGAGACAACACTCATATTCCAACAGCCTGTCTTCTGAGCAAGAAATAATTATAACCCATTATATCCGTGCTCTGCTGGCTCCCCATCCATTGAAACCAGAACCATTTCAAAGTGCTGGTCGCTCCTTACAAGGCACTAGGAGAGCTGTGGGTGTTCAGCACCTTTGAAAATAGGGCCCTACAGTGTCTAAATCTGGTGCCCAAAAATGGAAGCACACAAAATTAGAAGTGACCTTTGAATATTGAGCCTTAGGCGACTCAAGGCCCAAAGTCACATAGAAAGTCAGAAGCAAAGCTTCTGACTCCTAAACTGCATTCTTTACTTCATACCAAATGCAAAATTACACACTGCAATGCAGGCACACCATACTGCATGACTTGTTGGTTCAAGAAGAAGGAATCTCTATGATACATTTCTCCATGCAAGAGGCATGTGTTTCTTTGACTTGATGATAGAGAATGAGCTGTGTGCAAAAATATAAAAAGAAGAACACCTGCAAGGTTTGCTATTATTATTGGGGCAATACTCCAGATTGCCCATTGAGTTTGGTGCTGTAGACATAGGAACAAGTAATGCTTCCTTCTAACCTGGTCAAGTCTCAGAAAATGTCTGGAACAACTGAAACAGAAGTGTTGCACTTGACTTACTGGTCTTTTTGACCTTCTAGAAGGCATTACCTCTAGAAAATCTACTAATATTGATTTAATTTTGCCCAGATTCACTGTCACATTGTATAACATCTTCATAGTTCCCTTATCATCATTGTTCTACTCTCCGTCCATTTTGTTTGTGTGACAAGCAGGAAGGAGGGTGGACATGACTCTTGAGGGGAAACTGCTCTGATTGGGATACCTGGAGCTGTAACCTGAGATGAGAAGGGGGAGGGGGAGATGACACCTAGGGCCCGGGGGAAGTGAACAAAGGAAGGGGGATGGCTGCAGGGTTTGGTGGGAGTAGAAGCTGGCTGGGGAAGAGGAGGGGGCCTGGATTTGGGGTCTTATCTCCCTGCCCCCCAGAAGGGCCTGACTAAGGGGTCCTGTTTGTACTGACAAGCTCTGAGTTGGATTGTGTTCCTGGCATCTCAAATAAATCTTCTAATCCACTGGCTGGCTGAGAATTTCTGTGAATTCCAGGAAGTGGGGGGTGTGGGAACGGGACTCCGCCACCCCCTGTGACAGTTTGTTTTTCTTACCACTTCCTGAGAGTTTTGAAATAAATATTTAAAAATAAGGTAAAGTGCCCAAGACAGGATTTTCTGTTTCAGAGAACTGGGATGAAAATTGTGTGCATGTATACAAAAGAAAAATTAACATGCCCTTTACAAACTGTTACACAAAATAGCAGGTATGTAGTTCCTCCTTGGCCAATAAGTAAGCTGCTTTGCATAAATTACAGAGATGCATTACTGGGTGTGGGATAAAATACCAAAAGTAGAAAATACTTTAAGGAGGCAAACAATCACATTTTGCAGTATTTATGAAGTACAGGAATGCAGCTTTCCCTCTGGACTTTTTTTAAAAACTATATTAAATTATACTTCAACTCTAGTTTCAAGAAGGTATTTTTAGAAGCAATTACTCTAAAAGGTTTAAGCTTCATGGAAACTAATCTATGAGAATCCCTTAATCTGAAGCACCCTAAATAGCTGAGTAAAACACTCGATCTTCTAAATGAAAGGGAAAATCAATTGTGTACTGGAAAAAAGTGTGGCCTATAACTAGAGATGGAATGAGCCATTACAGAAATGCTGGTGTAGTTGCAGCTATAGGCACACTCTGTGTGGAGAGTAGGATTGGCATTTATATCTCCTTGTGCTCTTCCTATTGGCCATTAATGGTCAGATGGGACAAACTATCATCTATTTGAGGGGTTCCGTTTAAACTTAAGAAGTCCTTTTCCTCAGGGGTTACTCTCCTCCATCCCATGGTCTTTCCCATGATTTTCCAGCAGGCACTTTATGTTGTAGCAATAAGTAAGGGTGGAAAAAATTAAATGCTATGCTTAAAAGAAGTTAAAAATCATTACAAAGTTTTTGTCTATGCTTTACAGTTAAACCCTTACATGTAGGCAGAAAGCTTAATAGTTACGGACCTTCGATGGCAGACTCTAGGCACTCAATTAATCATTCCCCACACCGCTGGGCAGTCTTGAAGAAGCATCTTGAACAAAAACTCATATTTAAACCTCTAAGTCAAAGTAGATGGGAAAACAGGATAGACGCTATTAGACCATTCCGATATTCTGATATTGAGAGATTTACGATGCACTGTTTGAAATAAGCTGAAACATTGGCTCAGAAAATGATGCAGTTTCAATTTTCATGTTGCACAGTTATTTGGCTTAATATTCTAAATCAAACTAATCTGACCAGCAAAGTTGCAGAACATAATCATAGACATATCCGAGGCAAGACGATTTAGAATAAAACACTGGAATATTTTTTAAAAAATACCATTCAGATGAAGGATTTGAAGAAACTGTCAAAGAAGCAACAACAATAACAGAGGATCTTGATTTTGAACAAACATTTGCACCTCAACAATTCATTCGTCCTCAGAAAAAAACAAGACGGTTTTGTTATGAGGCTCATGATGATCCTATTCTTGATCCAAAAGAAAGATTTAAATTTGAATGTTTCTATTGTATTTTGGATGTAGCTATAACTTCCATGGAAGAAAGATTTTACCAGTTGCATGGTCATTGTGAAACGTCTGAATTTTTATACGATAGTGGAAATATTAAAAAGCAGTTTTCCAAAGAAGACCTCATGAAGCACTGCCAAGACCTACATTTAGCGCTCAGTACTGATAAAGCTGCTGACATTGATGTAGTAGAATTGTATGATGAATTAATAGCTTTATCTGAGCTAATAAGTCCTAAAACTTCTCCTCTAAAAGTATTAGAATTTATAGCAAGAAATGATTTTTTCACTCCAAACACTGCTATAGCATTATGCATTCTTTTAATATTACCAGTATTCATGGCTTCTGGTGAGCACAGTTTCTCAAAACTGAAATTACTGAAAAATTATTTGAGGTCCACCATGTCTCAAAATCATTTGTCAGGACTCACATTAATTTCAATTGAAAGTACCATTGCAAAAAATTTAAATTTCACTGACTTATTAAAAGACTACACAAGTATAAAAAACAGAAAAATTCAGTTCATATAAATTCTTTTAATTTATAAGAAAGTGGAAGACACTAATGTTTTTCATTACAATGTATAGTTGAACACAAATTGTTTGTAATTGTGATTTTGTTAAAATTAAATGAGTACACTAGTAGGAAATTGCTTAATTTCACCAACTACAAATTCTCTGTTTTTGTTTTTTTAATTTTAAACAGTCAAAACAAAACAAAATTGCAAAGTGCAAACGTGTAAAAGCCAAAAAAATGGGGGGTGGAGGGGAAGCGAAATTTTTTTTTGCTTGGGGCGGCAAAAAACCTAGAGCTCACCCTGTTCCTTTTGGAGTGGGTCACTCTCTTTCTTTCATGCTCATTTGTTTTATCTGTGTATTTTTTATTTCCTCACTCTAGCTTTCTTATCTTTCCTTTAGCCAAATCTATCCCTTCTCTGTTAAATACTTTCCTCAAATATCTTCCCTGTTTCTTCCTTCATTCTCTCTCCAACCAGCTGTCCTCCTCTCTGAGTGCTCCTTCTTCCTCCAGCATGTCCCTTGGTATTTCTTTTTCAAACTTTCCTTCCAAAGCCACACATTACATCCATAGGTCCTGGCCAATCAACCTACTCATGCTCCTATTAGTAGGGTGGCAATCAGCCTGCAGAACCTCTTCTGATGCCCATATGCTGTGTAGATTACTGAGGAGCACTCATTCCCTCACATTTTGCAGTCCATTGTTTCTGCTAATGGCTCATTACCCCGTCTGGATTTTCCGTTGTTGCTTCTGAAGAGCTAGTTGTGTGGTGACACCCAAAATAACACATCTGAAATACAGATATATAGTTAATATTCCTAACTTCAGAATGATACAGGCATACACAAATTGGATAATCACGTTCAGTAAATCATGACCTTTCCAATGATACCTTACATGAGCCATCTTGCATAAAGTATATCTCAGTTATGTCCTTCATTTCATTAGCATGTTTTCATAAGAAATAGGGAATAAAATGTCACAGTATTTATCCTCACAAACCGCCATGAGGTAGGAATATGCTATTATCTCCATTTTATGGATAGGGAAGGGAGGCAGAGAGAGGCTAAGTGACCTGTCCATGGTCCTACAGGAAGTCTGTGGGGGAGCAGGAAATCAAATCCCAATCTCCCAAATTCTACATGAATGCCCTAATCACTGAACTATCCTTCCTCATGCCACATTGACCTTGACTATAAACAGGGTTAAATTGCAAGTGTCAATACAGTGCCTGCATTTTTCTGTTTCAAAATGTCAATACGTGCAATGGAACGCGTTAAAACATTTAGTTCAAAAATGGATGAAATGTGGCCTGTTTTCAAAAAACAAATATTTTAGTTTCTTTGCTGGTTTTTTAAATTAAGCTTTTGAAAAACCAAAAGTCATCTGAAAACTGAATAATTTGGTTTTTTGGGGATGAAAATCAAAAATCTTTCCAATTTTTTAAGTATTTTGCACAAAAAATGTCATCACTTTCCAACCAGCTCTAATATAATAATAATTTGTGCTTACACTGAATTTCATCTGACAATCTCCAAATGCTTTATAACATTTACCCACTTGTATTAACCTCATTTCACAGAGGACGAATTGAGGCCCAGATAGGTTAAAATGACTTGCCCACACTCACACGACAAATCAGAATGAGAGTTGGAGCTGGATTAATGAGGTCCCCTGTGACCTTACTGCCATATGCCCCTCCCTCCTTTGAGTGACAGCTTTTGTGGCCATCCGCACAAGTGGTGTCTGCTGGGCTGATGGGTGATTCAGCACCACTCCCCTTAGACAGGCTAAGCCTCCCTTTCCCACACTGCCCACTTTTGTTCACAATATAAAGGGGTAGAAGCTTTTAGATGAAAGCCCAGATTATGATTTCATCATGTGATTCCAGGAACTGGGACCCACAGTTCCTGTGCTTTCATCTAACCCTGGGCAGAGGATCCTGGTCTTGTGAAGCCCAGTCCCTTGTTCTAACAGTTAAATAATGCCTAAAGATTGTGGTGCTGGTTGCAGACAGCAGTTTCAGGGTTTTGCTGTGTTTTTCACATTCATTGTGCATGGTCTGAAGGTCAATTTCACTGCACATCCATGCATCAGTGAACTAATGGTTATATATTTTGGATTAAGTCTAAATACTTAGGGTTTCTATCTTTCAAGGTCTCTCAGGTTATATCCTGTTATCTCTGTCTGTGTGCTAAGCAGATTTGAAGTCTCTGGACCATCCCTTAAGAGTCTAACAATAGGATTAGAAAGACCATTTGTAGGGTTGTACATAAAATATGCATCAGAAAGACTACTGTGGGCTAGCCATCACAAAGATGATGAAACTATCAAACTATGCATTATTTTCCAAAGGCTTTTTATAGACATAAACCTTATATGCTTTTAATCCCATCCTTTAAAAATTGTATGCACTGAAACAGTAATTTTTCATTTATGGCAAATGAGCATAAAGTATAAGAGATTTTTTTGTATATATTGTATAGAAATTATACATGTGAATGTATAAATCAAAACAATAATTGAATACATAATACAGTGAAAAAATAGATACACAACATTTAAAACAGTGTAAAGGTTCCTTGTTATACCACCCATTTGCAGTATGGTCAATACAAAACAGAGGAACACAATTTAATATTTCCTGTAAATATCACCCTGTGCCAAACAACCCTCCCCATTAAAAAGGTTTAATTATTCTAGATCCACCCTCCCTTGAATCTGAATAAAGCACCTATACATAGAGAAAACATGCAAAGTGTAAAGTGACTCATCAAAGCTCATTTTTACAAACCGTCTGCTTGAGTTATTTTTGCTTTCCAACTGCGTCGGAATATGCAGTTTTAACGGGAGAGCAGAGCCAGTTTTTGACAAGACGTAAAATGTCTTACATGACCCATTAAACAGAATGAAAAGATCGGTAAGTACCTACCTTGTCTTCATTTTCTTTGGGTTCAGCTCTTGTACCTTTTTCAGTCTTGCAACCCTTCCATGATGCTGCCAGACCCACAGCACAGACCTGACTGATACATTGTGACAAACTCTCAGCCTTCCTTCTGTTTAGCATCAATGTAGATTGCTAGACTTTGTGGGTTTATTTCCAGAAAGAGGTGTTCTTGTGAGAAAAAAGAACCATCATGAGAAACGATGGATCAGGTTAAGGCACATTGTGTTCTTCTAACATGTCGAAGAGAATTTGTCTATCCACCAACTACCGGCTTTGGCTGTAGGTCACTAGGGTGCTAATGCCAAGCAGGGCTAAAGGCTTCTGTCCTTTCAATAGTATTTAGGGGTAATCTTAGGAAGAAAGAGTGAGAACAGATATTAGCATTTGGGTAGGCAATTGCTAATCCAGCAATAATACATCTGGATGCAACAGAAGACAATGCAAAACTTATTATTAACCATTTCACTCACAAATACAAATGAAAGACGTTTCTGCCAAATGGCTCCCTTTTCCTACTGGAGACCATAATGGACAAGGACCATTTCTACAGCAATGCCCTTGGTATGGAAAGTCTTTGTAATTCATATTGAGAGAGAAGTTTCTAATGTATTCTTCCTGGATACATATTCCATATTTTCCTCTCACTCTCTCTAGGCATTTCCATGTGTCGTTTTTCTAGCTCTGTCTAATGCTATTTATCTCAATGGTAAGACTAGATCCTGTTCCTATTACAGATAAGCAAGCAGCAAGAAATCACAAGAGTAAGCCAACCATGCATAGCATATCTCCCAAATCCTAATCCATACATTGCTCTCAAAAAAGTAAATTAAACTGCATTTCATGAATTATTATTTATCAGTTATTTGCAGTAATGCTGAAAGGGCCTGGTGAGGACTGGAGCCCAAATGTGCCATGTTATGTTCACACACACAGAAAGACACAGTCTCTGCCCTGAAACACTTGCAATCTAATCATGCATTCCAATGGTACAGCAGTACTGAAAAGTCAATTCTGATCAAGTGGTTATAATTGTTTCAAGCACTGTAGTGAATAGACTTAACTAGATCTGTCGGAACCTTCTCCTCCCACACAATCACACTTCTATATTTTCTACAGTTGTAATTTAAATCAGGCTTATACTTCCTGAAAATGGAGATATTGATTTATGAAGTAACATTTGTCTTCACTTCTAAGGCAGGGAGATGTAAACATAACATTTATGATTCTACCACTCAAGTTATTGCTGCTCACTATCCTCATGAAGATAAGTGTGAGCACAAAGATCAGCTGGTATGGATTCTCACTGATGCCAAGAACAGAAAAAAAAATAAAACTTTAAAGACAAAAAGTCCATATCTAGGACTGAAAATAATGAGCGAGCTCTTTAAGGATTTCCTGGTTGTATGCCTCAGTGGTCAGAAATCATTCCAAAACTGCAGTTATTCAGGCCAAGGGAAAGATCTGAAAATGACACATGGTCAAATGTTGAACCAATAGGTCTGACAAGACTCAAGGCTAAATTTAAGCATATGATGTTGAGGTTGTGTCGCTGACTATCAAGTAGAGAAATTACTCCAGTTAGTCTCTTAAATGAGTTACCTCATCCGCACGAAGACTAACACTATCTGAGTACAGCCTTCATTATTCAATACTCCCCATTGCCTAGATCAGGATCACATTCCCCAGACTCTTAATTTGTTACCAGATGCTCAAGGCCTACAACTGTCTCAGTGCATTCATTGTCTAGTCACTGTTGACTGTTTTATAGACATTACAGCAAAGTTGAGTCTGGAGAAGGGGTTTTAAGGCAAACAGTCAGGTCCCATTGACTTCAGTGGCATCTCTGACCATCAGACTATTGTTATTTATATGTTTAAGTATGGAAAGTTTTGCCACTAGAATCTAAAATGTTGTAACTAAAATTCCCACTTCATTTGCATTTGGGCCCCAAACCAAAGCCCCACTGAAGTCAGTGAGAATCTTGCCACTGACATGCATGGATTTTGGATTGAGCCCATATAGCATATTCTCAAAATTCAAATAGACTTAAAATTTATTTGCTCATCTTTTATAAAAGAGTTTTAAAAGCAATGATGTAAGGGACTTTGCCTTGAAGTTGATTACAAAAGCCTCTGGCTCCCAACCAATTCAGAATACTTTCCAGGTATCAGTAACATCTTCATATCTTCCCAAAGGAGATCCAGCCACATTTGGTCTAAGTCAACATCCTGTTTGGAATAAGGTCTATTAATATTTTAATAATTTCTTTACACCAGGAGCATTGATCTAATTGAATTATCAGTTACATTTTGGGATTCATGAAATAATTATTAGTTATGTACTTCACAAAAACAATTAAAGGTACATTCCATGAGTCAAACTATCTAAATTTGACATTACACAAGACAGACAATAAACAAAACAAAACCAGGCGGGTATAAGGGTAAAAACAACAAGATCAGACAGTTAGTCAGCAAGGCCATGATCCTGAAATCAGCGCCATGCACAAATATTCTTGTGCCCATTCAAACCCCCATTGACTTCAGTTGGACTCTGTACAGACGCAGCAGTCCACCCATGGGAATATGGTTACAGGATTATCACGCAAGGCATATGAACATTATGATGATTCATTCTGTTGCTTTTTCTTCCCCTCACACCCCAGCAGTAGAAGCACATTTTTAAAATTTAAATAGAACAATAAAGGGTTGCCCAGAAAAACAGGCAGGAAGGAAAAGAATCTCCCTAGACAGCCACCTCTCTGCCAGCGCTCAAGGACTATTAAGGGAGAATACCAGAACTATTAGCTTTGATGATTTTGCCTCTATCTCCAGCCAACCTACAAAACTGTTTTTGATCAGTCAAGGCCCCTAATGCAGTAAGAGTCATAGCCCCTTGTCCTGTTTGGTCTGCCAGCAACTGCTGCCCTTTGTCTAACTTTGACTGCACCTACCACACAAAGTATTAGGCAATATTAGTAATTCACAAGGGCATGGCTACACTTGTAAATGTAGAGCACTTTAAGTTAAACCATCCTTCACAGAGCGCAGTGGGAAAGCACTGCTGTCTGTCCATCACCATGCATCATAGCCATCCTGAAGTGCAGCTCTCATTGCATAGCACGCCAGACAGGAAGGCCGAGTATGATAACAGGACACAGGCAAATCAGTGATTGTACCATTCCTCACCCCACCCCCTTACTCTTTCTGTTTCCCAAGCAGTTGTGTTTTTCAATAAATGGATTTTTTGGCTTTGAAAACATACTTTATGCAATAATAAAGAAAAAGATACCTTAGCCCAGGAAAGCAACAAGCACTGCAAGTCAGCATAGCAAACACAGATTCCTACTAACATTGGAACCAGTGCACTTCACTTCCCTTTCCATCACTGGAACTGGACAGCTTCCTCCCCACAAACAATGATGAGATCCAGCACCTCATCATTGCTCCATACTGGGGATCACCTGGTGTGTGGAGGCATGACCACCTGGAAAGATGCACTTAGAGCTCTCCACGCCTGGCTGAGCAAACAGGAAAGGGATTTTTAAAATTCCCAGAGAATTTAAAGGGCAGGTCTAATGTTTGGTCACCTAAGGGCAGGGCAGTAGCATTCAAAGTGATGGCCAGAGTGGCTAGAATGGGCATTGTGGGAGACTTCTGGAGTCCAATCAGAGTGCATTAACAGACCACAGCATCTACACTGGCACTGCAGCGCTCCAGTGGGGGCTCATCAAATGTTATTCCACTCGCCGAGATGGAGTAACAGGAGTGCTTAAGCCACAGAGTCTGGGCGCTCTCCGTGCCTTGCCAGTGTGGACACATTGTGAGTTAGAGCACATGGGGCTGCTTTAATGCACTCTAACTTGCAAGTGTAGGCATGCCCTAACATTAGTAACACACTTGGAGAGCTCTGACTGAAAGGTATAAGTGTGAAGTATCATTGCACAGCTTTTAATCTACTAGAGTACTAAGTTCTCCCTTTCTTTTGACATAATGCATCTACCTCTACAATTGTCCCAGCCCTGCAGTGAATGCTTTTCAAATCCTAGACATCTAACTTTTAAATTCACCATGGTATCTCCAAAATAATACATGTACCATAATAACCACTCTTTCTGTAGGACCTATGGTAAATTCCATACTCTGATGCAAACAAAGCAAGCCCTGAAAGTCAATGGGTGCCCCACAATGTCCTCGGACAGAATTTGACCCAGACTGTTTTTGGTTGTGTTACAGGAATGGCACAAGTTAGCTTACAGATCGTCTTCAAAGCTGGGCTCATTTCATCAATGCACAAATGAGGATAATAAAGTAACAGCTATGTCAGCTGGTGCTTTCCAAAAAACCATGTGGGATGAGTGGGTGAAAGACAGTCAGGATGAGGGAAATACTTAGGAAAGAAAAGTCTTAAAGAATTTAAGAGAGAACATGAAAAAATATTGGATGGGGAGGGAATTCTTACTTGATACTGGATAAAGTTCTCATTCCAAATAACTAATTTTAAAAATATCTATTTTACCTGCTGATACATAATTGTCTATTTATTTATAAAAAATGGGGAGAAGCAGTTTTCCTACAGATTTGCTTATGCAACTCTCCTTGAATTAAATAGGAGCTGCACCGGGAAGGAAAGAACCCACAGCATGGATTAACTGGATAATCCATACCGGCTCAATGAAAAGGTTTAGTTAGGGATGCTGGTGTCCTCTGATGAGGGGAAAACTGATCATTGGTATCCTTCACCACTGCTGATACGCAGCCAACAAGCTGCTGTTGCTGATGTCACTGTTCTAAATTAGGGCTGTACTCTTAGAGATAATTTAATCCTAGGAAATCTCTAGTGAATTAAAAGCCAGGTCCCTGGATTCCGCAGCGAGTGTATTACTCATCAAGCTAAAAGAAGACGGCCTCTTTACGCTCAAGGGATTTTACCATCAAAACATGACAATTTCATTCACCCCTGCTAAAGTCCAGAACATTCAAAGCAGCCATGTTTATACACCATACTGGGATATAAGGCAGTGTAACACTTACTATGCACATCACCAATTAAATGACAGGCTGCTATGACTTACCCTCCAAAGTTTCTGAACACGGACCAGTCTAGTAACTACTGTAAAGTTCAACTGCATTCATACACTGTAACAAAAAAGATAACAGCTACTAGTTTTGAAAAAGGTATTCAGGGCCAGATTAATTCAGGGCTTTAGGGGATGCAGCCTGGGGCCCCAGCTTAAGGGGGGCCCCCGCAAAAATAAATCACAGGCTGTGATCTCCATCTCTGGATTGCCAAAAGTTCCATGGCGCAGCAGGGCACTCAGGCAGGCTGCCTGCCTGCCATAGCCCCACATTGCTCCCGAAAGTGGCTGGCTGCTCGCACGTCTCTGTGGTCTCTGGCACATGGGGAGGCGGCTCTGCACGCTGCCCCTAGCCCCATCACCATCCTCATGGCTCCCACTGGCCAGAAACCTACCAATGAGAGCTATGGGGGCAGCGTTTGCGGGCGTGGGAAGCTCACAGAGACATGCTGCCCTCCTGCCCCTGAAGCTGCAGAGATGTGCTAGGAGCCAGCCATTTCCGGGAACAGCATGGGGCTGTGGCAGGCAGATACCCAACCTGCCTGAGCCCTGTTGCACTGCTGGCCAGGAGCCACCAGTGGTAAGCGCCTCCCAGCCACAGCCTACATCTGGCACCCCCTCCTGCACCAAACTCCCTCCCAGGAAAAAGACTTGTATACAGGGGCCCCACAAAAGCTAAATGCCCCCAGGAGAGTTAATCCGGCTCTGGAGATATTGGTGGCTAGTCTAAAACAAATCACAGGAATATACAGGACATGCCACAGGAGATCACAGAGACCCTGCTCTGAAAGGTATTCAGTGCAGCATAGCTCTAATACTAGAGCTGGTACCTTTTCAGGAATAGTCCCTCGGACAAATATCTATTAGAGCTCCAGATTGTCACAATGGGCACTGGACAGCACATTTTTTTATAAAGTAGCTGTAAGGCCTTTGGTACTAGATTACATATAATGTAGATTTTTCATCTAGGTTTTCTTTAACCCCTTGAAAAAAACAACACTTTCTTAAAGGGAATTGAGACATGGTGAACGGAATGCTTTGACATCCCTGGAGCCAGGAGCCTTCATTGCAGCCTCAGAACCACCAGCAGCAGTGCAAGACCTACACTGTATGTCTGAAGATCCAAGCATTTAAGGCTAAAAATGAATACTCTGACTGTGCCTCTAGAAATCTATGCAAGGATTTTTTAGAGATGTGGTTTTATAATCTTCAACAACTCACTAATGAAATATTTTTAAAGCAAATTTTAAACTAAGGTCCAATATACCAACATATTTTGAGTAAATATTGCAGTAATGCACAAATGGTTTTGTCAGTAAATTCGGAAACTGACTATGTACCTGGGAGTTGGCAAATGCCTGTTAAAAGGTTTCATTACAACTTGAATAGCTCTTTAACAGTTTCAATGTTGTGCTAATAGATCTGGCAGGCTGGAAGACTTTTTCACTTTTAAGTTACTAGATCCCCTCCAGAGGAAGACTCCCACCACAGCTAGCTGCTGCAGCCTGGTAAGCCTGCAGGAAGGGTCAGAACAGGGATAGGAAGAGCCAGAGGAGTGAACACTAAGACCCAGGGGGGTGCCCCAAATTTTCAGGGGCCCTACCAGCCATATATGCTGCGTATGCCTAAGGACAGGCATCTCATCTCATGATCAACGTCTCACTGGATAAGCCATCTCAGGCAGTCTTCCAATCCACTTCCCCAACTGTGCTACTTTCCCAGTGGCTGCTAAGAAAACCCAGGGCAACCAGCTGTTCCAGGTTCCAGCCCAGGGACCATATATCCAGCAACCACAATCTGCTGCAGGTCCCAGACCCTTTCACTGGACTCTGTTTCTTCGCTATTTTCTGCCCCCATCCCCACCTTGGGTACCACTGGAACTTCCTCTGCTCCCTATGGCTATTTCACCACCCTGTCCTTTGGGTTCTTATCAGAGTCTGTATTCCCAGGCAGGATCCCAGGGCTTACTCGCCACAGGATACCTCCCCTCTCTTGCCAACTCCCTCCATTCTAGGGAGTTACTGCAGAGTTCCTTCCTGTAGATCCTTCTTGTTCTCTGCTTTCTGGTTTTATTCAAGCTCAGCCTGTCCCTGCCCAGATGGGCTTCTCCAGCAGTTAGAGCTTATCAGCCCTGACTCTTCCCCAGATGCAGCCTGTCAGGTGGTAACTGACCCTTTTTTCCTTCGCAGGCCTAGTGAGGGGAAGGAGACACCTCATGACACAGCTGAAAATCATTAAGATGCTAAAGAGAAGTCTGTTCAGCTGTCAGACTTCAAAGTCCCTTGTGAATATAGATGTTTATATATAAATAGAATATTTGCTCACCTCTCGTTTGTCTCTGTTATTGAGTACACTCTCTAGTCCAATAACCAGATGTCCAGTGCCACATCTGTTCTAATAAATGATTGATGTCACCAGCTGCTTCAGCCAATGTCTTGGCTGTGCACACGCAATATGTAGTTTTGTAAACATTATACCCTAGCTATGCAAAGAATGAAGGCCTGCTGATCATGCTCTAGGGGTGGTGATCAATCTGATTAATCAACTGGGCTAACCTCCCAGCAATGAAACCAACACCACAGATACTTTTCCCCACTGAAGTATTCTTTGGCTTTGGAGAAAAAGGCACTAGACTGAAGAACCAAAAGGCCATGGTACTGATTCCGAGCTAGTGTAAATTGGCATAGCTTCATTGAAATATATGGAGCTGCACAAGTTTACTCCAGCTGAGTATCTGTCCCCATTAATTCAAGTCAAATCTTCTACTACTTGGTGTGAATAATTCCATACAAATCACAATTTTCATTTTGAGTGAAGCTTCCTACCCATATTCTAGAAGATTAGAAAGAATCCAGCTCTTCTGCCTTGATCTAGAGTTGGAATATCAAAGTGTCACATGACACAGAGGCAGATGTGTATGAAAACAAATAAGTACAGAAAAAGTCATCAGGAAAAAAAAATGTAACATTCCAGGGAAAAAAGATATGGGTATAGCAGAATTCTCTTCCTCCCAAAAATGACTGAGGATAACCACCACTGGAATAGAATGTATGGGAAGAGGCAGAAATAAAGAGAGCTATAAACAGTTCTGCAGTTTTGCTTTGCAGGGATTCTTTCTGACCTGTTCTTTAGCTTCTCTTTATGAAGCTCTGCACTTCATAAGATTTGCTCCAGGGGTGAAAGTAAGGGGGTACGGGCCGGTACGGTGTACCAGTAAAAGGTAGCCACCAGTAGCGGCCCGTACTGCTAACTTTAAGGGGGGAGAAATAGCTGCCCCAGGGCCACAATTTAAAAGGGTCTGGGGCTCCGGCCACCGCTGCCACCAGCCAGAGCTCCAGGCAGCATGGGCCAGGGAGCGCAGATGGACTGACTACGGAATGCTGACCCTCACCCCCACCCCTTCCAGCCAAGGCCCTGCCCCTTCTAGGGGGTGGGGAGGAGCAGGAACGGGTGTGTGTGGAACGAGGTAGAGCAGCCCCATACCAGTAAGAGCAGCATTTTACTTTCATCCCTGATTTGCTCTGACTTTCTGATTCAGAACAAGACACAAAATCAAACTGAGCCCAAACTGCTAGATTTCATATGATAGAAAATAAATGGTTGTCTCATTAAGTAGCCCCAAAAATGTGTGACCCTTTCAACAAAGCTGAGATTCAAGTTTGTGATGAAACACCTACAGCCAGCTGAGATTCACTTTATGCCATGAATCAGAGGGGTAGCCGTGTTAGTCTGGAATTGCAGAAGTGACAAAGAGTCCTGTGGCACCTTAAAGACTAACTAAAGGATTAAAGGGTAATTCTTGGAAATACTTTTGTGAAGAGCATTTTATTTTCATCGGCCAGAATATCTGGGAAATATTACTTCCTTGCTGGGTTATGGTTATGTTAGGTTCAGCAAGAGCCTGAGTCAGAGCCTACTGAAGTCAGTAGAAGGACCTCAATGAACCCGTTGACCTCAATGGAGTTTGGATTAGGTCTCCTAATGAAGATCTGCTTACTGAGAATTTAAATGAATATTCAGTGCTAAATTCTGCAATGCAGTAACTGTAAAACGAAGAAATGGAATCACTTCCCCTGCATTTCATTGATCCTCTTTGTGAAGACAATAATGGATCATGCCTGAAGGCCAGCTTCCCCACAGGAGAGCTGATGACTTTGAGCAATGGTTCCCAAACTGTAATCCAGGGGATAATTACTGGTGGTCAGAAGAGCACTAGCAGGTATCTTCTTGTTTCCAGTGGCTATATTTTAGTTTAAAAAGCTAAAATAAAATAATACTACCTAACTCATATAGAGTCTTTCCATCAGTAGATCTCAAAAAGCTTCGTAGTCCTTAATGTATTTATAAATACTTTACTAATATATCAACTCTCCACATAAGCAATTGTTGTAGTTGCCACAAGGATACTATATAATTACTAATGGGAGGGAAGGCGGTTCACTCAATGATGACTGAGAGTGGACATGTCCAGGAGACATTCTCTCTATCAATATTTAAACCATGACATAAAAAGTTTAAGGTCTTTTTATGCAGAATCCTATGGGGCCACCCTGTGGTTACTCACTATAATCTTTTGCCAAAAATTTGGGGCTTTCAGGGAATAACGCAGAGACAGAAAGCCCTAGTTTTATAGACTAGAAACAAAGATTAAAATTAAAAATTAAGAAAATCATGAATTATGACTTTGGAAAACACTGCAAATTACTAGAACATGGGAGAGCTGAGTGAAAACGATTGGTGACTCTTTCTCCATTCAGAGACGGTAAGAACAGCAAAGGGTGAGCCCATTTTTGTAACATTCCCAAAAATATAGAACAGAGATTTTGCTCCCCACTGAAATGCTTCACAGTTTAAAAATCATTCACTTAGGCATCAAATAGCTTAGCTACAGAATTAATGGAAAATGCTAATTTTTCTAGACTTTTTGGTTTCTGCTTATAGCATTTAATATAGTTATTTCCCTGCTACTTAATTCTATGCAGCGGTTAAAAGATCAAATAGAAAGGACAGTATTTTCCCATTCAATTCTATTGGGTTTTAGAATAGTTTCTAAAGACCTCTCTCATGTTTCTATAAACCCCCATAGATTCACACCTTATTCATTTCTATAGGACTTTTCCATCCAGGTCCTAGAATTTTCAAGTGACAGGGTGAAAAAGTAGAAAAAGAGGAAGACAGCAGCCTCCAGCAATGGGGAGAGATAAAGCAGTTGTAAGTAATGCAGAACTGGTCTCATAAGACATTCAGATAAACAGAAATATTTATTTTATTTCTTTACATTTTTTCCACCGTACAATTTCCTACTGAGACAGTGAAACAAGCTTTTAAGCGGGTCTATGCCAAAAGCACAGCCTTTTGCAGTCCTCTGAAATTTGGCAGCTTGAATAAAATAAAACAAAAATCCTAAAGCGGCAGTGTTTTAACATGGCTTGCATAGTCACACTAGTCTAAAGCAGCAGTCCTCAAACTTTTTCGGCCACGGCCCCTTTCCAAGCCACGGCATCCACTCGCGGCCCCCCAGGGAACGTCTGCCAAAATGCTTTCTGCAGCGGCATTTTGGCGGCACGAAAATAGACTGCTGCTGAGTTCCATGACATCGGCGCCGTGTTAGCGCGCACCCCACTTTCAAGACCACTGGTCTAAAGAAACCATCTCCATGAGAAACGTAGCTCCCAGCACTGGTGCACTGTCTACACTGCCACATTGCAGCATTGAAACTTGCAGTGCTCAGGCAGGTGTTTTTTCACACCCGTGAGCAAGAAAATTACAGCATTGTAAAGTGCCAGTGTAAACAAGCCCAAACTGTCCCTAGTGTTGGTCTTGAATTTGCAAAAGCAGACAGATGCAGCACTCAAATTTGACCTAAAAATGAGAAGTTTTGGGACAAGGGGACCTGTTAGATCAAATAAATAAGCAAACAAAAAAGATTTAGCTCATTCTGTAATATACCGCTAGCTTTTTCCTTAGTTAATCCCTCCCTTGTGACCTTAGTAAAGCCAAAAAAAATAGTTCTACTACAAACCCAACACATTCCAGTTTCCTGATAACAAGTGGCAAGGCAAAGCTTCAAAAGAGATAGATGGGGAAAGTGGCTTCCAAAAGACCTGCTGACTGTCATGAAGTCTTGTCAAGAGAAAATATTTAAGCACGAGCATCTCTGAGGAAAAAGGAAGTAAAGCCAAAGCTCTTGGTAGTGCAGGCATGTTTGTCGTCTTCTCTCTCAAGCATCATGTCTGGCCCTCCTATAACTGATACCTTTGATAAATTTAACTGAAACTGGATCCTTTGTCTCAGCTAACAGAGAGCAGATGAAAAAAGCAATCCATCAGTCACTCTTAGAAGAGTTCAGGGCATGACATTTTCTGATGGGAGGCAACATAAGATTGGCTGGGTATAAAGAGGACTCACTCAGTAAACTTTTTGGTGGTCATTTACATTACAAGGGTACTGAGTCACGTGTCAGATCTTCAGGGCAGGAACTGTCTCTTACTTTGTGTCTGGACAATAGTTAGTACAATAGGATCCTGATCTGATGCAGGCTTCTGGGCACTGCTGCAATATAAATTCTAATAATTTATCACTAATAGACGTATTCCACTACTATTAATTCCACCATATTCCATGTGGAGATCACCCATGGTAAATTGTGTACTTTTATAAGGCTGAAGACAGTTCCTGGGTTACAAAACACAAGCAAAGGAGAAACAGACTTTTATATATACACACACTGCTTATTGCATCAATGGTCCATCATTTGTTATGGAAATACCCATTTATTTTGGCAAAGAGACTGCTCACAGGCACATTACCTTATTTTTATGCTCAGCAGGTAAATGCTTGCCTATTACTAGAAATAAATTAGTTCAGATTTTTTCCCCATCAAATCAACAGAGAGATAATGAATTTCAACAAATATTTCCAGTTCTAAAAATATCCCTTCCCTTTTCTCCACTTTGCTGTCAAAGACAGCCCCTCTCTCCCTCTCACCCCCCAAGCTGTGAGATCTAGAGACCTGCAAATGTGCCATAAAATTAAAAATGTAATTTTATTCCAAGAGTGGCTGCCAAAGCTTAACTTGGGGGGCCACACCAAAAGCAGGAGTAACACAAAAATATATTAAATATTTCTTAAAATGTCATACGGACATATTGTCTAATTCAGCCAATTAATAGATACAATGGACAAAATAAAAGCAATCCATTCATTTATAACAGAGCTACTTCTTATAAACAATTGAAAATATGGATTTTTTTATTCAAATGTGAAAAGCCATGTCTTTTTTACTCCTTGCTTTGTCTCCCAGCATATGCAGAAGCTAAGTTGTCTGATCTGATGGGGAGATGCCACCTGTAGATTTCAAATTAAATCCAATACTCTGAGTATAATTCAGACAACCCCCTTTCCTAGCCATGATAGCATCCACATAAAAATGATCCAATAAAGCTTCCAAGTCAGTTTACACAGGAGTGCATCATGTTACATCACCACCACTATGACAGAACAAACACAGGGAAATTTACCCAACTGCCTTCACTAAAGAGCTGATCTGTGTATCTGTGTCTCCATCAGCAGATCAACCTTTTCTATGCCCCCAGATGCACATTCCCAGAAAGCAGGCCTCCCTCAGCCCCATCCCTAAGGCCCCTCTCCTCTTGGTTTGTAGTGCTGTCCCCTGATTACCAGCTCCCTCTCAAAAGACCCACATTCCTCCCTTTCTCTCTCTCTCTCTCTCTCTCTCTCTCTCTCTCACCCCTTTGCTCTGATGAGTGGCTTTGCCCTCCCTCTTGCTCTTTGGAGTAGCATTTGTTTACCTGTTGCTTTGATGGCAGAGCTGACTATCAATCACAGGTGTGATAACACACAGGATTTTCCAGATTCTTTCCACATGGATTGCAGGCTGTGAGATGCTGCTTTTCCCCTCTGAGAAGTTACTGGGCTGAACTGCTTGACAGAACAACTCTACATTTTATTTGGACCTGTTAAGAAAATGATTGTTTGGAAAATGTAACTTAGAATGTTGTAGTATGATTTTAAAATAGCCTTAGACTTATAATCTCACTCCCTGTATATGTACTATTGACCCCTAGTTTAACATGCATTTTAAACTTGCATTCACCCTGTCATAGCTGTGCAGGCATCATAGTGTCTGAGTACCCCTAAGTGTTTTGAACCTCCTGCTTACCAGACAGGTAAATGAAATAGATTAATACCAACAATGGATGTAATAGCCATTAAGTGTTCCCACCTGTGTAAGTGGATTGAAATTCCCTCTCCCTTATCAACACAGGAGTATAAAATATCCTTACACATGTATTGAGGTGAGCCAGTTGTTTGGGTGATAACCCCTCTGACTCCTTATTGCTTACAATAAATCTTGTTTTTCCAGAAGTCTACTGAGTTATGCCTGTCCTTTGAGGTATATTGGACTGAACTCCAAAGGAAATAAGCAGTTTTTGCAATGGACCCTCTGAAGTACTTTTTCAATTATATTTTTCCAGTGCTTAAAATACTTTTTCCAAAGCTTAAAAGGGAGTTTTTTGTTTTTCTTGCCTTTTGCTCCCAAAGTTTTTGTCTTCTGGACTTTACAAGTATTCTCTCTCCACCTGCCCTCCAGGGAATCAGAACAAAAATTCCAGCTCCTAACTTCATATCTCTTCAGTGGGCCAAACCAGGTGCCCAGACCTGAACATTCTCACACTTGTGGATTTGAAATCTAGATCCAAATCTAAACTTTCCTAAGTGTCAAGTTGTTTGAATTTGACACATTTGAGAGAGAGATTCAAAATTAAAGCTAAACTAAAACCCACATCTGGAGTTTAGATGCAAGGTTTTGGTTTGGGCAACTTCTCATGTTCACTCTTACTAACACCCCGGATTTCCATTAAAAATAATGCAGCTCTTATCAGCTTATTGCATCAATGGTCCATCATTGAATTGAATACTGTGGTAAATGGGTTTGTTAAGGAGACCACTGTTCTGCAAGTTACTCTGCAGGGGCAACCATGCAGAACTCCATTGACTTCAATAGGGTTCAGTCTGGGTGGGGCCATTGGCCCTTATTTTGCAAATCCTTGTGCAATAAAACTACGCTGTGGAACTGAATGCAAAATGGACTTTTTAGTTCAGTGACAATTCTGAAAATTCAGGATAAATCATTTCTGGACAAAATGTTTCATTCTGACAAAATCAAAATGTTTTGTTTCAATCTGAAGCATTTTAAACTATTTTTGAATTTTTTAAAAATAAAATTAAAGGTAATTTTGAAATGAAAAAGTTGTCTCAAACCAAAAATAAAACAAAAGATTTTGTTTTGAAAGTGTCAAAACTGGTCATTTTTATTTTTTTTCTGAGTTCTTAAATTTTTCTCCTAAACCAAAACATTGACAACATTGATACATTCAAGAAATGTTTTGGTGTCACAGAATCGTCATTTTTTTTGCATTAAAAAAGTTGTGCATGAAAAATTTTGGTGAGTTCTCTACTCAAATTTAAGGATAAGTCCAGTGTTTGCAGGTTTGAGGCCTTCACTTCTATGCCCTCTAACAGCAGAGCACAAAATATTGTAGGTCCTACATAAACAAGGTTGAGAAGGGGTTGTTTGTTCTGTATTTATTTTGAACCAAAATGATGGAGATTTTTTAAAAGGCCTGATTTGCAGAGATATTTACACCCACAACCAAACCCAATACAGTTCTACAATATTACTTCCCAGAATTGATAGCCCTCAATGAGAAGATCTCTGTGAAACTCAAAACTTGTCTCTTTCACAAACACAAGTTGATCCCATAAAAGATATTACCTCACTCACCTTGTCTCTTTCATATCTGTTGACCAGTATGGCTACAACATTGCAAACAGCCCTCAACTCATTAGTCTCAAAGCCATTTCAGAGACTAGAATCAGGACCTTGATTTCTCTCCTTTTTTAACACTGACTAAATGCTGTCTCTGTAGCAAACTCCTCAATCAACAAATATTCAGGAATAGGGAACAAGATGTAGTTACGTGGTTTAGCCTTATGTCAGCTCCCTAACAAAAGGCAGCATGGCCACCATAGTTAATATGAAACCCTGATTATGAGCCAAAGAGAACAGTTATATAACTCAGAAACCTGAAACTAGATAGAACAAAAACAAACAAGTAAGAGCTACATTTACACGAAAGAACAATCACTTATGAATTTGCCCCTTTTATTACACTGCTAGACAACCAAGACCTTCGTATAACTGGCTTTTTTAAAATTACAAAAATAATGGAGAGATTGTGCTAATTAAAAAGGACGTGCAAGATGCTGAAAGGCAAGACATTATTTAAATACACACTGTCACAAAGCAAAATATTTGCTTCACTTGCAGTTACAGAATTAGCAGACTCAACATAAACAGCCCAATGCTGCATTTACCAGCTGGAAGTGGACAAAGACAAGCAGAACACTTCCCAAGAGGTAAGCTGCCCTGGGAAGTAACAGAATCCACTGTCTCTAGGTCAAGGACAGAGGTTTACCAAAGAGGCAGTCACACTTTAAAGTGCCCCAGAAAAAAATCAGCCCTATAGGTGAGGTGCCACTAAACCATGATCGATTTCAAAGGCAAAATCTACTGCAGGGATCAGGGATCTCTTTACCCATTAGCATCATTTCCAAACCTAGAATAAAAAAAAATGTTTTTAAAAGGACAAAGGTCCACACAGTTGCAGAAAGTGATTATGTAGGCTGTGCCTACTTGCTCCTAGTGTGTATTCTGGGGGAAAACATACAACAGAAACACACTCCCCACTAAAGTCCCTCTCAATATGCCCTGGGAGGAAATGCCTCCTCAAGCCCAACATAGCATTCACTTTAATCACCTGTATGTGGGAAGGCACTTGTAGTCAAGCATCTATCATCTCCTAAGATATCATTTGTAACCAGTGTGCCGTCCATTTTTTTCTTAAATCCTTGTAATGTGGATTCTGTAAGAACAGAATCTGAACTGAATAGGAAAAAATTAAGGTGGAGGGGAAGTAAAATTCACATCTGAAATATGTCTTAATTGCATAGTCCGCTAGCCCTTTAAATTACAAATTCCTGTCACAGCTGTGGGAGTGACTGCTGCTGGACTTCACAGCCATGGACAAATTCTTCATGCTGAGTACAGCTATTAATAATAACATCAACACTTCTATGGTGTTTTGCATCTTCAAAGCACTGTGCAGACATTCATTTATTAAACTGGTAGAAATGCTTTTACTCTCCGTCTTCATGATTTAACAAATAGGTCCGTGTTTTTTACCATTATATGTCAGCACCAGTGATGGGTGCTATAGAAAAGCCTAGCACAGACAGGTGCCAAACCTCACTTGGTCTCAAAACCTGCACACATTTACATATGACTGTAAGATCAGGCACATGAGCAGTCCAACTGAATTCAGGCTATAGACAATCTACAGCTCTCATATATTTAAAGAGAAAGCTAGTACGTTCAGTCCGAATTCACTTGACTTTGGATTGAGAGACTATGCAAAGACAAATTAAAGCAAGGTCTGTGTGTGACAGTACAGGAGGTGTGCATCTATAATGTAGCGTTCTGCTCTGAACCAGCCCCAAATGGCTACCTATTTCTGCAGGCAAATCCTTAGACATTTAGAGGAGGCAGTCCTGCCAAAACATTGGGGTGCTGGGCTGGGCTAGGACTCAGGAAACATGGGTTCTACTTCTGGCTCTGCTAGTAACCTGCTTTTAGACATTGAGTAAGTCATTTCACCTCCGTATGCCTGTTTCCATCTCATTTTTTTTTCTATGTAAACTCTAAACTCTTCAGAGCAGGGACTGTCTCTCTCCATGGCTATGTCTATGCTACAACCACACAGCTCTGGGGCTGTAGCACAGTCGTATAGACACTTCCTACAGTGATGGAAGAGGTTTTTCCTTCACTGTAATAACATCACTTCCTCAAGTGAGGGCAGCTACATTGATGGAAACATTCTTCCATCGACCTAGCTGCATTGACACCAGGGGTTTGGTCAGGATAGCTACAGCATTCAGGAGTGTAGATTTTTCACAACCCTTGAGCACCCTAGCTATATAGACCTAACCTTTATGTGCAGACCAGGCCTTAGTGAATGCTCAACACAATAGGGCCCTGATCTCATTTGGCCTCTAGGCGCTATGTTAATAATGGAATGGTACAAATAAACGAATAACAGTTACATAACTACAACATACCACAAATGAGTTAATGTTTGTAAAACACTTTGAAGATGAAAACTGCTACAGCGTACAAGATCTAAGCATTGCCTACCTATGGATTTTTTGCTGCTGAAGACTCAGCAGCCACTCAGAACATGCCTTTACTTAACAAAAACAGCATATTACACATTATTACACACTCTCCTTCTCCAGCAACAAATAGTGTTTCCAGAACTTCCCATAAAAGGATATTGTTTTTCAAGAAATATTTTACATACATTATAAATAAATGTCCTCACTGGTCTTTTAACACTTTTGATTATTGAAGATGAGCAAATCTCGAGGAAACAACCGCATTTGCTTTTCACGATTAACCCTGACACTTTCTTTACATTCACTTTTGTTATGAGTTCATTACACTTTCCGGTTCTCCCACACTAGCAGATTGCTGCCTTGTTTGCATTGCAAAGGGAAACATTTAAATGCAGAGACCAAAGTAGTATTATTTGAATAATAATAAAAAAATTCCTGAAACACTTCCTGGAAACATTTCTATTGCATTTAGATTTTTTGAAATCTAAATTCTGGATTTAAATTGACTTTCCAGTGTCCTTTTAAATCAAAGTTGAGCCAGAATCAAGATCCAAATGATGGCGAAGTTTAGTTACTGATCGACTTTTCATGGTTTGGTCCTATCCTACAATGCTCATGGGCCCAAACTGAATCCCAGTCCAAACACTTCCCAAACAGATTCCAGCTCCAAAATGTTGCTCAGGATTATAGCTGCTTTGGTTATTCTTATACACAGTGTGAGCACATATCTATTTATTACTGCAATCATTATTATTTCCTGTATTGGAGGAGCAGTGAGAAGTCACAGATTACCAGGGGTGCTCTCCAAACAGATAGGAAGGCATGGCCCTGGGGGACCCACCCCGAGCTTCCATTCTGAAGACTCAACAACAACAGGAAGGAAAGGACCAAGATAACAGGCAAAAATATGATTACTTGGGTTAGCTTTGTGCATAATTTGGTGAGTTTTATTCATTTAAAGTATGATTATAATGAGAGAGAGATGATACAATTAAACAAAACAGATCACAGCCATCCCCACTCAACATCTACCTAGATAAAATTACAGGACACACAGTAACAGATAGGTTTAAGATTAGCAGTAACAGATAGTTCCACTAGATGGAGCTGAGTAACAGCTCTCCTGGACCACATCTACACTTGCAATTTAAATTGCATTATGAATGACACACGTTGAAACAAGTTTCTTGCTTACCGGGTGCTCACATTGTTTCTCTTGCCAGTTTAGACAGGGCTGAGCTGTGGTGAACTGTCAAAAACTGATTACCAAACTATGCTATGGGCTAGACTGACTCACCCTTAGCATGTGATGATGTCAGACTTCCCTTAGTAGGTTGTGTAGTTAGAAATGTAGTCCATGTGAGTTTGGGAACAAAAGGGAGGGGCTAAATTAGCTACCTAATGGACATCAGTTTTACAAGAACCTTGTCCTTAATCTGACAAAGTGGGTATTCACCCACAAAAGTTTATGCTCCAATACATCTGTTAGTCTATAAGATGCCACAGGACTCTTTGTTGCTTGTCCTTAGTAGTTTCTTTTGTCACCCAGAAGACAGGGAACATTAAGCCTGCAGTCTTTAGGCAACTAACTAAAATATTTCTAATCACTAGGAACTCGAGCTGATTGGGGGACAAGGGAGAGAGAGACAGACAGCCTGTTGGGCCTAATCTAGATTTACCAGATGCCAATTTAAATCAGAATTAACTCCACTGATATCAATGGAATTAAGGCAGTGTAAATGAGAGCAGAATCAGATCTTAACCGTTTAGTGCCTGTGCTAATACAAGTATACAACTTACACAGACAGATGAAAGGGAAAAAATGAAATTAGTAAATGCTCATCTGAATCTGAAATGTCCAGTTCCAAACACACTATCCAAAAAAGTTCAGTCTAGCAGTCATCTTCTAAGCAGATGAACCTATGGAGATATAGTATATCACCTTAAAAATTCTTTGATGTTTTGTGGTATAATGTGGTATTGTGTTTAGCCGGCTATAAAGTATATCTTGAAAGATCTTTGACTAGAAGGTGTTAGTGGTTGAATGCCATTAACAGATCTCAGAAGCACTATCCAAAAATGGTCTGTGCATTTGGGCAGAATTGTATTGTTTGGCATCCATCAGCTGAAAAGGGGAACATCTATGACAGCATTGAGATGCTTTTATGTCAAGTGGAGTTTGGAGCCTTCAGGAAAGGATGTGGTGTCTTTACCAAAGGATGGGGATTATCTTGGTGTCCCATGGAATGCAATAGTGTCATATTCGTGATATTTCTATTACAGGCAATGTTGTTGGGCGCCACATTGTTATTAAATAAAATGATAGCAAGCCTGGGTTTGAAACTATATGATCTGCAAAACCGTGAATAAAGTGAGACATAATCACCCAGAAGATTAAAGGAAACACTCAACTGAAATCAATGGAGAGTCACCTGGATTGATTTGCAGGATTGGGGTTCCAGGTGCTTATTTTGCAAACACACCCATATGAGTAATTCTCTCAAATTGTGAGGAATCTCAGGAACATCATTATTCTCTCATGCCCATCAATTCATTCATTGCCTGAAGCTGTGAATGGAACTATTTTATTGTCACACTTTTAATCTATTAGCCTATTAAATGTCTAATGGAGGGCATTCTGCTCTTGCAGTGATCACAGTTTGTGGTGTATCCCCCAAATTTAGCTTTGATTTGTACTTTACAACTAAAAAATAATTCCTCTTTTTTCCACCTTTGTCATAACTGCAGAGGGCCTGGTCCTCAGTCGGTGTAAATCAGCAATGTGCCTTTTACTTCATTTGTGCTATGGTGAGTTACACCAGCTGAAGATGTGGCTAGAGAGCCCTTATAGATCAGGAACATTAAAACCTTTGTTATATTGTGCTAAAAAAACCAATAGCCCCTATAACTGAGCCTGTTAGGCTTTCTTGCAATTCAGTCAAGAGTGTAGACAGAATAAAAACAGCACCTGCCTGAAATGAGAAACAAGAATATGATAAAATCATAGGCAGGGTCTGGTTGGCCAAACTCTAACCGGGGCCTGTACAATTGGAGTCTGGAGGACAGCAGCCTCCTGTACAAACAGCCTGCCTACACCACTGTTTCCATGCAAGCAATACTACTGTTCACTCTTCCAGGTTCTCTCTTCTGTTTTATGCTCTCCTTGGAGTTCTTCTCCAAATTCCACATATAGTTCCTATGCTGAGTTCCTTAGTTACTCCACTCCGCCTGTGCTAGCAATAAAGTTAATTTCATTTGTGCCCTCAGTGTAAAGAGCCCTGCTAGATTTTAGTAAATAGAGCATTTACCATAGGGATTGATTTTATGCCTTGGCTCAAGAGATTGTTAAAGATAAACATTTGGACTAGCATCCTCAGGAGACTCACACTAGAGAGAGCAAAAGCCTAGCAGTGAGACTGCCCAGAGGATGTTTTGAATCAGTGCATCCACCTAATGTCCTGGCTATACCTCTTCTGTCAATTCCCAGTTCATGTCTTTGGGGCTGCCCTGATCAGCTGTCAATCCCTGGTGGAGCTAAAATTGCAAAAGCTCTGTGTGACTCCAGACTCTCCATCACTGGCAGAAATATGCCTTTAAGAAAACAAACCATAACTCAGAGCAGAATAGCACCCTGGGATTCAAATCTATTTAATACTGCTATGAGTTCACATAGTGTGGAGCAGCCAAGGCGCTCAGTACAGGAAATGGAATTGGAGGAAGAAAAGACAGAGACTGGAAGGTTTTGGCACCTGGGATGGGTTTTTGATCAGGGAGTGATCAGGAGATTTTTGGCAGCTGGCTTCAAACTTCCCCCTGTTTAAGCTGTGACGCCCTAAAGTGGGATTTTTCTGTAAGAACAAACATAAATCAGCCCTTGCAATAATTTTTTGGTCCTGCACCATGGTGGGGAAACTTGGACTCAGACAGAAGAAAACAGATGAGCAGCTTAACATGGTTGTGAAGGAGGGATGGACAAGAATAGTAGAGACTACAGCCTGCTCCTGCAACCCATACTCACTGGAAATTGTGTGAGAGTTAACTATAGGATCTGGCCCTATTTAGTCATTGAACTATGGCATTCTTTCTTTCTCTATCATGCCCCCTGACCCTTTTAGGGTTCAAAGAAAAGTATTGTCTGTGCTGAGAACTTATGGAAAGTTGTCCTCTTCCTGCATGGCCAGTTGTCTGCCATGTGGCAGTCCTTGGCAAGACATCTCCAGGTTGGTCAGTGGGATGGGGAGGAGCAGTGCTATCTGGAGCACCACCTACTGATAAGTGTAAGGTTCAGGGCTTGTTTGATGGGTGGGTATATGTAATTAACTGTCATGTTTTTGCCTTCTGTTTATTTCTCAGGTATCTGGCATGTGGGAACTGATGTTAAGGCAGCTCCCCAAAGAGCCTGCCAACCCCAGCCCACATGAAGGTATGTGGCTGCAATAGGATATCTGCAATAGGATTTTTTTTTTTTTTTTGTGAAGGTGGAATCTCTGTTCTCTGGTGAGAAAGCTGTTTCTCTGCTGCTTACATGTACAAAGTAGGGGGCTGGGGTGGGGGTGTTAGCAACTTGGTGATGGCTCCCTGACCCTTTGACTTAGCCCTAGGCTCAGTAATGGCTCCCTCAAGGCCACTTGCCAGCTGGGGATATTAGAGCACAGTAAGCTCCAGCCGCACCTTTTCCCTATGCTAAGAGCACACATACAAGAGCTGATTATTCTGACTCTGTGCCTACTAGGAACTCCTAGCACAGGAATAAGATCCTGGCAATTTCCAGGCCCTTGTGACCACAGGACTGGCACAAAGGTAAAAAAGTGGGAGAGTAAATCTGACCATAATTTCTTTGCAGGCGCTGACAGTCCCTTCATTTCTTTTGATTGCACAAATCCTGTCTCTATTCTGAATGTTTTTTAAGCAGACCTGAGACAAACCAAGTGTCTTGGCTGATGTCAAGTCATCTTAAACAGGGTTGGGACACTGGGGGATGAAGAAAGTGGGATGAGCCTTACAGAATAGAACTGGAACTAGGACTGTGAAGCTGCTATTCCTCACTATGGTGGTGTGCAGTGAAATGATGCACCAAGGAGATGCACTCGTACCAGCACTTGTTTTCCTTCCTCTGCCATTGGCCTCTGGGTGATCTTGAGCAAGACACTACACTGCCCTGTACCTCAGTTTCCCCATCTGTAAAATAGGGTTTAGATTTATTTTCTTTTTTAAAGAGCTTTGAGACCGACTCATGAAAAGCACCATACACCACCTAGGTCAGGGATTCTCAACCTTTTTCCTTCTGAGCCCCCCAACTCCTGCAACATGGTACAAAAACTCCACGGTCCACCTGTGCCACAGTAACTGGTTTTCTGCACATAAAAGCCAGGGCTAGCTTTAGGGGAGGACAATTGCCTGGGGTCCAATACCACAGGGGCCCCCATGAAGCTACATTGGTCAGGCTTCGGTTTCAGCCTGAGTGGCGGGGCTCAGGGTCCCAGACTTCAGCCCCATGTGGTAGGGCTTTGGTTTTCTGCCCTGGACCCCAGCTAGTTTAACACTGGCCCTGCTTGGAGGAACCCCTGAAACCTGTTCTTGGCTCCCTCCCCGGGCCCCCCGGAATCCTGATTGAGAGAGAACCACTGACCTAAGTATTAGTGTGGATGTGGACACTGTTTTACAATTATTTCAGGACCCAAACCTGTGGTGGCACCATATTTTCCCCCTTCTTTCTTTCTGTTGTCTTTGCTTACTCCACCTGTGTGCGTGAGATGGACATTTTTAGTTTTATTGTCGCTCAGCACATAGAGATTGTTTTCAAGTCCAGCATCTCTTATTTATTGTTTACACGGACTAGTTCAGCTTTGAGCCAAGATCAATGGGATTGCTTTAACTTCTGGAGAAAGTGTTCAGTTACCACAAATCTTTGTGACACTTATCCATATTCCAGGGCTGCACGCTGAGGCTTCAGTGCACAATCTCTAGTGAAGTCTCCAGAGACCAGATGCAAAGGACACATGAAAGACACACACGCTCCCATTTTTGCCAAGAGGTTGGAATTAAAGCTGGTTACAGCAGGATAATGTATTTTTTCTAGGGCCCTTTCTTTGTGCAATAATGAGAACATATTCAGAACAAATCCAGCTCGTGTGTCTTTCTGCCCTGCCATCACATTTTAGAGTTGTATTTGTTTTGACAAAATGAAAGCACAGCTTCCCAACAGTGATATGTCAGATGGGTGATTATGCCCAGAAACTCCACAATGTTCCCCAGTTATTTATTCCCATTGTGGCAGTACCCAAGGACCCCAAATCAGGATCAGAGTCCTAGTTTGGCAGACACTACACGAAGTTACCCAGCATCCCAAACAGTTTATAGTCCAATATGAAATTAGGGAGTGAAATAAACAATAGGATGAAGGGGAAAACAAGGCTGTTAGGAATAAGATCACAGTTAAATAGGATGGCTCTGGGACTAATTTAATGGTCCCAAATCATTCATTAAAGTTTTTTTCCTCTTATAAATAAAATCAGCTATCCCTGACTGCTATTCAACCCAACCATTGCCTGCTGAATTCTCATAGGCATCTCAACAGAACGAGGTGTTGAAGAGGGATTTGAAGGAAAAGTAATAGGGTTATAGATCAATTCCCAGCATAAGAAGCATCTGAACTAGAAAAATAGATATTCAAGACTGGCATCACCTGAGAGAGCAAACAAAACAGCAGCAATATTGTTGCAATAAGAATTCAAACTAAATCCAAACCATTCATTTAGCTTGCTGTAAAATATTTACTATGAAAAAGAAACCAACCTAGAATACCAGCTTCACTGAAGAGCTGTAGGTGTAAAAGACTGATTATACACATGGAACATCAATGGGGATTGTTAAAATGGACTAAGCTCTGCTGTGCATCTTAATAGCCCTGAGGTATTATCCTCACCCTTCCGCCTCCCCCTCAACCCCGCATTTATTTAATTGGCAGATTGCAGATGCTGGGATTGTCATTCTATTTCCTTCCTTGAAGTGCAGACTCAACTATAGGGAAGAGGCAGGAGGGCTGATTACACAGATGCTGCATATAAGCCTCAGTGGGAGCTGGAAGTGTGCAGAGACAGGAGCATTAAGCCCTGGGTTGGTACTATGAGCAGGAAATAGGTGAAGGAAGTGGGAGAGAGGGGCATGTAAATAAAGTGAGAACGGAACAGAAATGGAAAAATAAGTTGTCTGAAAGAAAAAAGTGCAAGTAGTAAGAGCTAAGCAGAGGAAGAGGACAGAGAGGAAAGAAAGGGGAGAAGTAGAACATGGATGGAGAAAAGAAAAACAAGGACTGAAAGAGGGTAAAGAAGATGTCCTTTCATTAACAAAATCTTTTACCATTTTCTACAGCAAACCTTGTTAAGTAACTTACCTGTTTTGCTATTGTGATATTTATGGTCCTACAGGAGAGCCAGTATAGGGGTCCCCCTTGGTTCTCTGCAAAACCCACCTAATTACTAATTTTTCAGGCTTGATTACCAGAAAACCAATCAACAAAGCAGACAGTAGATCCAGGGTATGCTGGATCTAGCCTTGCAAAATAATCCTTCACATCCATTTGCCTTCATCACATACATTTTTGACAGGTTTTATAGGTGTTATCACAATAATCAGCCCCTAGTAAAGGGCAGGAAAATTTAGGATGTAGGGGTGCGGGGGGTCGGAGGGGTTGATAAGCATTTGTGAAGGCTTTGCAAGGCTCTGTAATGTCAGTAATATCAGTGCTGTTTGCTTAGGCCAATTGCCAAATTTATTTGCTTGCCCTAAATAACTGGAGAAGTGAAATAGCTTAAGGTTAAAAAAAATAAAATTGTAAAGTCAGACTAACTACGACCTCTGAATAGAAGTAAACTAGCTGCTTATTAAGCACCTCAACAAAAATTAGCCCAAACTATTGCTGACCCAACAAAGGTCCATAACCCAAGTCTAATATCTAGAACACATCCAGCGATTGTTCCTTTACCAGTAGCCTTCACGGCTCCCGAATGATCAGCATTTTGGTCATGGTGAATGCATGTCAACTTGTCATGACACTTACCCTGCTCTATACATGGTACTTTAACAACAGGTGGGCATCTGTCTGCCTCCTTCAAAACTCCACCCATAAACTGCAACACTTTAACTCCTTGGCCGCAATTGGGGCTCTTGTGCAAATCAGATCTAGTGCCAGGGATAGAATGGCCTATCAGCAAGTTACACAAAGTAATTAAGGCCTGGCCACCAGATGTCCCAATTTTATAGAGACAGTCCTGATTTTGAGGTATTTTTCTTATATAGGCTCCAATTACCCCCCATCCCCTGTCCTGATTTTTCACATTTGCTGTCTGATCACCCTGGGGCCAGGGCCCCACTTTTTACCATTTGTAAGAACAAGCAACAGGGGGAGGGAGGAGGCATTGGGGGAAGAACAGGCAGTGCAGGAGCTGGGCCTCAGAGGAAGGGGTGGTGAAAGGATGAGGCCTCAGGGGTCTGACCGGGGTCCCAGGGGAGCCACACTGAGGTCACTCAATTAGGTTGAACTGCAAAGAATGGGGCAGGCAATTCTTAAAGTGGGTGGATATTCCAGTACTTAGATTTACCAAGCCAGTACAAAACCGCTTCTATAATACCTCACTGGCTACCCAGAAGCCAACAAGACAGTTCCCCTAAAGCAACCCAGCCTTAAGCCTCCACCCAGATACCCAAGTCATATATGATGAGGATTACTGAAAATCTTATTCATCATATAAGAAAGTTCTATGAATCCAAAGGATTGGACACATTATCTCCCAGGTTAATGAATATTCCAAATCTTACCCAAATGCACACTTACAGCCAATTCTTATTTACTAAACTAAAATGTATTAAAAAAAGAAAAGAGAGTATTGGTTAACAGGTCAGTATATGTACAGATATGAGTACAATTCTTGAGATTCAGATTCATAGTAGAGATGGTGAGCTTTGTAGTTTCGAAGAGTTCTTTCAGAATTAATTCATAGGTTTTAAGCCAAAGTTTATATTCAGGGTGATTCCAGGTTAGGACTGGAGATCTCAGTCTTAGTCTTAAACATCTCCTGGATGAAGCATCAAGCACATCCAAGATAAAAAGGATTGGGACCCAAGGCATCTTTATACAGTTTCAGGCCTTCTTTTGACAGCTCAGAGTTCTTAAGTGAACTATAGACACTAATGGTGACTTTGAAGAGGACCTATTTCCTAGGCATCATGGGTAATTATCCACACATATTAACATAAAGCAATTGCCTATTTTCTATCATTCTCAGATGATTTGCTGTACATTTCGAAGAGCGATTAATTCAGTTATATCCTATATTTATTGTTCATTTAAATGTTAAGATGTCCTTTTGAGCTCTGAATTAACATAATACAACATAGATAGGGACTGTTTGATTACATTGTTAATCTCTACCAATATATATGTAAACACACGAACATTATCTAGCAATATGTTTTTAAGGGTTGAATTTGGGTCATGTATCCTTGAGGATGCTTAAGCCTTTCTGGTCATATGTCATACTTTGTATAAGATTTGTTGCAATTATATAACAGTGGTAGCAACAATGATTTGCATAGTTATACTCTAATCAGATAACATCACAGGGATCTGAAGGCGGAGACTCAGGGGAAGAGGCAGCAGTAGGGGCTTGGGCCACAATTTGAGCAACAGTGGCCCTCTCTGTAGGAAGCTTCCACCACCCCTGGTCATAGCACAGGAGTACAGCTTGCCTGCATTCAAGCCTAGCTCCCCCTTCTCTGAGTTCAACAGTGACCTTTGACATACCATTCTTTTTTTATTTATGAGCTTTTATCCAATATTCTGACTACTTTTTCCTTTAAATTATTAACTAATCCTAGGTTTACATGTCTTGTGTATGATCCTCCTTAAGGTACCTTGACCTTCATACTTGTCTGTAAAGCATTTAGCAAACTGTTGCCTTAATCAACAATAACAAAATACTATACACGGAGCCCTGATCAGTTTCATAGGCATTTTGTTCCTTGTTTTCTTTGTTTATTTGTTTTAAGGTGAAGCAGCCTAAACTGAATAAATTCAGCACCCCGTGATCGTTAAAAATATAAACTGATTATGAGCTTGGTGAAGTTAGGGGTAGTTCGAAGGCCAAAAGAGGGAGTGAGGAAAGATTTCTTTCAGGTGTAGGCCCTATCAAGTATAGGTTGTAATAGTTTTTCTGAAGTCCTTTGGCAGAGCAGCTCAGCATATTTGGAGTTGTATGAAGCAGTCTGAGGGTTAGAAATAGTGAGTACTCAGGGATGATGTTTCTTGAATTTGCTCAGGAAATAAATGTTGCTATTAAGTTTGGCTTCCAGATGGCAAAATTCAATATCTACATGTTTCACGGAAGTACTGTAAGAATTAGCTATTATTTCTAAATCAATAGACATTCTTAGTATTTGTTTGTTATCAAGTACCAAGCCAACAAAAATACAGCTGCTTTTTATAACATATGTATTTTAGATTACAGGGACCAAAGAGGCGATATGTTAAACAATGATAGCTGTTTGCAACAGAGATATAATGGATAGGAGACAAGTGACCTCAGACAGGATCAAATACGCAAAGCTAACTTTGGACATAAACATCTCCCACAGTACAAACAAGTATTACAAATACTGTACTGACAAGAGTGACACAGACGGGGAAGTCCTCCAAGAGCCGTTCTTGAGCCAGTGCTCTAGTATGGTACTAGCCAGCGCAGACTGCGGGACAAATTCAGCCTCACTGTAATTCCACTTGCAATGGGACCAGGGATGAATCAGGCCTGATGTCTTTTGGCTGAGACAAAGCCCTTGTTTTTTCACAGCCATTATAGACTGGACCAAATTATAAAATACTGTACCTTGTGGCAAAATGTAGTATGGAGGGGAAATCTTGGGGGTTGGAAACCTAAATAGCAATAAACTATTTGTTTTGTTAAAACAGGCATTGCATTGCATAGTCTGTCTGGTTTTAGGGAAAGGGGGAAATATAGGAAGAGCTAAGCAAGGAAGCCTAGAGCTTGCTGTTGTTCCTCGGGTCCAGAAATGCTCTAGGCTGCATACCATATAAGCTGCCAACATGCCGTCGATATGCATCACATTTATGGTAACCCAGATAGTAAAGTTGATTTGGTGTCTCATGTATTAAGGCTAATGGCTACAGGATGCTTGGATTTGTATTTGGAGCCTCAAGCATTTTTCTAACATGTCTTACATAAAACACTGCTTTTATGTGTTACATTTTCTGAAATATGTTACAGATCCCTTCAAAACTTAACACCGAGGGATGACTGATTTTTCCCCCGGCAATAATTAAATAATGAGAAACACTCCCTCCCCAGTTCATTGCTAGGTAGTATCCCACACCAGATTATTTTATTTTTAAACAAAAATATATTTGGAAAATCCAGAGAAAGATTCAAAGCTGAAAGTCAGAATTACATTTGTAGTAGATTAAATCAGCAAGTTCCAGAAAGAGCCCTGTGGGTCAGTGATGTTAATGTATCCATTTGTTAGACTGGAGAAGTAATTGGTAGAAATTGTCCTCTGGGTTATTGGCATAACATAGGATTAAAATCTCCTTCTTTGGTGTAGAACATTTATTGTAAATTTGCAGTGATCCTGCTGTTTGTTTTTCTGTAAAAGCAATGTGGTAAGTTGAACAAAACACATGAAATTGGCTTAGCAAGAGTTAGACAGCTCTGCTTCTAACAGAGGCATTTGATCTTACCAGATATTTCATCACTTTAGAATAATTCACTAGAGAATCAAAGTAGTTTTCCTGCCTCTGATCAATGCTCATTGTAAGCCTTCTTTTTTTCTGAGCAAAGCATAGTGTAGTACTATTCCCCCCATCTCCTCCCCCTACTCCAATAAAAGTAACTTCAAGGAGTGTGGATTTCAAAAGATAATTATACCTTGGGGGCAGGAGGGGAATCAAGGCTGTGCATTTAAATTCATAATACCCCAGGAATTGTTTATTGTAGGATGGCCATGCTGAGTGTCTAATGCCACACCCTGTAACTATTATGATGCTCAGTGAGCAATTAGAAAAGTTCCTCCCTGCAAAATGGGAATCCACACATTTGAATTTAGATACTGTCAAAGTAGAAATTCAAAGCTCCAACTGTGGTGAAGTTAAAGGAGTGGGAGCAGGGTAAAGGGGGAGGTTACCCCCTCCTCTCTTGCCAGTGGAGCAGACACTGCATGTGTTTGTTTCCTCAACTGAGGAAACAATGTGGTCTTTCATATGATGCAAGTGGCTTGAAGCATAGCAGAAAAAAAGACATTATGAATTACCATGATACTGTTGGTTGAAAGGCTTGGAGCCCATTATTCAACAAGCCTTTGCTGAGAATATTGCTGCTGCATTAAGTATCAATGAAAGCTGCATATCTGCTGGTATGAATGTTAACACCACAGAAAATGAGCAGAAAGTACTGAGCGTCACACTGTATTTCAAACTGAAGTGAATGTCAGGACTAGGTCAGCGAAATAGCTGCTTTGAAGAAATAAGGAAGGACCATGAGCAATCTGAAGCAGATGTGAGGGGGGAAAAACAACAACAAAACCCAGTGAATGCAAGAATCTGGGAAGCTGATAAAGATCAAATTTTGAGTAAGGAGACGTGGATGGACAGGAGCATGAAAGATATACAAGTTTATCAAGGCAACAGATATACAATCTTTCTACAATTCCCTGCAAGAATCAGTTTATGACCACAGGGCCATTCCAATAAGTTACAGGAAGTAAACTTCACTGTTGAAAAAGAGACATCCTAAGGAGAAAACAGGAGCATTTTGGCTCTGATTGATCTGCCACAAACATCAGGAGTCAAGCACTAAAAACTGCAATTCAATAGCCACAAGAAGTAGGAAAATGTCGCCATTTTACAAATAGGAAAACTGAGGTGCAGAGAGGAGAACTCCTGTCCAAGGTTACACAGGAGCCAGACGTGGAACCCCGATCTCCTGATTGCTAGCCCTGGGCCTTCACCAAATTCTACCCCTAATTTACAAGCTGTTATGGCCATGGAAGTTATTAAACTAGAAAAACTCAAAGCCCTGAATGAATTTCTTTGAGACCTACAACTACATCAGTGCACATACCAGCCAGCTACATATGCCCCTAATTTAAAACAATATGTAAGTAGTGTTCTGTGGGACTATACACAAGACTTTCACAGTCATTATAATCTGTAACTGCAAAGTGTGGGAGGAGCAATAGTGGCTACCAGAGTGATATTCTCCCGATTTGTTACCCCAGAAATAGAACTTTCTACAGTGTTTCTAAATAGTGGTGGTATTGTAGCCATGTTTGTCCCAGGATATTAGAGAGACAAGATGGTGAGGTAACCCGGCTGTGCAGATGCTCTTTTCCCAACCTATGTATTATAATTTTTTTAACATTAGCTTTAATAAAAATTTTACATCTTTTATTGGACCAAAGTTCTGTGGTGAAAGAGACAAGCTTTTGAGTAAACACAGAGTTCTGCTTCAGGTCTGGGAAAGATGGTACTCAGAGTGTCACAACTAAATACAAGATGGAGCAGATTACTTAGCATAAGTAACAGGTTTCAGAGTGGTAGCCATGTTAGCCCATATCAGCAAAAACAATGAGGAGTCCTACTGACGCCTTAGAGACTAACAAACGTATTTGGGCATAAGGTTTTGTGGGCTAAAACCCACTTCATCATCAACTGGAGGGGGGGCTGTTAGTGGGTTATGGATAGGTGCAATAAGCATAAATCTGAATTTAGGAATATGCAAATATTACAGATAAAGAATTATGCCTATATTCTGAAGAAGAGCTCTGTGTAAGCTCAAAAGCTTGTCTTGCTCACCAACAAAAGATGGTCCAAGAAAAGATATTACCTCACCAACCTTGTCTCTCTTGATACGGATGACAATATTTAAGGCCATATCTACACCACCACTTATGTCGACAAAATGTATGTCGCTCAGGGGCGTGAAAAAACACACTTCTGAGTGACTTAAGTGTCACTGGCATAAGTGGTAGTGTGCACTGTGCTACACAGCTACCGCCACTCATTGGGGGTGGTTTAATTATACCAACAGGAGAGCTCTCTCCCATCAGCATAGAGCAGGTACACAAGAGATCTTACCGAGGCGCAGCTACATCAGTACAGCTTTGCTGCTGTAAGGTCTCCAGTGTGGACCTAGCTTGAGTCCTTTCAGAAATAAAATGCTGCTTCAAAGTAGAAAGACGTGCTATTGGCATGGAGTGAGTTTGTTACCTGAGAATTACAGGAAACACATTGGGAATTAAACACAAGCTTGTTTACAGTTTTGCCCAACATTTTTCATAGTCATCTGGTTAGGACTGAGCAAACTCCCCTCAAAGAATGAATTTCTCTAGGCCAGTCTGCCTAACAGAATTCTGGATGGAGTTTTTGTACATGGTGCTCTGCCTTGCCTAGTTGTAATAATGAACTTGATGGAGGCAAACAAGACTACATTCTGGCCTGGAGTCACTTTGGGCTCAAGTTGGTAGCATAATTGATGACACTGTCAGAGATGTCATGATGTCTCAACTGTGACATCAAGCTATTGTATTAAATTTCAAACATCTACCACAGCAAATTTGAAAGCCTATGAGAAGGTTAGGCAGGTGATTGTGCACTTGTCACATATGCTCCAAAAAAACCACCACCACCAAGCTTGCTCAGGCAGCTAAAAACTATAGACTTATTACAATTAAGAAAGCCACGGCAATATATTAACTACACCTGAAAATGTAGCAGCACAAATCAATTTCCCCCTCCCATGTGGTAAGAGATCTCTGCCCTCTCAAAGTGTTCTCATTAGCCAAGAAATTAGTAGAGAGATGTTTGCCAAAACTTTCCCAAGGCTTCCCTTGAACAGATGGTCTTTCTACACATTTCCCTCCATTACTAACACCAGAATAGATACAGTGGTGTTAGCAGCTATGACCATTTTGAACAGCATTCACTACACGTGCTCAAAGCAGCATTACATGACATGTTGGTTAAAATGGCAATGGGTGCCCATTTATACCAGGGCTCCCAATGCTACTAAGGCTGGTGGAATCAGCGGAACCAATATTAGCAATTAGGGGGAAGTTTAGAAAATTTTCCTTGCACAGGAGTCATCAAAAGAGTTGGCTGGTGGTATTAATGTTTACTGCTAGAATAATTTAGACCACAGTTTAAACTATAGGTGTGGATAGTGCTTAGAAATATAAGAGATGACAAGATCCCTGCCCTGGGGATGTTACAGTCTAGTAGAAACAGGTAACAACAAGTAAACATATTAAAACTTGGGTAGGGAGTAGGGGCAGGTTGAGGAAGAATGTGGAGAAATTATCTCTGGCACATCAAAGAGCTGGGAAAAAAATCCATCAACAGAACCCTTGAGCTATTTATGTTTTTCAAGGAGCAAGATAAAATCATGAATGAGTTCCTGCAAACACTTTGCAGAAACACTATCGAGCCAAGGCTTATAAAAGCACTCTTCTGCCTTGATGTGTCCACTGCATGGTGGATACAAATTAAAAGTATATAGAGAACTTTTGACCAAAAGAGGCTAACAAATGTCCTGGGGCGAGAGGATGGGACCTATTGACACACTAGCAACCCTGCGAATTTCATTTCATGCCTACATGACAAGAGTCTGTATTCATGCAGCATTCTTCTTTGCAGTTCCTTTTGCCCTTGACTGTGTTGTCTCTACTCCCGATCCAAACTCCGGTGGGGTCAAAGTTCAGGGACCCTTTCTCCTCCCAGCAGTGCTTTACCCCCATTGTCTTTCTTTAAATCCAATTCAAGTGGTCTTAAATAAAGAAAACGAAGAGAAAAATCAAATGCAAAATACGTGTTAAGTGGAAAACATAAATACAACTAGACCTTACATTTATCTGGATGTTATTTAAACAAGATGGAGAGTTTTGTGTCTTCCTTCTTTTGTTTGACTCACTTTTCAAACACTGTCTGTGTGTGATCTTCTCAACTTGTCAGCTGAAGAGAGGTGTACATGGATCAGACTTATTCAAGAACCTCGCTGCTTGTTTAGGAGTTGCATTGGGCTGGCTTATTAGCCCTGTACCTTATTCTGGTGCTGTCTTCTCATGTTAGATTAACCAGAGTTTCATTTAAAAAAAAGAAGAAGAAGAAGAAAGTCTCCTATCCTGTGCTGCAACAGCCCAACAGCCCCAGTCTTTGTCTCCTTTTTTAAAAAAACCTCAACTCTTTGTCCCTCTTATTTTCACTGCTCTCATGGCACATTTGTGCAGCTCCAAGTTCCTGAAGACTTAAAATACAGCTTTTGCTACAAGAAGTAAAGACTGGAGGGTTATATATACATAATAAGAAAATCCGAAAAGGTGTTTGAAGAACGGCTAGTCAAAAACTCAAAAGGTAATAACAAAATGTTTTTTAAATACATCAGAGGCAGGAAGCCTGCTAAACAACCAGTGGGGCCCCTGGACGATAGAGATACGAAAAGATCACTTAAATACGATAAAGTCATTGCAGAGAAACTAAATGAATTCTTTGCTTCAGTCTTCACGACTGAGGATGTTAGGGAGATTCCCAAACCTGAGCCGTCTTTTGTAGGTGACAAATCTGAGGAATTGTTACAGACTGAAGTGTCACTAAAGGAAGTTTTGAAATTAATTGATACATTTAACTGTAACAAATCACACTGCAGACTTTGGGATTCCTCATTTCAGCATCAAAAGCAACAGCCCAAAAACAATGCGATAAATAGGAAGAGAGAGTAAAACATGTTTTTCTGGTCTGTCTTCTGAATTTTGAACTCCCACTTTCCAACCCCAGGGCACGTGAGACAATGGGCAGCTTTGCGATAACTCATTGTTACACACACCAATTTGAGCTCATTTCGCGTCTCCAGTCTCCATACCTGTCAACAGCTTGTGGCAAGATTTTAAATGTAATTTGTATAAAGTGCTGCCTGATGGTGCAAAAGGCTGCCAAGCTTCTTCCCAAACCCCAAAATGCCAGTCAATGAATTCTATGCCCCATCTCTCCAGCTCTCATATCTGTCCCAGACCTAGAGCAGTTCTGCAATCCCCCCTCCCCTGCCCCATCTGCGCTTGCCCCTGCAGCAACTATGAAGGCTGTTCAACCTCTTCCAGACCTGGGCTTCCATCCCTCCTCAAGGCCCTCCCAGCCCTGAGATAAGGGGGAAGTTCCAATGGAGGCACAGGAGAGTTCATCTCGCTCTTCCTGGGCCTGGTGTTGCAGGAATGGTGATGGAGGAGCAAGAGTCAACCCATTTTTCATAAGAGGGAAGTGTGGGGAGAAGGGAGGAGAGCTACCTTGCGCTGCTTGGCTTTTTGCTGCCCCCTCCTTTCTTGTCACAAGGCACATCAGACTACTCCCTGTGCTCCTCCTCAACCTACACACTTAGGTGGCTCCGCAGGGGAGAAGGAGAGATCTCCTTACTTCAGAAGCTGTAATTAACTGCTCTTTCCCAGAAGGTGGGGAAAGCAGTCAATCGGAGGGACTCCCTCCTTGGACAGTCTATAATTTCTGTGAAGGCTGGAGCTTTTCCCAGCTTCAGGAGACAGCCTGCAGCAGGGACCAGAATCCCACTACTCAGCCATAACAATGCAAGAGTTGGCAACATTGAATCAGTTTTGATCAAATGGCCAGTCTTTGGGGATTCCATTATCATCCCTGGTTTTCCAGGTTAGCGGACACATGATTGACCACAGGAGCTTTAGAGTTTTGGCATCCTGCTATTTCAAATCACCCGGAATATGTTCAACGAAAAGAGAAAGTACCTTCCATTTGAACTGGCCCAGAATTTGCTATGGGTGATCTGGTATTTCACTCTGCATTTTCTGAAAGTCTCAACTGTTTTATTTCCCCATCCCCATAGTAGAATTTTTTTTAAAAAAAAAAAAGTAGTTTCTGCTTTCATCTTAATGTTGGTGTGACATGTTCATGAACAATGAGCATATTTCACAAGTCTGAGATTTACAGACTTTACTTCAGGAGAATGAGGTGAGAATTGGTTATGCTTTATAAAGCATTTTGAAGTTGAAAATGCTATTTAATGCTGAAAATGGCTAGGCTCTTAGAAACAAATACTTTAAAATGCAGCGGGAAATTATGAACGACAGTTTATCTGAAAAGAGTCACCTCTTTGTCACTGAAATTACATGACCAAGCCTGAGTGTTTCTTCTCTAAGGTCCAGAGAGCCCATTCAAATTAGTACCACAGGAACTCCAGCCAAACATATTTCCCCAACAGAATATCAAGTTACAGAGAGTACATCATCAGCAGTTTCATGGGCTGATGAGGGCAGATCACACTGCTTTTAGAAGCATAAAAAAATTAAAGTTAAAATCAGAAAATTATATTTTAAATTATACACAACCCTTTTAATGGGCCATTCACCACAGTTATTAATTTAGTCATAGTATGGGCTCTGACTTTATTCTGCTCCATAAAAGCCAAATAAAGCTGTTTCTCTCTCATTGGCCTCATGCCAGTCTTTCACTGGCAGATGTATCACTCTGCATAAGGAAATTCACCATTTGGGGTCTCTCACAGTGATCCATGTGTTCTCTTGCATTATGGGCAAGTTTTCTTCTTGAATTCCATTTGCCTTGCTCTGAAAACTATTTTACACGTGATTGTTTTATTACTGTCAGGAGGCTATTACATCATCACTTAGGTAGCCCAGGAAATAGTGCAAGTCTTCTCAGGCTGTAGTGAGTCACTTAGCCTTCCTGGTGTGGCACTGGTAGAGCAAGCCACCCAGTTATTCACCATTAAGTTGAGTAAACAAAGGTATTTAAGATCAGTTTGGGAGCCACACGGGCTGGTACAGAACAATGTTTATAATAATAAGGACATTCCAAACCAGCAATTAACATCCCTCACCTCTGCCTCCTCACCACCCCATTCCCAGCCACCCAATGCTAAAGACTAAACTGCTTCTCATGCTGTATAATATATCACCACCTAGCCCATTATGAAGAAAAATAACCAGAGATGCAGACTTCTTTTAATAATCCCCTTGAGGCACTGCAGCAGACGTGTCACACACTAAGCTGAAGTCTGAATCATTGTGTGTTATCAAGTACAAAGAACAGGGATGAGGAGGAACTAGCACAGTTGCTGGCATCGGGTCAGAAGGAGGACTGGATTCTTTTTAGAGATAGTCTTCAAACTGGAGAAAGTAGTTAGTTAAAAATGAAGAATGTTATCCCATATCTGCCATTTGATCTACAAACCAATCAGGATAGCTCAAAGTTCCTTGTTATTCTGAGTAAAACATGATGAAGGAAGGAAGGGAAGGGGCTAGGGAAACCCAGCTCCCTCATTATAGGATGCCTATAAATGAATCGTTAGAAATCAATGTCTCCTAGTTTCAGAATGCCCAATGTGACTCCTGAGGTGGGAAAAGGTTTACAAATAAATCCATTACCGACACAAATGATGACAGTGAAGAGAATTCTGTGCAAGGAAGGCAAGATCTCTTTGTATCCTATTGCTGCAAAAACAAAGGAAAAAAACATGGAGAGACAGCAAATAGGGTTTTTCAATATAAACATTGCCCAAGTGAAGCAGAAAGGAACTTGTACAGTGCATGGAACGCAACTTCTGATAAGAAGACAACAACCAATTCTTTCTCAGCCCTGAAGAAGAGCTCTGGATGGCTCAAAAGCTTGTCTCTCTCACCAACAGAAATTGGTACAATAAAAAATATATTCCCTCTCCCCACTTGTCTCTCTAAATCAATCCTGTGATTTTTAATAGGATTTAAATGTTGGTAATTAGAATATAGTAGGGTGCTATTTACAAAATTAGAATTTCAAACAATATCCTACCTGGCAATTATTTCATTTTGAAACAAACCTCTTTTGTTAGCCATATTTCTAATGAGAGAAAGACAGTTGCTGGAGTGGTTTGAAAACTAGTTCAGGGCACTAGGAGCCTGGCCTACTTAAGTCTCCACCCAGTTGTAAAATCAGCCCAGCTGAACAGGTTTTCAAAATAGTTAGAATACTAGCCAAAGTTTCCCCAGCATAGACCAAGGTCTAGACAAATGGGCTGGATTCTCTATAAGACACATTTGTGCCATGCAAAGTGGCTTTAAAGCAGCCAGAGAAGGTCAATGGAGAATTAACCCCACTCAGGGAAACTCTGATGGTAAAGAGCTGGTGTAGGCAGCAGAACCACCTCCTATGCCAGGTGCTCCAGCCCTCCACACCCAGTCTGAGGATGGCATGTTCTCTCTCTGTCCCAGCCATGCTTTGTCTTGGGAGTGGGAGTGGCAGAGCAAATCTCTGCCACATCCAATGCACCAGCTTGCCCCAGCCCTGAATCAGGGAGTCACACCGGCTCCCTGCAGCTGCCTCTCTCCACTCCAGCCAAGAGCACTGAACATAATGGAGAGCTGGGGCCTGTGGCCCAGCTTCAGTCTGGATGAGTAACAGCTAATTTGTTGCAAAGGATGAAGTTATTTTTGAGGAAGTTAGGGAAGTCTTTATGCACCAAATTTGCAAATTGGTGTTAAAGTAACACATCCTCGTGGATGTCTATTTTACTATAATTTAGGATCAGACAGGTTGCTATGACTATTACAGAATGTCTCCTATCATAGTCACGTGTCCTCCTCTCTGTGTTGTTTATGGCACATTTCTCATGATTTCAAACATTATCTTTATCCAATGCAGTGAGATTACAGTGATATAAAATCCCCATGGTTGTCCCCCTCCTTGGTCTCTTGCTCAGCTCTGGACCAGGCACAGATTGGTAGAAAGGGTATTCTAAGATTTGGGCTGGCAATCTTAGACTTGGTCCAGTTTGCCCTTTGAGTCTCTCCTCCACCTGTTTCTCATACTGAGATTCACCCACAACACACATCTCCAGCCAAACACATCTTTTTAATTGGGTTTTGCTGTTCATAGGTCTTCCCACACCTTTATCAGACTTGTGGTCAACCAGTTGCCAGTCTGAAAGTAGCCAGTAGCAGATGATTCAGGGGAAGGTGCAAGGAACTTTACAGTAAAGAATTACATTTCTAACCTCATCAGTTAGTTGTTGGCTTACGCCCTAAACATGAAGAGTTTATATTGCTTAGGATAAAAACAACAGGTTCTATCGTGTCTAACGCAACTGTGAGTGATCTCATTTAATCATAAATGTATAACTGCCAGGAGAAACATGACCTTCTTGGAGCATCTCATCCAAATCAGCTGGAAGAGGCTGATGGGGTCAGAACTCCTCTTCAGAAAAACTGGATCCAGCCAAGGTTTCTGGTGTTTGAGACCTGCACCACCAAAATCCCTGACTTTAGCACAGTAAAAGGATAAATAAGGTTGTGGCTTCTCTTCTCTCCTCCATTCTGACACTGTAATGTAGTGACATCACATCCTAACACTGAGAAACAAGGGTGCAATATTGTGGTGGCACAAATGTCAATTTTTGGTCCTGCTTTGAAGATTTTGCAAGAGATGGCATTTTCACATGAGCATTTTTAGTGGAGAAAGTATCCCCTGACTCTAAGCAAAACATGCTGGGTAGAATTTTAACTCAGATGCTCACCCATAACAATTCAATATAATTTACCAATAGACCAGTCAGCCAGCCCTTTACCTCTCACCAGTCTTAGTAAATACCAAATCCTGGAGGACAACTATGTAGTTAGAAATATCAGTGTTGCAAGTTATTTGTTTTACTTGGCCTTATTTTCCTTTTGCCATTTGGCAGGACTATTTCCATTTAAATTCACAACGTTGGTGCTATCTTTGACTTCTCTTCCCTTCAACCTTTATATTCAGGACCTCACCAAACACTGCCATTTTCTTTACAGTATCTAAAATTCCTCCTTTCCATTCCTATTGCTTCTGCCAAAATATTGATTCACATGCTGGTCATTTATCTTTGTTACTGGAAATTCCTCATCTCTCCCCACTGCACTCCATCCAAAATGCAATTACTAAGGTCATCTCTCTCCCCACAAGCCTGACCATTCTACCCTGATCCAAATTCTTCAATGGCTTCTTTTCAAATTTCTCCTCACTTCCCAAACATATTCCTCCTGCTTCCTGCATTGCACTCAAACTTTTCAAACTTCTCTTTAAAAAAGGGAAGGAGAACCTGGGGTGTATGGGGAGATTTTGGCAAACTAGTAAAGTGCCTGAAACCACTATTGCTTATTGCTAAAAGCAGCCATATCAACAGGCCGTAAATTGGACATGCAGCTGTTTTAGCTTCACCAAGGCAGGAGGGGAGGAGGTTTAGGGTGCCACAGAAAGGACAGCTTGACCCTGCGTCCTTCCTGATATGAATTGTATTGAAATTGATGATACATGCATTGTAGAAGAACAGGAAGCTTGTCCATGTGCCCTCAGGAATGTGTCAAGGTGTGCAAACTCTTAAAAACCACACCTGGTTAAGATGACCAGAAGGAAACCTCTTACTTGACCTTTGACATTGCTTGCTTAACAAGTTTTCTCTAAGTGAGATGTCATTGTATTACTAATATATAAATTAGAAGAAAAAGATTGAGATAGTCGGACTCTTCAGGAGGGTTTCTTCAGGGACTCTCCCTCTGGGCACATCTTGTGGTCCCCACTGGCAGACAGAAGATTTGGCCACTGGAAGGCTGCCATTGTGCCACTCGAGATCCACACTCAGCTTCGGTAATTATTGAGGGTTGGGGGTGTTTTACTAATCTGTTGTGGATGTGTGTAAATGCTTGAGTTTAGCTTTAAGTGAAAGCACTCGTGTTGTGGTTTGTGCAGATGGCACTAAGCTGGGGGAAAGGTAGATATGCTGGAGGGTAGGGATAGGGTCCAGAGTGACCTAGACAAATTGGAGGATTGGGCCAAACGAAATGTGATGCGGTTCAACGAGGACAAGGGCACTTAGAATGGAATAATCCCGTGGATTGCAACAGGCTGGGGACCAACTAGCTAAGCAGCAGTTCTACAGAAAAGGACCTAGGGATTACAGTGGATGAGAAGCTGGATATGAGTCAACAGTGTATCCTTATTGCCAAGGAGGCTAACGGCATATTGGGCTGCACTAGTAGGAGCACTGCCAGCCAATCAAGGGAAGTGATTATTCCCCTCTATTCAGCTCTGGTGAGGCCACATCTGGACTATTGCATTCAGCTTTGGGCCCCCCACTACAGAAGGGATGTGCACAAATTGGAGAGAGCCCAGCGGAGGGCAACAAAAATGATCAGGGGGCTAGGTCACATGACTTACAAGGAGATGCTGAAGGAAATGGGCTTGTTTAGTCCGCAGAAGAGAAGAGTGATGGGGGGATTTGATAGCAGCTTTTGACTACCTGATGTGGGGTTCCAAAGAGGATGGATCTCGGCTGTTCTCAATGGTGGCAGATGACAGAACGAGAAGTAATGATCTCAAGTTGCAGTGGGAAGGTCTAGGCTGGATATTAGGAAACATTATTTCACTAGGAGGGTGGCAAAGCCCTGGAATGGGTTACCTAGGGAGGTGGTAGAATCTCATTCTTAGAAGTTTTTAGGGCCCAGTTTGACAAAGCACTGGTTGGGATGATTTAGTTGGTGTTGGTCCTGCTTTGAGCAGGGGGTTTGGACTAAATGACTTCCTGAGGTCTCTTCCAACCCTAATTATCTATGGTTCTCTCCTGGCTATTCCTTTTATCTCTTATGCTAACTCTTGACTTCATACCTCCTGTTAAGCTTCCTCATGTGCTTGGAAAAGTTTCCCACCTAGGCCTTGTCTAGACTAGGATAACTTGTTAAAGTAACATAGAATCATAGAAATGTAGGGCTGGAAAGACCTCAAGATGTCTTCCAGTCGAGCCTCCAGCACTGACACAGGATCAAGTATACCTAGACCATTCTTGACAGGTTTATGTCTATTTTGTTCTTATAAACCTCCAACAGCAGCGATTCCACCTCTCTTAGAAACCTCTTTCAGTACTTTACTATCCTTTCAGTTAAAGAAGGCAGGACAAACTTCTGCAGGACACCCCTATATAAGCTCTTTTAATGTAACATGAACCATTGATAACTATTCCAAGTATGGTTTTTTTATCAGTTGTGCCCCCATTTTACAGCAATTCCATCCAGACCACATTTCCCTTTCTTAACAGTAGGGCTGGCTGGAAAACAAGAAATTCATTTCACCAGAAATGTTGAGGTTTTGCCTTTTGTTTCCATTCCCATGAAGAATAAAACCAAGACTTTTTGAAAATGTTTATGAGAAGAGGGGTGGTGGGCAGGCAGGCCAAAACCCAATAATCCCTGGGATGTAGGAGACCCATGTTCAAGGGCCTGCTCCAAATCAGGCAGAACCAAAACTTCAGCCTGGATCTCCTACATCCCACGTGAGTGCCCTAACCACAAGGTTATTAGCTATTCTGTGATGGGGTGGTCCCTCTTTCTGAAACCTTCCCATTAAAAGTTGCATCAAAACACAGGTTAAGTTGGTGTTAAAGCACTCAACCTGCTTACATTAGGCTGCTTCCACCTTCCAAATCCTAGTCTAGACGAGGTCCTAATGTTCTGCCAGTACCTTCCCCAAAATACCATCCCTATTTTGGTAACACTTTGGACCCTTATGACCACCATGACCTGCCATCATTTTAAAATGAGCTCTGTATTAAAAACATCATGCTGTTAGGCTAAGGTCTTTGACAGTGGGTTTTCTATCTTAAGTGAAGTCTGCTTTTTTTTTTGCTTTTTTTTTTTTTTAAATAAGCCCCAACTTCCCTTGTAGTTATACACATTTGTATACCACATAAATACACTATGCACAAATTCAGAGTGTTCTGCATCACGTAGTAATTCATCAAGTCTATATTGATGAGCCGTCTTTGGTTTTTGTGGGTTGGGGTAATGCTTTGAAGAAATCTTCCTCCATAAGGATGCAGGGGGAAATTCTTACCATTATGTTAAAACACTAATTTTTACTGAACTAGAAAAACTGCACATTAGTCAAAAATTACATATGTATTTACCTCAACAGTTACAAACTTGCAGTTCAAATCTCTGTATTTGCTGATATCACCAAGTAACACTGAAGATTATGGGTGGTTTAGGAGTCTTTTGGCAGAGAGGATATTTAAGTCCACTTGCCTGGCATTCTTTCATTACCACTCATTTATCTATTGACCCAGAAAGCCAAGAAAACAACCACCCCCCCCACACACACACACACAATCACACACTCCATTCTACATACACATCAATTGTTTCATTTTTAGAAGAGTGTGCCCCCAGCCTCTTGCATTATTCCTGGAATGGAAACTCCAGTAGTCAACAACTAGCTGCTCCTCACCTTGGTAACAGCTGCATTCTAGCTGTTCAGCAAGAATGAAAAGTGAAAGCTACTGAGATAGAAACAGGATCCCTTAAGACCATATTCCTGTGTTTCTTGTCCTGTCTTCCTCTCTTCGTAGGTCCTGGAACTAGGAGTGTGGGTGGTTTCCATTATTTACAGGGTTTACAGCTTGTTTTAATGGCTCTCAGCACCCCCACTATACAAATAGTTCCAGCACCACTACAGAGAATAACTCAATTTTCACATACCGACAAGAGGACTTGGGGAAAGAGGAGAGGATTAGAAGGAGAAAGAAGTGAGAGGAGCAGAGAACTAAGAAAAAGCTTGAGAACAGAAAATGGCAAAATAGAGCTTGCAGACAGAAGCAGAGAAACAAAATGAAAGATAAACAGCGTGAGATTGTTAGGGAAGGATGGAAAATATAATAGGGATGGATGGAAAATATAAAAGGAAATGGGAGTGGGAGGAAACAGCAACGAGATGCAGAGAGGCAAACACAGTTGTCTGAGGGATGGAAAGAAGAGCACGTTTGTGCCCCTTTTCATTCTAAAAAGGTGGTTATAGATTATAAGGAAGAATTCATCTAACACCTTCAGATGCTTCGTGAAAAATAAAAGAACCACAAACAGTGAAGTTAGTGACTTGTGTCTTTTTTTTAGTAGTAAAACTCAAACAGCAATATGCATCTTTACTGGTCAGCTGTTTGCTATAATGCTTCAGTTTAGGCCGCACAAAGGACTCCAGCCCTTTCACTGTGACTGCTCTGTGTAAGTATTTGCCAGCAGTAGTACTTCCAACACAAATTTTAAAATGTTAATGACACAGAGGAAAAGATCCACGTGGGCTTGAAAATTTGTCTCAAATTGTGTCTGAATTTATCACTTCCACCTTTGCCTAATACACCAGACAAATATATTTCCATACAGAACTTATTAGCTATTAAAAGCTAATAATGCATTAGTGCCATTTCCTGATATATTTAAGAACATAAACAGCCTCACACCCCAGAATGTGTGATAGCACATGAAGATACAGAATATTAATCCTCTGAATAAGCTCTTAGAAGTGCACGTTATGATTAATCCGCTGGCTTCCTTTACACGTGCAGAACAGATAAGCATCACATGACAGTTTTGCTTAAATGAAGAGCTAGATAAAGCAATGCTAATACAGACTACTTATGTTCTGGTTTTGCTGGGGGATTTTGATATTGTTTAGCTATTATTTATTGCTCTCTACTACACCGAAGGCAGCTTTCTTTGGTTTCTAATGACCCTAGGACAGAAGGCCGTAAGGAAGGCAACTCTCACAGTAAACCAAAAAACAGAAATGGCACAAACATGTGTGGCCAACTTTCTTTGATGCACACATGAACATGGTCCTTCAATGACTATGATTTATATTTCAAAATAAAAAGATGGTCATTTAGCCCCATTTTGAGGCTCAGAAGAGACTCTGCTTTTATGTCTTAGCTACTTTGCTACTGAATCCACATCCAAGAAAAATATTTGCCCATTTCCAGAAGAGGATCTGTTTGCAGTTGCCAACTATTTTAAATGGTCAGTCTCCTTGATAAAAGTGGGTAGAATTTATATTTTTTTCTTCCACTTTGCCCATATGAAAGCATTTAAGTATTTTTTAAAAATAGACAAAGATAGAATAGGACAGAGATTCTATTGCATATTTGTAGCCAACACCTAAAGCAGAAGAGATATATTCACTGCTGTATCTCCAATACATCATCATTCAAAGGGAGTTTTCTTTACTTTACTTTGTCCTGGGAGAGTCTCTTTTGGAGGGTGAAAAAACCCCCAAATACTTATGCAACTTTCTGATCCTTCCCTATCAAGGTCACCCTTGCTAAGCATTGACTCATCATCTACAAAGCCCCACTCCCTTCCCCTCCCAACAAAATCAGTACGCTCATGATGACCTTTGCACTCCAAGCTGGTTCAATGTAATAAGAAAGGATGGCAGCAGTTGGAAGTTAGCAGATTTTAATAAAGGAGTAAGTTGACATCTGAAAATTTGTTTTCATTCTGATATGTCATTGGCTCTAGAAAGCAAAACCCAGAAAAGCACAAATTCCAGGTACACTACCAGTGATGACCATATGCCAGCAAAAAGCCTTGTTCCAATGCAAATAACTGACTTGACACACTGGTGGTAAGCTAGTCTCTTAGTTACAGTCCTCAGTGGGTCTTATTCATACTCATGGAAGACAAACATGCAGTCTTACAGTGAAAAACGATTTACAGGTACTGCATTTTAGTGTCTTTTTTTCAGTTACAAGGTTATTTGCCCAGAAACCATTACTAACAGTAAAGAAGATTCCCAGAATGTGTCATTCAACCACCAGAGCTAGGTAGATTTAGATTAACTATCTGTTAATAAAAAGGGAACAAGTTGCTGGCTGTTTAAGTAGTTACACAGTAGATGAACGGCATTGTTTTGGGTAATGGCTACGTAGAGAAGTGTTCCCAAGATGTAAACAGTGTATGTTAAGTTTATAAATGTTAAGCAGTTAGAAATGGATATTTTGGCGTAGATATAGTTGAAAGAAAGGAGCTCTGTTTAGTTCGGTCCGTTTCACTGTAGCTACATCATAACATATAGTAGTTAACCAGACAAGAAGAGCCTTACAAGATTATAAAGATGTTAGCAGATTGTTTCAAACAGCACAGTCTTGCACCTGTATGCTATGGGAGACATGATGAAAACTTTTTCCTTCTTCCCTGAGAAATTCATAAGCTATTGTAATGAGTGATGCAGTGAACCCCTGATTCTGAATAGCTATGTATGTAATTCCCACAAAGTGTAAATATTAGATACCTGTAAATATGCCCCAGCGTGTTTCCTTACTGTGCCAAAATCTCTACCTGCCACCTAGCTCTAGAGATCACCATGTGTGCCCCTAACTTTCTTACTTCACCCCCACTTTGTCCCTCCACTCATGACCCAGCAACACCATAACTGGGGAGAGGGATTCATCTATTACCAGAGACAAAAATGTTTGACATTTGGCAAAGCTGGAAGAAGTGGAATTGTTTCATTCTTTAGTCAACTCGGAACTGACTGCAATCAAATTAACTATGGGTACATCTATGCAGCAAAGAATACCCATGGTTGGCATGGGCCAATCACGGATCTTTTTTTGCTGTGTAGACATACCCTATAAGGCCTTTCATATGCAAACTTGTTTATAGGGAAAGGGGTTGGGTTAGCTGATGCAATGGAAAATTAAACCTACGGGGCATTTACATCTGTCACTCAATTCTGACAGCACATCTGGTAATTAAAGTAATGAACTGGCACTTACAAACCCTGTTAAAATGAAGTTAAAAAAATTAAAACTTAAGTCACATTTAAATGGTAAAGGAGCCTTCCCACAAAGCTCACATCTGTCAGCATGGTCAGGCTGCAGGTCCTTGTCACTTATAAGGGACAAAGCACTGACCAAACAAGCAAAATCTTTGGAGCCAAACAAGTCTGAAAAGAGCAGCAATGACAACACTGAAAGCATTCTCCACAGCACAGGAGAGAAGGGTTTTCTTTTAGGAGAACTGATGTCTAGTTGACATGGGCTGGCATTGTATTTCAGCTTATACCAATTGCTATTTTATAAGGGAATGGAGAAATAAAAGATGAAATGAAACTTTATCCTATTTTTTCTTTTAAGTATTATAGTAAAACAGTCACCACACTCTCATTTCTAAACCCCTGGGAGTTATGAGCTAGGATTTCCCAATAAAGTGTGCTAGGCCAAAAAGTATGAAGATAGCAGCAGATCCAGACTTGTTAGTTCCATGAATATTTATCTTGGCCAAAACACAAACTGTGTGCAGAACATGCTGCACATACTAGCAATTAATCCTTCATTTTAGACCTGAATCTGCTCCTCAAATTTGCTGTTAACCCATGTTCAGGGCAAAAAGCCCTGCATTAGAAATTCTTAATCATGAAACTGAAGTTATGTAAAAAAATCTTTGAAAAAATTAACCCAACATTTAAAACTTTCTGAATTTCTGTATTAAATTCCTTTCTTCTGGGACATTGTCAGGTTGAGAACTACAGAACCAAATAGAAAATAGAAAATATAAAACATGACCCCAGTAAGTGGGAACTTTATTTAACTACCAAGTTATTCAGAAATGTATAAATGGTCCATTAAATACATTGTTTGTTTTTACAGACATTTATATAGATATTTCTTTACATATTCCAAACACATTTAAATTACTTTTTTTCAAGCTTACTACCAATAAAAGAGTTTTTTAAAAAGTCACCTGCTCTCGCAAATGTGTATACAAGGACACAGAGAGGGCTAAGGGACATGCTTTCATATTTAACCCACAAGGGAGGGAAGATCCTAACGCTTATGAGAATTAAAGCAATATTCACTTTGAGGTCCTTGCTTGTGAATGGATTATAAAAATTTCAAATTCTCACTTTGAGACAGACTCTCACAAGAGGTCCCCTGGAACAGCTAATAGTGTTTTGGTATGCTGTCTACAGTGGGATCTGCTTGGTTAAGGGCCACTTGCATTATTAAAATCATATAGCTGGCTGTATGTAATTGGCTGGTTGCTAGCTCACGGAAGTACATGGGCAGGTAATTAATTCTGAATGAGGTACAGACTTCTAATGGAAGTGGGGGGCGGGAGTGATGTATCAGTAGGCAGAGATACAACTTTCCAAGTAGATTTCATTTTATGATTTTTTTAAAATGAGGTTTCATTCGTAAGTGAATAAAAAGGCAACTGTTTAAATAAGATGTTTAAAGACAATCAGTTTCTCCACACCTACATACATTTCTCTTGGGAAGCCACAGAGCATGCTAAAACAAGTTTTCCCTCATTCTCTGTATCTTAGTATGACACAGTGTTAAAATTTATTTCTGCAGAAAAAAAGGTATTTTTTAAAAAAAGCTTATGAAACACTAGTTTAAAACATGTCTTTAATTCATCCTTTAGCCACTTTAAACATTAAAAACCACATTTGAAGCAGCCAAAGAAGCTTAATTTACAAAACATTGTCTATGCGTAAGCTGTGTGTTTCCTGCTAAATGCTCCTGTTGACAAGGAAAGGAGGAGGAGGCAGGGAAATGGCTGTTTTGGAGCCATAGCAACATTCAAGTAATTTGATAGTAGATAAACCAGTGGAAACAAGGAATGGTAAGAAAGTGCTCGGCACCAGGTTGCAGCCTTCAAATATTGAGCTGCATCACCTTTGATATGTATTATAAATATGGCACTTTTGTATTACCAAAAGCTGGCAAGTTTGCATCTGACTGAGATGAGTCAGAACATGAGTAATTATTATCCCTAGCAGCTACTGGTGGTATTTCCAATAGGCATGACCTCCAGCTGCACTACTACATCCAGCACCAGTCCTTTTTTACTTTAGTCTACTTGTACGTGCAAGACAATTCTGCCACACTCATGGAGAATAAACTTTCTGCCCAGCAGAATTTTCCTTCCTTCCTACACAGACAGACACACATACACAGTAAGACATGTCACAAATTCTTCAATGAGGTTAAGACAGCCACAAAAGTGAATGTCCTGTTTTCAGACCAGCGGTTCCCAGTGTGTCCAATTGCCAGCAATGGACTTTGCAACAGGCACATATGATTCCTGAATCCAAGGAATGAAGAGTGACAGAAAGTGTTTTCACCTAAGTTCATTTTCTGCATCATTCCAAAGGCGTCATTTCAACTTTGAATAAAGGAATCAACTAGTATAACTGCTTAAGTCTTTTTTTTTAAAAAAAAAGAAAAAGAAAAAAAAGGGCTCCTGTATACAAAAACTGGCCATACCCCCCTCCCACTTTTTTTTCCTTTTCATGTCACAAAAGCATTTCAATTGGTAGTTTTAAATTCCTTCAAGTTTGTTTTTTAGCAATGTACTATACCACAAATGCACAAAAGATTTGTGGCACTTGTACTCCACCATAGTAACATTAAATACATTCAAATTCATGCTTACAGGATGAAGACCAGAACAAAAGTAGCTGCTGTCTCCTGATGATGTACTGTTCATTAGATACCAGGAGATGTTATTAAACAGTGATATTACTGTTCTGGATATTTCACAAGCCATCCAGTGCTTAAATATGCTCATATTCCAAGATGTCTAAAAAGCCAAACCCTTATTTCAATAATGGTTTAAATATCTTCCCTATCGTGGTCCGGCTTGCATCTTTCATTATACCTTGGTCCTTTGCTGTAGGATCCACTTTAGCACTGAGAATATCACTATGGTCTGTGTTCCTTTTGGCAACTCTAGCACTACTTGCTCGTTTTAGGGAGTTTCCAATATTCTCCTTAGGGAGGAGGTCATCAGAGGTTGCTGCTGGCCTCATTCTAGGTAGCCTCTGAGACATTGATCTTGTGATGCTTGGAGTTTTTGAAGAGTTAGGTAGATCCACCTTTGCACTCCTTGAGGAAGAGGCCACTGTGTTCCTTGCAAAGCTTGGTATAGAGGACGGTGTCTTGGGACCACTGGCTGTCGTGCTTTTGTTAGCATCTGGAGGGGCCTGGGGTTTTACAGTGGAGCGACAAATCTTACTTTCATCTGGTTTTGATTTGGGAATACTTCTGCCAGATTTAGAACCTGGCACTTTAAGAGAGCCCTTGCGCTGAACTTGGTCCCTCTCAAAATGGGCACTGCTGGAAGTTGCAGTCCCTCGCTGTAATTTTGGCTCCTCTACTGATAAGCTATGCTTGTAAGGAGTTCTTGGAGGGGTTTCTGTTGTGCCTCGGATGGAGTTGCGTCGCGACAGTTGTGTTTCAGCTGTACTGGCCTCTCGAAGTGCTGGTTTGGCTTCTGGCTTTTTCAGACTGCTTGGTGCTTTGTTTGATCTGGAAATGGGCACCACTTTCCTCATACTCACATTTTCAGATGCATTCAAAGTTCTTATTGGTTTGGCAGTAGCTGTCTGGGTAAGGCGAGTGCCATTGGATTTTGAGGAGTTTAGAGATCTATCTTTTAGAGAGTTTCTCTTTGGTCCTAAGGATTCTCTACATTTTACAGGCTTTTCCTTAGGAAAGTTGTGTTTGCTGCTGGAGTCCTCTTTGTCATTTGAGGAAGTATGAAGAGAAATTTCTTTTGCAGAGGATGAATTCAGATTTGAGGCGACTGTACTACTCCCATCTCGAGCATCATTTGCACAAGAGCAAGCTCCACCATCTTGCTCTTTCATTTCAATGCCCACTGATTTTAAATCATTTCCTTCTGAACAGTCGAAAGTCAGAGAACAATCAGTAGTATCAGATATATAGAACACTGGCTCATGGTCTTTACTGCCAGAAGCACTTGTATCCATAGACGTGGGGCCACTACTGGTATGCTCTAAAACTTCATTCTTGAAGCTTGCCACCTTGGCTTGACAATCATTGGCCTCTCTGGAACTTTTGTAAGAGGGCATTGGATCATCATTATCCACAGTGCTGAGGGAGGGCAAGCTCAAGTCATCTAGAGTCTCTAAGTCTGCTGCACCATCATCCTCTAAGTTTATTAAAGGCATGTTTTCCATAGGTTTTGTTCCTTGAATATCAGACTTCTGTAGTTCTTTAACAACTTCACATTCCTCAACAGTGAGGGCCCAGGCATTTATATCTGTTGCTTCCACACCAGGCACACTGGACCTGTGCTGCTTGTTGCCAGTATTCTTTTGTGAATAACAGAGGTTAGTACTGGTGGAGCCCACTTGCACATCTTGTAAGTGACTGGGTTGAGCTGAAGGGAACTGAGACAGATCTGCGCTATCCATTTTGGCTTCAAATGCTTGTTGTACATTCAAGTTATTTAAACTGTGATCTCTAGGCTCTTTGGATTCAGTCAAGGCTATGCTGGGACTTGCCTGTCGTGTTTGCGCACGAGGGAGGCTGTTGAATTTGTTTGGATCCTCACCCTTGGAGATTTCCAGGAAAGTCAGAAGCTCTCTATCTGCAGTAAACCCTAAGGACAGTCGGGAGCGCCTAGAGCTGGGGTTTCTATTTAAAGGACTTTGCTGTCTCTGCCGCAAGAAAGGTAGAAAATCCTCCAGTCCTTTTTTAGCCAACGTCTGAACATCATTTTCACTGCTACTTCTCCCAAAGCTCCCGAGCTCTCCAGCAGCCCAGGATCGGCGCTTTTCCTCCAGCTCCCTTAATCTCTGCAGTTGGTGAATTTCTTGGCTCTCTCGCTCCCTATTTTCCTGTCGAAGAAAGGAGAGAGAAGAATAAATACACATTTCAGAGTGAAGCATCCCTTATGTCAAAACAAGCTAAATGAGGCCACCCATCCCTTCACTTTTTCCTACAGTGGTCAAATCCCCACTCAAATCACCATGGCAACTATTGTACCATATGGGGAACAGTTTCCTGCCTAACTAATACAGCTCATTAGACTGGACAGCATAGGAAGCACTGAAAAATACTATCAGACCCCTGCAGAGACCAGGAATATGGTCTCTACCATGTGCTAGGTTTTAAGTCCACTTTTAGTAAGTTTTAAGTCAGCAATTTTCACTGCATATGCAAACATTTAAACCAGAAACATTTTAAACATATAATTAACTTCAGTCATTAAAACAATCTAGTTTGAAGCGACAAAGATCCATAAAGCCCCCTGGATCCATTCCATCCTTCTGGACTTGAAGTATCAGAGAGCGTATACTCAAGCAACCCAGTTGCAATTATTCCTTGACAGGTGGCATTCTGTAGCCAGGTTCCTATGAACTTCACAGTGGCATAGCCCCAGATTCTGTGGCATCCTAGTGCAGCAGGCAGGGAATTCTGTGGCAGAGACTTCAATGAGTTATACATGCAAGTGATACTCCAATCAGCACAGTTAACTTGTATTTTTTATTTTGATAATAAATTCAGTGTTACGCTGTCCCCACACTCAAAACTGAGTACATTAATATATTGTCGATATATAAATCTGCAACTACAGCAGAGGCTTTGTTTGGGGCAGGCTCAATGTTCTTCTGCTAAAATCACTGGCAGTGAAATAAGTTAAAGACAGCATTTAAATTGTCACCATTACATTTCCTATGTAAACTATTAAAGCCTTATCTGCACTACATTTTTTTTCTTTTGGAAACATGTGCATCTATTCCTGATACCACTGCAACTGCACAATGGAGCAAATGCTAGTAGAGACAAAGTACTGATGGCAGCCATCATTTCCCACTATTTTGCTAAAACCTAATCAGAGGAGGGCTATGCAGCAACATTTAAAGACAAAAACAAACCACGCACACCAGCAGCATTCATATGGAGGTTTGTCTACCCTAGCACATCTTTTGTTGCTACTATAAGAAGAGCTGCACCAGTGGTAGCAGCTGCAATGGCATGAAATTTTTTTCAGAAAAACAAAAACAATTAGTGTGGAGATAGTCTTCAATGGGTGGAACAGTTTATACCTCTCAGAGCTATTTTTCAGGCTGCCACCAGACTCAAGAAGATCAGCTATCAGATAGTCTCAAAAAGACCTACAACAGTGTTTCTTCAAAAAATCAAAACTCTCTTCTTAAAAAAAGGGAAAACTTGGATGTTGGAACAAAATTCTGGGGCAAAGGGTTTTTTCCATAACAATGGAGTGCACTAAATCCTGTCTTTACGTGGGTCTCATTGAAGACGGATCAATTTTAAATAATCACTTTCTAAATATGAATTGGTTAAAATAATTTGCATATAATATACCTAATAGTGGAGTCATTCTTCAATGGTCTAAGGTTTTATTAATTATTTCCCTTTAAAAAACACACACATCTTTTTAAGGAACTTTATAAATTGTTACCATACACTTTGTTTTAATGTATCATCGCATGATGTTTCTCTACATTTTTCTATTTGGTAAGGTTACACATTGAACTTTCTTAGCCCAACCAGGATATAGTTCCGGAGATTTTCTTATGCTATATTTACAAACATAACATACTCAGACATTTTCAAACATATTAATGTTCAAAAAACTTCCAAATGCAATTCTTCTTTTGGATCCAGTGCACTCTGAGTATCAAATGAAAGTCTTCTGTCCTCAGTCTATTTTGCTGTGTGTCTATACACTGCATTTTTTCCCCACAACTATAACATCTTAAGTTTTTTGGAACCATTCCTCTGTTTTTGGGCTGTTTCTTATCCACCACAAGAGGCTACCATTAGTCTGGTGACTATTAGTAAATATGAAATTAATTATTCATTTCTCTGAAATGTGACCTTTTCCATGAGGAAGAACCTGGGGGATTACCAGTGGATAATAAACATCAAACAATTTGTAATGTTTGGTTACAAAATGCATCTCAATACATGAATAATTGCACACATCCTCTATATGCATACAATCAGCTCTTTCAATATAATTTAGTAATTTATCCAAACTCATGGTTTTGTATTATAGGTGCACACACTAACCAGGCTGGTGTAGAGTACTACAAAACAGTATTTTAAATCAAAATATTATTTTGTCATGCTACACACAGAGATTGCCAACTCTCTCTTCCAAACTGAAGTTTATTTCCCTAGTGTAATTTGTCAACCCTCCTATATATGATAAAATGCCAAAAAGACGGATATTTTGTGAGAACTTGTTAGCAAGTAATAAAGTACTTTTTTCATTTGCTATCCATTCAGAAGTCACCATTTTTATTAAAGTTCTATATAAAACAGCTTTCTAGAAAGTTGGAAAACAATGCTAAATTGAAGGTACTGATACCAGAGGAGATTGTGCCAGTTAAAGTTGGGTTTGATTTCTTTAATTAAAAATAAAAAATAAATAATAAAAAAAAAAACAGAGAGAGAAAAGTTCCTTAGTATACAGCTGGCTAGTGGTGTTTATTCTATGACTTTCCCAACCTTGAAAGCTCTCTGGTTCACAATTGAGGATAAAGTCTGGATTATTTGCAATGGATGACATTGGCAAAGGAAGACATCTAATCTCCAGCTCTATCCCAAATGCAAAGGGTAGCTTGCCTTTGCCAAAAGGGTGGGATCACATTTCTGGAGGGCATAATTTTTATTATATTATTAATTTGTCAGAGCCTAGCAATAATCACACTACTAAAAAAAATTATCTACTCTGCTTTCAACACAAAATGACAGAATATATGAGTTAGAAGAACAGAGGGAGGGGAGAAGTCAAACTTTACAAATTGCTGTCAAATGCACAAAGTAAACTAACAAACAAAAAATTGTTATCTAGTTTATTACAATATAATTATCTTAAGTGTCACTTATAAGAGTACGCAGAACTTTTTCTTTTCGTTTTTGCCAGAAATGAAATTCAGGCTTCATAGTTTCCCTTTAATATTGAAGTACCTTGTATAGGCTAACCAGAATAAGGATTGGTTTGAGATATTATACATTTTGAATTAGTTTTATTCAATATAATCTCAATTCAGACTACTTAAACAGGTGAGTAGTCACACTGAATGGGAGTATTCCAGGTGCTTAAATTATTTGTTATGAACCTGGGATTGTCTATCTGTTTTATTTATGTGTATTTATAAATAAGCAGCATTGTTCAGATCTTCATGTCCCATCCAACAGTACTTTCTAGTGGATTTTTAATATGCCAATATCAAACGGTTACTTAATTGGAAGCTGCCTGTTTATACCATTATACAGCACTGTAGGGGAAAAGAGGCATGATGTATTGGATTAAATGAGACAAAGAACATATTTATGAACACAAAGCTGTCCCTGGAAAAAAGCAAAGCTGACAATGACAAAAGAGCAAAGGCTACTGAGGCTGCTTTCACACCACAGCTGCCACTACCACACCGGCAGGACTAGAGGTCACCTATAATACAAATCTTGAAATAAAATCAGTTAGCCTGCTTTCTCATATTTCCCCCCAGCAAGGCCACAAAGAATCTTCATGGGACCAAAACCACCACTTTATGCCTTCCTCTGGAGGGAGAAAGAATGCAAGTCAGAGACAGGGAATTTTTACAGACTTGTAAGGAGGGTGAGGGAGGAAGCTATCTTACAATGACACTTAGATGACTGGCCTGACATGCCTCTAAATACTCTAATTGGTTGGTAACAAAATATTTGGAGCAGCAAAATGTTTGACTTGATTACTGGATTAGCTACAAGGCTGGGAGAGGTAGCTATTTTCCAGTTTGCTTAGAGCAAAAAAAGCCCTAGAAATGGGCAATTTGCCAAATAATATTAATTCAAACTAATATGTCAAATATTATGGGGATGTTAGGTCCCTGAAGCAGTCTTAGATCACATAAGAATAAAGAGATTTATATTAAGTGAAAGAGAATATGTTTTCATTTTCCTTACCTTAACAGCCTTGTCGAACTTTATACAGAAGTCCCTGAATATCTGGAAGCACTCATCCAGTTTCATGGTCTCTTTGTCTTCACAGAAAAAGTCAATAAGTGTATTTCCTTGCTCCTGTAATTCTCGTTTCCAGTATTCTAGTTCTTTTAGTTCTTTTACAGCAAACTGCAGTAAAACATATACATTGTAAGCCAGACATATTAAGAACTTATACATCTGAGAGATATAGTAGGTGCTGATGAAATCCATGTTCCCATCTACCAGCTATCCAGAGTCCAATAAATTAGGACTTTGAAAGTAACATCCTACAATGTAAAAGCAGACTTGTTGCCATATCAGGGAAGTGAGGAAGAAAGAAAAAGAAAAAAAAAAAGATAAATCAAAACAGTAATTCCAATGAGCAAGATGTGTCACTAGATGAAGGATTAAAAGCAAAACAACAGGTTTCAAACTTTAACTCTTAACTTTAATACCCCCCAAAATTTCTCACTAGATCTGGTTGTATTTAAACACTATAACCTAAATAAGAATCTATATAATGTTTTTCCAAGCGTTTAAAGAAAAGCAGGAATGGATATAGACACATTTAAATCCAAGCCATTTTTTCAAAGAATTGACCAAATAAAAGTTAAGATTAACAGCCACTAAAGGCAAACTACTGTTTGAATAAGCTTAGGATATCACACTATTGATCTAAAAATATCAACTGGATTATCTTACCCTCACTCTTTTCTCTTAGATGTATGTACATAAATAGACACAAATAATGCCATCAGCTCTTTTATTAGTTTAATTTAGACAATGAAAGAACAACAGTCTTAAAAATATAACAAAAAGATGAAAAAAATGCCAGAAATATTAAAAACAACCTAGTAAACAAAATTGCTGAATAAAGTAGCAGTTTGTATTCGGAGCCTAAGACTTAATATAGAAGTTGTGGGTTTGCGTTTTTGGGGTTTTTTTCGGGTAGGGGAAAATTACTGTAGGAATAAATCTGTGCTTGTCAGTCTTCATACACACGCACACACACCAAAGCAAAAAAAAAGCTAGACTTAAAATAAATAGGACAATTGACATGCATGGGTAATTAGTTCTACCACATATATTAGTAGCTTATTCACAGAGATGACATAATGTAAGATGACTTATCAGTGTAGTTATTGCCCATAATTTCAAAAACGGAAGCATTATATAAAGTATATATTTGTAAAGTGAAAAATGGTTCCAAGATTCCACTTGGAATTTGTCCTAAGCAAGGTTTTAATGGTACATACAGCTAGCTATTAAAATAAAAAACATGTTAACACACAACATTAAGGTGTATTAATGCAGTGGATAAAAGCTCATAACTGAAAGTGAGGGCAACAACTCCATTTTTAACCCACCCCTTTTCTCCATCAATTTCACAGTTCCTGACAAAGTGCAATGGCTAATCCATTAACAGCTTCTGTAAATTTAAATCACAACTGCCTTAGCGAGATTCTCGGTAAATACTGTATTCTTATTTGCAATATTTATACAAAAAATATTTAAGACACAGACACACTCTTACACTTCACTGAAACCCAATTATAGATTCTTCCACTCATCACAACCCACTAAAAGGTGTTACATTATATGTGTCAAGATTGTTTCAAAAGTTAAAGGACTCTGTTTATTTACATACAAAAAAATTTACTGGAAAAATCAAATAAAACCAACACCCAAGAACAATTGTGGGGCTCACACTAACGTATATGTTAAGTGTTAATCCACAGCAAATCTGTTAAGCATATGAATTGCTAAAAACACCCCTACAAATTCCCTACAGCTAGTGTTTGAAACGGTCAATACAATCTGAACTAAAACTGGCATGCTCCAGCATTGCAACAAGTTGGTAATAATCTAGTTTCTGCGTGTTAAATACAAAGCAGTAGAACCATGCAAATGGTCTGATAGTCTAACCAGTGATCTCCGTCAGCCATTTCACAATAGTTAAACACGCTTGCCTGATTAGCCCTCAAGGCAACATACATCCAATATTTTTTTGCTCTAAACAGTGTAGTCCTTTATAAAACTCATATTTGACAGACATGGTAGTGCCACATGAGCAGTTCTGAATGGATGATTTATGATGAGGCAGATATATTAAAGTGAATCTGCTGCCTGTTAACATATCCATGCAAATTATGTTAGGCTGAGATTCACTGCTGTATTGAAGTGACAGTAATATATTAGCAGGGATATTCTACAAACCTGGATAAAACCTTCCATCTGGTGAAAAAGTCCTGGGTCCTGTCGAATATTGTCTTTAAGAGATCTTGTCTTGGCAGATAGAGAATGGAGTTCTGCTTCTATATTATCAATGGATAATCTAAAAAAATAGTATATACAGAGAGCACTTACTGAGAGAAAGGAGTTGCCTATTGTTAGGTGTTGCATGCTTCATAAATTTGTCATAATACACCACCTGTACATCAAACAAGACCTGCCTTCTTGGTAAACCTTCCCAGAGCCAGAGGTAAGAGTTATCAGAGAAATCTGCTTATTGGTCCTTATTTGCAATGTTGAAAGGTTCCCTAAGCTTTCTTAGATGATATTCCTTCATGAGGTCACAGCAATGCAGGCAGCTCAAAGAGTCACAAGTTCCCTTTGGCCCAGTAGCTATGATGTTTCATCCTTCTATCATATTACCTGCCTAGTTGCAACAAACCCCTCCACAACAATAATGTGATGTGGCTGCCAAACAGACACACTCCTGATCACTACACAACCTAATCTCCTAAGAACTGCTAATTTGCCTGGAAAACAGCAGTGCAAGTTACAGAAGAATCTCCCCCTCTGCAGGTTTCATGCATTGTTGCTGGGGCATTATTGCTCACTATTCAGGGCAGTGTAACAGGCCCAAGATTCACAGAAATAGCCCTGTTCTTATGGAACCCAAGCCTCTTTGTGTTTGTAGGCCCAGCTCCTAAAGTTTTTGCAGCCCACTTGGAAATTAGTAGCAAATGACTGAGTCTCTCAACAACCACAGCAATGGATGAACTCACTGTGTTAGGGTAATACCAACACGACCCCAGAATTTTAGTCTTGCTTAGGAACTGAAGCATTAGTAATTTCTCCCAGATGGCCCAACATTACTGACTGCATACACTTATTCTGATTAGAAGGCATTTCACCTTTTAATTGCCGTCACTGCTCTTTTACAGGTATGTGAGCTGCAGTCTCCATGATATGCTTCCCAGAGTACACAGGGCTGGTGATGATGGCAGCAGCATCTATAATGATCATCACTAGAGCAGGGAGTGCACATATCTATGAGTATGAGGTGAGCTATTTTTCCTCAGCATCCTTCATCTCCACTGATACACTCCCTGCTTCACTGAAGATCACAGAAGTGACAAAGAGTCCTGTGGCACCTTAAAGACTAAATTATTAATAATTTAGTTAGTCTTTAAGGTGCCACAGGACTCTTTGTCACTTCTGCAATTCCAGACTAACACGGCTACCTCTCTGATTCCTGAAGATCACAGATGCTTCAGAGATCTGCATCCCAATGCATTGCAGAACCTTTAGCAGACCAAAAAGTGTGCTGATGACTTGGGTTGCATTTTGCAGGCCTATGAAGGAGAGCAGTAAGAAAATGCAAGAGAACTAAGTTAACTGTTTCATTTTTGTCTCACCATTGGTTTTAGTCAGAGTAAATAACAAATGTTATATTGTCAATTGGACCTGGCCAGAAAACAGTCTTTTCCTCCCATGAAAAAAAAAATTTGAATTGGGAAGGGAGGGAACTTTCACCCAAATGGGATAAGGTGGTCAAAAATTCTAAATATTTCCGAGGAGGGAAAAGACAGGAAAAATAAATCTGTTTTGGGAGACCAAAATGGAAGTTGTCCACTTACTCCCTGGGAAGCCTGGGCTCCTCAGCAATCTGCCAGGTTGGTTGCTAAGGAGTCAAGGGCAAGACAGCAGGAAGCCAGGCAGGTTTCCACCAGAAATTTCCAGTCAGGTCTATTGCCAGCAGATTTGTACCACCTTCCCTCAAGGTATTTTACAGACATTAAGATTAAGACTCGTGTATCCATGAGATATGAAGGATCCCCATTTTACAGATGCGGAAAGAAGTTAAGCCCAAAGCTGAAGACAGAGATGATGGCCAGGATCAGAACTCAGAGGTTCCTAGCTTCCAGTTCTATGCTCAAAATCATACACTGCCTCATAAAAGTACATATATAGTTTAGCCAGGTATGAATTAGTTAGCTGTAGAATTATACAATTCAAGGTCTTCGGTTGAAAACTGTACTCAGCCCCAGGTATTATAGGTTTTCTTCTGTACACAGAATGAATACAACATGTTTATTCACAAGCATAATCTTCCTTCCCTCTGCCACCTAAGAGAAATGGAGACTCAAGTTTGTAAAGTAAATTCATATATTACATGAATGGGGTGGTCCAGTATTTCGAATGTCCCGTAAACCCTATAGAACAGTGTGTATTATAGAGGGAGCCTCTCAAGGACAGAAAGGGAGAGGGTATTGCAAAAATGGAGAAATGTAGTCTGTAGAGGAAGCAAGATTCTCTAGTCATCTTTATTAGTGGGCATAGTACCAGATCTGGAAAGAAAGGTACTATACAAACCCAACAGATATCTGGAAGTTATTCTATAGGGCAGCAGTAACATGACACTATTTTAAAAACATGCCCTGTAGGTTGATCTCTTAAAAGTAATATATATACTATATATGCATTTGCCTAGTTAAACATTGTGTTGACAAAGGCAAAAAACCCTATAAAAATCAGTTCGTAAAACCTCTAAACCTGAAGGCATATTGCAGGCAAACTTCTGTTTGCAAATGTAAATGAAGCCCTGAAAGCTATGGTAAACACTTGTAAAGATCTCAGTTTTAATGCCAAAACTCTGTGAATGTGGTTTTGTGCTTCACAAAAAGTAGTCTCCTTCTCTTTCTAACAATAAGTTCTCAGTTTTCTTTCCTTACCTGGCTGCATCATGAACATGATGCAATTTTTCTGAAAAGGTTAGAAGAACCACATCTTTCTTTTGTGCTTCCTACAATTAAAGAAAAAACAAACAATGTCCCTTTAACATTCCATTACCCTGCTAAAATCTAAGTAAAAACCTCTTTCTAAAGCTTTGGGCAAGGCACTTAGTTTCTATATTGCACTGCTGCTAGGTTCTATTTTTCTTTCAGTTCAACTGAGTGAATTATTGGAAAAAAGCCTCACTTAAAGGTGGACAGGGATCAGACCTAGAGAGAGTTTAAACAATTTCCATTTCACAGAACACTGATAACAGTATCTTCCTCCACTGAAAACAATCCATGTGCATTTGAGAGAATCTTAGGTAAGGGCAATTGACTAATACCAATTGTTTGGGATAATGCAATATTTCCTGCCTAAACATCACCTAACACTTATGTTGTTAGCTGAAGGTATCTTGCTGATGTGAAAGAGCTGTTAAACCAGTTTGAACACAGACAATGAAAAAAATCACAAGTGGAGATATTTCAGTCTTTTTCCTTCCAAGGAGGGAAGAAAAATTTGGTCAAGACAGTGACCTCAGGTGCATTTCAAATTCATTCCAATTGGAAAAGAAAAAAGGAAAACTACCTAATGAGTCAAGCAGTGCAATGAAATAGTTCATTTCTCCTCAGAAGTGTTAATAAAAAGAAGTTTTTATCAAAATTGACAGCTCCTTCAACAAAGTATCCCAGGACTGGAATAGTCAGGAGGATGTTACACTTGAAGAGCTAGATGGCAGAATTTTTTTTTATTATTTTTTTTTTTATTTTTTTACACAGTACCAGAAAGTTTCTGCTGAAGATTTAATTAGTCTTTATATTTGTTCAGTTTTCTGTGGATCGGATAACCATGCAAAGGTAGGCTAGTGGAATGTGTGGAAACAAAGAGGGAAGGATTAAGTACCGAAGGCATAAGGTTTACCCTCTTATTGTATGGCACATACCTCTTCCACTCAACTAAAATCAGTCATCCATGCCTCCCCTAATTAGATTATAACAGTTATTCTCAAAAATGGTAGTTTTTACATACCAAAGCAACAAAATGGAGCAGATTCATCCCAGGTTTGTTTGCTTTTGTGTCTGCCAGCTTGAGCAGTGAGGAGAGTTTAAAGCCAACTGCGTTGCCAGCATAACCCCCCTAGAGAGGAAAAGAGACAGAGAAGTCATGTGACATCAGTGGACTGCAACGGTCGATCAGGCCTCTTCATTTTGATGCACACTTACTGCATTCATAATATTCCCAGCCTGAAGGACCAAGTGTAATATGGAATGTAGTTCCTCACATGACATTAACTCTGTAGAGAAAGAAATAGAAAATTGCTGTCTGGAGGCTGTTTAGAAATATATATAGTGTGTATATTATACATAGATTGTCACTTACCAAAGTCAATTTCATCCTCAAGCTCATAAAAGGTGTGAATTTTTTTATTTTTTTTTATTCAGGAAACTACAATTAACTGAAAGGTCATGGGAGAAAAGGCATTATATAATCCAAAGTCACTGCTTCCATAATGACAGAATGTCATTGACAGTTGGCAAACCACGAGTATATGTTCAGACCTTAGCTCAGCTAGTTTAATGTTTCCAAGGCAACCACCAGTACTCATGAAACATTTGGGATCTAATCCTTCCCAGAGCTGAGTGTCTCATAAGAGCTGCCAACAACCCTCAACTTCTACTAACTTCAGAATGAAACAAGTGTGCTTAGCACCTTGCAGGAACTGTTCTATGTCTGACAGGATTGGGACCTTAATTACAAAAGTTTGTATATAAAAATAATTGGTTGAGTCTGAAAAGGTGTAAGGAAAGTACAATTTTCCTTACTTACCACTCCTCCCCAAAACCTTACAGACTTTCTGCATAATCAAAAGACACTGAGTTACAATAAAGACAGCTCTGAGACCCCAAAGATAGAATATAAGGCTACATTAAAATGTCATACAGACAGTAATATGAAATAAAACTTCTTTATAAAACTCTCATAATAAAATCTTATTTCCTACACATTCTACTTTTGCAAAACACAACAGTACTTTAGATGAAAATATACATGAACATTTTCAACAAGATTCAACTGAACATACATGTATGTACTTAGAAACTAGCATGATAAATACCTTAGAAATAAGAGAAACAGAGCTATGGAGCTGTGAAGAGTTAATAAAATTAGTATTCCAAAAATGCTGTAAAGTAAAAGATCTTTGCAAATGTGGAGGGTATTCACAGCATGGGAATAAACACTATAGAGAATTTTATTTTATAAGGTTTGATGCATATCTAGCCACTCATAGGAAAATATGGAACACTTAAATTGTAGAAGGTTTAAAATAAACACACTTGCAATCACTGCACTGTGAAAAAAAAGTTAAGAAAAGACATTATATTGCTCCAAAATTAGCATTATTTAAATTATCCTGTTTTAACTGTTTAATCCAACACGCTAATCTGCTATTATGGAAGCAGTCAGTAATGGTACCGCTCAAACCACTTTGTTCAGTGTTAGGGCAGCCTGCAAAAACACAAGGTAATTAAAAATGTTTTGATATAAAAAACTTATACAAGGAAGCATGAAATATTTTATAGCAAGAGGCAGAAAAGAATGTGCAAGTGGATACAGAAGTCTATAAACTAAGAAGAAAAGTCAACCTTCAAAGATGGCAGCACACTGGACAAGCCCGTCTATACTACAATTGCTACCCTGTCAAGTGACACTTACAACAAAGTTCCATTTTGCAGTGTATATGGACTTTTAGCAATTGGCTTGCTTATAAGTCCCAGTTAAACCCTCAGCATTAGCAAGATACAATAGACTTTTCTGCCAGAAATTTACAGCCATTACTACCACCAATTCAGCTCTACGAGTGGAAGCATTAATGTAGACAAGACTCCTACAGCTGGACACTTTGACCACTGTGTTATTTAACACTGCTTGGAGCAGGTGTGAACAATGCTCCTGTGGCTTTCAATGTGTTTTCCAGTATTCCCACACTAAAGAGCAGAGTAAATAGGCAACACAGGGATTAGGTGAAGGTCAGAATCATAGGAAGGAGCAAAACCAGAAAATTAAGAAGTTAATTATTTTGCATTAGATTAAGAGAGAAAACAAAAGAACGGCCCTACTGGGTCAGACCAAGATTCATCTAGCCCAGTACCCTGTCTTCTGACAGTGGCCAATGCCAGGTGCCCTAGAGGGAATGAACAGAACAGGTAATCGTCAAGTGATCCAACCCCTGTCGCTCACGCCCAGCTTCTGGCAAACAGAAGCTAGGGACACAATTCCTGCCTATCTTGGCTAATAGCCATTGATGGACCTATCTTCCATTAATTTATCTAGTTCTTTTTGAACTCTATTATGGTCTTGGCCTTCACCACATCCTCTGGCAAGGAGTTCCACAGATTGACTGTGCGTTGTGTGAAGAAATACTTCCTTTTATTTGTTTTAAACCTTCTGCCTATTAATTTCATTTGGTGATTCCTAGTTCATGTGTTATGAGAAGTAGTAAACACTTCCTTGTCTACTTTCTCTACACCACTTATGATTTTATAGACTTCAATCATATCTCCCCTTAGCCATCTCTTTTCCAAACTAAGAAGTTCCAGTCTTATTAATCTCTCCTCATACGGAAGCCATTCCATATCCCTAATCATTTTTGTTGCCCTTTTCTGAACCTTTTCCAATTCTAATGTACCTTGTTTGAGATGGGGCGACCATATCTGCACACAGTATTCAAGATGTGGGCATACTATGGATTCACATAGAGGCAACATGATATTTTCTGTCCTATTATTCATCCCTTTCTTCATTATTCTCAGCATTCTGTTCACATTTTTGACTGCTGCTGCACACTGAGTGGGTGTTTTCAGAGAAAGAGAGAGAGAGAGAGATAGGAAGACAGCAGAAGGCAAGACTTAATTAGGGTTTGGGTTCCTGGACCAAAGGAGCAACATATCACCAGCATTCTGGTGACTGTAAAGATTAGAATAGTGAGTTCAGAATGACAGAAAGAAATGGATCTATAAGAGATTATATGAGAATCTATTATGATAATAATTTCAGTCAACCAATATTGCCATCTTACAGACAGTTTTACCAGGCACAGAGGAATGTGAAAAAGATGCAGTAACTTCAGGATCTTTGGCCCTGGGACCAGAGTAAAGATTCAACAGACACACCCTTATGGAATGTGTCAAAGGCTAGTTAGCATCCTTTAAATAGCTACTAGGTACCTGAAATTCAAGATCTAGTCTCTATAATGCAGATTGATTAATCTGCTTGCAAAAACAAGAATATAATGCATGTCATGGCATGTTTAATTACCTTTCATAGCTGTTCTTATAATTGCCATGTCTTTCTGCAGAGAAGTACAAGAAGGTGTGAATTCTCTCTTTAGCACCATAGCTTCAATCCGAAGAGAATAGCTGGAACATAAATAAACTAAGCTTTAAAACTGAGGGCCAAAAAAGAGAGGTTGCCATGAATAGAATAATCCTAGTACCTCCTTACTTTGGCACCTGGATCAGTAAATACATAAAGTAATCAGCTTGACACAGTTTTGCTACTTCTCCATCAAAGGCTTTTAATTTCTTTACCTAGAAAAGAAAGAGAGACAAACAACTTAATCTAAGGTCAAGATTAAAAGAGAAAGTAAAAGAATATACCTTTATTGAAGAGAAGCAAATTTAACTTAAAGAATTATAGCCAGTTCAGTGACTTGCTTTAGGGGAGTCTTGAAATCAGAGTTCCCTTTCAGAAAAATGAAAACCAATTGTACCTCCTTCAATTCCAACATGTTAGCAGGGCATCCTAGGGGGAACTTGCAAGTCATTATTATATGCCTCCCATACCTCCACAACTAGTCCTGTGTCCTATCTTGCAGGAGCACACAAAAAGACAAAGACAAAGACATGGTCATGCTGTTTGAAAGAATAGTGCCCCAGTTTCCATGAGAATTAGGTTCTTTCATGTTCAATTGCTCCATTTGCGATTCTCAATTGTAAGCAGGTGAATTTCCTGTCTGACAGGTGCCAACTATTCAGATGATCGCAAATCCCACATATTGGATGTATGCTTGAAAGTTAATAGTGTTCAGTGCTTACAGAACTAAGATAATATAGCTAAGATCTAATATAGATAAGATAATATAAAGATATTATAATTGTAATAAGTGTGTAGTTAAATTGCAACATATTTTCATCGCATACGTGCTTTCATTCATTGCTTTCTCTACAATTCACATTCTTGGTCTCAATCTAAACGTGACGTTGTGGAAGGTTTTATCTTATTTTGTAATATTGAAGCCAAATCCATGCAGTCAATTTAAAGTATTTGGGTGTGGCTGGAAAGATAAATTAAATGTAAAGGAAACAGTTTTTTAAAAAACTCAACTTTAGAACCCCATATGAGGCTAGCCCTCCATGAGGATTGGTCACCTATTCAGGTTTGGGAAGAAAAAAAAGAAGATACAGTGTTACAACCATGGTTCCTTAACATGATTATATTTGATGCACAACGGGGCTTTAAAAATATACTGCTGTCTACTTTATGTGCCAGAGACTTATGGCACTGTGCATACATCACAAAAATATCCAGAACCATCCTTATCTCAAATACAGACATTATGAGCAAATGCAGCAGATATCCCTCACCCCCAAAACACATTTGTCTGTCATCTGTACTTTCCTCTTTCATCATGGATGCATCAATTCCCATATACACTCTGGAAGCCATAGATACAAACAGACTGTTTGTACACAAGCACCCACACATACAGTGAAGAAGTAAGTATACACACCCTTGTTGAAGCACAACTTCAATTTTGTCCAGATAAATTATAAGAATGTTTCACAATATGTAGAAATCATGCATAAAATCAGGCCCACATCGAGTCATCCTCCTCTATCTTCCCCCACACAAACTTCATATCTAGTCTCACCCTCACATTTCAGTCACACCCAACATCCATACAAACAACTCCATCCTCTTCCCCTTTCTCCAAACCACACTCCTCTCACTGCCAACCACATGTAGACAATAAGGCCAGCATTCAGTTTTGTAGGAACCACAACCTGTTCTGGGGAGGGATTGGTCAGACTATGGCAGTCTTTCCTTCCCATTCCCGCTGCTACATCAGGACATCAGCCATTCATAGGCTGCTGTGTGATTCAGCACAGGATCATAAGCCTCTCAGAACATCTAGGCTTCAAATGAATGTTTAAATGGCTTTTGCCTAAGGTTGGCACAACTACATGTGGATTACACAAATGCCCCTCAGATGTTAGTTCTTTTCTTTTCTTTCGTTTTCAAGGACAGGGAATAGTCTTAGTTTTAATTTTAAAAGATTTGTATTATAAAGATCTTAAGGCTTCTGTCATTGTGTTTTTTGATGACATTAAGACAACGGATCCTACCTCTCCACCCAAAAAAGGGGGTGAGCAGAAGAGGTTATTCTGCTTGTTTTCACAATAAAACTTCAAGATTTGTTTGCCATGGAAGACACCAGAGCTTTAACTAAGTTATGGACTTTTTTTGTAAAAGATCCCTCACAAGTGACAGCCAAGGCTCTGCAGCTGGATCCTTTTTCACCACTGTGTGTTAAGCCTGCTGAAGAGCTGGGTAAACTTAATGGTAAAGAGACTGGAAACTGTTAGTGCTTCGTCAACACTAGCGCTCGCCATATAATGCATACGCTGAAGGATTCCTCCTCCCCACCCATCACTCCTGTACAGTTCCTTTGTGAAGACAGCCATACATGACAGGAGAACTAATTAAGTTATGACATCACAGGAATCAAGAGAATGAAAGCAGAGTAAAACGAGAGATGAAAAGATATTTAGTTGGGCTGTTTATTTTTGTGAACTCCCAGTGCCTAATGAACATTCTAAAGAAAGGATTGCTTTGTTGAAGATTTAACCCTTGCCTCTTCACTTAAGATACAAGAGCCACCAATAAACCAATTCCAGACCCCACAGGAAGAGCTGAAAAATTAGAGGAAGCAGAATTTTAAACATCAGAAATGCAAGCTCTATCTAACATGAAGGTAGATCTGATAAAAGATATTTTGCACAAAAAAAATTAATCAGAAACTACAGTTGTTATCAGCATTTTCTGCAGATCAATGTTGCTTTCAACATTTTTTGAATTTTAAAACAAAAATGTGTTTCCAGCCTAAATTTCAAAATGAATTCTTTTCTTTAACACAGGGGTCTCCAAACTTTATGAGATGAGGGCCATATTAGATTTTTGAAGGGGCTTTGTGGGCCAAAGCGACTGTGAAAAAATTCAATATATAAAAATATATTCAAAATCCTCCCCTTTTGCTCCTCCGGCCGCTGCCATACCACCTCCTTTCCTCCTCTGGCCGCTGCCGCAGGGGCACTCACCCCTCTGCACATGGGGCAGCAGCTCACGGGGTAGGTGAGCAGCGGCGGCTTCTCTGCATGCCTGGAGGGCCAGACAAATCGAAGCCGCGGGCCAGATCCAGCCCCCAGGCCATAGTTTGGAGAGCTCTGCTTTACCATACCATAGAGACTTTTGGAAAATGAAAGTTTTCTCTCTCTCCCTCGCCCACCACCACTTTTACGCTGGAAGAAGAAATAGGAGGAGTGGAGATGGTATGTAAATTTTTTTAAAAAATAATAATAAAAGGAGGGAGAGGGCGAGAGAGGATTCAAAAAATCAAAAGACCAAAAGCCAAAACTTTTCAGTTTCCAAAAATCAAAATGACATTTCACATGGAAACAAAATGAAAAAAAAATCTGTTGATTCAAAATGATAATGCCTATGAAAAACCCAAATTTTGTCAAAAAGCAATAAAGCTTCTATTTTTCCAGTTACGACAAAGATATACCAAGAAAGAGAATTCTGGTTAGAGAGGAAATGAGTTGCATTCACACTACTTACATACAACTTGTTCAGTCTTTGTAGGTATCCTGGCCTATCCCTCCAGAAAAACCAAAACAGAGTTGTGAACTCACCCATCTATTTCAAAGGTTGCATGAAAAACATTTAATGGTATGCCTACATAGCAAAGAAAAACTGGCATCTGCCCTGTGCCAGCCAACTCAGGCTCGTGGGTTTTTGGCTGAGTCGGCTGGCGTGGTTTTCTTTCTGTGTAGACATACCCTGAGAATTCAGTGAGTTTCCTCTCTTCAAAAAAAGGACAGGACATTACATGTAGGAAACTATAAGCGCAACTTTAAAATTTAAATGCACAAAAGCCAGGAAGCAAGATAGTTGACATTAGCTATGGCAACGGGTGAACACACTGTTGAGAGGAGGCTAGCCCCCGCGCCTCCCCCTCTGCCCAAGGCCCCTCCCTCAGGCTCTTCCCACCCTCACCAGAGCCTGGAGTGCGCACACACACACACACCCATGGCTGCTGGACCCCCAACGTGCCTCAGCCCCAGCACACCCGGTGAGAGGTGTGGCCAAAGCGCTCCCAAGCCCCAGGAGGGTGGTGCAGATGAAACACCTCCACTCCCAGCGCTGGGTGGGTGGCAGAAGGGCCAGAAGATATTAGTGACCAGTTTTAGAAATGTGAGGAAAAAAGCACAGAGAAGCTAAAAGACCCTTTCTGCACTTTATAATCTACTGTGTTATAACTACGTCCCCACATTACATATAAGTTTTGCTATGTATTAACTAGGTCATAAGGTTATAACAATCTGGAGGAAATCTAAGGCAATATCTAAGAGAAAATTTTATTCTGTACACACATTTCTTTGCTACAGCTATTACATATTTTCTAATTTTAAAAAGTTTCAGTCACCCAGTAATGAAACAGAAAAAAAATACCACAAGCATCATGTTTTCAAGCTTCTCTCTGCAACCACGAGAGAGAGAAAAGTTGTTCACATGAAAGTCAAAATGCTCCCATAGTCACATGACTTCAGGAGATGCAGCTCTAATTAACACTCAAAATATTATAACAGCCATGATGAAATCATGAACATTGGCAACACCACACACTATTTGTCATATCCTTAACAAACACGCCGAGAGACCTCAGATAGGTTCACAAATGACTTGAGAACATAAGAGCTAAAATTAAAAACAAAAAACAAAAACAAACCCACCACAACAAATTAGTCAGACACTCCCTGTCTAAGCACTACAGTCACATAACTAGAGAGGATATTTTAATGAATGTGAACAAGGGAGCATAATTAAACTTCATGCTCAATTTTTTATTTCTTGAGTTTCACACTGAGCTGCTGTTAAATTTTTCATTTGCCTTTCGGATGGTTTATATATGTTTGCAATGGCCATGAACACACAGATTTTACATACTCTTACATATATAACTCACCCTCACTTTAAAGTCTGTTATGAAATGTAGAAAATCTGACCTCTTTTGGTTTGAAGCTATCACCAATATTTAATTATTTTTTTACAGCCAGGAAAGCCAGTAGATTAGTTATAAAGAGATTTCCACCAGCAACATGCGGTACACTAGCAAAAAAGTGCATTTTACTTTATGAATACAGGACAACTATGTAAAGCTCCTAAAGGAGAGTTCAGAGTCCTTGACTGAAACTGTATCAGTACCATTCATTCTTGGACTCATCAGAGTAGATTACTCCATCTCAAAGAGGCAGCAGTACACAATGGGATAGATGAATAGGAAAAGTCTCCTCCATTTTTCCATGTTCTATATCATTGTAAACATACATGGCATTTTAAAAAATGAGGCCCTGTTCCCACGGTGCTTACTGGCTAGATCTACCAATGACACATGGGAAAGCAGCTGAAGTGCAAGGAATGGAGACCCCACATGTGAAATGTCCTTCCCCTTACCTGTGCAATATAGCAAGGAGATAAGAAAAAGAGACCAAGGGTGAAGTCAAAAGAAGACTAGAGCTGATTAAAGGGCTAAACAATTTAAGGGGTAGGAGGAAATGAAAAATATAAAGGAGGGACAGAATCACACACAGCACTGAAGGAAAGGAAAAAGAAACTGAATTTTATGTAGAAATTGAAAAGATATTTAAAGGGAGTGCAGCAAGCAGAGAGAAATTTTCCAGTAACCTAGGTGAGAGATTATTAATGTTTTTAAGACAAAGAACTAGCAAACAACAGATTTTTAGGCATTGTAAGGAAGGATTACAACAGGATGTGTTGATAAACCTGGACAAGCATGTGTGTGGTGATTTGATGAATAGACTAGGCTATTCAAAATTTGTACGTGCGATACATACAGAAAAGAATGTGACATGGTGACTGCTACCAACTGTGTACCATGAACTCTCTTACCAATTTGGGCCTGTTGAGCAGTGCAGTGGTATGCATCAAAAGCAGCTAGAAGATTCCCCCTGGTTTGGTCAGGATCCAGGAAGAATATCTGTCAGACCTTTTAATGAGACATAGGCCCAGCTGTGTAGTTGGAATCTTTTTTTAAAAAAAGGGAGGGAGTTGGGGAGGCTCTTTTGTATCAGAGATTGCTAGCATGAAAGACCAACATTTTTCTTTGATAAATACGCAGAAGACTGACCTGACATGAAGTGGGCTGGGGAAGGAGGAAGTGACAAATGCAGACATGTTTTTCTTCTCCAGTGTTGAAAGAAGAAAGTAGGGTGGTAAATGAATCATTCCAGGAAGACCTGTGATTCGTAACTAATGATTTGTTGGTGGTGGGCTTATTTATTTATTTGTTTTAACTATCTAGAAAAATTTACACTTGTTTTTTGCATCAGACTTCTGCCTTTGAGACCATTTTCTGTGGATGCTGGTAACTGTGGTAATAAATCCTAAGTACTCCACCGAGTACTGTAGTTTTAAACAGCAAATCTGAGAAATTTCACAGGCTGAAAATTTCACTTAGACTTTTGTCAGTTTTGCAAATCACACATTTGAAAATATTCAAAAAATTTGTTTGACAAAATCCTTCACAACAGTGCCAGTATTTTGATAATGCCTGTATTCATAGTTTCACAAAAAAAAAATTTATACACAATTCTAACAGCTATCAGCTAAAATGTTCTTTGTGTTAACACCCTTTTGATGCATGTAGATAAACTATCACAATACAATTACAGCGGGAAAGGCACAAAACATTTTGAAGACAACAAAATAAATCCTTACTCTTTTGTTTTGTTTCAATTATCTAGCCTTATTTTAAAACATTACAAAACAGTGTTCCATCTCAAAAAAGACCCCACAGAAAGGTGGAATAAACATAAAAGGGAAACACTGAGGTACTAGGACTATTTTTCAACACTTTCTAGGAGGGGGTCTCCCAATTTTTTGAGAAGAGGGCCATATTAGATTTTTGAAGGGGCTTCGTGGGCCGCTGCCTCACCTCCCCACTTTGTTCCTCCAGCCATGCTGCTGCCGTGGTCCCCCCCTTTGTTCCTCCAGCCACTGCCGCGACCCCCCCACTTTGCACCTCTGCCCTTACCGCAGTGACCCCACCTCTCCTTGCTCCTCCAGCCACACTGCAGGGGCACTCACCCCTCCATACATGGGGCCGCCAGCAGCAGCTCGCACGGCTCGGGGAGGGGCAGTGAAGGCTTCTCCATGTGCCTGCTCAGCTGAGGACAGACAAATCAATGCTGCAGGCCGGATCCGGCCCCCGGGCCGTTGTTTGGAGATCCCTGTTCTAGGACATTGATAAATCAAGTGTTTACAATTTACCAGCAGTAGTGTGAATAAAGGTTGAGGGTCAAATTGAAAAGAGCATGAGAATTCAAAGCTTACTCCCTTCACAGCTGTGACAAGGAATGCATTTTCAGTGCAAGGTTTGTATCATTGTATCATGGAAACTGCAGAAAAACTCTGAAGTCCCAGCTGATTGGGTGGGGAAAAAAAACTGTTCGGCACAAACCTGAGGATGGCTCCTCAACCCAACACACAAGACAAATCAAGAGTGCCCACAAAGAGGTCTACAAGCGTCCCAGGTCCATATCAGGATATCTAAGCTGTTCTGCAAGGGACAGGCTGAAAACAGAATGGTATGTTGTCTTCCTGGAACCAAGATATGACTGTAAGATTAGGTAGACTTCAGAAGTCAGTGCACAAAGATCCACTGGCATGGTGCATGTTGGTACTAATGATTCTGTTTCAGATGATACCTCAGAGATTACAGACCACTTCGGAAAAGATAGAAGGGTACTAAAGAAGAGGAATGTGATCATTCCTGTCCCACAAGCAAAGAAAGAGAGAAAGCAGAAGATTCTGGAACTGAGCCACTGACTAGAAAAGTAGTTGAAAGGAAGAGGGTTTTGATTTTGTGGAACATTAGTCAACTTTCTCAAGAGAGGGAGCTCTGCAAATCTGGATGACCTCCATCTCAGTGGAAGGGGAATCAATCTTTAGGGGACAGGCTGGAGGGTATTTATATTTAACAAGAGAAGCAGATGAAAAAAGGAATAAATAAGCATTCATTTGGTACAAAATAAATCCAGGCACACAAGGGATGTGAAGAGAAGAAATTCTTTAATTGTCTATGTACCAATTATAGGAGCCTGGGTAATAAGAGGAATTGCAATTGCTCATTTATAAGCGTAAATTTAACTTAGTGGGTATTATTGAAATCTGCTGGGAAGAGGCACATGACTGCGATGGTAAAATCATTGGTTATAACTGCTTTAAATAGGATTTAAAGGGGAAGGGGGGAGCGGAGAGGTACTCTGGCACTCTGACAAAAATAGGGTCACAAACCACTTGGAAGCAAATGACTTTGAATGCTTAAGGATCAGCCTTCCAACAAATAGGACACAAGATATGATACTCACTGGTGCCTGCTACAGACCACCAAGTCACACTAAAGAACAGGACCACCAGTTCCTTAAGCATCTACATATAGGGGTAGGACAAAAAGCTACTTTATCATGAGGAACTTATATGTGAGAGGTCTCATGCTGCCAAAACTAAAATGTGCTTAGAATTTATAAGTATTATAAATAACAGTTTCCTAACTCAAACAGTGTGGCATCCTACACTGGAGAATTCTGCATTTGACCTAATCTTGACAGATGAAGAGGAGTTCATGTAAAAATAAAGAAGTTTGTGTTTGGGTAGGTGCAAGTGTTGATGACTTGATTACATTTATTGTGTGTAAGCAAAACAAAGTCCAGACCAGTAATATATGTGATGAAACTGGAGTTGCTCAATAATAACATATGAATACTGGGTGTTGACCTGGTTACTGTACGAATACATGAGTGTAATCTAATAGGGGGCTATAAAAGAAAAAAAAAACAGGAAGAGGAAGAACAATGGCTAAAGATAAACCACTTTTCATCAAATATTTGAGAAACAATGCTAGGACCAGAAAAGGCCTGGAACAGAAGATCCAAAAGAACTATAGTAGTTAACAGAGAGAGACAAGAAAGAGGGAGGGGGAAACCAAACTAAGATGCAGGTGACCACTGGGGTGCCTGAAGTTAGGCCTGTCTAGTTACTCTCAGAAGATGGTCAGACTTGAGGTAAGATAAACCTGTGTAGACTATTGTTTTAAAATCTCTCTCACTAAATGCTTTTTTCCTATTGCAATGACTGTTTTGTTACTATAAACACCACTAGTCAAAGACTCCTGAAAGGAAGACTATAGGTGCCAAACCCAGTCAGACCTGCTGGGTAAGCATGGCTGATAAACAGGGTACCCAGAGCCCAGTCTAAGGCCATGTCTACATTACGGGGACTAAACCAGTACAGCTACAGTGCCATAGACATGCCTGCATAACCCATTAGTGTAGACACAGCCAATACCAATGCAAGGGTTTTTCCACTGGTGTAGGAACACCACCTTCCTGAGCTAGGTTGGCAGAAGCATTCTTCCGTCAGCCTAGCTACTACTACACTGGAGATGAGGTTGAAATAGCTGCATTGCTCAGGGAGTGGATTTTTCATACCCTTGAATAATGTAGCTATGTCTATCTAAATTTTAAGCACAGACCAGTCCTAAAAGTAGGAGATACCACCCAGGATGCGTAAATCCACAAGGCCTGACAACTGAAGAAGTGGCACACACCGAGACCCCCAAAGAGGATGCAACTAGCATTGCAACTGTGACAGTGCTTGCTTACAAAGATCAGTTTCACAAAGCTAAAAACAAATCACCTGGGAGAAAATTTAAACAGTGAATCTGAAAAGGACTTGGAAGTCATGGTGAATAATCAGCAGAACAAGAACTCCCAGCACAATGCTGAGGCCAAAAGGGCTAGTGCAATCCTTGGCAATATAAGTAGAGGACTACCAAGTACAATGATTACCTCACCCATATATGTGCCCCTGTGTCCAGTTCTGGCATCTACACTTCAAGAAGGGTATTGGAGACGGTTCAGAGAAGAGCCATGAGGATGATTCAAGGATTGGAAATCATGTCTTATAGTGAAAACCGCAAGTTGCTCAATCTATCCATCTTAACAAAGAAAAGGGTAAGGGGTGACTTGATCATAATCTGTAAGTACCTACACAGGAACAGAAATGTGATAATAGAGGGTTCTTGAATCTAGCAGACAAAATGCATAACAAGAACTAATGGCTGGAAAGCAACACTAGACAAACTCATCCTAGAAATAAGATGCAAATTTTTAAACAACTTATCCAAGGATGTCGTGGATTTTTTATCACATGAAGTATTTTTAAATCGAGATTGGATGTTTCTCTGAAAGACATGCTCTAGTTAAACCACAGCTACTAGACTTTAAATAGGAATTCATACAGGGAAGTTCTATGGCCAGTATTATGTAGGAGATCAAACTAGATTATCACAGTGGTCCCTTGTGGCCTTTAGGTCTCAGAATGTAATCAGTTTTCCATTGCTGCCTAACTATATGCCAGTCTTCTTTCTCCAGAGATCAATTACAGCCTTCCCTCCCCGACAGCCCCATAGTAGCTCCTTTGCTACAGGACATGCAAGAAGTACATTCACTACCCACAGCAGCTAGACTCAGTGTGAGTTCAGCTGTTCCACGTAAGATCAACTGAACTCTCATGCTATCAGAAGCCATGTTCTAGTTATAGAGAATTGCTAGACAGCTCAAGATTTCACTACTGTAAGTCTCCCACAGCATAGAACTCAGAAAACTAGGTAGAAGTTCCAACTGATTTAGGCTTGAAGTGCGTGAAATTATCCTCAGAGCATGAATTAACCACAATTAATTTAGAGAGTCACGCCTATCTGAAAGTTTACCTACTCTTGCCACTAGTAATATCCAAGACCTAAGGCTGAAAGAATAGAAGGAAAAAATACTTTTTGTCAGTTTATTTTATGCACTGACTACAAATAAAATGAGCTTATGATTCAGTTTCCCATTATACATAGTTACTCCACCATTTTCCACTTTATGTAGGTTTTTTCCCACACAAAGCAGAAAACTTATCTTTGAAGACTGATATACATATTGTAAAGCCACATGAAATTGGAGGGGAGAAGGGGATGGCCTCACGAACAATTTCAGTACCGAAAACTACTTTGAACTCCATCTCTAAAATTAACTAACTACCTTTCAAGTTGAGAGTGTCCCTTTATATACAAATCCCCCTAACTTCATCTTTAGATTACACATTCCATATCAAAGTTATAGACCTTACCATTATACATTTTATTTGTGCACATGACAAAGTAAGTAGCCTGGGTTAAGGGTGTATGTTTGAGTACAATTAATTAGAGATGTGTGGTGGTGGTGGTGGCTATATGTTTGAACTAAAAGCAAGTTTGTTGCTGAGCAAGTTGTTGTCAAAGAGCATTTAAATATTAGGACATTGAAGTGGTATGGCATATGAGATAAAGTTGGCTGAATGTTAACTGTCAATTTCCTGGTTTTTAAAAATTGCTTTTAGAGAGCTTGTGTGACAGTTGACTTAAGTTTAATCAAACAAATTGGCACATTTAGGATTGTGGATCACTAGGGCAGCACAGAAAGAAGCAGCACTCTAAGGCTATGTCTACACTACTGCAGTAAGTCAAGCGACACTACTCAACTCCAGCTACATGAATAACGTAGCTGGAGTCGACATACCTTTGGTCAAGTTATCACTGGGTCTACAGCCCGGGGGGTTGACGGGAGAAACTCTCCCATCGACTTACCTTGCTCTTCTCATCGGAGTAGAGTACAGAGGTCAACTGCAGAGCAATCTGCTGTCGATTTGGCAGGTCTTCACTAGACCCACTAAATTGACTGCTGGTGGCTCAATCTCAGAGCATCGATCCCAGCTGTAGTGTAGATGTAGCCTAAATGAAGGTACTGGGCAACTGTGTTTGGTTCCAACTGTAGAACCTCTACTGCTCAATACTCTTCCAGCAGGTGCAATTTACAGGTCGTAACTTAATAAAATACATCTAAGAAACAAAGCCACCTTATCAGTGCCTTAATTAAGAACTGCCAACAAATAAACAGTTAAACCACTTAGTAGGCAGAGAATGACTAAGACTAGGTCCTCAGTATCTCAAGCAAGTATGTTGTCATCCTACAGGTCAAATATTCACACTTAATGGTTTTTCCATCCATAGATCTCCAGAGTTTTGATGCCCCTTTTAGAGAGAAAATAAGCGCTATTCTGTAGAATCCCAGGCAATAGCAGCTCTGCCACAAAAACAGCCACTAAATAAAACCGCTTACTTACCTCCTCTGCTTCTGGCAATAATTTAAGGAATTCACGCAGCATCTCAGACCCACCAAGATCACCTTTTCCTTGACTAATATCTTCAATTATGGATTGAGCAGGCCTTGAATATACAATTAATCGATTACATTTCAAATGCTTAAGTAACAGCAGTTATACATTGGAGAAAAAACACACCTCTGCTATGCACAAAAATTGTGACTAGTCATGCACCAGTATTTACAACAGTGTTATTCTAAAGCAAGAGTCAACAATGCCTCTACTGAAGAGCAATGTTCTAATCAGTGCATAAAAGGCTTAACACCACCAGTTTACTCTTAAAAAGTTCCTTCATCTCATAAGAACAGCCATACTGGGTCAGACCAATGGCCCATCTAGCCCAGTATCCTGTCTTCTGACAGTGGCTAATGCCAGATGCTTCAGAGGGAATGAACAGAACAGGGCAATTACTGAGTCATACATTCCTATTGTCCATTCCCAGCACGTGACAGTCAGAGGCTTACAGACACAAGCTAAAGTACGGGGTTGCATCTCTGGCCTCTTGTCTAATAGCCTTTGAAGGACCTATCCTCCATGAACTTATCTAATTATTTTTTGAACCCAGTTATGCTTTTGGCCTTCACAATATCCACTGGAAACAAATTCCACAGGATGTCTGTGCATTGTGTGAATTTTGTTTTAAACCTGCTGCCTATGAATTTCAGACGGTGACCTCTGGTTCTTGTGTTATGGAAAGGGGGAAATAATGCTTCCTTATTCACTTTCTCCACATCAGTCATGATTTTTATAGACCTCTCTCACATCCCCCACACCCAGTCATCTCTCTTCTCAACTGAGCAGTTCCAGTCATTTTAATCTCTCCTCATATGGAAACTGTTCCATATTCCTAATAATTTTTGTTGCCCTTCTCTACACCTTTTCCAATTCTAATATATCTTTTTAATGTGGTGCGACCAGAACTACATGCAGGATTCAAGGTGCAGGCATACCATGGCTTTATATACTGTCATTCTTATAGTTACTGGCTTATCATTTATACATTTCCTAATGGGTCCAAACATTGTTCGCTTTTTTGATTGCCACTGTACATTGCGCAGTTGTTTTCAGAGATTATCCATGACGACTCTAAGATCTCTTTCAAGTGATGACTGCTAATTTGGATCCCATCATTTTGTATTTATTGTTGGAATTATGTTTTTCAATGTGCATTACTTTGCCTTTATCAACACTGTATTTCATCTGCCATTTTGTTGCCCAGTCACCCAGTTTTGTTACATCCCTTTGTAACTTTTTGCAGTCAGCTTTAGTGTTAACTATCTTGAGCAATTTTGTATCAATCTGCAAATTTTGTTTATCCCTTTTTCCAGATAACTTATGAATATGTTTGACAGCATTAGTCCTAATACAGATCCTTGGGGGACCTCCCTATTTACCTCTCTCCATATTGAAAACTGATCATTTATTCCTATCCTTTGTTTCCTGTCTTTAAACCAACTACCGATCCCTGAGAGGACTCACCCTCTTATTCCATGAATGCTTAGTTTTCTGTAGAGCCTTTGGTGAGGGACCTTTTCAAAGGCTTTCTGAAAGTCTAAGTTCAATGTATCCAATGGATTACCTTTGTCCACCTGTTTGGTGAAATATGATTTCCCTTTACAAAAGCTATGTTGATTTTTTCTTAGCTTATTACTGCGTTCATCTACGACTCTAATAATTCTGTTCTTTACTGTAGTTTCAATCAGCTTGCCTGGTACTGAAGTTAGGTTTACTAGCCTGAAATTGCCAGGATCACCTCTAGAGCTATTTCTAAAAATTGGTGTTCCATTAGCTACCTATCAGTCATCTGGTACCAGAGGTTGATTTAAGTGATAGGCTACATATCACAGTTAGTAGTTCTGCAATTACATATCTGAGTTCCTTCAGAACTGCTAGGTGAATACCATCTGGTCCTGGTGACTTATTACCATTTAATTTATCAGTTTGATTCCTCTAGCGCCACTTCAATATGGGACAATTGTTCAGATTTATCACATAAAAAGAATGGCTCAGGTGTGGGAATTTCCCCCACATCCTCTCTCACCCCATTCCATTCTTTTTTTGTAAAGAGAGAGAACCAAATGAAGAGCAACTCACGGTGAATTACATGAGAATTTATAGTTTTCTATTACTGCGTATGAAATTTCAGCTCAACTGGCAAGGCAGCAATCAAACTGAGCTCATTAGTACACAAGATTTAAGTAAAATTGGCACTCTCATAAACATGTTTTTTTTTAAACTATGAACTGAAATTATTTGACAATTTTGGACAGAACCTAACCTAAATTAAGGAAACGTTGCCTTTCCCATTCCATCATGTGTCTTCATTTCCCATAATACTCATTGTGTAACCATTTCACTTGAAGCTCAAGTTAATTAATTGTATGAAAAAGGAAAGCTTACTTTTTGAATTGTTTGAGAAATATCCCAATATTCATACTTCTTTTTGAATCCAAAATGGAAATCTGAGAGAGAGAAAGCAAGAGACATGACTCCAGTAATATCTGTCTGAAAACCTTAAAATACAGATAATCTTCCTTAAATTGCTACAAAAAGAATAATTATATGCAATTTCTGTACAAAAGAGAGTTGTCACCAAAACACAGGTCAAATGAATGGCTAGATCTGGGTATCATTCATTAGAGAGCAGAAAAGGAGTGGTCTATTAATAAACTAGTCTTTAACAGGAAACAATGGAACCCACCCACAATAGCCTTGGCTTGCGGAAGAGATGTCCAAGTTTAGTGAAAACCACAGCATGTAAGTGAGAGAATTAAGACAAATTATAATTCAACAGGTTACAAGCCAGATTTTATCATAGAAATATAGGGCTGAAAGGAACCTCAAGAGACCATCTAGTCCATCCCTGTGCTGAGGCAGAAACAAGTATAGTTAATAGCATCTCTGGCAGATAAATGTATAACAGTTCTTAAAAACTTTCAGTGATGGGGAGTCCACAATCTGCCTTGATAATCTATTCCAATATTAAAAGTTTTTTCCTAAAATCTAACCTACATCTCTCTTGCTGCAGATTAAGCCAATTACTTCTTGTCTTACCTTCAGTGGACATGGAGAACAACTGAGCCTTACCCTCTTTCTGACAGCCCTTAGCATATCTGAAGTCATTTGAGGTCACCCCTCATTCTTCTTTTCTCAAGGTCTAGTCTACACTAGGATATCAGGTTGGTATAACTATGCCATTCAGGGGTATAAAAAATCCACACCCGAGACACACAGTTAAACCGATCTAACCCTGAAGTAGATAGTGCTAGGTCGATGAGAGAATTCTTCTGTTCATCGAGCTACCACCCCTCAGAGAGGTGACTTACCTACGCCGATGGGAAAAGTCCTCCCATCAGCATAGATAATGTCTTCACTGAAGGACTACAGTGGTACAGCTGCACTGTTGCAGCATTTTAAGTGTAGACAAGCTCCAGGACTAAACATAGCCAGTTTTTTAAAAAAGCTTTCCTCAATATGTCAGGTTTTCTAAACCTTTTATCATTTTTGTTGCTCTCCTCTGGACTCACTCCAAATTACCCACATCTTTCTTAAAGCATGACGTCCAAAACTGAACACAGTGCTCCAGTCCCAAGTAGAGTTGGATCAATTTCATATCATATCCATACATTAATTCTGCTCACTGATGACCACTTAACTAGGACACAGACCATAACAAAGGTTTGAAATTCCATGACCTCCAGGGACATACTATGTATTTCAAAGTACTGTTTTTATTTCTGGGGTAACTTATCAAATGCATCCAACGAAGTGAGTATTAGCCCACGAAAGCTTATGCTCTAATACTTTAGTTAGTCTTTAAGGTGCCACAGGACTCTTTGTCACTTCTGCAATTCCAGACTAACACGGCTACCCCTCTGATTCTTATCAAATACCATGACCACCACATTATAAGAACCTAAATAAGAGTCAACACATGGTTTCGATTTAATTCATAGGAATTAATGGTCATGCTGATTAAATGGAAGGATTTTAAATCAGTTAATAAATCTGACATCAGAATTAGATATAGGTAATGCTCAAGTTTTCAGTTTATCTGGATGCAGTACCCCATGACATTAATTTGGTTTCAGCAGCTTTCTTAGTACTGATATGTTAGGATGGACGACCAGTGAATTGGGAAGCATGTTTACCAAGGAATTCCATGACTTAGCCAGCGATCACATGGTCACCAAAAGTTTTGGCGATATAAGATTGCCAATGGCTGATAGACTGAACATCCAGCTGGATTACGTTAAGAACCTAGCTAGAGATCAACCTAGATTGTGCTTGATCTGCAATTTGTTTGTTTAAAAAAAAACCCCACAAATTTGTTATAGAATTTTGTTATATGTAATTCTGAAAACCAACCAAAAAAGGAGGGTACTTTTTTTCTCCTCCTACATTTTTAAAGTTCTTTCTAATCAAAAGAATGAGTCAGGTTTTTTGATACCAAAAAATTGCACCGAGTCCTTATGGAACACTGTTAGGAATCTGAAGAGTTAGCAATTATCTTAGTGAATGATATCACCTCATTTCATTAAAGTTAAAATTTTACCACCGCAAGTTTGGTGATAACAGCCATAACAAACAGTCAGATTTAATAGCACAGGGGAATTGTTTCATGTTAACACTGTCACCTGGCTGCCACAAACAGCTCCAAATACACAAATGTACAGGACTCCAATGGCCTCACACTGTGTTTGACAGTTGCACAGATGATATCTTATACTCCGCAACAGTATCAGACGAAAAAAAGAATTAACATCATTTGCAATGGGAACATCAGGAAAAAGTACCAAATATGTGAAGTTCTGAAGCCAGCTGGTGAAAATAAAAATGCAGATGTAGTTAGTAGGCTTCCAGCAAACTCCTAGACAATACTGCATATCCAAGACAATCTCATTTGCCAAATGACTAAAAAAAAGTAGATTTTAATATTTTCCAGAACTTTTAAATTCCCTCTCTTCTTGATTCAAAATTCATTACAAGTCTGAAAGAGTGCGATACAAAGTTTGTTGCCGTTTTTTAAAATTAGATTATTGCTACCCTGAATTTCTATCAGTCTAGGAAATGTAAACAGTGGGGTCCACCTCCGTCTCTCTCCTCTAATCATGGGAGGTGAGAGGCCGACACAGTTCAATAAGTGAAAGCCCCAGTACCTATTGCAGGTTAAACTGTCATTCTCCAGTGCTTTATCTAATCTCCTTTCAAATGTTTCACTAAAGGTACCCCTCAATGACCTTCTACAGTTCTATTCTCCATTGTTCTACTCACTTCTAACCTAAATTTACCGTTCTTTAAATACACTGTATCCTGTAACACAGTCTCATTCAGTCCTTATAGCTTGTTCAATAATTTGTTCAGATCTAAGATACTTCTCTTCATTTGTGTAAGCTATACAAGTTCTTAACCTTCTCATACCTTACGTGCTACTCTTCATATTCCGTTTAGCTGAGTATTTAACTGTACACAATTCTGTACAGCTAAATACTCAGTATGCAGTGAGCTAAATCCTTGCTGTTTAAGTCAATATACCCTCATTAACTTTATGACACTGCACAGATTTATATCAGAAAATCTGCTTAATGCATCAGGGAAATTGGTGAACCAATCTAATTGTTTTTATTCTTTCCCCTAAAAAGAACATATAACACTACTCTTTTGGTATCGGAATAGTACAAAGTTACTGCCATACTAGGTAGAAAATCAAAATTAAACAGATCCTCAGTAATCCCATTTTCTTATGGGGCCTAGTATATTAGCTCTCACTGTTCTGCATATGATTTTACACTCATTGTTCAATTTTTCAATTAAAACTTTTGACCAAGACTTTCATAAGAAACTTTAATTTTGAGTACCTTACTATTTATGTGTTCACCTTAAGACTATAAAGGGGGCTTCTTTTCTGAAAAGTCCTTTGGAAAGTCTCAAATTGGGCACAAACACACAAAAATTGCTCTTCACTTTAATACACTGGTCCTTAACTCTGTGTACATGGAGCTAATATAACTTCAATTTTTACATACATTTAATCACACTAAACCTTGCTCTGTATTCCTAACATCCATCCTTCTCCCCATTGGAGTTTTCCTTTGGTTTTCTTCTTGCCCAAGGGCACAGAATAGTAGGATCATAGAAATGTAAGGCTGAAAGAGACCTTGAGGTCAGCCCCCGCACTTCAGCATCTTGGCATGTTTTCACATTAAGTTGCCTCTTGTTATTCCTCAAACATTAATTCAAGTTTTTCTGGAGTCTGCCTCAATCTTCTCTTTGTGTCAGACCTCCAGTACTGGTATCATCTACAAAGTCTGGTCAACACAATATATGCCAACTCCTCCATATCATTTATAAAGTTACTAAAATAATGCCAGTTCCAGTGCTGACCACTACTAACACCATCTGCTACATCATCTAAATTAGAGATTTTTTGTGTGGATTCTAACCATCCCCTTTGCCAAAGCAGATTTCACATGATTTCTTATGACCTTTTGTAGCCAAGTCTCAGGGCTTCCTCTCCACCTTCATCTTCCTTGACCCTTTTGCCTCAAACCCCTTCTCAAAAAACTCATTTTGCTGGTGAAACCCACTAAAACTCATCACCAGTATCAAGGCAACCCCCAAGAGAACATTCCTCCTTGCAGATCAAGCACAATTCAGACTGATCTCTAGCTAGGTTCTTAACATAATCCGCCTAGATATAGAGTCTGTCCACCATTGGCAATCTTATATTGCCATAACTTTTGGTGACCATGTGATTGCTGCCTGAGTCATGGCATTCCTTGATAAACATGCTTCCCAATTCACTGGTCTTCCATCCTAACATATCTGTACCAAGAAAGCCACTGAAACCGAATTAGTACTGATGGAGGCAACTGCTGGACTATGAATATCCTCATTGCTGATCTTGTTCTGCCACTTAATATGAAACATCTGATGAAGATGGCAAGATTAAAAAATTCACTCCAGTGCTCTTCAGCCTTCCACATCACCCACATTTCACTGTGGTACAAAAGAGTTGGAATAACTGGTTTTACAGAGCCACAGCTTCAAAGGAAGCTTGATGTGGCAATGTCTCCAAACACCGCTACACAAGCGTCCACATCTTTCAAACATCCTCCAGCATTGTCTGTGATGCTTCCCAAGTATTTGAAAGTTGCCACCTGCTTGATGTCCCATTTGAACAGGTTAATATGGAGTTGGTCATAAATTGGAGCTGGCAGCTGCTGGATTGTAATGACCAAGGATTTGGTTTTCTCCCGGTTAATAAATGTTTACATACATTTCATACATACATCAGATTTTCTCCTAATTAATAAATAGATCAGTGCACACTGCTTCATGCCTGCCCAGCTATCAGCTGCAGTAATTCATCAACCTAAGCCAACAAGGCATGGTATAGGCATCTTCGAGATCTTGAAGCAAAACGGTGTACACCTCAGTGCCACCAACCACTACCTTCACAAGCTCATCAACCAACCAACCAATTCCAAAATTGAACAATGATGGTGACAAAATGCAGCCTTGCCAAACTCCTACAGAAACTGGAACCTATGCCACATATCTGCCACTAACTTGAACACAGATTTCTATCAGTGACAGTATCTTCCCTGGGATTCCAAGTCACCTCATCAAATCCCACAAATGTGCTCAATGCACTAAGTCGAAGGCCTGATGAAAATCTATGAAAATGCTGGACATGGCCTATTTAATTCAGCCACTTTCTCAAAAAACTGTCTCAAAAGTAAAGACCTGGTGAAAAGTGGAACCACCAGGTTTAAAGCCACACTGAGTATCCCAGCGTTTGCCATGAAGCACATAAATGATTTAAGACATTACCATGGAAGTGAAGACTTTCCCTTGGACCAAAAACTGCATTATATCTCTACAGTTACTACACTTGGCCTTACTGCCTCTTTGAACAGAAGCAAGCACACCATCCTCCTTCTAGCTGTTGGGGTGATATATTAAGTGCACCAGATGGTCTGAAAAAGTCTATGCAGCTACAGTACAACAGCACCCTCACCTGTCTTCAGCAATTCAGGAGTGAGGTTACAAAACCCTGGTGCCTTCTCAGATGTCAGTTTACAAGCTACAATCTGGATCTCTTCTTGGTTGAAAGAAGGCGGCTCTACTTCCTGCCCCCATTTCAAGAAGAGGAGAGACAGTAGGTGGCAGACAATTAAGGAGCCTCTTCCCAGTAATAAAACTGATCTTGTAGGCTCTGGCTTCTGCTGCCATTCCGATTCTTTACTGAACAGGTTGATGCCATCTACCACCACAGACACTGCAAAGTTTAATAAAAGCAGCAGAAATCCTGCCTGGCAGCAGCCTATAGCACACTAGCTACCTCAAAATCGACCACCAGGATTCCTTATCTTTCTTACACAATGACTTGATGACAGTCCAAAGTCAAACCCATTCAGACTTTGCTTTTGTGCTCAGTAAATGTGTCTTTAAAGTCACAAATAGTAGCCTCGCTTTTTCCTGAACTTCAGTGGCTGGAGTGTTTTCTCACAGAGCTACGGTTGATGTTCAAAGGGCTGAGGCCCCAGCACCAACCTGGCAGTGACCAGCACCAATGACTTGAAATAACACCTTTCCTCATCAGATGACAAGGAATCTGTAATGTTTCCATGGCCTGCAGCAGTTCGGAATAGAAGCAGACCAAAAGCTCAGTTCTAATACAAACTTTTGATTGTATCTGACTAATTTCAGACAGTTCACTGTGTGGCAAAGTCGGAAACTAAGGTCAGTCTAGTTCAGCACCTCAATATACTTGTCATCAATGACCGTTGACTACCTACTATCATTAATGAGGACATGTTTGCTAAGAGTCCTAGTCAAATCATCTTGGCTGTAACATGCCTACTTGGGAGTCTCTGGTGGCAGAAGAGAGTCAGTGATCATTGGGTCAGTGGCAGCTGCAAATTCCAGCAATCACTTCCTGTTCTCCTGCTTGTTACCAAGATGCCTGAGCATATTTGACCACTTGTCAGTCTCTCCTACTTGTGCTTTAAAGCCACTTAGGGTCATGATGATGTCTTTTTTTCTCAGGGTTCCATTAAGGGCTATCTGCAGCTGCTGGCCAACTTGAACATGATGGTACAATGCCAACAGCTGGTATGGAATCAGACTGAGTCACAGGTTAATCACCCACCAAGCCTCCAATATTCATCAGCACTGGGAGAAGGTATAGTGGCTGCCCTTTGCTGGAGCAACCCACCAACATGGCCTTAAAACAGAAACATAGTCCTCGACTTTCTTTTCTTCATTTGCTAGCTAGTGCACTTCAGATAAAGACTCATATCAATTGGCTGCTTAAGTAGGACAGCTTTAGCTGTTTTGGTCAATGTTTGGCTGTTCCAGGCACCAAATTTTACATTTGCTGACAGCAAATGGCCCTTGCAAGGTTTAACTGACATTTACACATCAGCATCCAAGGCCAACTCTTAGCAATTTCAGCTATAAGGCAATTGGCCAAATTGTCACAAGTTGTCAGCTTCAGTAGAAACATCCTCACAGTGTGAACATACAGACCTTGGCATCAATACTGGGTTTACAATGGTGTCAATGGCCACACTGGGAAGGGGCCCAGTGTGAATTCTCTAAGCCAGCCACATGGCTGGGTCTGGCACCTCATACTGGGCAGTACAGTGCCCAGTCCTTGCTGCATGAGTGATTCCCAGCCAGCATGTCCCTCTCACCCGTAGGGGGCTCACTGCCCAGAAGCTGGGCTGCACTATTCGGGCTGGGCAGATCTGGGCATGGCCGGCCGGGCTCTTGGGGGTTGTGTCCTTGACCCTGCTCCCCAGTGCAGCTCCAAGCAGTCTCTGCTGCTCGCCATGCTTCTGGCCCACCTTGCAAGGGCAGACTTGCCTAGCACCAGTGCAGAGGCCAGGCCAATCTTGGCCACTGGGGGGAGGGAGGCAGTGCGGGGAGCTCAGCCAGGCCCTGCCAGACAAGTGGGTCTGGAGGGAGCCTGGCCAGGGCAGGCCCTGCTCCCACTATGGTCTGGCTGATTGCACCACTCCGGAGGGACAAAAGCAATCTCCACCCTAGAACTGGCCCTGACTGCGCTATCAGCTCAGCCCCGCAGACAAGGTCACCTCACAGCAGAGCCACTGAGTGAGGCTGGATGGCAGGGAGTGGGTCTCTGGGAGGTCTGGCAGGGGGCGCTGGGCAATGGAGGGTGGGAGAGGTTTCTGTGTTTATGGGCACTGGACACAGGGGAGCCGGGGGGGGCGGGCACTATGCAGTTGTAGTGTGGGAACATGATGTAGAGGGGCGCTGGGCGAGGGGTCGTAGCATTCAGGGCACTGCAGTTGTGGTGGTGGGATCTCTGGGCATAGCAGGTCTAGTGATGTGCTGGGCATAGAGGTCTGTTGGGGAGCCTCCAGGCATAAGGGGTCAGGGGGCACTGGGTGGGGAGGCAATGTGGCATGGCATAGGCCTGCCCCTGAGGGGAAGGGGCACTCTGGCAGCACAGGGCCAGGCAGGCCACTGTGCGTCTGGCAACTGCCAGTTTGTAAAGTGTCTTCGGACTGGGCTGGGTAGAATGAGGCTGCCCCTGCCGCACTGTGCCCCATTGCTCCCATCCAGCCCCTTGCTCTGGGGATCGACACCCCCACTCCCTGCATCATGCCCCATTGGGGACCCACAAATGTGTGTGGCACAGCCCCACAAAAGGTTTATTCGGCCCTACTAGACATCCAAACCAATAAAAAGGCTATCACTCATTCATCATATACAAAAAAACCCCACACTTCTCCATCTGTTTGGAATACAAACACCCTAGAAAACAGATTTCATCTTGTATCATGGACAGAGCCGAGAATTTTTTCTGTACTAAATAATACTGTAGTCTTACAATATTTTATTTATATAGGACCTGCAATTCCCATTAACGTTAAAATGAGCTGTAAGTCTTCAGCATCTCGGAGGAGATAGAGAAGATCAAAAAAATACTCAAAACACCACATAAGCAGCTACATACCAAAACTCTTAGCCAAAACGTTTCCATTAAAGGCTGCAGTGTTCTCATTTCAAAGAAAATCTCACATGCCAACACTGCTCAATTGGAATATCTCCTAAGGGCATCATGTTTGTTGTTATATTAATGAATGCTATGAATTTTTGTTAACATGATTTCTCAAATATCTATCTGATACACATTATCCCATCATTCATGATACTTAATAAGCAGAGATCTATTATTCCACTCTTGCTTGATGTAAAAATTACTCATGTAAGTCTTTAAAGAGCAGCACTATATTAGCTTTTTTTAAAAATCATTTGCCCCCCCCCCACCTGTTCACAATGAAGTAACCAGATCTCCAATGTTTGTCTATTTCTTTAGTGTTTATAAGGAATTAGTTTCCTTTTCCTAATATCTGCACATTCGTTTGTTTAAACTTTATTTTGACACCCCCTTTTCAAGTCTACTGAAGTTACAAATGTATGATGTTTTAAATCAGTTCCCACACCTTTTTATTTTCTCACTAAAGTTTGATACAAAGCAGTTACATTTTCAGCAGTCTCTCTTATTTGGTGCTTGAATTAATATTGGTTCCGTTCTTTGGTCCTTTATGCATATTTAACATTTCCTCTTTGTAAATTCCCTTTGCCTATCAGTACTTACATTTGCATTTTTACTTCCAGTTTGCAAACATTTAATAGAAACACTTCCAAGCTGTTTAGTCCAAAAAACACAGGTTGTTTGTAAGAGGGATTTTTTTAAGGGAAAAAAAAAGAAGAAGAAGAAGAAGAAGAAGTAGAAATGCTACTGAGTGGTTCATTGGAAAGTGTTTGACTCTAAAGATTCCCTTACAGAGCAGAAGGAAATGCTTTGCTCTCCCCCTCCACACACGACCCCCAAACTAGATTTTGTTTGCACCAGAAAATGAAACTAGTCTATTTCTATTGCCCAGTATTAAGAAGGTGAACTTGATAAATAAATGGGGAACTTAAAGTAGATCTAAAATTTAGTAACAGATGCAGTGAGCAAGTCTATACTACTGTGCTATATCAGTACAGCTGCACCGCTGTAGCACATTTGGTGAAGACACACTATGCCAATAGGAGAGCACTCTCCTGTCAACATAACTGCACCACCTCCATGAGAGGTGGAAACTACGTTGGCGGGAAACCATCACCCGCTGACATAAAATGGTGTTCATTTCATGCTAAGTCAACGTTATTTACATTGCTCAGAGGGGTGTCATTTTCACATTCCTGAGCGACTAAGTTACATCGACTGAAGTGGTAGTGTAGACCAGCCCTAAGAAAAACATTTGTTGTTTCAGTCACGTACTGACACGTTCTTCCCTACATTGTCTCCAAACAGTCATATTAAGAACAAAGTTCTGTCTTTTTACATTTGTGTTACGAGGATTCTTTTATCCTACTTCAAGATACAACCTCATTTATTTTTGCACCTCAGAACTAATACTAATGGAACACTGTCTACAAGATCCTTTTAACAGCTCCTTGAAGTGTGTGCTTTCAAAAGTAGCAACTGAAGAGAAAGACAATGACATGGTGCAGTTATGCATATAAAATAATGTGTGTAAATTACTGTATTTATACTCTTTGTGTAATCCATGTCTAGGAATGAAGCTTTACCAAGGGCTAGCCAGAGAGAATCTACAGTAATTACTGGAGACACATTTTCTTTCTCAAATATAATATTTTTTGGCGGTGATCAAATTAAGGGACTTTATTGAGATAACTTGTAATAACAGAGCCAGCCTTTCATGAACAAATATCTTTAAATAAAAGCGTAAATCTAACAGTTTATGCTCTGCAAGTTTTTTGGGTAAAATGATAAGAGAACACATGGTGAATGGCAGCTGGTCAGATTTCACACCAGTTTCTAAGATATTACAGTGAATAAGAGAGAGAGAGAGAGACAGACAAACAGACAGACAGCAATGGGTTACTTCTGAATTCTTACCTCTTCTTTGGTATCTTTAAATGATGATTTTGAAGTTCGCCTTCTGGGACCCTGAGGATTGGTTTCTTCTTGCTGCCCAAAAAGCTCCTCAATTGTTTGTGTGTCAATCTGGAACTGCTGCCGTCTTGCAGCAATAGTCCAGATATTTGTTTTACCACGGACTTGCTCTTCAGGAATTGTTTTCCAGAAGAAACTCCGCAGCCGTTTTTTTTTGCTGTGGGGGCCATGCCCATTTATAAACTGTGGCGGAGCAGGCGGGGTTGGTCCTGGAGGAGGTGGTGGCGGCGGTGGCGGCAGTGGCACCGCGGGTGGTGGAGGTGTAAAACCAGCACCTGTGACTGAACATGGTGGAGGCAATGGTGGTGCTGGAGGAGGTGGTGGCACTTGTTCTTCTGTTGTTGTATCTTCAATCATTAATCCAGTTGCAATTGAAATAGCCCCATTTTCTTTATCATTGACCAAGGAGAGACAATTCATAACATGCATTTTAGTCTCTCCGCTAAGGAGAGACTTACTTCCCTGGGTCTCCTTGAAACATTGAACAATGGAGGAGCAATTTGTGTCAGACACTTTCAAACTGTACTCTGCCAACGGTGAAAACAATGCAGAAGCCCTGAACCATCTTCACAACCTACAACAAAAACACAATAGTGAAATTCAGATCAAGAGACACTGGATTTTTCTCCTGGAACAGGGAGCAATGTCTTAGTGGGAAATATACAAAATTAAATACAAAACAATTATTAGTCATTTTAAGTTTTAATCTAAATGGGAGATTTTCTGAAAAACAAAAGGACCTAATTTTGTAAAATTTATGCACATCCACAATGTCAGCTAATTATGGGGAATTACATTTAAATAAAATTTAAAACTTTAAATTTAAAGCATTGAGTGTCTTTGGAGAGACCAGAGGTTACTGAAACATCTATTCTGGATTCAAAATTTTTTTTAAAGAAACTATATTTATCCCAAGCCATTTCAATAAATGGAAAACATTCCAACTATTCATTTTAGATTAAAAATATCATTATACAGATTTAAATATGCAGAGTTAGAACATACTTACATATTGACAAAAGCTCTGCCTGAAGCTTTTTAAATGGCTTCCCCTTCAACAGTGAATAAGACAATGAATCATCCCGGATTGTTCAACTATGTAGCATATGGCTTTTTTGCCCTCATATTTTTCATGAATAAAATGTACAGAGTCCCAAAACTCTGGATTCTTAATAGAACTGTGCAATATTTATGGTTTCTGACCACAGACATGCATCTTAAAAAAGCCCAGGATCTACATTTTGTAATTGCCATTAATGCTCATGTTGCAATATATTTACCAAAATGTACACAATGGAAGAGAGACTACAGTTTTATTAGGATGTGTCTTTATAATCCACTCAGGTATCTAGATTACTGTAACTACCACAATAAGCACGTCATATTGCAGATTTAAAAAAGGGAGAAAAATATAAATTGGAATAATAAAATTACATAGCCTAAGTTCTATGCACATTCAAAGTTGCAAATATTTACTTAAGAAAACTTGTATGTCTAGATGAGGTAATCTTGTAGCTCAACGGGAATTTTCATATTTTTTTATGTTGCCGCTGTGGCAGAGCAGATGGGGATGTCGGTGGCAGCAATTTTAAAGCTAGTTAGTTTTTTTATTTTGTTTTGTTTTGAAGGCACAATTTAAAAAGTGTGTCAGGTCACTCATATTAGTGAACAGATTTACACTTTTTAGAGATTTTCCCTGAAAACACATCAAACTAAAGTCTCAAAAACAAGGCCCAACTAAGAATGTTACTGTTTAATCTCTTTACATATTTACAGGAGGATGTGGTTAAACAGCATTTTAATCAGAGATAGATACTACCAAATTGAATAGTATTGCACAGGCAAGATAGATGGAGACTGAAGGAGGAGTACAGGGCAAAGAATGATAACAGAAAATCTAATAAAAAAGTTACAGCAATGCACTTGGGCAAGACTACTACTAAACAAAAGTTTGTTGATTAATTAGCCTTCTCTACTTGGCATTATTCCTCTCATTTGACAGAACATATACATAATTAACAGCAAGTCAGATCAATTAATATTTTGAAACAAAAAATACTGGCAAGGTTGGGGAGGAAAGAGACACCCTCACTGCTGCTAGATATGAACCATTATAGCATACATGCACAGAGAGGGAAAAAAAAGAGTTAAAGAGACAAGCCATGGGGCAGATCTTCTGCTGAAGTAACTGACATAGCTCCATTGGCTTCAGTGGAAAGTGATAAAACACCAGTCAATTTCACCTGTGCTCTTCAGAATCTTGTGGGCAGCAGCCAACCAGATATTTACTTCAAATTTACTAGTCATATACATTTCACTCTTCAAGTAGTGAAAGTAGTCATGAGTATGGGGAACCAGAAAATACAGGCTCTGAAGCAATGGGGAGGATACTGTGATGAAGGAAGGAAAAGAGGAAAAAAAGGATCTGAGAAAGAGGTGCTTCAAATTTAGTCAGCTATCTTTTATAGAGACTGATAAAATGAATCCATCAAGGTTTGGCTCAACTCTCAAGAGTGTTACACAAGTAGAAGTTTCTAATAAATTCAGATGCATTAGGAAGAACTGGATCAAATCCTAATCAAATAGTGCTGATTCATCAATGTCCCAACGTTAACCACATGAGTAGAACTTCAGATATACTAAAGCAGTGATGCTCAATCTTTCCAGACTACCGTGCCTCTTTCAGGAGTCTGAGGCCCAAGCCCTGCCACCTGGGACTGAAGCATGTAACTCAGTTTCACGGCGGGGGCCCCCAGTGGCATGGGGACCTGGGCACTTGCTCTGCTTGCCATCCCCTAACACTGGCCCTGCACTTGCAATGCCTCTAAACCCGTCTCATGACCCATCTTGGAGTCACAACCCCCAGGTTCAGAAACACCGATTTAGATGAGTTGATATATCCCCTGGAAGATCTCTGTGTACCCCTGGTTGAGAACCACTGGATTAAAGTATTGGGGGTGGGGGAAAGAGTTCAGCATATAACTTCTAGCTGTTGAGTAAAGCCTTTAGATTTCTTAAAACTTGAGATATGTGATTTGTATATATTACTTTTATTCAAGCTAACTTAAATTTTTGGACACTCATAATGCTGTGGAAAACTGAATAGCTATTATGCATTCATTAACAACTCCAAACAGTCTTGGACATTAGAACCTGTTCTATTGAGACAGGAAATGTTGGCAAAAACAGAGCAAAGACTGACCTATCTGAAGAGTGCCACGGGACTTTTAACTTCCTTTTGAGAGCACTACTAGAAGCAGAAAGAAGGCACATTGACTTTTATATTTCATCTACAGGAAACAAACAGATTGCATTACTAATTAGCACTAAATTTCATCATTGGGCAAAGCCCTTGAACACACAGCTTTCTATCCCAAAGTAGAATTCTATCTAAAGCACTACACCTCCTCAAATGTTTTGGTCATTTCTAGAGATGGGACCTACACTAGAGGCCCCAGAGAAACACCCGCATCCCCAACTTTGGACGGATTTGAGTTTTGCATCCAAATGTTGAGGCGTGTGCCCTATTAGAATCAGCTGAATAGCTATACATAATCCCAAATGAAGCCTCCTCTTCCCCGGACTGGCAGGAGTGTTGCAACAGCTGTTACACACTTTACAGATGAGTATAGGTCAAGAAATGGATGGTCCAAAAAGGAAGTGAATCATACATTCTATTGCCTTTCCTTGGGGGAAATTAACAGGGAACAAAAGAGTCTCTTCTCCATTTATGTAAGTGTAAACCCACAAGTAGAATAGAGGAAAAAGCCCAAGGAGTAATAGTAAACCTAACAGAGACCATTTTAAACCCACCAGTACCTCATGTTGCTTTGGATTATACCAATAGTGATAAACTTAATTTTTTTCCCGTAACCAGGATGGAGGGGGGAAAAAGAAGTCTGGAATGAACGTGTGAAAGGAAAACTACAAAACACACACAAGCATTCAGCTATTGTTTTCCCACTGATAAGCACAGTCAAGTAGAGGAGGTCACCTGCTCTTAACAGAAGCATAAAGTACCCTAGTGACTAGGCTGAGATACAGAGGAATGTTGAAATTCCTCTCAGTTTGTGGATGCACCATAATACTAGCCACTAATGTGAGTTGACGGGGGAAGAGAGAAACTAGCAGACTGGGACACTGTCTGCACAGCTTATTGATAGCAGCAGGCTTTCCCTACCCCCTGCTAGAAGTAGGGGGAGGGACAAGGGGTGAGGGTGGGAGGATAGCAATTCCCACTCATAACTAGGGAGTAATTCCCACTCCTAAAATATACTGGGAGCAGGATAGTGCCCTAAACACTTAATTTGATAAAATTCAACCGGAATTGAAATTTTAGAAGGCAGGATAAAAGAAGAGAAGACGTGAGATCAACACTCAAAAACTTCCAACATTATAATCTGCATCGTTGCACATTTATTACATCCAAATCGGTCTGAGCAGCAAAACAGTTTTAAAGTGATGCCTTTAGTACATGTTCAAGAATGTTCATTTTGACACTGCTGTACACATATTGAATACTATCGGATCTGTAGATCGTACGTTTCAAAGGAAAGGAACACCAATATTTTAATTCAATGGAGCATTTTATTTTTGTCTCACTCATGATTTTATTGTACAGAATTTCACCCATAACCATTCTTTGAAGATGGAGAGCATTAAGGAGCTTTTCCCCAGTTCAGAAGACAAGCATTCTAAAATATTTTCTAAAATAGCAAAGTAACTGCTATTTGAAAGAGACACAAAATATTACATTTGCACACACAAAGTTAACAAGTGAAATGTTCAGTGTACAAAGTGATTTTTAGAATTAATATTTGTTCCCTTTAATCCATACCTCCTGTTCTCCAAGTATATTTCTCTGTAAGATATCTTCCAAACTCACATAGAACAACACTGCCTTTGACTGCTCACACACCATAATCCTCACCACAGTACTTAAATGTCTGGATCTCAACAATAGCTATACAAAGAAGTAAATGGAGCAACTAGTTGCTAGCCAGGGTTACACAACAGAAAACACTGGCATGTATAGCTAGAAATCTAACCTGTCAAAATGTGGGTTTTCAAAGAAGAAAGGCTCCTATTAATCACAACAGCTTAGGAGATGACCATTGAACACATCCTGAGAAAAATTCTCATATAAAACATATCCCTTAAAAGCATGACTGAAAAAAACAAAGCCTCTTTTAGTTCACTGCAGGAGTAAAACAGACCACGAAGACTAGTGCTGGTGTAGTACTTTAGTTTGAAAAGCTAGCCTTTTGATTCTAAGGATCCTTTTAGACAGTGGTAAAAGACAGTGTTAATATTTGATTTCCGATCGGGAAAAAGAAGCCAAAAAGGCTGTGCAGATAAAAAGGCCTGTGTGCCTGTACACACAGAGCTGCCTTAGAGGACCACCCAAGGGGCAGTAAAAAATTGATTACTTACGGGTTGGTCTTTAACTGAAGATCTACCTACACGGTCCTGGAAACCTCGGGACTCGTTATCGGAGTGGCTTAAACCTGAGATCTAGTCTGGAGGCAGGCTGGGCGCCCGGCTAGATGCTGTTCTGCGCACACACTTATACGGGAAATAGCAGTGACTTGATTCAGCTAATTACAGCGAAGCCAGCAAATGTATCCCGTCCGGTGCTTCTTCCTCCCAGAGAGGAAAGGGTCAAACCCCCTCCCCCTTACCTCATCTTCCCACCCTCTGCTCGCTTCTCTGGGCGGATCCCGAGCGAGACAATTAAAGACACCCTGTTGGGAGCCCAAGTTTGCTGAGTGTGTTGTCCCGGAGCGAGGGTGGGGCGGTGCGGGCTGCGGCGGGTCCCCTCCCTCCCCCCAGGGAGATGCTGCCCGCGCTCCCCTTCACAAGTGCTGCAGCTGGAAGAAAACCCGGCAGCCAGCAGCTGCGCCCTTCCCCACACCCAGCGAGCGCCGTCTCCTCGCACCCCCCCCCCCCCCCCCCCCCCTGCCCGGCTCCGGGCACCTCTTCTCTGGCCCCAGCCGCCCTCCATCCACGGACCCCCGCCTTGGTCTCGCTGCCGCCCTGCCCACCAGCAGGCGCTGGGGCAGCTCTGCGCTCTCGCACCGCGTGCGCAAGGAGCGAGGCGCCCTGGGCGGGCGCAGCATGGCCGCCTCCCCCTGCGCTTCCCGCCCGGGCGCGGCTGGGCAGCGCCACCGCACCTGGCGAGGGGGGCGGGCGCCCCGCCGTGCCTATGCCAACCTCTCCCTATTGTTTCTCCATTCCGCCCAGAGGCGACAGGGGGCGCTGCAAGCCGGGGTCCCTGGCTCCTAGGAGCTGCCTGTCCTTGCCCTAAGCTGACCTCCGTCCCCAGAGCCCCCCGCCGCAGCAGGAGGGATTTCCCCTCCGCGGCAGACTACGGCCGCCGCTTCTCTCCCCGCTAGGCTGGCGCACTGCATGGGCTCCTAGGCTGCGATTCAGCCCGTCCCATCCGCCCCCATTACCCCCGGGAGCAGAAAGCCGCAGCCAGCAAACGACAGCGCTTCCAGCATCAATCACTGGGGGGGCGGGGGAGAGAAACACCGCGTGGAAGCTCAAACAGATCACGACGCAACCAGGGGCCCATCAATACGTGTCTTGTTCTGCAGCTGAGGAGCGGGGGAGGCTGTACCCGCCTCCCCTGTCTCCAACTTCAGGGGACTCACAGTGGCGCACAATTGTAGATGAAGCCCAGGCGGCCAAGATCACTCCCCACGATGCCAGGGTGCCACCTGGACCAGCGTTAACTTTTAATGTCCTTCCCCCTCTGAAGCTGAAGATACTGAGTAGGGAGTTAGGCAGGCGGTAAATACACGAGCCTCTATGGAGAAAACGGGCTTTTCAGACTCCAGCAAAGTCACAGTGACACAGGTGCTGGAACTAGGGGTACTGCAGCCCCCCCGCCTTAAAGTGATTTCCCTCAGATCCAGGGTTCACAGTTTGGTTCAATGGCTCTCAACACCCCCGCTGCACACACGGGTCCAGCGCCGCGCACAGGGGTGCAAATGTTTGATTTTTTAAATGGTGGGGGCCGCTGGAAAAGTCAGCAGGAGTCTCGACATTAAAGTGACCCGGTCTCGGCGTCTTCGTTCTTCTTTCCAGGGAGAAAAATGGACCTGACTCTGCAGTAGACGGAAAGGGGATTTGGATGGCTGAGTGGCCACTTCTGTTTAATCCTGCGGCAAGAGGAGCGAGCTCTCGCCGCTCCATCGCCCAGCCAGGCGCGCGCACTCCCGGGGAGCCCCGGCAGCTCAGCTCCGGCTGCTCCGGTCTCGGAGCCAACGCACGGACCGGCCGGGCGGCTGGGCAAAGCCACCGCCAAAGACACCAAGAATGGGAACAACCCTGCGATCGGGTCCCACCTCGCTCCGCAACCGCACGGAAGAGACGGCGGCTGGCGCGACACTTTCTAACGCGGCCTCCCCTGGTGTCAGCGCCCCCGGAGTGGGAATTGCGTGCGAGCAATAACAACATACGTGATCCACTCGCACGCGGGCTCCAGTCGCGCTCTGCACAGGTCACAGCCTTGCCCCCGCTCCCAGAGCCACTTACCTTTCCTGCCTCCGGTCGCCCGGATCCCTCCGCAGGGGCGGCCTGTCTGCGCGCTGCCTCGCTCTTCCCCGGGAATCCGGGATAATGCCACCACCTCCGCCCATCTCACTGCAGCCGGGACCAGGCAGCAGGAAGGAGGAGGCAACACGCAGGCGCAGCACTAGGCGGGGCTGCCTCAGGTGACAACGCTACTCTCGTCTCTCCAGCAAAGGACAAGAAACCCGGGTGGTTTTTAATTTTCTCTGCAATCCCTGGACAACATCCGTCTCCCCCCTGACTGCAGTAGTACAGAGTCAGGCACTTGCATCTGTAGATCTTCCAGCCTAGGAGCTATTGCTTTGGACAGAGGGACAGGAAGGAATAATGACACAAAGACTGGGGCTTGGGCTAAACCCATGTCATTTATAGGGAAAGGTCACTACTCACACACCGAGGTCCCCATCCTGCAAACACCTGTGTACCTGCTTAACTTCAGGTACCGGCATCGTTCCTCTATTGCAGTGGGATTGCTCAGGTACCTAATTAAACAAGTGTGTAAATGTTTGCTGGATGGCATGGCCAGTTTATTGAAACTATTCACACAATGAAAAGAGAGACGGGACCCCTTTGGTACTGTTCGGAAAGGACAGCCCCTGGGCTTCTTGTTTATGTGCTTGGGGAGGGTTTATGAGACTTCTATCATTTTCCCACGCTGCTCCTTGAAAACTGCTGCCTGTCTGATTTCCGTGGAGTTAAAAGATGTCTTCTTATTTTTCTCCATAAATGTTCCTCTTTGCAAAATTCAAATATCTGCAGATATAGCAATCTGAAGGGGAGTGTTTAAGAAAACTTGCATGGCAAAAAGAATAAACCCAATATTGAAAAGTTTTAAATTCTATGTTATACGTTATTTCTTCTAGAGAGGGTTAGAAACATCTAAATTTTCCAGTAAATGATCATAAAGAACTGTTGGTCATTCACTTGAGACAAAACAATACAATGTATTACTAACAGTGCAAAATAAATGGGTTGTGTCGTTGAATATCTAATTGGTAATTTTGAATAGTGATATACATCCTAATACTACAAAAATAATGCACATTCTTAACTTTATGTAGTAGGAGTAATGACAATCGAAAGAGGTCAATGGTACTACGCATAATGTATACAATTAAACACTTGCATCTTTGTAGAACTGGGGTATTTGTCAAAATAAATTCCTCTGTGGCAGCATGTGACAGGGTCATCTGTACTGCCCCAAGTGCAGTACTGACTGATGGTCAATCCACCTTGCTGTCTTGTAATAGCTCTTTGAGAGTTAAGCAGTCTATTATAGATACAATAACTTGCAGAGAGGAAGGGCAAGGCTCTCCTTCCACCAGCTGGGGATAAGCTGGGAGAAGGGAACAAGCATAAATACTGCCTCTTCCCGCATAGCAGGGCAGTTCTTGCAGCCATCAAAGGGAATAGCAAGTTTCCTACAGGGGCCTGAGTTAGCGGGGTGCAGATAGCAGTACGAGGAGACCACAAAACCCTCTGAACTTGAGGACTAAGTGTGGCCAGTTGAGGAATCAAATTGCAGGAGGAAAGCTGGGGCCTCCTATTCTAAGAAGGAGACTAGAGCCTGTGAGGTAATCCTAAAGTAAATTATGCAGCTTCCCCCAGGAGGACTGGGGACTCCCACCTAAAGGAGAGGCATAAAGACTGAGATAGAATTCTTGAGAGGATTGTGAAGGGAACCTAAAGGGCAGGCTTCAGAGCAACACTCAAAGCCAGAGGCATCTTTTATTTATTTAAAAAGACCGAAGAGTACCTGTAGCACCTTAGATACTAACCAATTTATTTGGACATACGCTTTCGTGGGCTAGAACCCACTTCATCAGACGTTATGTTCCACTCCATGCATCTGATGAACTGGGTTCTAGCCCACAAAAGCTTAAGCCTAAATAAATTGGTTAGTCTCTAAGGTGCCACAAATACTCCTCTTTCTTTTTGCAGATACAGACTAACACGGCTACCACTCCGAAACCATTTATTTATTTGTGACTCTGTTCTGTCCCCATTTGTATGAGGTTGTGTAATAAGCAAGCCCTGAGGAGAGTATTATCGAGTCAAGCATCAGGAGTGCCTGCCCTGAAGTGGAGTTACTGGCTTCCTGAGAAGGGAAACAGACAAGGAGTATATACAGTGCCACACTAACTCAGCAGGGGGTGCTAAAGGGCAGGCTTGCCCTAAAACAAAGCTATTTCCTATTAGATCACACATGAGAATCACTTATCCCACTTTATCAGAGGAAAGTGTGTCACGGGAGAAAATAATCTGTGCAGGAGGATTAATCTTTTGTTAAATGCTATTGCCAACATTGATGTCATTGTAACTATTTATATAGAAACAAGGTAAAAGCCTTCTCTAAACAAACTCAACATAGCCCTTACAAAGTAATGTGTTTCTGGCGATGAAGCTTTTACAGACTCCATTCTTGCTCCCAGATAAGCATCACCCTTTCCATTCCCATCTCAGTACCCCCTCCCCATTGAGTCAATATCCAGGATCTCAGTGACGTCAAAAAGTCAGTAAGCAAAACAGGCATGTAAATAAATTATCAGACCAATTATTAGAAGCAGACTAAGATCAAGCTGTATCTTATTGGGCTAGGAGGTGCTTCCTAGGAGAGGAGGAATTTCCACAATCCCAACCTTTGAAAACACTCCAAGGGCTGGAAATTTATTGGGGCAGGGAGCAGGTGTACACATACACACCATTATAATCCTTATGGACATTCTTATGCGGGAACAAGTGTCCATTAAGGGAGTCATACTGGTAAATTGCCCCTTGTAGACAAGCCCTAAAGTCCTAGTCATACTTTTAAAAGGACTTCAGCACAATTTAAAATAGGTTAGCAATTGTCTGGGTTTGTCTGCTACAATGCTCAACTATTATTACTATTGTGCTTCCCTACTTGCTGCCATTTGAAAGGCCAATAAGGGGGTTAGGGGTTTCAACACTGAGCCTTGTGGTGCTTAACTTCTAGGCACCTAGAAAATCACAGAAACAATACTAGAATCCAATAAGCCAAGTTAGGCTTTGATACCCTTTACAATGAATGGAGAGTGAAACAGACACATAAGAATGTAATCCATGAAAGGCAGCACAGTAGGTAGACAGCCATCTAAAATAGTCAATGGCAGACGCCCACAACAATAGTGTGGGCAAAGGCCTGCCCCTCTGTTGTGGATAGGCACTTATCTCTGCTTAGCCATCCATGAATGGAAACCAGTGGCCTGGAGTCTGGAAGTTTAGGCACAGAACTCATTTCTTGCAGGAATGTCTAACATTCCTGCCTTGCTTCACACATAATGGTCAGAGGAGGCTTATAACATAGCCTAGTGGTTAGTGTGCTCAGCGAGGATGCAGGAGACCAAGGCTCAATTCATCCCTCTCTACCAGAGGGAGAGAAAGGATTTAAAGAGAGGTCTCCCACTTCAGAGTAATCTACCCATTCAGCTATGGGATATTCTGATATTGTAATAATTGGGGCCTACAAATTTACCCTAATTGTGAGCTCAACTTTAAAATTAATGTTTAAGTTCATAAGATGTCACAATACACTATAATGTTGACAGGAAAAGTTGTAAAAGGGAGACTAACTGAATTAGTACAACAAAAAGGTCTGATATAATTCAAGGACAGTTATGATCATGCTTGGTAAACAAAACAAGCATGGAACCAGAACTCAGTGAACCAAAACTGGTGTGTCAGGAACTAGGACTAATTGGTGGATAAAATAATGGGAGGATGGGCTAACCCATCACTCCCTTTTGAGTCCTTAAAGAAAGAGACCATGAGGAGAAAAATTGGCTACTGGAGTACTGGAGCAAGCTTCACTGCCATGGCTGCCATCCCCACCACCTCCTGGAACCCAAGGCCTTCATCATCCTGAGAGATGCCCTGACTAGACTGGGCTAAAGATCGGTACCCAGCTGACATTGCCAATTTTACTAGCTCCATCTGAATCCCAAACCCCATCGGGGATATTGGACTTCAGCAAGAACAATAGCTCCAGCCCATTTCAATTAATTTCTTCTCTCCCCCTCGCAAAAAAAGGCAGCTATTGCCATCTTTGATACCATCTAAAGAACTGTCAGAGAAGGGATGACGGGGCCTAGATATTCCATCTAAATTAATACCACAGGGCTTCCTCAGTCTCTCCTGTTGAAGTCATTCCACTGTGAGTAAATAATGAAAGAGTGAACACAGGGTCTCCCTCTTCCCAGGTGGGTTCTCTAATCCCTGGACTACAGAGTCATTCTCACATTCATGAATCCATTGACTTATCCGTTGTGGGTAAAGACTCTTAAATAGTTAGGGAGAGAGAGAAAGAGTGAGAGAGACACACACAAACAGTTTGTACTCTAGCAGCTAGCTCTGCTGCCTGGGAGGTGGAAAACGCCCCCCCCCCCCCCACACACACACATCCCAGCTTCCCCTCTGGCCATAGGGAGGACTGGTTCATTGAAAAAAACAGTACTCATCTTCCACTGTAGGGCAAGTTTTCATTATGACCCCAGTGCAAGGGGGTGAGGGTGACATGGTTTATGTTTTTTATTCAGTATCACTTACCTCCTGGAAAATGGATTCACAATAGAAGGATGATAAGGGGATTGGTAATGCAAAGCACACACCTCTACATGACAGGTTAAAATCTGCCCCCTACTGCAGGAATTAACCACAAATACTACATTAGCACTATCATAGGGTTTTGCACCCTTAATGTAATGGAGGGGATGTTTTTAATATGGGTTACTATATAGTGGCTAATTTATTTGTTTGTAGTCTCATTCCAGGTACTAATAGATGTGTCCATCTCACACGTGGTGCAAATTCTAGCTGATACCCTCATGGAAGATTCAGCGAAGAGGCCTAGTAGTGCATGGGCCTGGAGATGGAACTTTCTTACCCGAGTCATGTTTCCTCAAGGCTGAAGTTGAGGCTTATTAGCATAGTTATGTAAAAATTCCAGTCATTGCCTACATTGTACCTGTTCTGTGGCTAGCTTGAGGTCTTCTGTTTATAGGGCTCACTAGCTGGCACAACCATTTGATTCACTTAGTTAAAAAAAATACCAACCAGAAAAAGCTTTAGGAACATGGTCAAATTTAGCTTTGGTTCTAAATTGATTTAGTGGAAACAGCCCAGTCCTATTGAACAACAATTCATATCATACAATGCAGCACATAATTTGGCACTACTAACAGTAGCTGGAGAGGACAGGCTCAAGTCTGAGCCATCAAGGGCATTCCTAGAGAGTAAGAGGTCAGAGTTGAGGTCACCAGCAAGGAAGTGGAGAGCTGCTTACACTGTAGCTGTTTGTGTCGGGACTAAAAGAACTTGTTTCTGCTCCCTGTAAAGATGCTTTAGGAGGAGAAGAATTACTTATTTTCTCAACAGTCCATCAGTGCTCTGAAATTGTCAGTCACAGCTGTCCTCAGTTCACTAAGCAGTACTTGTGTGAGAAAACAACCTATTCTGAACTATTAGAAACAGTGTACTGAAAAGCTTCTGACAAAAACCCAAAGGATGAGAGAAAGATCAGAGTTTAAGCTTCACATCCAAACTGGTGCTCTGCCCCTAACTTGCCCTGTTGGGCGGGCTTTTTATTATTATTAATAAAATGACATCATGGAAGTCTCTTATGGGGGCATGGATTTTCAACCTTTTTGAGTGAATATTTTTGCATATGACTGGCAGCAATGTCACAGTGTTGCCATTCATTCCTCTCCATAGCTTTTACCTCCAATATAAGGCAAGCCTGGTCGTGTCCTGCTATTTAGTCAGGGGTCGGCCTTTAGGTTGGACTTTGGTTGCATTTGCTTTATTTTCTGTGATATCCTACTTCATCTATAGTGTCCTCACCATCATAATCTTTTAAATTGCAGCCAGTCTCTTATTCTGATTTCACATCCTACTGTTGTGATTTCATTTGTCTCTAAAATCATTCCACTCCACACTTGCTATCTTCCAATGAACTCTCACCTCTACTGCCTCCAGCCTTCTGATTGCTGTTTCATTTAATACCACTGCCCGCAGACCATACAGTAATACTGTTAGTACACTTGTTTGATACATTTTCATCTTGAATCCAAATGTAATGTTATCAGTTCATAATTTTATCAATTTTTGTGCAGCACTTCTAGCTAAAACACTTCTTTAAACTTCATTCTTGGTGGAACCATCAGCACTGATCAAGCTTTCTAGGCAGGCAGAAAATTTTACTTGTTCTACAACTTCATTGCTGCTGCTATTCAACACTATCGTTATTTTTCCAAGATACAACCACTTCGTCTTCCTGGTATACATCGTAAGTCTAACTCAACTACATCATTTTCCCAAGGTAGGGAAGACTATCATCACTAATTCAAACCTGTCTGCCAGTTGTACAGTTAAGAACACAGTCGAAAGTGATGAAAAATTCCATGCCCCCTTGTCTGACAACAAACTTTGACTTGAACCAGTTGCTGAATTTTCCACCAATTCTTATGGCACTGCAGGAGTCATTGTAGATGGATAACTGCAATTATAAAATCTTATCTGGAAATCCATGATTCTACTACTGTTCATAAGGCTTCCCTACAAACTGAATCAACTACCTCCTGAAGTTAATGAAAACAGCAAATATCTTTAATTCTTATTCTTGCTTTTCTTCCATCAGAGTTGGAATATCTGATCTATGCAACTTCAGCCTTGGTTGAAGCTGCAAGAAACATGTAATTAGTAACTTATTAAAAAGTGGATTTAACATGATAAAGCAAAATGATATTTGGGCACTCAAAGGCCTGTTATATCAAGACTTCTAGCATTTGCAGTTCACCCATCCATAATGAATAAATACTTGATCAGAAGTGTTTTTGTTTGTACAATCTCAGCTATACTGAAACTAACAGATAGATGCTTCTAAAGTTAGGTAATTAAAAATCAAAGTGAAACATCAGGAAGGTAATTAATTTGGTATCTGTCCTAACTCATTTTTATAACTAAACAGCATGTTTTATGCTTACTACTCCCATCAAGAAGAAGGATTAACTCACATTATATACAAAGTGGTCTCAATGTTTTGTGAATCTGCATTACAAACCCCCATTAAAAATAGAGGATTTGTAATGAAGGCTGCTACAGGCTTTGTTCAAGTGATGTAAATAGCTTTGTTCTCATTAGGGAAACTTAAATAAAACACACTATTCTATTTGATCATTAAATTAGAGTGATTAGGTGACTTTATTAGAAGCCTTTGTACTCTTAAAAAGAGCTACATTTACAATAATGGAGGATGAAAGTATTCAGATTTTTTTCTAGAGTGAGATAACAGTAATGTGCTAAAATAAACAGCAGCTTTAGAACCTGGCCTGAACATGCTATAAACGTTATTTTTGTTGACAGCATACATTATCCCTTCATTGTCTATACTAGTGAGGTCCACTTAACACATTTTTTATTATAGGTGGGACTGATTGCCTACTAAAGTTGCCCAACACTTAACATTAAAACATCCTGATTTCAGTTTATAACTTTGTGAAAGCTAAATTATTTGGGCTAAAATTTTCCGTTCTAGGTGTCTGCCTCTGGCTAAATTATTATTTTTGTTTTAATTTCAGAGAACAAAGCTAAGGAAAACATACATTGTTTTGCTTATTCAAAAAAAATCCAACAACATTTTCTTTGAAAAGCTCAGGAATTTCTATGCTTTGGAACAGGAACTTGTATTTTGGCAGAAGGTTTGTGCCATTTGTCATCCGTATGGAAAGTCTGCCCAAATCTGGCCAAGTTATATGCTTTTGAGAAATCACAGGTTGCACATGCTCTGTAGAGATTTCTTAGTTTTGACTGAGCAGCTACATTCCCTGAAGATTCCATCCTGCAGTGGGCTGTGGGCATGCTCCAGCATGGGGCACAGCAGAATTTTCCCTGCAATATCAGCTCCGGGCTATTGTGGGCCATTGCGGGCTTTGGGTCTGGGCACCTGAACCGACAGTGAGGAATCCATCTCACCTGTGCTTTCAAGCTGTCTCTCTCTACACTGCAGGTGGGGGCAAGCCTCCCAGCAGAAGTAAACAGACTCACACTAGCAGGGCTCACAGTATGCATGCTAAAAATACCAGTGTGTATGTTGCAGCCCAGGAGGGAGCTTGGCTCTCAAGCCTACAGCACCATGTTTCACTCCACTCCACAACGTCCACCGTGCTATTTTGTCATGGGCTAGGTCATGGTCCACTAGTATGGATTTGTTTCCCCAGGCTGGGAGGCTCTCTCCCGTGTGCGGCATAGACATACACTCAGCAAACTCCTGCTGGGCCCAGTAGCATGGAGGAAGAAACTGTCTGATTCAGATGGAGAGGGGACAAGAAACAGGGGTGCAGCGAGCGGGAGTGGGGAATCAGACCCCACAGATCAGAGGTGGGCAAACTATGTCCTACGGGGCACATCCAGCCTGCAGGATCATCCTGCCTGGCTCTTGAGCTCAGGGCTGGTGCAAGGATATTTTGCTTCCTAGGCAAAACTTCCACCTTGTGTCCCACCTCCTATGCCCCATTGCACATCAGTTCATTGAAGGGCAAATCTCAACAAACCTTTATAGACCCCCAGGGCCAGCCATGTCCAGGGGCTGCTCCCCAGACCAGATTCCTTCCTCCCTCCCCGAGCTCCCCTGGAGTGTGCACAGCCCCACCTCATAAGCCCTCCCTACCCCGGCAGCCTCCCGCCCCAACCCTCGGTTCCACTCACTGGCTTTGCTAGGCTCGGGCTGCTGCAGCAGCTTCTGCACTATGCTGATGTCCTCCGCCTTCACTGTCTGCATCAGCTCCTGGTCCTTGCCCATGGCGAGTGGCTGGGCGTGGCGGGACTGGGCTGCTCTCAGAGGCCGAGCATCCCACTGCGGGGTGTGGAGCCCCAAGCTTGCTCTGGAAGCGGCAGCGGCGACTCACACACCCGGAGAGGGGTAAATCGGAGAGGGAGGACCATGGGCCAGAGTCCTTGATGCACCTGCTGCAGGAGTCCCGCGGGGTGGGCACCAGGCCACAACCTGGGCAGGAGAGTCCATTTTCTAAGGATTGATCTGGGTATGGACCCAGTGACCAGCCTGGAGAGAGAAAGCTTGGAGAAAGAGCAGAGCAGGACCAGGGCACCGAGCCACAGTCCTGTAAGCGTTCCCATCACTTTTATTAATATTAATTTCCATGTGATTAAATCTTTGGGTTTTTTAGGGGAGGAGGATGTTACACATTACGGGATGTTTATCCTGAGTTGATGGTGCTACTCAAGAGATCCCCTAGGACTCATTCCCTCCCTCTCCCCAAGCTCAATTTCACCCTGCCTCTACTGCACACTTTCAAAGAGCATTGCCAAGTAAAAGGAAAAAACAAACAAACACTACTGTTTCTCTGGCCTCGAGCAATTACAAAAGATTCCCATGGAGCTCCCTCTCTCCATTCCTGTCCCTCCATTGCCTCATGCCAGCTTTTGGGGATCATTTCTGCAGAATGTCCTGCAATGATTAGGTCTGTCACTGATGCTCATCCCTTTGGCTCTAAATTCTAAAGGACTGTGGGATAGATGCTATCTTGTCAGAAGCTTTTCTGCGTCATGAAGGTCTTGTTTATTTCTTCTATAATAAGTGGGGCTGATAGTAGTGAAGTAGTGGGACTCTGTTAGACATTTAGAAAGAGCTCATTCTGAACCTCCTTTCTGGGCAGTTGTGGAGTTCGAATTACACAGGTGTGAGGTAACAGCTCTGGCTGTCACCTACAATTGATGGAGTTTTACCACATCAGTGACTCCAACAGAAGAGTGAGGCGGCTTTACAACTGAATAAGCCCACTACAGAGATGAATATGAACTGAAACAATAGCTCTGAGATGTGTGAATTACTCCACTCATCTCAGTAGGTGTCCCCATTCCACTTTAAAGCCTGTGATATGCATGAAGTATGCCCCTTCTCAGTTCCCCACCCAAAGCTGCAGGACTTCTCTAGATCCTGGCTGGGGCTGAGGGGGTCTCAGACCCTCCCAGTTAGACTTGCCTCCCCAACCCTGCTTACATGGCGGGGGAGGTCCAACCCCTGCAGATGGTCATGGATCCTCCTCCACCCTAGGAGAGCCAAGAGTCCCCAAGTCTGGGCACATACCCAGAAGTGGCGGGGAGAATGTTAGGCTGACAGGTGCCCCTGCCCCCATTTTCCCCCACCCGCATTTTCCTCCAGTTACTCTGCCACTCACCAAAACATTCCCCTATTCCAGATCCCAACTCTACTCTCCTAACCCTGACACATTCCTGACCTGAGTCCCCAACCTCTCTCCCCTCCTCAGAAAACCCTTCCCATCACTGTAGCCCCACACTCCTCTCCTAATATCCCTTCCAGGAAGTATTCACATCTAGTTATCCCTCCCTCCCGAAAGACTTTGATTATCTTCTCCCCAAAATAAGATGCTATCCATGACTCACATATTGAAGCAACCTCTGACTCCTCAGGATATCTCTACTCTGCAATTAGACACCCACAGTGAGCCCATACCACCTGACTTGGGCTTGCAGAGCTCTGGCTAAGGAGCAGGTTGACTAAGGGTTAGAGATGTTCAGATTCCAGCTGCAATCTGAGCTCCCCTTGCACAGTCCTAAAGGCCAAACATTTACACTTCAATTGAACAACCCGTCAGCTGGCACCAGCCAGACATAGGTATTTAGGCTATGTCTTCACTAGAGACCTTACAGTTGTACAGCTGTGCTGATCTTTGGGGTAGCTGCTCCATGCCGATGGGAGAACTCCCCCATCAACATAATTAAACTACCCCCAACGAGTAGTGATAGCTACATCAGTAGGAGAAGCTCTTCCATTGGTCACCGGGAGATCAATGCCAATTCCAGGAGACTCCAAGCCAGTCCTGGAGGGCTGACAACCCTAATAGCATAGTGCATACTACCACTTATACCGGTGAAACTTATGTCGCTCAGGGAGAAGTGGGGGGGGGGGGGTGTTTTTCACATAAGTTTTACAGACTGAAGGCCATGTCTGCACTATCATTTAATTGCCATGTAGACATATCATCAGTCCTAAACTCCTTTTGTCCTAGGAGAGGACCTGTGATTAATTTATCCTTAGTTATGTTAATAGAAAAGTGAGTTCACAACCACCAATCTCACCAAGGTCTGTCATTCATCCAGTCATTAGCACCTCTCCAGTTTAAGTACAAGGCAGTAGTTTCTTTGAGGGGGCTGTAACTTGGGGACCCTGCAGTCAAATTACTGCTAATATAGATCATTAACACTACCCGGTGTAGAAAGCACTATGTTGACAGGCAAACTCCTCCCATCGACATAGCTTCCACCTGCTCTCCTGTCAGAGCAGATAGCTGTACTGCTGCAGCACTGCAAATATAGACAAACCTATAGAAAAGTCAACCATGAAGCAGAAGTCATGATGCAATCTTAACCACAGAGGCATTGCTGCACTACTATAACCATGAAAAGACTTAGGCCCAGTCTAGACTACACAGTTAAATTGACCTAAGCCACCTTGTATAGAACTAGCTGTGGCAGAGTCTTTGCTTAAATTTGGCTCCCATAGACATGAGTGTCTTTGTATGCCAATTCAGTGACTCCATCTCCCCAAGTAGCATAGTCAACGTAATGAGGTTGACACAGTGCCACCTTAGACATGGAATTGCTCATGTCAACTGTTACTGGCTTTCAGGAGTTGTCCCACGATACCCTGCATTGACAGACAATACAATCAATACAAGCGCTCCAAGTGAGGTCGCGCACAAGTGATTTAATAACTGTGGTGATTGTATGCTGACATAAATTAGGTCGACAATTTTGTAGTGTAGATGTGGCCACAGAGGTGTACAGCCTCTATGTAGGTACTTATCAGCTCCTATAACTCTACTATCTGAACACCTGTCTAAATAAGAGTATGGACAGCCAAATGCAAGCATTAAGAAAACAATCTCTAGATAGACGTGTAGGAAACTCTTATCAGAAGTATTAGAATTGGTTGGGCTATAAACATTAGTTTTGAATACAAAACATGAGCTTCCTGTCCCATTCCATAAGTAGTATATAGAATGAGAAAAGGGAGTGGAAGAAGAAATTAAAATTAATACTTATGTAACATTTGGAATGTCTTATCCAGCAATTCAACATCCAAGCAGGTCTAGCAGTTAATGGTCTTGCCTTGTGGGGGCAAGATAAAGAATGGGAATTTAAACAGAGTTCACACTCACCATTTCTGTCCAGTTATTTCCTCCCAGGCCACGGTTAGCCTGACACAGTACAAGTTTGAGCCTTAAAGATCCAATTCAGGCAGGGAAGATGTACTGGGATGTGTATTTTAGAAGAATTATTTTTCCTTTACTGCTCTGACAGCTGGCATTCAAGTACCAGCAGGAATCTACAACCTTCATATGTCTGCTGTCTCTCTTCCCTCAATGAGTCTCCTCTGCAATCATATGGCTATTTGAAAAAAAGAGACTTCACCTACAGTATCACACACGCGTGCAAAAATCCAGTTGTTAGACGTTGTTGACTTCATAGCAACAGTGCTCCAGCCCTAAAAAGAAGCAAGCATTGGAATACACTTCCAGTACTATCATGGATAAGTGATAGTACCAGAAGTACTAGAATGTCATTCAAAAGCACTGGGATGGCAAAGGGACACCTGGTTTGTGCAGAAAGAGGGCAGGAAGCCCCACAAGCTGAAGGGCAGGAGAGGGAAGCAGCTCAGGGGAAGGAATAGCTACTTTGAGTGATTTACCGCTATCCCTCAGGGCCCCTGGGCTGGGACCCGGAGTAGAGAGTGGCCAGGGTCCCTCCCTCTCCACTCTCCTCCTCTAGGATACTAGTAGGGCAGTTAATACACTGTTCAGGGGCAAGAAATGGCTCCCTGAACCCCCCACAAGAACAGAAAGCGCGGGACCGATCATGATAGTACCGGCAATTTGCCACAGTAGTTATTGACAAAGAAAAAGATATTGCAGCAAACACCTTTAATATGAATAAAAAATTCACAATCGAGGTACATTCTGGGGAAATGTAATAGGAATGATTACAAGAGAAAATCTGACAGAATACAAAAAATAAAGAAGGTTCTGTCAGACTATGAATCTAATGAGGAATGACGTAAATATGTTTGATTTATAGTTACATTATTGTGTTAAGCACTGAAAACAAACTTTTAAGAAACATCCACTGAAAGACATGAACATATAGTACATAAATCATACCATCCATATAGTTGCAAGAAATAGTCCTTAAGTACTTCATTTTACTTAACAGAACACAAAGCAATGGAAAATGTGCAAATGAAGACTCTCACATATACTGAATTTAAAATGCCTATGATAAAATTAACATACACAGTTACATTTAATAAGGATTACACCACTGATGGACAAATGAAACATACAAATATCAGCCACAATTATCCCTGCTGCTGAAGTTCCGCAATTATTCATACTGGCCCCATTTTTCTTTCAAATAAACATCACATCAATCCATCAATGTTAACCGAAGTTTTATCTTAATCTAAAGTATAGAAAGAAATATAGCATTATGTAGTATTCTTTCCTTTGTTGGGATCAGAGACAGAAAGGGCTCTCTTGTGGATTATGTACACTGGTTTAAAGAAGTATCTTATGAAAAGGCACATACCTGTGATTTAAGGCTAGTATGGTATTTTTTTCATGCAGAAAGTAACATTTAAAATGAAATTAGTACGGTAAGTGGTTGGCTTCACCCAGCTAGCCACTTGGTGCAAAGCTAAAATGTGTGCTTAGAAGCCTCAGACTGACAGTGATTCTCGCTTCTTTAGAGTTTTTGTTTTTAAATATACAATGAACAGATAAAGACCTACCTTTTAAAAAGGTATTTGCTGCAATTCCATGAGTCAATCAGCCATCTATTACAGCTGTTGCCTCTGTGCAGGTACTGCATGAAGGCCTTATATTATTACTCTGAAAAATATTCTTTTTATTCTCCTTTTTAAAACACAATTACATGAAAATGATTCATTAAAGATGTTTAATATATTCCTATATAAAATATCTGATGTTGGTACAAATTATGTAAACCTCCCTTTGGAAATATTTTGACTAGCCACCACAATGACCAGAAATCACAAACATCTTATCAGTGCAAATCTATATTTTACGTTTAACTACAGAAATAGCCATCAACCCTCACATACAAAAGGAGTACTCAAAATCTGAAATGACAGAAATTATGTTTGGATACCTGAAAGCCACCACCCTCCCACCATATTCAATTACATTATTACAAAAGGGAAAAAATTAAAGCTGTTTGTGCAAGAATCACTGCAACAGTCCTTCTACCCCAACCCCTTAATTTTTATCCGATGTACAGATTCTAGGTTAAACAATGCTCCTCTCTTCTGGTCTGATCACTGTTCTTCAAGCCAGGATGGAGCGTCTACTCCAGGAGTTTTCAATTTGATGTGGAACTGTTTAAGTGTCTGTTCAAGCTGCTTCTGATTCCCAGAGAAGTATGCGGCAATGGCATTGTGGAACAGAACAAGCTGATTGTGCAATACTTTAACCTGTGGACAAGGACACAGGGAGTTAAAGATGAAAGGCATTTGATTGACACTTGAGGCTTTAGACATAACAGGAGATTTACTGAATGTACTAATTTAAAAATTCAGACTAGCAGAGAAGAGTTATTCAATACACTTCAATTGAACTTTTTATGCATAAATCCAATCCTTTTGTGATACTATTTGAGTGTCAGTAGGGTCTATTAATTCAAAAAAATTTAATTCCTCATTTCAAGATTTTTCCAGTCATAATGAAAACTAAGTTAATGTAAGCAAGTATTCGTTTTAAAGTGTTTATAGTCTGCAGCCATTCATTCTAAATATGTCTGAACATGCTTATGTATTTAGCTCTACTTTATTTTTAATGCAGAAAGCAGCATACAGATATGTTTATAAGACTGTTAACATTAGCAACAGGCTTACACTCTCTCCTATTAAGAGGCAAGTGTATTTGTTGATATCTGAAATATCATCTCTCTCTTAGCTATTATAATAAATCCAACCCACACTGCAACACTTTTTGCGATAAATGATATACATGTTCTCACTTGCCAAATCTTTTAAGCTTTATTAGTTCCCGAGAGCCACCAATTTTTTCAAAACAAATAGCGAAGACATGGGTTTAGTGCTTCTGACAACGGAACTACAACCTGTTACAGCTAGGCCTAGCAAAAAGCAAGATTTCTCTCAGTCTACCAATGCAACTAAATTCTGACATGCAACAATGGTGCTACTCTAGTCTGGGGCTCCTCTAAAAACAGAAATGGCAATAGCACTGTACTGATTGCCTATTCCCTAGTGTATCACAGATTCAGCCAAGACCAAATTCAGCTTCACTTGTCATTTAAGAACACTTGTTCTTCCTTAGTGACTGAGCTGACACTAAGGGGGACATTTTCAAAGGCACACAGCAGTTAGGCACTTAACTGCCAGGTGTTCCTTTGAAAATCTCCCTGTAGATCACTTAAGACCCATACATATTACATCTAACACCACCAGTGTATGGACAGGAGTATCTAACATATAGAAAGTGAAAAGGAATATGTTCTCAAAACATTTCTAGGGAATAGGATTACAGCCTAACCTGACAGATTTATAGTACAGATGGGCCTTTAATTTGTCAGGTAGTGCAGTGAGCAGTGCTGCCTGAATGGACACTGCTGGTCTCAGATATTATCACAAAAGCATATATTACAGGAACTTCTCACTTAATGTTGTAGTTATGTTCCTGAAAAATGCAACTTTAAGCGAAAGGATGCTAAACAAATTCAATTTCCCTATAAGAATTAATATAAATGGGGAGTTAGGTTCCTGGGAAATTTTTTTCACCAAATAAAAGACTATTATATTTTTTTAAAATATATTTTATTTTATATATATATATACACACACACACACACACACACTAAGTAAACAAAAAATGTAATACTGGTACACAGTGGTGATGATTGTGAAGCTTGGTTGAGATGGAGGAGTCAGAGGGTGGGAAACAAAGACTATGTTAGGAGATTGGCCTAAAGATATATTTAAAAAAAGACACCTCATCATAGCTGTTTTGATTATGAAAGGTACCGGAGAGGCCTCCATTTTCGAATGGTAGCTATAAAAGTCCTACAGTAAATATTTTGAAGCTTCCAGTGCCATGTAGTTGAGAAATACCCAACAGTGCTAAGACAGCTAAGCACACACGAGTAGTTTTTAAAAATCCCTTTTTTAAACAGAAAAAGCCTTGAGCCAAACCTCTCTCAAAGCTCAGGATAAATCAAGACCGACTGCCCGATTTTACAATTTATGTAAGAAACTGTCCATTTCCAGCCAACCATTAGTCTTTAAATCTATGTAGAAATTCCACCTTCATTTGTTGAAAATGTACAGAAAGATTAAACTAATTTTCCAAAAACTTTATAGCACATATTTTCTAAAGCTCTACTTCATTTTTTAGAAATTACCTCAATTAAATTTAAAACAGCGACACTGTTTTAGTGTTTAAATAGGTATTTATGTATAAATGTTTATTTTTATGGCAGCAGTACTGAACTCAGGAACTGAATCCTATGCTAGTAAGAAAAGACATACAACTCGAACTATCATAAGAATAAAATATCTACTCTGTAGGAAGCACTGGAGCTCAAAAATTCTGGTACTAGATCTTATGTCCAGGAAGTAAGGATGTATTCCCTATATAGAGGTTGTACTTAGTCAATGAAAGATTGTTCTTCCCCCAACCCCAATTCCTACCCAACCCACACAAGCCCAGAAATGACTTTGGCCTTTTTACTGCAGAATAGAACAGGGCTTCCTTAAGAGACTGCACTGGAGTCAGGAGACTTGCAGGATTAACTACAAGGCATCACAAGGCAATTCTCTTCTTCCCTATTTCCAGTCCAGAGGTTGTTTGTAGCTTCCTCCACAGTTCTCAGCCCTGTTGAGTTATTTGTCCCCCTTGTTACAGTAGTGGGAACCAGTGGCTTGTGGGGTCAGATCGGGGGCTGCATGCTGCCACCGCCAATATAATTCTGCTGTTAATCAAGACTCCCCGAAGGAAGAAAGAATTCATTAGGGGTCTCTAACATTCAGTTTCATAAAAAAAACAAGGTGCCAGGAAATGGACTTTTGTGGGTCAATTAAATCTCAAGATTATTCCAACTCCACATTAGATTGTCTGTGTTTGTTAAACTGCATGTGTGTGGTGTGTTTATGCAATTTGCATTTAACAAAACCAGGAAATCTGCAATTTGATATGGGTATAAAAATGCAAAAGTTCAAAGGAAAAATTTCAGCAAGTGCTACCTTCAGCTGCTTTTAAAGTCATATATACATAGCTCCACTATAAAAGTTAAATCATTTCAATGAGAAAAAAAAAAAACAAAAAGCCAAACTATATCAATTCCATTAAGTCCTTAATCACAGACGTAACAGGAAACAAAGAAAATTACCTCAGTGCACCGACTTGCAGAAACATTTATCTCCAGTTTCCAGATCAGCATACACAAAGTTCAGCTATTCTGAGAACTAACAGCTTAGTATCTGTATTAAATGTTGGGATCGGAGGTTCAGATTGCTTCAAGAACATAAATTATAGCCTAGTTCCTCCATTTGCAAATAATGTATGAGACACTTAATGGGATAGGTGCTCATCTGGTGTTAAGAGGAAAAACTTCAACAACACTGATTTTCAATAGCTGATGATCTGGCCCATTAAGGGTTTGGTGCACTGTTTATTTGCAGATAGCAGAGCTATATCAGTATGAATGTTCTTGAAGGAATCTGAACTTCTGGTCCTAATGCCCATTCCGGTACAGTCACATATCTTATTACTCAGAAGAGCTGAATCAGTGGATGCAGAGTTGGAAACCAGAGGGAAGTGGTGTTTTTTGTAAGTGTATGTGCTAAGACTTTTTCTGCCTTTTCTTCTCCCCACTAGTTTATTGTTCTCTACTACCTTTTCTCATTGCGTTAAGGGCTTGATCCAACTTGTATTGTCTGATTTAGGCTTGGGTTACACTATAGAGACAGGTTGACATAAGGCAGTTCCCGCAAATGTAAGCTGCCCACTACACTGACCCAATAACTCCACCTCCACGAGAGGCACAGCATTTACGTTGATATAGTTAGGGTGACACAGTATCTGCATTACTTACATTGCCTGTTGGCCCAAAGGCGGGAGGAGCTCCAGCTGTCTGTGCCTCACACAGTTTAAGTCAGCGGAAGCGCTCCTGGTGAGGATGTGCATCACCAGCATAGAGGGCACAGTGTGGACAGGAGCCATCACAGTAATTACTGTGGTGGCTGTATGTTGACTTAACTTATGTCAACTTAATTCTGTACTGTAGACAAGGCCTTATATTGACTTCAGTGGAGCTAAGCTGTTTTACCCCAGCTCAACATCTGGCCCAAAACACTTTCTCTTGAAAAGTCAGACTCACAAGGGTTTTGGATTGGTTTGTTTGGTTTTTTGGTGTGTTTATGAAAACAGCCTACACTAGAGTAACAAGTACTGTTACCAATGTCAAGGTTCTGCAGTATGAGCTGGTGCGCTACTCAAAATATTCATCCATTGTTAGTCATCTCTATCTCTAACTCTCCCTCCCCTGTGGGCATTTGCAGTAACTGCAGTCACAGAAAAGGACTCTAGCCATTCCAGGCACATATTAGTATACCTCAGTTTAGATTTTAAAGACTGTTCTATTTTTATACCTATCTAAGAGGAAATACGTTTGACAAAATTGATTTTTCCTATCTTCACTTTATCCTAATCCTGACATTGTTATTAACTTCCATGCCCAGGCATGCAGAGACCAGTAGCGTCAGTTAGAAACAAGTAGTAAGATGTTTGCATGAGAAGCCTTTATTTTTCTAGTTCACAGGAACAGGAGTGGGGTGGGGAATAACAGTGACACTTGCATGCCAGAAGAAAAAAAACACTGGCATGACAAGTGAGAGAGTATCTGAGGGAAAGGGGTAGGCAGACAGGAAGGGAAGCAATCCTGTCTAGAATCTATGATAAAGGGAGAAACTGTTCCAAGAACCAGACCCTTGCCTATATCTGGGTTGAGGGATGCAACAGCTTTGCTTCTGAGTTGAAGGTGGTATGTACAACAGTCGTTACAGTTCTTCAGTCTAATCCTCATCTAACATTGATTAAATACACACATCTTGGCTCCAAAATTATTATTCTTAATTAGGAGAAAGATTAGTTTTGAAAATGGTTTCTTTACTGCCCTTCCTCACTCTCTTTTACACATCTCCCTCCTGCAGGCATTATCAAACACTGTAATAATGCTCTGCATTTTGAGCCCACAATCTAATCATAGATCACAATTAGTAAATCAATGTATTGATCACTATTATGTGATAAGTGTGAAAAAGTACAGTAGAAATGCATCCATATATTCAAGTAATCTTTATTATATGCTTTTATCTCAATAAATTTAGAGTCGGGGGTCCATGAAGGCATGCTCCAACAGCACAATAAGAATCCAGAAACCAATCTAGTTCACTTCTCATTCTTGTTTTATATTTTGAAGCAGACTGTATTTCAAGAAAACGTGCTGCTATATCAGATATTGATCTTGGGAGACAATCTAGCAGAAAGCAACTCCACTACACAGTGTGGGAGATGAAGTTGTAGCTTACCTTGTTTTCCTCCAAAAATTTTAATTTGATAGATACATCATTGCGCATTTTGTCATATTTTTCCTTATGCACTTGGAATAGCTGCTGTGACTGTTCAATCTTTGGCAGAGTGTTTGCATCACGGGGACCAAGATTAAGTTCTTCTAGGTCTGTGCGATAGGCATCATATTCAACTCTAGGAGGAAAAACACGTTAAAATGAACCACAAAATGTCTCGAAACTTGCATACCAAAACCAGGAGATTAGAAAGAAAGCTGGACCAAATATACAAGTTCATGTAATGCTCATGGAAAGTACAAGAATGACAATACTGTTTATGCATCAAAGTATGTGTAACATAAATCATCGGCATGTTCCCTCATCAGTACAACTCAACCACATTATAAGAGTACGTCTTCACTGCAGTTACCTCGGGCGATCAGCACCTACACTTCTGCATGCAAGTCAGTCTAGAACAGGTCTGAGCAGCTACGCCGAAAAGCCACATCCCAGTGTCCTCATTGAGCCACTCACACACACAAGTGCTGGATGGGTTTCAGGGGCATATCCCATGGCTCTTTGTACTATAAGCTGAACTGCTGTATGAAAAAGGAATCAGAAAAAAGTCTATCCTTTTGGGCACACAGAGATAATTGTGGGAAGGTATGGCGGGACTATAAGCACTTGAGTGATTTAGTCTGCATCCTCACGTCAAAAAGGGCAGATTATCAACCCGAGTGAAAGCAGCATACGGTTTTAGCCTACAGCCCCAGACAAGCCAGCTAGCCTATGTGAAAGTACCAAATTCTGGGGCAAGGGTTGTGTATCTGGATGGGAGAGGGGGTTAGAGGCAACACCAAACTAAACGCCCGCATCACAATCTGCAGTGAAGACATACCCTGTCATGTCTAGTAGTCCTTCAGTGTAACACAATGTGTCTGCTCATAAAATCTTTGTTCTCTCCCTGCAACTTCAAATTAGTGCCAATAGAGTCTTTTTGGATGAGGGTTCCAGGGAATGGACTGAAATAATTAGCTCATTTTACCCTTATCCACAACCAGCATGAAATGGATTTTAAGTTACACTTGTAGGCAAGAGGCTGTGTCCTGATACCAATCCCATGAGCCATCCAGTCCTCAGATACGATTTATTCTAAGAACTCAGCTAAAGAGAGTGCTTTTACTGTACTAAAACATTCTTTATAAACCTAAGAGAAATCTAAATGCTCAAATTAAAAACACCCTTGACATGGTCTTCCAAGACTAGACTGTACCAATTATAAGTCTTTGCAGAAATCTAGATAAACCAATCACAGGTCTGACATATATTTTATGCAAATTAATGTAATCAGAGTGGCCAGCAAGCCTATCCTTGTTTTCATGATCCTAAAATATTTGTCAAAGTTATTTCTACATTTTTGTATTAAAAGGCATTAGGAAAGAGTACTCTCAGTAAGCAACACACTTTTCAGCCATCGGTCTCAAAAGGTTAGACTCATTCCCAATTGGGAGCTGGAGAAACTGAGATGCGTTAAAGTTAAATGAATCACCCCCAGTCTTGCAGCAAGATAATGCCAGATCTGAGAATTAAACTCTGGTCTCCCGATTCCCAATGTCACGTTCACCAGCCTACTGAACTCCCTGGACTCCAATTAACAAGGTATGTATGATGTTTTATTTTAGTAAGAAAAGCTTTTCTACAGTTGGATGGTGCTGAAGAATGGAGTAGACTTGAAGGACTCGTTTAGACAGAGAAGACATTGTGAAATAAGCCAGGGTGTGAATTTACACTGCATTAGCTATTCCACAATAACTCTCTGTGAGGACACACACTTATTCCACATTTTGTGTGGGTTAGCTTAAATCACTCTGGAAGCAAAAGTCACCTACTTCCATTTTGCTTGAAAAAACAGAATTGTTAAGGACTGTGAACTGGAACTGGGAAGAATTTTGCCACCAACAAACCTGGTTTTTCTGTTTGGTGGTGGCAAAATTGCCCTAAGAGGAAAGTTTACATTTTCACAGTGAAAATAAAATTTTACATCATCTAAAGTGTGCTTGCCAATCCACACTACAAAAAAATGATATGGTCCCTATTTCCAAAGGGCTTACAACTTAGTTTCAGACATGAAAACAACAAAGCAAGTAATAAAACAGGCCTGCTGGGAGGAAATAAGACTGGATAGTTATTAAAAAGCCGAGGCACAACAAGGAGAAACATAGAGATGAATTTGACTCATTGTTGAAGAAAATGTCATGTTAGAAGGAAACTTTTTCTCATTTAGATCCTTCAAGATAAAACGGACCAGCATGGAGATGTTTGTGGGAAGAATGGACAAGGAGGCAGTATCACTGGCAGAGTGGATAGGGCAGGAAACAGAGAGATAAGGAAGGCCAGATAAATAGGGTGGGGCAGAGTTATGCAGGGGCTTCAAGGCAACAACAAGAAGTTTTAAAACTTGTTATAGCATAGAAACAAATACCAGTGGAGGGATTTCAAGAGGATAGAATGATTTGTCAGAATGACTGTCAAGTAAAATCATCTTAGTGCCTATTCTTATGCATTTTGTATGGATGAGAAGGAGTAATGTATGTTGAGGATACCGGAGAGACACTGATAGCACTCCAACTGTAGAAGGTTGTTGTTTTGTTTTTTTTTAAAAGGAAGGTGGGGGTAAGGACGGGGGAGGAGGGAGAATAATCAGTCAAAAAGAACATGCAAAAAGAAAATTTTGAATGATACACAATCCAAAGTAGAGACTTTGTGTTACCCCTTTCTCCTTGCATCCCTTCACTGTCTCTCTTTTCTCTATCATATTAAGCACAAGCTGCTTGTCTATCTTCAAGGTCCTTCATGACCTATTACCCATCTCATTCAGTCCTGAAAGGTCACTCCTGCCTCTGATTAGGCCATGCCCACTTGTTACACTTTCAAATACGCATGTTCGTGTTTTCTTCCATGCTTCCCTCAAACTTGGGAGAAGCTTCCCATAAACATCTGCAAAGCCATCCTCCATCAAACTCTCCTTTAGCACAAGGCCTAATAAAAAAAAAAGTAACAGCTAGGCTGCTGCTCTGCAGAAACCACTGCTTATCATGCTGACCAATACTCTCTTATTGTTTCCTTGTGCTTCCCATCTGTGTGTGTATATCCATCTGTTGTCTCGTCTTATACTTCGACTGTAAGGTCCTTAAGGCAGGGACAGTCTTTTTGTTCCATGTTTGTACAGCACCTAGTACAACGGGGTCCTACTCCATGACAGGGGATTTTAGGCTCTATAAAAGCAGATGTCTTTAGAGAAACCTTTCTGGAGAGCTGTGAATTTTTTTGCACTACTCTCCATGATGAATGAGTAGCACTGCTCACAACAGAGCAGTGAAAGAGTTTGGGGGAGGCACAGGAGAATATGGTGGAACAGACAGTCCAAGAGATTTAATAAAACCAAGCAGCAGGAATCATTCCTTCACCCTTGTTTGCTCATGAACGCATATACCACTACGAGATCACTGATTTATATGTCTTAACATGACTGACTCTAACAAAGAAAATCTATTACTAAAAATAAGATGACTATATAAACTTCTACAATTCAAGTTTTGCAATGGGAAGAGCTATTGATTCATATTAAGATTGAATGGGGGGAAAAAAATCACAACACGTTATTTTATTCTCCTGCTAGAAAAAATGTTTGGCATATGTAATTAAAACCTTTTCATATAAGTGAACTCAATTTTTTTTTTTCTTATATGAATGTTTTGGGGCTTACTCCTCCTTCTATTGAAATCAATGGCAAAATCATCATAGAAGCAAGCTCAGGTTCCCAAGGAAGGTTAAACTATTATAGTGTTACTCAGACTACGGTCTACGAGCCACAATTGGCTTTTTAATGAGTCTCCTGTGGCTCTTTGCAGCACATGATATTAAATCACACAGTATTTTAATTATTAACCTGTTAGGATGTTTTTAGTATGTTATTAACCAACTGTAGTTGACAAAATAATAATACTTGGTCATATATATATATATACACACACACACACATTATATAAAAAACACACACACACTCTTCTGGGTAATGTTGGGTCCTGAACCACTGAGGTCTGAATATCACTGCTCTAGTATATGTACACTACCGATGAACATTAGTACACGAATGCTAGTCTTCTGTGAACTACATTACATCATCCTATGCACGGACAGTTTAAGAAAATAACTGGTGTAATCTTTTGAAGTCATTTATTTAGCATTCCATTCAAAGTAAGCTGTTAACAGATTAAAGACAGGGAACCAGAAGGCTTAGGTATTCGGTCAAGAGGTTTGAAGCCTGTCACCTCCAGACTGTCAGTTTGAATCCAGCCCTATTTAAATGAGATCTAAAGTTACTATCTGATATCTGTTTGATAGAGATCTTACATGAAATTAATTTAGCTTGTACATGACACCATATAAACTAGGCACTAAATTATTGATCTCAGTCCAGTTCATAGCCGATAGGTATCCATACTATAAAGCCCCATCAATTCAGCTGGCACCCAGTTAGACTCCAAAGCTTGGTCAGTGACTGAATGGACCACTAATCAAGGTTAATATATACTAACAGGAAGCAGACTGAGAAATCTGGCTTTGTCTCCACCCATGCTATACCTTTACTATGGATAAGTGTCTCCAAGGTGGGTAATCAGTTATCTGAAAAATGCACTGAAGAACATTTTATTTCTCATTCAGAAACATTACTTGACACACGACTAATTGTAACCACCCAGAATTTCCACTATTATTCTACTTGTGAGGGAAAAAATAATAAAAAAAAAAATAAATCTATTTTATTTTTAGGAAACACTAAGGCCATGTCTATACTATCCCTTACATTAGCAAAACTTACGTTGCTCACGATGTGAAAAAACATGCTCCCATGTGACAAAAGTTTTCCCGGTATAAGTGCTCATGTACACAGTCCTATATTGGCGGGAGACACTCACTTGCTGACATAGCTAACCGCCCCTTGTTTAGATGGTTATGTCAACTGGAGAGCTCTTTCCTGATGGCATAGCACAGCTACATGAGCGATCTTACAATGGCACAGCTGTATGGGTACAGCTGTGTCGCTGTAAGCTTGCTAATGTAGACCTGGCCTAAACAGAATAATTTCTGAACAATCTCAGTTTAACGAAAAATTTTCTGTAAACTTAAATTTCAAACATCATTTTGAAGTATTATTACAAGTGTAAATACTGAATGTGGTCAGGATTTAAAATGTGAAAGTTGTGTTATATTTATAACCCTTTCAACACTGTTTACCAGTTCAAACACAAGGACTAAACCTTAAGTTTGTATGTTAAATGAAAATAACTGATGATACAAAATATCTACCTGGCACTTTCATACTGTTTCACAGTCATTAACGTATCTTCAATTGTTTTATTCACCAGTGTGTTCACGCTGGCAATAAAAAAGTTAATAGCACCAAGAAGGGTCTCTCCATTTTTAGCTAGAAGTTTCTGAGTATCTGCATTGTATCCAAATTCCTCCTATAACAAAACAAAAAAAATACTTATGATTTAATTATAAACCAGTCATTTACACAGATACTTATTAACACTGAAAAAAACCACATAATTATTACGAAAACACAGATATAGATCATTTTGTATATAATTTCATCATTGCTGTTTGGTGTGTGTATGTTTAAATAGACACAAGTCCTTATAATATTCTAGACAACAAATTAAGCTGAGAGAGTCAGAACTATTACTTTGTTTTAGACCTTTACAAGCAACTGTTCAAGTTTGTCCTATGAAACTCCACTAATTTCAGCAGAATCTGTCCCAAGAGAATGGATGGCACCTGTTCTTGATACCAGTTCTATTGTGAAGACAGTTAAGGATCTTGGCTAAACACAAAAAAATTACCCTAATCACCACTTCAAAGAACACTGCCAAAAATCTTCAAATTATCATTTTATAACTATTTAGGATTAGTCTAAATTCAGTGTCTCCCTTAAAGATAACTAACACCATGAATTATACCAGGAAAATAGGAGTAGTTAATTAAATTCACAGAGGGTAAGTAGTATTAATTCATGAACAAGGGTTATTATATCCTGGAACACTATGAATTGACATTTATTTTAATACATTATAAGTGACAGACAGCAGAATGTACTATCCTAATGGGTGGTGAGACGAAGGAGTAGTACAGATTAGCTACAAATGTTAAGGGGGCATGATTAAGATGAAAGTTATTGCCAAAGAGAATTGCAATCAAATTTAAGTATGACAAAGGGCCAGGACCAATTTATCAATACCAAAAGATTTAATGTCAGATTGCAATGATTATTCTTCTAATGCAAGGCTCCCACATACCTCATTGATGTATTTGTGTTTTCCATATGGCATCTTTATATTCTGCATAATCTGAGCTTTCACTTACCAAAGTAAATTTCTAGCAATCATGGTTGTGAAGATATGAACCTAATGTATAACCAACTGATGGTGTAAACAGTACAGTGTAAAGGCTAATGCCAAATTAGGGCTCTTAAAACATTAACTGTTTCACATCTGATAATTTTAGTGGATGGCAGTAGGGAGTGAAGCCAAAAGAAAAGAAGATGCAGAGGAAACAATACAAAAAGAAACAGCCAAGAGGGAGAGAAAACTGAGACAGATTGTGAAGAAAAGGGACTTGGTGAAGCTAAAAGGCGCCTGGTTATTCTGTTTAGCATATAATAAAGTACTGAATAAATAAAAAAGTTTATTTATTACACAAGGACCATATTTTACCCATGTTCTTTGTGCATACCTCCTATAAACATCAATGGGAAATTCTTTCTGGATTGAGGATAGTCATAGTTACACCCTGACATACATTATAATTAAAAATGGAATTCAGCTCTCTCAACATAACCAGTGTCACATCCTTGTTCAAAATAAATAGCCTTGAAACCAGGGAATAAATACAAGAGAAATCCTTGAATCCAAAGGATAAACGCAGTAGAGAGCACAAGATGAAAGCTACCACCCATTGGTTTTATAAAAGGTAACAACTCAGTTTATTAGAACATGTCAAAAATCTTGACTTGTCAACGAGTAACAACTAATTGTTTTGCAGCTCAACTGTGGATGTTCGATTATCAGCTGTGAATGTTAATATTCCAGCTTTTTAAACTTGTTTTGCTCAAGTCTTAAAGTGTAATCCAAAGACTTATGTCTAATGATAAAAACAGCCTCAGATTCACCAGGCAGCACTACAGTGAAGTTCAACTGAAACCAGAGTAAGTTAGAATATTTCTGTTACATTACTGGAAGCCTTTATTTGATTTTTATTAACAAGATCCTGTTCAACAATCTACAGAACAAGAAATGAGTGTTGAAAGCAATGAAGAATTCCAAGACTGATACAAGCAACTAGTGGAAGCTGAATAAATGTTGTTCCAGTTGCTACAGTCACAAGCTAAGAGGGGAAGAACACACATTAAGAAGAGTCTGTGTCAGCACCAGAATTAGTACAAGTTTCAGAAGTCATGTCCAACTCCAGTGCACAATGCCCGATGCTCATTTTAAGTTCCATCACAAGCTGCATGCCCCATTCTTGCATCAACAGTAAATATACTGATAACACTTACTGTATCTTTTTAGCAGGACAATTTATAGTTTCTCTCAGTTGCTGAAAATGCCAGTGACCAATTTGCATTTGCCAAAAAGCAATATATAAAGGTTAGCCCTGTGAAAAATTGATAGGCCGGAGTCTGACATGTAGCGAACAGCTGAAATTATTCACTGTACATATGAACAAAAAGAAATTAGAGGGGAATATAGAGATAACAAAAAGAGGAAGGATGGAAGAGAAGTTATTTCTGAGCTTTACAGTCTCTGAAGATAATTTGGGAAGTTTACAATAGCTACATTTTTGGAAACCATCAGTTACCAGGATACCATACCCATCAGATAGATTGTGACTCTGCATTCAAGGCTAGGTAGCAGGAGGGAACTATTATAGATACGGGGAGTACGATTTCTTCTCTACCCCCAGTTCTCTTCATACACTGGTTTCTCTTCAGATCGTATGGATCTTTCGCCTTTTACTAAAGATTTCTGTGAAGAGGAATATTTGAGTTTCTACCTAGATCCGCTCATCTTTTTTTGTATACGATACCTGGCTTCCCATTTTTACAGTCAGTTACACTATTCAGGCAATATTGCTGTATGATATAATTCTGAACTGAAGAATTATCCCAACCCTAGATGTAAGATTTCTAAGTGATCACCTCTAACTTTCTTGCTTGGAGAGTCTAAATGCTGTAAAAGGAAGTGGTTCTCATTATACTATACAGGTTGTAAGGCTCTGATCAAAATGATTCTCCAAGAAACAACTGTACTCAACATTTTAACCTGTTTAAGAAAAAATGATTAATCTACATTGTTACCTCACCTCTTTTGCATGAACTCCACCCTATTTCCAAACATATACAGCACAGGTTTGTTATATTTTACAGAAAATGATGATCTAGAACAATTTTAATGACATTTCATCAGTGACAAGTAGTAAAATTGTTTATTATACAAACTAAACTTGTATGTTAATAGTCTTTTAGTTCAAATTCCAATTAAAGCCAGACATCAAAAACTACTGGATGACCTTATTGTAATTTCAATGCTTTTCTTCAGAGTCTCAAATGCTATTACATAGCAGCTATCTTCTGAAATACTGAAGAGTATCCACTGTGCAACATGCATAAGCCAGTGAAGTTCATCCTCAAATTTATATTTTATTTTCTAATACTATTAAAGTCTTACATGGAGTTCCAATGATTTCAAACTCAGGTCTGCAAATGCATCGCCAAGTTGCCTTTGGGTATTCACCATCTGGTAGAGTTGCATGGACAAAGTCTGTGCCAGTTTTAAGATATTTTCATACTTTTTTTTGTTATCTCTTAGTACGTCTATTTGAGCTTCCAGTTCCAGGTCTACTGTTCTTGAACCACGGCCCAGTTTTTCAGAGATGATCTGACGAGTACACTGAAAATTCATAACAAATAGTTTAAAATTATTATAAAAAGCAAAAAAAAAAATTTCTATATTTAAGACAGTACAGCAGACACCATATCTTGGCTTCAAGGAGTACATAATTATAAGCAATTCTTGCACAATCACTCCTCCCCATTTAGGTTTGCACAACAAACTGAAGAAAAATGTTGCACTCAGCAAGAATATTTGTTGGACAAGTCTCAACTCCTGCTAACTTAAATATCTGTATTAACAAATCAAGAGCTGAACTAATTACAATTCTCAAATGAAATAATTCAGATCTTCACTTTTTAGATTTGGTGAATCTCATTAAGTAAAAGCAATTATTATTTAATTTAATACATTCAAGTCAGTTTATTAAAGACAGCATAAACCAGAATGATACTGATTCTAAGGAACTATTATAATATTCATTCCATCTTCATCTATCCAACTATTTAATCCCACAGGCATTCCTCACTTAATTCTAAAGTTAGGCCTAATGGATACAGAGCACCTGCAAATGTAAGTTTCTATAATTTCAAAATTTAGAATCTTACGATTTCAGGAAACACAATTGCTTCCTCTCATACTGTGGAGGCATTTTTAAGAAACTGGAAACTTTTACTGACGAATGTATAGGAAGATAGTCATAAGACTGAATTAGTGTTTGTATGATTATAAAAAAAGTGTGTTGATTATCTTAAACTTTAGGATTTAAAAAGTAAAGTTTACTATACCCTGCTACAGAATTAAACTCCTAAACTGACTTCCAATTCATAGGTGTAGTGAGCAGCATATTCAGCATTTAGAAAGATAAGATACGTAGGTGTAAAACAATGATTTACTGCTGTGATGACCTATTTTTAAGCAAGCTTTAGAGAGGAAGGGAATCTGTGGCCCAAAAGAGAAACTGACAGACGCTGAGATAGAATGGAGTTACACAAGTGGAAGAATGACCTTGCATGAAGAGAGTCCTGATGGAACTGAGATGAGCAAAGGTCACAACTACAGCGTTGGGACGATAGGACTTGATTACAGCAGTTTAGTCTTACAGTGCAAATGAAACCAAAGCTTGTTTCCAAAACATGTTACAGTATTGGACTTTGCAAGGCTATAGCAGGATTTGGAAACATGGCTTGATCCATTCTATGATGTGCTCAAAGGACAGAGTTGATGGCACTGACTGATGGAAAAGCGTCAATCTTCTCTTGATCTTTTACCTATAGACCCTCCCTAAGGTCTTGTCTACATCCAAACAGGAAGTACTTTTATACATGCACACTAAGAACTGTACTGATTTCAGGATAGACTGCCTTAAATTGAAGTGATTTAGATGATCAGCTTTAATACTGATTTAAATCAGCAAGCAGGAAACCCTTATTTACATAATCAATTTCAATCACGTTTTGCATTTGTACTTTTTAGTTATTTTCCTAAAGAAAAGTTGCTTCTCATTAAAACATGTTGAACTGCAACTAAATATAGCTTTTTACACAATTTGGAGCATGTTTTTGCTAACCAGGATGATACACTGTTAAACACATTTATTTAAGCAATTGTATAGCTTAATTTAGATTAATTCCGATTCTTAATTTTACATGGTTAGAAAATGGCAAATGCTGCATTTCTTCATTACCAGATTATTATTTTTTTTATTTGTTACTTGCGTCAAGCTGTATGTGGATGGAAATTTAAATGCAATTAAAAATGCACAAAATAGTTTCATTTAATAAAACATAAAATGCTATCTTAAATGTGCTGGATAAGAAAAAAAATATTGAAACATTCTGCATTTAGAACTGATTTAAACCAAAGGATATATTAACTTTAGTTAATGAAATCAACTAATTTGCTTATAATCACCATGTGCTTCAAGATTTTAGAACTAAGCAGATTTCTTCTCATACCTAGCTTTTATCCACAGATTGAAAGAAAACAAGCTTTTTCAACTCCCAGTTTCTTAACTTTGAAAGAACTAACCATTGAACTGAATTAGTTGAATAAACTAGAATGAAGAAAATATTCTCTCTTCACATGCAGAAGAAGTTACTGTTGTCAGAGCCTGGGTTAGCACAAACTCTTGTTCCAGATGCTTAGCTACTGATTTCCATCAGTTTAGCAATATGACTATTTAAAACTTGACAAATACATATTGCTTATTTTTTATATTTTAAATTTTAATAATTATAAGTTTAGGCCTTAACGTAAGCACTCATTTTCAAACTTTATTTTAAGTAGGATTTTTTTAAATAAATATTTATTTTTTTAAAAAAATCTGATTTTAAAAATAATTGATTTTTATCCACTTTGCCTGGTATACCTCTACCATTAAAATTTCAGTCCTAGCCAAAATAGTTACATCAGTATAAAAGCTGCATATAAACCAGACCTAAGAAAGAACTAAGAATTTATTTTTTCTCCAGGGATAGAAAGGTAGAAGGGAAGATGGAATAGACTTAAATAAAAGGTGATTTAAAATCACTAGTTTTAAGCTTTGTTTAAATAAAAAATTAAACACTTTCCTAAGAAAAAGTTAAAGGCATATGGGTAAAGCAGAATATAGTTACCCAAAAATGAAATTTGGCCAGTACATTCACACTTGCATGAAGTTCTATTGATAAAGAAGGGGATGCTGCTGTGACTTCATCCCTTTATAATATCATATTTGGCCTATTCCGAAGTCCATGCTTGCTGCTGACAGCAAAGAAAACTGGACCACTGAACTAATGGAGATTGCCAGCCTGCTACCTAGATGCTTAAAGAAATAAACCTGTTTGCCTGCAATATCCTCTTGCATGTATGGACAATACTGTTCCCATTTCAGACTAGTTGACTCCCAAATGGTTTCTCAAATTTTAAATTAAGCTCAAGTCCATCTCCTGCATCATCAATCCCCTTCCCCTCCTATTTACCTTGACTGTTTAATCTTGTTACTCTTCTCAACATTATATTCTTCTTTTCCTCCACATCTCCCCTGTCTGCAAAATCTTCATCATCTATGCCACCATGACTGTAAACACCACTGCATCAACTGAATATTTGCTGCAACTGCATACATGCATTCATCTTCTGACCCTCACTCATGCAACTCTTTTTTTTTTTTAAGAAGGTCTTTTTTAAGGCCTCCCTCAGCCCCTGCTCTTCAGATTCCTGCATGTGCAGAATACTTCCTTCTCATATTTTCTCACATGTACAAACAGAACCACATCACCGCAAATCACTAATACTCCACATACTCGCCACTCACGTCAAGATTCAACTCAAAACTGCCCTGCTTGTTTCTAGAATTTTTTTCAGATCTGATCTATCCAATTTCAGGACTTCTCACCAGTCCAGGGCTGACCAGCAAAACCAAGTTTAAGGACACAGCCTGAATTGGTTTCTTTAGTCCTTGTTAGAGTTTACTTTAATTTCTATTACCAATACAGGGTCTTCCAGGTAATGGACAAGAGAATCTAGCCCTAGGTAAATCCACTTTTCACTCCTTGGGTGGGTGTTGGCTCTGTTAAACCCCACCTTATATTTGCATAATTTCGAGCTGCTTCTCCTGTCCCACAAACAAGTGGAGCTTTGGCCAGATGGAGAATCTCCCAGTATCAGAATGAATGAAGTAGTTGCAATGTTCAGGGGATGTACGACTCCTACAGTAGTCGGGAAAATTGGCAGACAACATCAAGAATGCCTGGGAACAGAAAGTAAGTTAAAGGCAAAGTGGTAGTAAGAATAATCAACATGGATACTGAAGTCCCAAGTGATAGTGAAGCTAGAAGAGCCCTACAGTGGTAAATGGAAAAATTTTGAAGGAAATATCATTAGATAGAGACGGCCTACAGGCAACACAATTTCAGGCTGAATCCTGATGGAAAGTAGGAAAAAGGCTCATGGACTGGAGTAGGCTGATTTGAGAAGACAGATTTAAGAATTTATATTCAGATTATGCAGTAACTCATTTCAAAGCAAGAATTACTTCTAAATGGTAACTAGGTAGAGTAGCCTAGAGAAAGAAGAAATCAGAGCCTGAAACCTATTAGATCTCTGTTAGAGGATATAAATTCCATCAAGGTGTGTAACAGTGAGGGTTTGCTAATTCATTTGACATTTAAGGTGGTTATTAGATGATGTAATTCTTGTTTTACAAATGTGTTCAGAGCCACATCATAGAAATGACATACCTAGGCAAGCAGCCACAGAACATTTCCGTGCAGTGTTAGCTGAAAGCATGCCTGCCTTGGGCCGAAGGTATAAATAGCACCCTGGCCCCTGAAATAACTGTTACCAATTTCTCCATCATCAGAGCCCTGAAAGTATTTGTGCGTCCAACCAGGGGCTGCAGATTTTGGTGTGGCTATGTAGATTCCAAACATTCACAGATCAGCAGTTACACAAGGTAAATGACTCTCTCTCCTTCACATATGTGCCCCCACACACCCACAGTGCACAAAATTAGCCAGCAGTGACCTCCCTGAAGTGAACCGAGGAAGCACACAAGTCACACACAGCAAAGCACCGTCCTTCCAAAATAATAATCTATTCCTGGTGCAGGACAGAGATAAGGAGTTCATAAATGTAACCACCAACCACTGTATAGAGGCCAGACAGATTTCAAAGGAGTACACGTTATGCAAGTATGCGCTGAATTATGAGATTCTTTTGGCAGAAAAAGCCCAAAAATACTCTAACATAGGGATTTCAGAGACATCATACATGACCCGGATTCACAAACTACTCATCCGGCAGCTTTAGGCAATTATGTTTAACCTTTGGATTTTAAGGCAAAAACGCATCCCACTTCATGTTCCAAAAAGTTCAGTGCTGTCTCTCTGAGAAATAATGAATGTGGGTCTTTGTTTTCTAAGTTTTTGTAAGTCAAACATGCAGCCTCACCTCTCTGAGATGGCTTTATGGCTTTGGAAGAGCTTGGCAGAGAAATAATGTTTCAAACAAATATCTAAGATTTTTGCTAAGATTTTGCATGTGCCTCAGCCACCTTTTCTTTGTAGAAGACTACATTAAGGGAACAAGCAGTCAGACTTCAACTTTGGGCCAAGATGAAGGCTAGCAGGAAGGAGTCCTTTAGTAAGAGGTGGAACGAAAGCAAGATCAAAAACCCTTCTATAAAAGTTTGTGGAGTACCAATTAAAATCCCAAGGGTCGGCAAGCCACCTGACTGGAGGGTACAGAGAGCTGTCAAGGACTTCATCACAAGGGGAGGCAAAATATTAGTTCCCTCTCAAAGGAAACACAGTAGGAAGAAATAGCTGGACAGTCCTTTGCAATTTAGAATGAAATTAGAAGTTCCTGAACCAATGAAACTGAGCAAGAAAAAAGATGCAGGCCTCTGTCCTGAACAAATCTTTTGTACTAGTTACAATTAGCAGCATCTATTTTGCTACTGAAAAAAATTTATTTATTTGTTCTCACCTTCACCAAAGAGGAACGCACTACACAGATCAAAGAGCACAAGCGATTGGAACTGACAGGGAATTCTGATGAAATTGTTTCTCCCATCAAAAAATGTCAATCAGCTGAAACCAAAATGTTTTGTGGAAATTTACCAGTTTTGTCAAAACTTTCATCAGGAACGTTTGAGGTCCAGGATGGAATTTCTGGTTGAAACAACAGTCTGGTATTAAGGGCACTCACCAGAGATGTCAGACAGACCATTCAGGCTCAAGTCCTTGTAAAGAATGATTCAGAGCATGGATTTAAATCTGCATTACCCACAGAGTGAGTGAGTGTGTGTTTTCAAAGGATTTTAGTTTCATCCCAGTGCAAAATGGGGAAATGTTTGAAAATAGTTTCCTATGCAGCTCAACTAGAGACCCGGTAGTCAAATGACGGGAGAGTGATGTCTTGGTATCTTTGATGAGTTCTTAGATTTGTGGGGATTCTCTACTCCAAAGCATTCTCCTCTCCACAGGAGTGGTGAAGAGCCTGACATAGACCGATACACATATAATCCCAATTCCTTCCCTCCAGCTCTCTGTCAGCCAAGTTTCAGGGAGAGTAAGGAGCTGCTGCTCTGAATTTAGAGCTCTTGGCAGTGGTATGTTTACTGCCACAAGTGCACTAGTATAACCTTATATCAAGGGCCTGAAAAATGGGAGGGTGGGGGAAGAGTTTCCAGTTGTTACTAGCAAAATAAATGAGTTTTATCATCACTATTTTATTACTTATTCACTTGTTTCTGCACTATTCCATCAAATTCAGGTTACTGGATGCACTTGAACACAAAGAAATGCCATGGAAATATGAAAAAAATACCAGAGCAAAAAATCTCAAAGTAGTCACCTTGATCTCAGATGTAATCTCAAAACCAAAAACTGAAAAAAATCTAACAGGGATGAAAGGTCAAAACTAATGACAATGAATTGAGAATTTTTATAGATAATTTGTAATAAAATCAACAGTATTTCACATTTCTATTGCAGCTAATGCTACTCAATGACAAATCATATAAAACTTAGCAGTTCCAATAGCAAAAAAACATAGGATTTGCACATTAGTTTTGAAGTTCACTAAACTTGTTTTAGCTCAAGTAAATGTGTTTGTGGGAAAAATATAACTGACTCCCTATTTTGTCATGTAAATAAGGTTTAAAAGTGATTATTGCATCATAAACAATTAACAGATCTATACATAATCTTGCACATATGCAGGTTCTGACACAGATTCTGGAATTCTAACCTAGATTAAAAAAAATCTGAGGGCAAATCAGTAAGAGGCTTAGTTTACCAAGTCATATTTACATCAGTTCATAATATGTTTCTTCAGAACAATAACAGATTTTTAGCTATCTATAAAATGTTGCATCCTTTAACACATCGTATGCTGCAATATGATACATTTAGAAATTTTAATTTACATTAGCAACAAACTGGAAATAGCAATACAAATTTTCAGATGTAAACTTGCAAACCTTGTAAGTGTTTAGACTCCATTTTCTCACAAGCTCCAATTTTTCCATTGCTGGATTCTTTACTTCATCTGCTAGAACAACTGGCCCACTTTTCTGCTGCATTCCGACACCACCTGAACAAGACAGACACAATCTTTAGAGCCCACATTTTTTAAAAAAGTCAAGCATATAACTGCATATCCAAAGGGTCATAAAACAGCCCTTGTGCATGGAAAAGCAAATTATGCATCTAACTAGATTTTATTTGAATTGTGCTAGGTAAACAGACATGAAAGACTGTTTTCAAAAAGCAGTTTTGTGCTAATCAGGCCTACAAGTGCATACAATAAAGGAAAGTATATGTATACTGATTTTAAAATCAATCCAGAATATTTGTGCAAGTGAATAACTTAGACAAACTAACACTAAATTGAGTAAGAAAGTATGATAAAGTTACATGGGTATTTCTGTATAGAATTTTTACTACCCTCAACAAGTAATTCAGATATTTGTTTATTTAAACTGTTTTTAAAACAGCATTTAGGCAACCTCTAACAGTCCAACATTCCGTTGGAATTCGCCAACCTAAAAATCTTGTACACACTACAAGCCATTGTTAGTAAGTTACAGAAGTATACATAGTACAATCAAACTGCTACCACCAAGTACAGCCAACTTAAGTTGTACAGAATTGTCAAAACAGAATTTGTTAGCATAAGAGAAAGACATTCACATTTTTCTAGACCATGCTGCTGTTAGCTTGAACATGTTTAGTCAAAATTAATAGGAGAATCATAACTCTCCTGTATATGTAAAAAGGTTAGTGTACTTCATAATTTTATTCGGTCCTCATTCATGGAGATAGTGGAACATATTAGTTCTCATTCAAAATCAGCAATAAAGAAACCATAGCAAGGAGTGAAACAGAATAAAGGGTCACCATCAGTACACTATAATGAGTCCCAACTTTTTGCAGGTACCAGTCAGTACAGAATGTTACTGAAATTGCACATTTTGATTTTGAATGAAAAACTGACTTCCAATACCAAATTGTAAAAAATGTTGCTGCCATTTTGGTTTTTTTTGTGGCAATGTTGCTAGATTGCCACATATGCACTGACCACCAAAGTTAGGCCAAGCGCTCTTTAGCATTATACAAACGAAAAAAAATTAATGAAGAGCAAAGCAGTGTGCTAGTATACGAACAAATTCCCAGAGTTACATATATTCCATGTGGCTTCTGATGCTATGTTAATGTACTTAGTAGCATATATAGAGCCTTGCTGACTTCACTTCTAAAGAGAACAGCAAAATAAAATGCCTGTCATCAAATGCAAGACAGAGTCAGTATGCAAATGTTTTTCCTCAAGTTCCTAAGGAAATATTATACACATGGCAGAGTTAAAAACCTAAGCTACTTAAAAAAGGATACTTGACAGTGGCCCCCATTCCCCTTTAGGTAGGAAAAAAAGCAAGTTATATAAAGGAGAAAGTTTAGTCATTAGGCTTTCCAATAGCATTCCAGGCTAAGAAACTGAATTACTAGCAGAAGTCTGATCGGCATATGAAGGTACAATTATTAAGAAGGCCCATTTAAACTGGAGAGAGAAAAAGAGAGAAAGACTATCCCTGCACCTGCCACATCTCGTATAATGCAGAACACTACGTATATCACCCTAACCTTGCCAGTTTATTTGTAAACAAGTAAAAACAGTATACTTCTGCACAGATTGCCAGACATTCCTTTATAGCACTGAGCACCAACATGTGATTTACAACTTCAAAACATAATTTTTATACTGAGTAATTAATCCTCACATCACCCCTCTGACATAGCTAAGTATTCTCTCCATTTTAAAGAGGAGACAGACAGACACAAAGAGGTTGTTCAAAGCCACAGAGTCAGTCGGGAGAAACCCAGTTTGGGTGTTGTGAACTCCAAAATCCAATCTCATACTTGGAGTAGTAGAACATGTCCCTGTTTTGACTGGCAAACAGAAAAACGCTGACTGCTTTAGCTCTAACAATTAGACCTAGAGCACTTTTTAAATATAATTTGTTTTTACTTATTGTTGATAAAAAGTAAAGAGCTGTACAGATTATACTTAATGCTTTGGAGCAGGAAAAGTTGTTCAGAATGAAAAGCATAGGTTACTTTGCAAACTGTTGAAGCCCAGAAGTGAAAGAACCACCAAAAATCAGGGATTATATACCGACCTAGTAAAAAAAAGTAAAATTATTACAGACAGCAGGAGTTAGTGTAATAAAAGTGTTAGTGTAACTAACAAAGGTCTTATCCACTCTGTGTTGTGAATACCTGTGGGAATAATTAAATCACTCCCTTGTCCAGCCAGTCTGCTAGCTGCTGCATTGCTAGGAGATATAACGGATGATATGGGTGATGCTGAGGAACCTGAAAAGGGGACACATTTAACCATGAAAACCCATCATCATCTTTCCTCAGAAAACATATACTTTTATGTAGAGAGGTAGCTTTTAGTATGGGGGGAAATACCTGTAACATCAACACAAAATAGAATAGCGTATGGAATAGTTTTTGGGATTTCTGGAAGTGATATATTAGAAAGAAGCAGCTGTTAATATGAAATCCTCAAAGTTACTCCCGACTAAACCATGTGTTTTCTTTAAAAGGAATTGGCAGTATGACTGGAAGTAATCAACCAAAATGCCAGATATAGAAGGCAGGAAAGAAAACAAATATGACGACTTTCATAGTGTTCAATATGGCTGCTTTTCAGCTGAAATCTGATTTTTCTTATCTAAGTGAAAGTCACTCTACCGTTATCATGCAGTACTCCTAATCTTGAAGGTTGATACTTGGACTCAATTCCAATTTCAGATAAGCAGGTGCAGGAACAGATTTTAATGAAGTGCAGGATCTATAGTCTATAATATGCAGCAAGAATGCCTCATATCTGAGATCAGGATTGAGCCATTAGGTTGTTAAAATGTTAGCCTGGGTGGTTCTCTCTCTAGAAGAAAAAGGCCTACTAAAAACAATTATATTTAAAATATTGAGTTAAGGCATCATTGAGCTAACAGTAAGAGTGCTGTGCTAGCAAAACAATTATACATATTTTAACAAGTCATACAGCTCATTGCTTTATACTCTTCCACATCAAGGAAAGCATATAAGAAAGGTCAATTTAATTTACAGAGGCAACTATGAAAAAATCACCCCAATTGCCCAGGACAAAACACATTTTTTTAATGGGTGACTAAAATCAGTAATACCCTCTCTGCCCTCTTATGGTCATCATGGTATTGCAAATCAATTTTGTGTCTGAGCATGTTAATTTTCATAACATTTTTTCAAGGCTGCATAAAGATCTAATGGGTCAATGTGCCCTTAGAAATTATGTACAATTAAATAGCATCCACAAAAATTATACTTTATTAATTCAATAACATCCCAAAAGAGCTCTTTAAATAACTGAAGCAAGACTCAGTGTATGTTTCTTATATATGTCCCTGTAGCATGGAGAATTTGACTCCCCGCATCATTCCAACTGTAAGAGCAAAGCATAAAATTTTTAGCAACATCATTAATCTGCACCCACAAACAAAGTTAAGCCTGAAAAACATTTATTTAACTTGCCCTATCTTGTCATAGGATGATGATATGTTCTATAAGAGCAGCAATACCTTAGGTACTAATGTCCTCAATTCTGCAACTGGATTCATGCAGGCACAAAGGTCTGCCCACAAGGATCCTATTACAGGAGCAGTGTCTAATCATGGAATGTAAGCAAGCTAAACACAACTTTTAATTCTTTAAGTTTTCTTGGCTTCTGGCACAAGAGTATCCAACTCCACTTAAGCATCATTGTGAACAACACCTTTCCCTCATCCCATCCCCACTAATTTTGCTCTTTTCCCCGCAAATGTGTTTCTTTTTTATGCATTCTACTGAACAAAAATAAAAGCTCTTAAAATTTGGCATCAATAATATTTTATCTTTTTGTCTATCGGTTTATTCCAAGCGTATTTCCAACATCTCTCATTCGTCTGGGAAAAACATAATTAGAAATAATCTGAAGTAATTGTTTTGGAGAAAGCCTAGAATATAGTTTTTAAATTCAAGGTAGCTAATGGTAATAATCTGTGTTTCACACAGAGAAAGCACAAAGTTTCCGGTTTCTACAACACATGAAAATTAATAATCAACCTTGTAGAGCACTTATGACATTTCAGAATTATTAGCATATCTTGAACAATGTCCTGTGCACTTTATTTTGGTAGTAGTTCTGTTGTACCTCTTCTGTTAAGCTAGTGTATTACTGCCTTCCATTTCATTCTATCTGTAAAAGGCATGGCAAGCAGTGTTTATCATTTATGCAGCTATTTGTTAGCTATCCTGAAGATTTCATCAAATAGTCATGAGCCATTAAGACATTTTAATTATGTAACAAGTTGTACTGTTTTGCTTTTTTGAATTTTTAAAGTTTTACTTATAAAAGCAAGGCTATATGTAAGTTATACCTACTACTACAAAGACTCAGTCTCTCAGCCGCTCACTCATATTCAGTTGGATTTTCTAAATTCATAATCTTGCTTTAAAATAAAACTATATATAATTATTTACTAAGAATTCATTTATGTCCTGTTTCCTGTATTCTTTATTTTTTTCAGACAGTAGATAAAAGGTGTTATTCTTGCATTGTTTAATAATTTTCCATTTCTCAAGGTTAGTCTTTAAATAAATCCATTCAAATTTAAGAAACCTGAAGCTCTATGCTGAGCAAGTAAAATGCTGAATCCATTTTTAATATGACCAAAATTTTTGTAGTATTTTTAGGACTGATTCTTACGCTTGGTGTCTAAGAACCTTTACAACATATACATCACAATAAAGAGGAAAATTTAGTCTCATTTGAACAACCTATTACAGAGCTGGGAAAAGATTTCACTGCAATTCTATTTGCTTTAGAAAAGTGAAGTGGAGTGGTAACTTATAGTGGGACTGATTTGAGCTACGTTTACAACTTGAAAAATATCTAACTTGATTATTTAGTTCTATAGCTCTAATAATGTATAGAGTTTTTACTATAATCACCTCAATTTCCCCTTCTTAATATAGCAGTTTTTAAATTACCTGTATCCATCAAATAACTCCATCAAAATAAATCCATCAGATATCCACCAAAAATACTTTTAAAACACCAAGAACCTTTTCATTAAAAAATCCAACATGATTATAGGAAAAGAACTATTAAAATTAACTGCAGACTAGTTAAATAGTCTAATCTGCTATGAGTTTTCATAAAAAACTCCTTGACAAGTGGATATCAGTTTCTCATTTTGGCAACCCAGCGACTGAGGAGAACACATATTTCACACCTAAGATATACATGGCACATCAGAATAATTGCTATTTATGCTGAAGGGTAAAGCAGCCACAGAGTTTGAAAGGAGTCTTAAGAGGTTATGCCTTTAAAAATATGCCTAAATCGGATAAACTGTTGAAAAGTAAAAATCATGTAGGTATACAAGTAGTTTTTACCTTGAAATGGCCCTGCTTCAATGACTCCCTCTTTGGTGCTGTCAAAGCCATGAGATGTTATTTGGGTTTCCGAGAGACCAAGTCCAACTGGTAACGAACGTTTCAAATCCTTGGAAATGTTTGAATAAAAGGGAAAATCCATATAAAAACCCAGATAAGGAAACTTTTAGGCACCATAATCTCTTTTCAATTGCATCTTAAACAAGTCTGTCTATAGCCTGGAATTTGTCTTATGGTGTCATGACATTCTATTGTGATGCATTATCAGCAAACATTTACAACATAAGACTCTGTTTTACCATGTGAGTTAGATGAAACAGTATCTATGTTCATTTTAAAGAGTGTGTTGACTTGTTAAGTATGTGGAAAAGAAGAGGAACAAAATTAAAACAAAATGAAAAACCAAAGAATCCTTTCCTTTCTGTACCATTGTCCTTACAGAAGAAAAACAAGAAGGTAAGTTCTAGTTCTCACAAGTGATTGAGTACAAGATTAACTCCTAGAAACTAAAGAGTTAATATAATTGCTAACAGATTTTCCTGTTGTCCCAGTCTTCATTTAGACTGAAAGTTTTTCTGGATTGTGCATCATTTTACTTGTTCTGTAAAGTGCCAAGTATATCATAGAATATCAGGTTTGGAAGGGACCTCAGAAGGTCATCTCGTCCAACCCCCTGCTTAAAGCAGGACTAACCCCAACTAAATCATCCCAGGCAGGGCTTTGTCAAACCTGACCTTAAAAACCTCTAAGGAAGAAGATTCTACCACATCCCTAGGTAACTTATTCCAGTGCGTCACCACTCTCCCAGTGAAAAAGTTTTTCCTAATATCCAACCTAAACCTTCCCCGCTGCAACTTGAGACCATTACTCCTTGTTCTCAGTGGTACTAGATGACAGAATAATCTAGATCTATCCTCTTTGGAACCCCCTTTCAGGTAGTTGAAAGCAGCTATCAAATCTCTCCTCAGTCTTCTGTAGACTAAACAATTCCAGTTCCAGCCGCCTCTCCTCATAGTCATGTGCTCGAGGCCCCTAATCATTTTTGTTGCTCTTCTCTGGACTCTTTCCAATTTTTCCACATCGTTCTTGTAGTGTGGGCCCCAAAACTGGACACAGTACTCCAGATGAGGCCTCACCAATGTTGAATAGAGGGGAACGATCACGTCCCTTGATCTGCTGGCAGTGCCCCTACTTATACAGCCCAAAATGCCATTAGCCTTCTTGGCAACAAGGGTACACTGTTGACTCATATCCAGCTGCTCATCCACTGTAACCCCTTTTCTACAGAACTGCTGCCTAGCCATTCGGTCCCTAGTCTGTAGCAGTGCATGGGATTCTTCTGTCCTAAGTGCTGGACTCTGCACTTGCCCTTGTTGAACCGCATCAGATTTCTTTTGGCCCAATTCTCTAATTTGTCTAGGTCCCCTCTGTATCCTATTCCTACCCTCCAACATATCTACCACTCCTCCCAGTTAAGAGTCATCTGCAAACTCGCTGAGGTTGCAAGTCCACGCCATCCTCTAGATATTGATAAAGATACTGAATAAAACCGGACTCAGGACTGACCCTTGGGGCACTCCACTTGACACCGGCTGCCAACTAGATATGGAGCCATTGATCATTATCCATTGAGACCAATGATCCAGACAGCTTTCTATCCACCTTATGGTCCATTCATCCAGCCCACACTACTATAACTTGCTGGCAAGAATACTCCGGGAGAGAGTATCAAAAGCTTTGCTAAAGTCAAGGAGTAACACATCTACTACTCTCCCCTCAACCAAAGAGCCAGTTATCTCATCATAGAAGGCAATTAGGTTAGTCAGGCATGACTTGCCCTTCGTGAATCCATGCCAACTGTTCCTCTCCTCTAAGTGCTTCAGAATTGATTCCTTGAGGACCTGCTCCATGATTTTTCCAGGGACTGAGGTGAGGCTGACTCATCTGTAGTTCCCCAGATCCTCCTGCTTTCCTTTTTTAAAGATGGGCACTACATTAGCCTTTTTCCAGTTATCCAGGACCTCTCCCATTCGCCATAAGCTTTCAAAGATAATGGCCAATGGCTCTGCAATCACATCCGCCAACTCCTTTAGCATCCTCGGATGCAGCGCATCCAGCCCCATGGACTTGTGCTCATCCAGCTTTTCTAAATCGTCCTGAACCACTTCTTTCTCCACAGAGGGCTGGTCACCTCCTCCCCATGTTATGCTGCTCAGTGCAGTAGTCTGGGAGCTGACCTTGTTCGTGAAGACAGAGGCAAAAAAAGCATTGAGTACATTTGCTTTTTCCACATCCTCTGTCACTAGATTCCCTCCCTCATTCAGTAAGGGGCTCACACTTTCCTTGACTTTCTTTGTGTTGCTAACAGATCTGAAGAAACCCTTCTTGTTACACTTAACATCCCTTGCTAGCTGCAACTCCAAGTGTGATTTAGCCTTCCTGATTTCACCCCTGCATGCCCGAGGAATATTTTTATATTCCTGCCTGGTCATTTGTCCACTTCTTGTAAGCTGCTTTTTTGTGTTTAAGATCAGCACGGATTTCACTGTTAAGCCAAGCTGGTCGTCTGCCATATTTACTATTCTTTCTACACATCGGGATGGTTTGTCCCTGCAACCTCATTAAGGATTCTATAAAATACAGCCAGCTCTCCTGGACTCTTTGTCCCTTCATGTTACTCTCCAAGGGATCCTGCCCATCAGTTCCCTGAGGGAGTCAAAGTCTGCTTCTCTGAAGTTCAGGGTCCATATTCTTCTGATCATGATGCTATATAATACTTAGCACACTTTATTCATTTAAACCAGTGTGAAAACACAAAAATCCTTAAAGCTAGTTTGAGATGGCAGAGTTAATATTATCCATGTTTACAAATGGGGAAATTGAGGCAAAAAGATTAAGGTATTTCCCAAAGGCTATGCAGCTATCCCAAAGTCAGGATTAGAAGATAGAATGCCTTCCAACCTCACAAATTTCCCTGTTCCACACTATGTACAAATAAAGGTATTAAAAACAGGAAGCAGAAGGCACAGACTAATAATTCAGTCATATCACAGGTAGATTACATAATCAGAAAACTGCTGACAAGGAATTCTGAATCTTTCTGATCTTAACAAGGTGAAAAGAAATAGATAAAGGAACAGATGTGCAATGCATGAAGTATCCAGAGAAAAAGCATTTATTTTCTAGATGCTATTACAGGGCAGATGCTGTAACTATTTCCTTGTTTTTTTTTTTTGTTTTTTTTTACACACACACAGGATATATACACACATGTAAATCATGTAAGAGCAATAATAAATAAGGAAAAGATATAATCATCACCATGATCACTATCTGCTTCTTGGGGCATGTCTACATGCACAGCGCTGCAGGGGTGCAGATGCACTGCTGCAGCTCATCTGGTGAAGATGCTTTATGCCAAAGGGAGAGCTTTCCAATCAGCATACTAAAGTCACCTCTGAGAGCAGAAGAAGCTGTCAGCAAGAAAATTCAGGCCATACCAGCACTGATGGTCAGTGTAAATGATGTCGCTCAGGGGTGATTTATTCAGATCCTCTGAGTGACACAAGTTCTGTAGACATAGCCTAAGGGGTTGTCTACGCTACCGGCCAGATCGACAGGCAGCCATCAATCCAGCAGGGGTCGATTTACTGTGTTTAGTATAGACGCAATAAATTGACCACCGATCACTCCAACATCGATTCCGATACTCCACCACAACAAGAAGCGCAAGGGGAATCAACAGGAGACACACCGCAGTGAAGACAGAGCAGTAAATATATCTAAGTACGTCAGCTTCACTTACGTTAGTCTAAGTTAAGCAACTTTGGCTTAACGTGATTGATTCCCTGCCCCTGCCCCGGCATCCCTCCGGGGTGTAGACCAGCCCTCAGTTTCAACCTATCTATGGGGCACTAGAGTCCTATAAAGCTGTGTATTTTAAGCTGAATTTCTAAAGGCTCTTAATGCCAACTCTCCCTCTTCCCATAAACTCTGGTCCATTTTTCACCTGAAAATGTGGAAGCCAAGCCTCTTTCCTGTGAAAGTGTTAAAATTCTCAGCTACTTGTCTGTACTTTTAAGGCCCTTCAAAATCTATTCTCCCCACCCCATTTTCTAATCTCCATAGCATAGCATATGGCTACTCTCATTGTCACTCTGCTGATGAAAGCCCTCATTGCCTGTTTGCTAAGTTTTGACCAAAGTATCTACATGTTCTCTTCCTCCCCTTTAGATCTCTTCTCTCACAATGCCTATAAGCCTCAACAATGGTATGGTAGCTGACATGCTGTGACCATTGTCCATCATAGCAAACTATTGTCTCATCATCATTTCTTGGTGTTCCCACCTGTTTATCCGCCTACAGCACCACTTCTTGTTTTACAACCAAAAGTTTAAGCTCTCTGGGGCAGGGACCATCTTTTTGTTAATTTTGTACCATGTCAAATGTAATGGGACAGTAAACCATGAGTAGCAGCATATAGGGGCCCTACAGTATAAGATAATAAAAACAAACAGAGACCTTACCATAATTTATTCTAGCAGTAAACTGTATTACTCATTGTGAACCTGAAGTGAACCTGATTATTTAAATCAAATACTTTTTTTTAAACAAGCCCAAAATTTCAGTGTTTATTGATGCAGAATATTTAAAGGATTGTTATGTATTATAGGAAATTACGGGCTTACTATAGGCTGTCATAATTTCAAATTTAATGTTAATACAGAGACAGCGAGAAAAGATCTGACTTTTCTAGTCAACTCACACTTCATAAATATGTCAAAATATCATGTTCTTCATTAAATAAGCATCTATTATTATCAGTCTAAAATGGAGCATGCCGTTATACTAAGCTAGCTAGATTAAAGCTATCTTAGGTTCCAGAGCAATGAAGTTGCTTCCACATGCACAACAAGCCCACCCAGAGTTCTGGGTAATTACTCACAGGGTTATCCTGCACTGTCATGGCTTCACTGCTCTGGTACTCAGGCTAACTAGGGTATGTCTACCTGAGCTGCAATCACAGCCTGTGAATGCAGTACTGTATAGACATATCCTTAGTGTAAAGGCTATATACTATTTGGTTGCAAATCAACATGTTTTAGTGGCAATACCAACCAATGACAATCATTTTTTTAAAAATAAAGGAAAGTAAAAAGTACAAATACTAAACAAAAATAGAATCAATTATTTAAATCAGTGTTCTTGCTTGCCGATTTAAATTGGTGATTTGAAAATGAGTCATCTCTGACCTCAGGGGTGGGGTTTTTTCGTTTGTTTAAATAAAAAAAAAAGAGGAGTTTGTTCTGGACATACGAGTTCTTGCATGAAAACCTGGGTTAGGTTTTTTGGCATATAATCTCAGACATCTAATTATGATTTATTACAAAACACTCCTAAATAAGAAGGCTGCCAACAGCCCATAATGGTCTTGATGAAGGGATTTATCACTTACAGTTCATACAGAAAAAAATTTGAGATAAATTTGGAGAAACTTAAATTGTGGGGAAAAAATGAGAGCCATGGTATGTACATTCTTATTTCCAAACGTAGAGAAAAAACATGCTTGGTATGGGAGACTTATAGTTGAAAGGTGCAGGGATAAAAACTAAGTGGCTTTGACTCGCATTCCCTCAGAAGCTTGTTATTTGGCACAAGGTGGGCAGTGCGGTAAATAACCTCATTTTAAAGGAAAGTGACTATACTTTGTCCCAGGACTAACAAAAAAGTCAAATGAGACAGCCCTGGACTGCAAAAGAGCCACTTTCAACTTCATCCACTTGACCTCCACTTTGTCAGTGTAGAATTAATGCAGTCCCCAACTTCCACTGATGTATGCATACATTTAAAGACTGATGTAGTCAGTGACCCAAAAAATGGTATTTTGTAATTTGTTGCATCTGACTCCAGAGCTGCACTGGTACAGCTGTGCTGCTTTAGAGATTAGTGAAGACACTATCTATGCAAATAGGAGTTTCAAAATTATAGCCATCTGAAAATGCAAAAGGTGCCTAGTGGGATTGTTAGGAGTGCCTAACCTTAGGTAGTCTTGAAAATTCCAGCAGGCACCTACTTGCATCTTTAGGTGCTTAAGTATATTGCAACTCTGGCCCCGTGTCCTTCCAAGTTATCAGAATTACTAGATCTCATCCTCTCCCACCTGAATTTTACTTATAGACTGGAAAATGAAAACAAGCTTTCCTGCCTTTCTCAACTCCCAATTTGCTTTTCAACTTTGGTTGAACTAGTTCAAATGAAGAAAATGATCTCTGCCCTGAAACCAAAAATAATTAGGGCAAAAGCTTTCTCTACAACAGACTACTGATGGTTGGCAAAAAGTAAATATAGGCATGTCGCCTCTTACGCGAGGTTCCCATTCCACGGTTTCCGCTTTATGCGGAAACCGCGTATAGCCAAAACCCCGTTGACTTCAATGGCAGGCGAAATCGCCTGCCCTAAAGAAACTCTTCTTTTTTTTTTTGGTCGACCGCATAAAGCGGAAATCGTGCATATTAAATGTGCCTAAAATGCAACATGCCTGTACCGGCATTTGCTCGATTTTAGACCGAAAATAACAGATGCTTACTAAATGAAGAACATGATACAGTGGGACCCAGGAATACCGCACCCTGCTATAGTGAGAATCCATTTATAGCGCGGTGTGCGGCTGGCTCTCGATGGCGGCAGCCACTGCTTTGATGCAGCGGAACCCCGCAATACCGCAACCCCGCCATTATCGCGATCAGGTTTTTTTGGATCCCGATCGTCGCAGTATTGTGGGGTCCCACTGTATTTTGAAATATTTATAAGGCTTGAGGTGACTAGAAAAGTCAGATGTTCTCCCCATTTAGTTCTGTACAGTGATCAATAGTACCAGTGTAGAGTCCCAGGAGAAGTCTTGTCAGACTGTATACTCCAACATATAAAGTATTGATGTCACCAGTGATGAGGAAGGAATATAGGTCACCAAGGAACGTGACCCACCAACCTTTGAAGGCTCATGGTTACGATGCAGTTTCAAAGAAGCCTGTTTAAACAAGTCAGCATGATGACTCCTGGCTTTCTTCTTGGTCAATATCAGAGACTGCAGTCAGCCCTGAGTCCCCTCTGGAGATCTTTGATCTGCCCTGCCTCTGAGAAGGGAAGACAACCCAAGGAAGGCTGCCTAGAAGGCTCAGAATGCTCAATGGCAGCATGAGGTCCCTCCTGGCAGATGATCTCTCATGTCTCAGAGTGGCGGCTCCTGTAGCCAGGACCACTTGTTGAAACCTGCTTTGAAGCAGGAAGAGACTGCTCCCAAAGAGGATACCTCTAAGTCACACATGCTCCTCATAGACCTTTCCACTGAAAATATTTTGTTAATGGACATCATGAGTCCTCTGTGCACTTAGGAAAAGAGGTACAAGTGGCACACTTGCTAGTAATTAGACTCCCCTAAACAAAACAAACATTGTATAGGCACATCATTAACAGACATAGCAGTCTCACAAGCAGAACAGATTTTAAAATCTGGAGACCTGTTCTCTGTCATTGGGCCTACTCCTCTATCCCGAGGTGAGAAATGGCTTCAGTTTTATTTTTTAAAACCAATAGACAAATAAAACTTATCAAAAACTACAGTAACTATAATGCTGAACTATCTAAAAACTACAAAGAAAGGAGAATGACACTGACAGTGGACAGAGAGAAGGAATGGAGTACTGTTTGCAGCTATTCTACCCATTACCTTTGCTGTAGGAGGTGAGACATACATGGGTAAACGCACAGCCCCAATTAACACTGCTCGCTAAAAGATTCTGGGCTAATGCCTGGGGAGCTCAAACTTACAGTGGGATGTATGTGGACAAATGCTCAAAGAATAACTACAGTTCTTGGTACAAAGACAAAACTGCTTAACACTGCATACGTTTATAAGATTAGTTATAATCATACATAACTTACAAAGACTTTGTAAAGTTGCAATGTTCTACATATTTTATTCTCAGTAAAATTAATCATTTTACTTGAAAACTAAATAAATACCAGGGCTGAAAAATCAAGCTGGAATTTGAGACAATATCAAGCTAATCGTTTAAGTAGCAAAGAGATTCTATAACCAGAACTTGATGACAATTTGTTGATTACAAACTTCCATAACTTATTTTCAGTATGCACTGCTCTCAATAGTAACAACTTGTTTTTCTCATTAAGATAAACAGAAAATTAAAACACATCCATATCTTTTCGGACTTCAGTCCCATGTTAGAGCTAAAAAAGATCAAGAATGTATTTGTATGGTGTGATTGCATCAGCATATGTTTACTACCCAACTATATTTTTCAGACCCCCACATTTTACTTGTTTTTCTTTCAGTTTTTGAGACCTAGAATTGAAGGCAATTAAGACAAAGCTTAAATTACAGAAAAACGATTGTTTTAAAGTATGCTTTAGTTCCCCACTAAGATTCCATTAACTGCTACCCTAGCCTATATTTATATTAGAATATCTAAAAGGAGTTAGCTATGCATGCACTTGAAGTAAGGATAAATTATAAACCGAAATGATTCAGGAAATCTAGAAAGTGAACCATACATATGAATACATACTGTAATTTATTAAAAATCCCTTGACAAAGAAAAGGAGCATTCAAGCTTTACCTTTGAATTTCCTGGTTTATGTCATCTGATAAAAGGGCAAAAGGAAACTTGACAACATGGTAGGCTAACAGTTGGATATAATATTATCTGAACACACTGGGTGTTTTTTCAGTTTATATTTTAATAGAATGAAGAAATTATAAACGATTAATATCCAGTTGCTCTAATAAGATATTTTATAGGATGGTCCGTAAAGCTTTTTTTGTGTTTTTCCATCAATGTGAGAAACCAGTTTTTGGTCCAATACCTAATTCTGCTGCTGCAAGTACACTATCACACGCTCACCTGATATTTTATGGCTAATTTAATCATAAATCACAACATATATTATGATGATTAAATATTGTAACTAGAATTGGGATTGCTGGTGCATTGTACTGGTGAAGTACCTCAGTACATTTAGTAACAGCCACAGGCCAGGCTCAAACCATGGAGTCCGCCTTCCTGATGACATTCAGTTACATGAGGAGGTGAGGGGGGAAATCTAGCCAAAGATTAGACAGACTTCTTAAAATAACTGGTATGGTCCACCAGTAAGTTATATAGAAGTCAGTGTGTTCTATGCAGTAGAAGTCTGCATTTGTGGGAATTCTGCATGCATTTTAAAATAGTCACTCTTTTCAGAGGAGAAATAATTAGTTTAAGTTAGACTATTGTCTTAAATGAAATATTTTCAATTAAACCTGTTTCAGTGATGAGAGTACAAGACATCTAAAACTAACATGCACAACTTAAAAACTACTGCCTTAAAGGGGCTTTATCTTGGAGTGAAAAAACAAACAACATTAAACTATCAAGTTAGTTCCACTGAAACATAAGCTAGAGTACATAACATCATTCTGACTCCATTACAGAAAGCACTGAAAAGAAAAAAAAATGCTTTCTTGAACAGAAGGTGACTAGCCAGTTACAGTGCTTTCTTTATATTGTTTTTTTAAAGTGTACTCCAGTCAAACAGAGGGAATATACATTTGCCATAGATGACTTATTTATAAGAAATTCATAATTACCCTACTTTGAAAAATAACTTTATTACACGTGTGTCTGACACATAATGACAACAGTGACATTGTACTATAAGCTTTCATTATGGGTAGTGGTTCCTCTACTGATAGTGGAATTATTGCCCCTTGGCTGGAGCAGTTTAGCTAACCTGTTCTTTTCTTATTCTGGCTTCTGTTCTATTAAGTAGTTTCCAAGGCAGGTTGTAGAATCCCCATCATTGAAGGTCTAAAACTACTTGGTTCTGCATCTGCACAAGGGGCTGGCCTAGATTCCTTTCCAGCTGTGCATTTCTGTGATTATCCATGTGACCAGCGGGGAGCATATAAAAAAAAAAAAAACAAAAAAACAAAAAAAAAACACTTACTTACAGAGCATATGGAGATGCTTACGATAGTTTAATATTTTGCAGGTCTGATGTTGTACACTCTTCTGCATGTCCAAAAAGTAACTAAGTAAAAATAACTTTCACATCACCACGTTATAAGGGTGGAAGAAGTAGATTTTATACTTAGGATAGCATATTTTCAAGATGATTTCACAAGATTGGAACAATATGACTTAGTCCAATCATTTTTTGTTATGGATCTTGCCTGGCCTGTTTCTTTTCCATTTAAAGTTTTATCCTGTCTTAGTCACAAAAGACAGTGCTGGAAGGGACCTCAAGAAGTCATTAGTCCATTCCCCTGAGGTGAGGCAAGACCACGTAAACCTAGACCTTGCCTGACAGGCATTTTTCTAACTAGTTCTTAATGACAGGGATTCCGCAACCTCCAATGGAACCATAAATCCAGTCTTTTCTTACAAAACTAAGTACTTTTTTTGGGTAACCTTTTCTCATAGGTCAGATAGTCCAGCAGATTAAAGGTTTTCTCCAATTTGTTCACATCTTTCCTAAAGCATGGTTCTCAGAACTGGACATAATACTCCAGCTGAGGTTTCATCAGTGCCATGCAAAGCAGGACAATATCCTCCCATGTCTTACATATGATGCACCTTTTAATAATGCCAGAAGGATATTAGCCTTTTCCACAGCTGCAACACGATACATATTCAATGTAGTGATCCTTTTCTGAAGTTCTACTGCCTAGACAGTTATTCTCCACTTCACAGCTGTGCATTTGATTTTTCCTTTTTAAGGCCTGGTCTACACTGCAGAGTTAAATTGACGCAAAGCAGCTTATATCTCCCTAAGTGTCTACAGCAGTGGTTTTCAACCTATGCCGCAATCAGCACACAGCTCTGGCCCACATGACATCTACAAGTAGTATATACATCGTGTGGATGCAGCCCACATAACACAGAGAATTGCATATGCAGCTCACAGCAGTAAGTAGATTGAAAACCACTGGTCTACACTACAATGTTACTCCTATTGATGTAAATCACCCACTAAGCTAAGTCAATAACTCCACTTCTGCAAGAGGTGAAGTGCTTCGGTCGATGCAGTTACATTGATGCAGTATCAGTGTAGACACTGTATTATTTATATTGATGTTAGTGGCCTCCAGGAAGTGTCCCACAAGTCCCCACCGTGACTGCTCTACTTCCCGTTTTGAGCTCCACAGCCTGATGACCAGATACACAGGTATACACAGCCACCCCTCTAAAGACCCATGAATTTTTGAAATTCCATTTCCTATTTGCTCAGCAGGGAGAGGTCACCTAGCAACTTCAGTTGACCATGCGGCAGATGCCCTTCTGCCTGGAGTACACAGGAGATGGTGAATCTCCTGGGCCTGTGAGGAGAAGTGGCTATGAAGGGACAGCACCATCCAGCCACATAAGTGCTGAAATCTATGAGCCAATTGCTTGGAGCAGAGTAAGAAGGGCTACAGAAAGGGCTTGCAGCCGTGTTGCATAAAAGCCAAGGAACTGTGGCAGGCATACCAGAAGGCAAGGGAAGCTAACAGTCACTTTGGTGCAGAGCCACAGACATGTTGCTTTTACAAAGAACTGCACACCATCCTGGGTGGACATCACCCCACCACCCCAAGAGCCCTGTGTATACTTCAGAAGAGCCAGAGTCCTAAGTCCTTGGAGTGGACAGTGAGGAGGGTGTGCTAGACAAGGAAAAGGAAGAATATGGGGGATAGGTGACTGGGGGATCCAGTGATGCAGTGATCCAGGACACATTTTTGAGTCCAGAGCAGTCAAAGCCAATCCCTACAATCCAGCAAGGGCAAACTTGATGCAGAGGAAGGACTTCTGGTAAGTATGCAGTTTGCTTTGATATTGCAGCTGTTCATTTACTCTTTTTTAATTATGCTAAAAGACATGGCAACTATACCTCTATGAATTATTTCACTATCTGCTTCTCATTCTCTTGTAGTGTTCGGCAGATAGGGTCCTGCAGAACAGTTTATGTGCACCGGGATGTCATGCAAATCCTCCACTGAGATCTTGAAGAAACTTTCCTGAAGGTAATCTGCAATCCTCTGCTGAAGATTTCTGGATAGGGCTACCTTATTTCTTCTGCCACAATAAGGCGCTTTCCCATACCACTCACAAAAATTACTTCACCAGGCACCATTGCAGCACACAGGCTAACAGCATATGACCCAGTCTGACATCATTCACAGAAAACAGCAAAAGCTACATTTGCAATGTTACATTACTACACACGCAGCACTCATTACAGGTTCATACTGGGGTGTCAAAAAAAAAAAAAAAAGAAAAGCCAGGCAGAACTCACCACTGTAACACACATTACTGTAGCTGATTATTAAAATGGTCTTTTAAAGCATCTCTTAGCCAACAGCTCCCTGTTGGGCTCTTCTTATAGCCTTGGTATCTGGTTGCTTAAAAGTAGCGGACACCTTTGTTCTCCACCTCGGAAGAATTTTCCCCCTCACTTCACAGATATTATGAAGCACACAGCAGGCAGCTACCACCACTGGGATATTATTTTCACTGAGGTTTAATCTTGTGATTAGATAGCACCAGTGGCCTTTCAAATGGCCAAAGGCACATTCTATTGTCATTCTGCACCTACTGAGCCTGTAGTTGAAGTACTCGTCGAGGTGCCTGATGTACAGTTTCATGAACCATGGGAGTAAGGGGCAGGCTAGGTCTCCCAGGATCACTATTGGCATTTTAGCATTCCCAGTAGAAATTCTCTGGTCTGGAAAGAAAATGCCTGCTTGTAGCTTTCTGAACAGGCCTGTATTCTTAAAGATAGAATTACATGTTTGTAGGACTGGAAGGGACCTCAGGAGGTCATCTAGTCCAGTCCCTTCCACTCATGGCAGGGCTAAGTATTATCTATACCATCCCTGACAGGTGTTTGTCTAACCTTCTCTTAAAAATCTCCAGTGATGGAGATTCCAAGATCTCCCTAGGCAATTTATTCCAGTGCTTAACCATACTTACAGTTGGGAAGTTTTTCCTAATGTCCAACCTAAAGAGCCCTGACTGAAATTTAAGTCTATTTAAGCTTTCTATATAGTACAGTGTTCCTAAAGATGTGCACATCATGCACCTTTCCTGATCACCCCACACTGATGTCCATGAAATGGCCCCAGTGATCCACCAGCATCAGCAAGACCATGGAGAAGTAGCCCTTCTGGTTGACGCATTCCTCCTCCACTAAACAGTTTGTCTTCTCCACATCTCACCTTACAATCCATCTTTCTGAACAATTTCTCCTTCAGTCTTATCAATAATGTCCAGACCCTTCCTCTTTCAAACTGCATGAAATAAGCCACCTGGCAACAGAAAAAAATCCACAAGTTTGTTTCTAAGGTTTGTTTTTATGATAGGAAGCAAAAAATGGCTTCTCCAATTGACACATTTCAGTAAAATGGAATATAATTGCCTAAACTGGAATGTGGCCAAGCCAGAGGTAACATACATAAACTTAATAAAAGTGAACTGGGATCTTACAGGGGTTAGGGCTCTGATTTCCAACTCATCTAAAATAGAGCACCACAAGAAGCACAGCACAGTGTTCTCTACCACCAGGTTGGAACACTAGCTCAATATTGACTCAGAAGGCATAAGCGCTTCCTAAAGCACCTGAGTTTCCTTTGTTGTCTCCCATACCAGTGCTCTGACCTTGCATGGCTTTTGTGATCTGACAAGATTACAGCCTAAGGTGTTATGAGTGCAGGTACAGTGAGTAACAGCTCTTAAAGATACTCTTTATTATGATAAAATCACATACTGAAGATTCACAATGAAGCTCAAGCTTCCCACACTGCCAAATAGCCTTTGCTACTGGCAGCATATAAGGGTCTGGTTACACTTACAAGATTATAGCGCTATTGGTTATAGCGGTCCCCTTATACAGTAATATGTATAGCGCTATTGTATGTCCACACTCAGAAGCGCCAGTGGTATAGCATGGCCACATTTGGGGCACTTAATGCGGCATTAAGAGCAGCGCATTAGGGCAGGTATCCCAGCATTCAGCTGGCTGCAACGTGCTTTTTAAACGAGGGGGATGAGGGGGAACACATTGTGTGTATGTGGAGGGAGAGAGCCAATGATTTTTCCGTTCTTCTGAAAGCCTGTCAGCGAGTCTCCGTTCACAGAAGGCTTTGTTTTCACACAAATGTTTCACACAATGTTTTCCCTCCTTAAACATTTGCATTGCTTATCTGCCGAGTTAAGAGAGAACCTCTGAAGAGGTACTTCTGCATTCCTCCAGCCGAGTTCAAAACAAGGGGAAGAGACGTCAATTGCCTTAAATGGCTCTAGGCATCTCCAGAGATTACTTGTAGCGCAGTGGGTGTCCACATTCTTGCTGTAGCGCTACAGCAGCTCCACTACAGCCCTTATTCCCCATGCAGTGGATTACCAGGAGCGCTATAACTCTGCGGTTATAGCACTCTACGTGCCTTGCCAGTGTGGACGGGGAGGAGGTTATAGCGCTCGTGGGGGCTTTATAGCGCTATAGAGTGCCAGTGTAACCAAGCCCTAAAGATGCTTAGGAGAGTGCTTGTGCTCTGGCAGAGGGCAAAAAGAGACAGGAGGAAAGAGCCTGTCCTGGGACACAGAGGAAACAACAACAGACATACAAAGGAAGTTCAGAATGCAATGCACACATCAGGTTTCATATTTTCACACAGCATTTCAAATACAGTATATGAAACTAAGTTTGCAAGGTAACAGTATTTGGGCTTTTAGGTAACCTAACTTTGACAATTTTAGAACTTTACCAAATTGTAATTCATTCTTTAGAAACTCTTTTTTGGCCAAACACATGGCATGTTTTCAGATTACAAAGAATAATGCGATTTTTCCTATCTCAGGGTTTGGTTTGTTAAACAATATTAAGTATTCTCACCTACATTAAAAAAACTGAAAACAAGTATTTTAATGACAAAATGTAACTTTTGTCACACTATTCATGTTGTAAATCTTAACAACTACAGGACCAACAAGTTAAAAAATTGCAATCTGCTGGGTTTCCTCCAGCAAATAACAACAAAGGTGCAGTGACAATTAGTCATCCCATTAACACTGCCATTAACAATGGACTTTAAAGATGCAGACACTAACAAAACCAGTATGCTTTAAGCATGCTTTAAACTCTTGCTGCCTAAATGAGTCCTAGTACTGTTCAGATCAGGAGTTGACAACCTATGGCACAAGTGCCAATGGCGGCAAGCAAGCTGATTTTCAGTGGGACTCACACAGACCATTGGCCAGGATCCGGGCAGAGAGGTTCTGCATTTTAATTTAATTTTAAATGAATTTTCTTAAATATTTTAAAAACCTTATTTACTTTATGTACAACAATAGTTTAGCTATATATTATAGGCTTATAGAAAGAGGCCTTCTAAAAATGTTAAAATGTATTATTGGCACATGAAACCTTAAATTAGAATGAAGAAATGAATACTCAGTACGCCACTTCTGAAAGGTTGCCGACCCCTGATTCAGATAGTTTTGCCTCAACCATACTATGTCACAGTATAACAAACTTTTGGTCCAACACAGCTCAACGCTACAGCCCAGTTTAGTCACTTTAAAGTTAACATTTATCATAGAGGCTGAACAAGCCACATTCAATTTTAGTCATAACTGTACATAAGTAGTTCCTGATAGTACAAATGAGGATAAGTGAGAATACAGAAGCTCTTTTATGAGATTTTAATTAAGCAAACAGTGATTTCATCTGTCTTTTTAATTATTACTTTGGATTTTGTTACAGAACCAACTGTTTACTAGAAATAGTAAATAGTGCTGTATTAACATGTTACCAAATTTTTTTTTTAAAAAAAAATCAAGCACATCTGGTAACTCATGTTTTATTAAACAGTATATTCCTGCATGATGCTGTATGCAAGTAATGTAAGTGCATTTTAGTGCAAAAATTAAAAAAAACATACCACCATTTTACAAGTACATATCTTTATATATACACTGTGACGGTGTCAGACCAGAAGGATATAGGAGAGTGCTGGAAGGCAGGTATATTAGTCTGAGGATGTGCAGGTCCCTGTTCTCTGGATAGCCAAACAAAGGCTACTCCAGACCAATCAAGACACCTGGGGCCAATTAAGAACCTTCTAGAAAGGAGTAGAAACAGCTAGCCTAATTGGGACACCTGAAGCCAATCAGGGACTGGCTGAAACCAGATAAAAACCTCCCAGTTAGTCAGGTGGGTGTGGGTGTCAGGAGCTGTGGGAGGAAGTTATGCTGTTGGTGAGACTGAGTGTTGGACAACATATCATACTGAAGGAAGGAGGCCTTGAGGTAAGGGTGAGGTGGAGTTTGAAGAAGCAGGGACTGCTGTGAGGAAGTAGCCCAGGGAATTGTATTGTGTTTTGTGCCTAAAAGGTCAGCCATCTTAGCTGATACTATTAGGGTCCCTGGGCTGGAGTCCGGAGTAGAGGGCGGGCCCGGGCTCCCCCCTTTTCCATCTTCCATACTGGCCTGTGATGAAGGTAACTCACTAGGTGGTGACTCTTGCCAATTATACTGAGAAAGGGAGGTCACTCTGGGGCCTAGATGAGTTTCTGAGGCCGCTAAATCTGCCAGGAAGCACAGGACCCACAAGTACAGACTTGGAGCTTTGTCACAATACACACACATACACACACACACAGATGTGTATTGCAAAATCAGGTTTTTCATTTGCTTGTGCATGCAAAGAAATGGATTTATGCAACACTTCTATGTTCAGGAGCAGAAAAGAGCTTCAAGTTGGTCTTAAATGTTACTTTGTTGCTAAGAGGTATATTTCCAGAGCAAGAGTTTGTGTAAGTTACATTAGCACTGAACAAGACTTGCACATCTAGGTCTCTATGCATAGAGATGAGAACAAATACGCCTAAAGCTGCTGAAATATCTGCAGAAAAGTTATTACAGTCACAAAGTGTAAATGAAAATATGGGTTGAGTCAAGAATGGGGATAGGATTGCCAACTTTCTAATCACAGAAAACCGAACACCCTCACCCCACCCTCCATCACTCACTCACTCATTTTCACTGGCCAGGGGCAGAGAACTAGGCTGCAGGAGGGGGTGGGGGATCTAGCTGGGGGTGGGATCAGGGATGAGGAGCTAGGGGTACACCAGGGTGCTCCAGAGAAAGGCACAGGGGTGGGGTGTGGAACAAGGTGTGGGAAGGGGTTCCTTCAGGCTGGGGTGCCAGAGCGGGTGAGGGGTACGGGAGGGGGTACAGGCTCTGGAGCGGGGCCAGGGATGATGAGTTTGGGGTCCAGCAAGGGACTTAGGGCTGGGGGAGGGGGTTGAGGCACAGGTGCCAGATGGCGTTTGCCTCAGGTGGCTCCTGGAAGCGACCAGCACATCCTTCTGGCTCCTAGACAAATGGGCAGCCACAGGGCTCTGCGAGCTGCCTAGGAGCTGGAGGGACATGCCAGCCGCTTCCGGGAGCTGCATGGAGCCTGACAGGGAGCCTGTCAGCCCCACTGCACCAGCAAGCGCCACCAACCAGACTTTTAACAGCCAGTCAGTGGTGCTGACTGGAGCTGCCAGGGTTTCTTTTCAACCACGAGTTCCAGTCGAAAACTGGACATCTAGCAACCCTACGTGAGGCCCTACCACAAGTTTAAAAAGTGAAAAATATATTAAAATGTCTCTCAGTTGAATCCAACTGATTTAAAACAAAAAAGACTTTCTTGATATTTAGTCCATTTACTCATTGTAATCACCGCCTCCACCCTCTTTTATTTATGAAGTTCTACTGTAATTGTACAACTGAAGTAATAAATATTCCTTCCCTCCTTTAATCATTGCTGTGCTGGCTCTGCCTACAAACTAATAAATTAATGCTCGCAGCAAAGCTGAAGAAATTTCAGAGCAGTAACATATTATATATCGTTTTACACTAAACGCAGAAATGACCACCAAATTACAGGAGAAAAGGAAAAAGCAAAAGAGGAGCATTAAAGTAACAAAGATGAAGCAAGACAAAATAATACTTTTTTAAAAAAAGGCATAATATTTATTTTGGAGACTGACAATAGTAAACAGATCCAGAAAGCTACCCCAAAGGAAACAACCTATGATCTTTTAATCTTTTTGCAATAATTCTGAATATCACACATTCTAAATTAAAAGGGCGTCTCAGATGTGAGTGTAAAATTGTGCTACACAAAGATTCTAGATTACCATTTGCTTAAATCTACTGGTTTACGGTAAATATTTTAACAACATTTCCTTACTGCAGATGGAAGACATTCAGATCTCTTGTCTTCGGGCTGCAGAAAACTGATGTTATAAGCACACTACACTCTGAGGATTGCTTATATTTTCTACTTCCTAGGTTACTAAGAAAGTAAGTAACTTCTGAGAGTCAGTGAACAAAAAACCCAAACAAACTAGCTGTTGCAACTTTTCATATGTAAACACGAACTAAAGCTACTAAACAATTGTACACAATTTTATATAGTTAAATTCTATTATTTAGCCAACCACTATGACACAAAATCCACTTATTTTGCCTGCACAGTGAATTTAGAAGAGAACATAGTACCTTAGCATGTATTACATTTAAAATATTTTAAAATGTTGAAATAAAACTTCCTTGAAGTTCTCAAATACCATTCTTCCTCTAAATCTGATCAAGTTAAAGACAACTTCTCTCAATCTTTGCACAGTCATGCATAAATTACAAGAATTGGAACAGTTGCACAGGTTTAAAATGACATGTTTTCAGACTACCATTTTTAGCCTGCACACAGTAAACTCAACAATTTTAGTTAAAAAATAATAATTTTTTTTTGGTGTATCTGCCTGTATTATATATTAGTCAGCACCCAGAATACTGCTGGTATTTTATTTGGGCAACAGTAGATGTTTACCCTTTGAACGTAGGTGTAAAATACCATGCTTAGAAAGTAAGTAGCTCCACTTGGTACTGGGCTAGCTGAAAGCCCATAAAGTTTTGTATTTTTAAGACAAGCATAAGCCATTTGCTTTATGCACCACATAGCAAAATAAAATCAGAATTCTTACTCTGTGTGGGTTTAACCTGAAAAGCAACTATGTAAAAATAGTACCACCTTACTATGCTCTTCAGTGAGCATTCAAAGCCACATCTGCTTAAGTTCTTACTTTACTAACTAAAGCAAAGAAAGGCTACTTTTTACCAACTATCCCTGCAGAGTCAGAGATACAGTAGAGTAAGTTAGAATTCTATTCAAGCTTGGGCATCAACAGAATTGTTAGCCTTGCTCCAGCTGTGGAATTTTTAGCATCAATACTCTATGACCATAAAAGAACTCAAGTAGACTTTGCAGATCTGGTAGTTAGTGATTTTCAGATATATACTCTTTAAATTTAAACACAACACAAAACAATCATCACTTTCTAGTCTAACAATATTTATTTGGTCAATTTTAACATTTACCATGCAGTCTAGCTTTGCTACCACAATAGTAACCAACCAAAGACTGAGGAAATTCCTTAAAAAGCCAATTACATTATTTCTGTAACAGAATACAAGCCCAATGCTTCTCCCTATTGCACAAGGTCCAAGGTCATTGCCCTAAACATTCACAAATCACCTTTAAGATTCCTTTATTTGTATTTTTTCTTTTTATTTATTACACATACCCTTACTCTGGGGGCCCTCGAAGTTCTCGTTTGACAGCACAGATTTAAAGTCACTGAAGTATCTTTTCTCTCTATAACATGTATTAACAGCATAGTGATGGAAACTCGAAAGGACATACATCCAGGGTGACTAGAAAAATATACTTATGACGCAGGGTGACCAGACAGCAAGTGTGAAAAACTGAGACACTAGGTGGGAAGTAATAGGCACCTATATATGACAAAACCCCAAGTATCAGAACTGTCCCTATAAAATTGGGACATCTGATCACCCTATCATGATGGGATAAGAGTAGTAGTAGCTTTACGACTTTATCATTGGACACCATATTGTGTTCCATCCCCAGGAAGTTCCGTTCCTCGTCAGTCACTATACCTATCTGATGACCACAAATGCAGATTGTGTTACCCCTGAAAACAATTCTTCCAGCCAACAACAACAAAAAACAAAAACAAAATAATAATCAGTCTCTTCCTCACTCAAGGATCCAGTAGGGATAGGGAATCTACTACTTGTTGGGTCTTTTTCTTTTTTGGTTAAACACACACAAACAATATCCCCAGTTCAGTACTGTATGGGTTTAATTCTAATTTGTGTTTTACAACAGGAACCAGACTGTTTTTATAGTCTGAAAATGAAAGTGCCCAAATCTCTATGGCTTATACCACAGCAGCCCCTGCTGGTCAATAAAAGGAACAAATGATTAACTATCAATTAAGTGTCTGGGGAAAAAAGTGAGGGTGTTGAAAAAAATGGCACATACATACACACAAATTCTTTACCATGTAATGTAAATGTTACCATTTTTGTATTCCATCTTAAAGAAATTTGATTCCATATTGTGAGAGGTATATTTCATATAGATATGTGGCACAACAACTTCAGTTACCCAAATGAACTATTACACTTTTGCAACACTACTTGATGCAGTTTATGTAATTTTAGATATATTGCACACAGAAGCCAAGGTGCAGTTATATGTAATTTTAAATGTACTACCTCTTATTTTAAGCCTTCTGAAGTGGCCTGCTTTGTAGCAAGTAAAACTTAAGCAGCTAATTGTGTAAATTAGTGCCTGTACAGCATTTGCATAGCCCCACAAGTACCCATTTTAAAAATGCATGTTTTGAAATTTTAATGAATTAAAACTTGCAGGCAAAAACCTAATGTAGCCTCTTTTTTCTTTTAAAGAGAAATTTTATTACAAATTTAAGATTTACATGCTGGACTGTGAGCCGTATGGCACATTACTAGTGGCAGAGTTTTGTGAATGTACTATAGTGAAAGCATAAAGTAATTTGAGTACAAACTTACTCCAGTTTGTGAGTCTGTTTGATTTTTATCTACTTTAAACTTGAATTTTTAAAGACAGCTTTTTAACAAGTTTTTCCATTAATGCTATCAAAAGACTGCCAAGATCACTGACATCCCTTACCTCCTCCAATAGACATTTCATTTGCAGAGAAATAAAATATGAGGTACTGCTTGTTGCAAACTAATCTTTTTTCCATATAAAATTATGCTTACAACTAGGATAGAAGCATACAAAAAATATAGAAGACAACCTGAAGCAAAAACACATTTGTCTAATAGGAGACTTTCTACTTTCAACTCAAAACTCCAGTAGTAATTATAGTTGGAATTTGGGTGAACTTACACACAGAAATAATAAGAAAATGTAAGCACTTAAATTTTCTTAAGTCTCTACTAGAAACACCTAAAAGTACTAAACGTATTTATAGATATATCTTAACTTAATGCTTTAGGGTGAACAAGACAACCTTATAGTCCAGACGGATAGCCAAATCAACTTTAGTTAGCTCAAATTTTATATGATATTTCTGTCTGTTTGGTAAAATACTAGAATGCCTTTCCATCTCATTTCTTTGAAGAAATACAGGCCAACAGACATCTTTATTTAGCACATTGATAAGACAGGCTTGCGAGCTGCAAGTGGCTCTTTGATGTGTCTCCTGCAGCTCTTTGCAGCACATGATATTAAAAACACTGTCTGATTTAATTATTCACCAATCTAAGTTATTAACATATCAGGATGCTTTTACTATGTTATTAACCCATTGTGGTTGATAAAATAATAATACTTGGCCAGTCACTTTGCTATGAGAATAAGAGATATAAAAACTATTTCCCTTGTCATACTGTTTAAATAGGACTACATATTACTATCATAAATGAAACAATAAATTCACACTATCGGGGCTCTTTTGGAAAATGATGATGGCTAATTTGGCTCCTGAACCAGAGGACTGAGTAGCACTGTTGTAGCAGTTTGTAGATGGGAAGAAGGTTAGCCTACAAGAATAGGAATATGTTCACCTCTGACATGATCAAATATTAACCAATCTAGCCTTCTGTAAGCTCTAGAGGATCAACCCAGGCCAGATTCTGTTTACTATATATTACCTTGTAATCTCAGCATCCCCTTAACTGGATTTCTGATAGTGATTTAGTGGTAATTAACGAGACTGAAGAAATTATTTTTACCCTGTTAAAACTGCGTTCACGTGAATCTTCAAGCTCTCCATTACTGGTCACAGGAATTTCTGCTGCTGAATTTTTGGGAGACTCTTGAGCCATTGCAAACTTCTATAGCGTAAAAAGAAACAGGTTAGTAGTTGCCAAGACACCCGAGTGACTGGCATATTATAAAAGTGCTAGATAGAATATTTAACAATTGATTTTAGATACTAGCTGCTGTTACAAAATGGGAATCTAATTCTAATATTTCATTGATACTGAATGAATTCAGATTTAGTACATTTTAAATCACACAGAGACAAAATCCCAGTGTGATGCACAACTAGCAAAAAAATATCTAACAGTTCCATGTTTAAGAAATCAACAGAAAAGACAGAACCAGACCCACACCACAGTATTGGGTAATTGAAGAATGTCATTCAGTTTATCTACATGTCCAGATCAGAATCCGAGAGGTAGAATTAAATTCAGAAGGCCCTAAAGAAATAAACTTTTGTACTTGTAAATGTGTGCACCCAGAGACAGATGGTGCATATGACCTCCGTCATATCTCACATATTCCAGAATACTTAACAATGAAACGAGTCCAGCTTGAAAACCCCGCTCATCATGGCGAGCGGCAAATACTTCCTTGTGAGGGAAGTGGTTTTATTCATCAACTGCTGCAGAATTTAAGCTCTTGTTTTTAAAAAAGTTATGATTCTAGCCCTTCTACTGCAATGTGGAACAAATTATAGCAATGCAGCATTGTCTTCTGGACCAAACAACTATAGTGTTTCTGTTGCTGTTCATGGCTCTGCCAGAAGCAGCAGAGTCAAATCAACAAACAATCCTTCTGCTACTCAGAAAGAATCATTTCAGATTCCCACTTCTGCTGTTTGGTAAAGCAGTAAGCAACAGAAGATAGTTACTGGAGCCATTTATGTGGAAGTAAGACCCAAAGGAAAGAGGCTGAGAAAACAGCAGATTATTGAGTTCATGTTTTCCCACTCCCATCACAGCAGTTAGTTAAACAGTCCTGAAGAGACTAGGAGAGGGGGAAAAAAAAAAAAAGCATCTTATCTCTCCCAATAGCTGGGGGAAGGAAGACTACAATTTTAGCCAATAAATTAAGCCTTCAAATAGGTTTAAAAGACAGCCTCTCTCCTGCCCGCAAACAGAAAATTTACTGTAGTACAAAGATTTATTGATACTCACTTGGGATGGCCTGCATAATTCATACTCAAAGCTTATCATACATATTTTCCCCTCTTCCACCATTGTTTCAGTTGTGTGGCTGACAGAAGTCTGGTTCAACAAGGAATGGTTCATTTACAACTTGAGACCCTCCCTAAACTCTGATAACCATTGATCCATTTAACCAACCACTGAAAGTGCACATGTTTGAAGCATGGATTTTAATCCATGTTTCTCCATCATCAGATAATTTTCAAAAGCAAATTAACGTTACATGAATTACACTTGCATACTTAAAGAATAAAATCACTGACTATAGTAATGATTTTTCACTCCAGTCTTTTAAAGATCATAATTTCATCCATCTGCAAAATAAAACAGTGAAATGTGAAAGAGCAAAATGAGGGACCTGGGAATAAATCTTTAGCTTCCCATAGGCGTCAAGGAGTCCATTGCATGAGCCACAAAGCAAGACCGTTATCCATTAAGGATAGAAACATTAACTGTCCTTAAATTGGGGTTAAAAATGTGCAAAGGCTTGCTCAGTATGAAGTTCTATGCTTCTGTGATATACAAAATCCTGTATATTGTATCTATACAATTTAGTCTGGCAGCACCAATTTGCTTTAAATAACCTTATACTTTGGAAAGACTTTTCACAACTTTCATTGCTATGAAGTTGTAAGTGTAAGAACAGGGAAAGTTCTTTGGAAACAAAATAAACAAAAAAATCTCTTGGCAGTAGTGAAATCAAGTTGTATTTGTAAAGCAGGTACCCTCTACAAACCTTCCCTAAGACAAACCTCCTGCAAAGTTACCATAAAACAAAACCAGTCTGGCTTTTGAAAGAACTCTTACAAGCATTTAAAAACAAATTAGGAAGAGTGGATTACAGATAATTTAAATCAACAACGCATCCAGAAACACCTACTAAAAGCTGTATGCTATTGTCCAAAGCAAATTAGTGATTTTTTGCGTGTGTTTGTTAAAGAAGTGTTGTCCTAAAGAAAAAGAAAAAAAATATTTAGAAACTCATCCATGGATACACAGAATAAAAAGATTTTTTCATATTTCAGACTTATTTTGTTTATTTCAGGAGAGCTCTTTGGGCTAAAGGGAAGGAAGAGAGAATTTCTATGATCACCACAAGAAAATTAGTTAAGGTATTTGGATTTTTCCTCAAATTAGTTAGAAGAAATCAATTTCAAAGCCTTTGAGATCCAGAGTATTTATAAATCCTTGAGTTGGAATAGTCTAAAGACCAACATGAGAAATATATGGGTATTGAATAGCAGCTGACCTATTTATCTGAGCACTGGAACTGCCTGTGTTCATAATACAAAGGTTTAAGCAAAAAAAATTAAGTTAATATCAGAGATCTATAAGCATGGTTGTGATAATCAAATTTACATCAGGAAAATAAAGCTTTTTCTGTCAAGATTTTTATGGAACAGACTCAGCTGATTAAGTGACATGACATAGCCCCTTCCCTGAAGGAGATACCTTTACTTTGGGCCTTGCAATATCTAGCACATTGATAGCGAATAATAAGCTGCCTCAAAGATGCAACATAACAGGCTATTTTTAATTGATCCTTTAAAGGTTCTATAAACTGTGAAATTATACATCTTTAACCAAGTGAATTATGAAGCATAACCAGAAAAATCTACTAAACTTAAAAATATTTGGATTTTAGGTTCAGATAACCAACTAAGTAAAACAGTCCATCACCAAAGCAAAAAGATCACAGCATCCTGCTCCACTTCAGCTGTCCATGTCCATAAAGAGTCACGTGGTGCTTATTTCCATCTGCTAGAGTCGCATCAAAAGCTAAGACATGCACCAAATGCTTTCCCAACATTTTTCCAGATAAACTATTACTGTGGTTGTTACAAGGATGCTATTCAATTGTCAGTGGGAGGGAAGATGATCCATGCAATGATGAATGGAATTGGGGAAGGGGATCTGTGCCACAAAAACACAGTCACTATTAAGATGTGTTGCATATGATGAACAAGATTAAGAATTCCTGTCCCACATGAAATCTTTGTGGCCAGTCAGAAAGTACATCAGTTTAGTTTTAGTGAGATTAGACAAATATCCATCCATAAACCGTACACCTTAAGTTGCTATTAAAAAAAACCTATTCATCCTTTAACAGTAATGAGATGGAAATGAGCTTTACAATATATTTCACTATCCGAAGGTGCCCTAATGTAGCACATACACACTTCTACAAAGATACATGTAAGCATAGCGTCTCCTTCCTCAGGAAGTGCACATATAGGGAACACGAATGCATTTTATCTTGCCTTGCTAGGATAGTAATAGGGAAGTAATTTTTTCCTCATTCTCCTGGGATTTTTTTTTGTTTTGTTTTTTAAATTGTTACATAGAGCTCTAATGACCCCATTCACAAATATAACTGACAGAGTTACACATGGGGCCATACACAAAGCAGTGGAGGTCTCAGAGCACAAACTCAGTTTGTGGGAACAGTTCTATTTTTAAGCAAGAGAGAATGGCTTCCTGCTTTGTTATATCTGATGTGCATGTGCTGTTGTGAATACTTGGAGTTCAGAATCCTTTAACCCTTTTTTCGGCAAAGTCCCTACTTACCCTGGCTATATATTTTATGGTAATTTATTAAATTATCTTTTCCTATTCTGAAAAAGTGTTACTTTCTCTTTTGTAAGAAATACACACAAGATAACAGAATTAAAACTGATTAGGAGGGTATAAACAAGATGTTTAGGTATCACAGAAATGGGCATCTACATACAATCCCTAAATAGTGTTGGTAGAACAAGTCCTTTTCTATGGAAATTATATTGTACTACAGACGTTAGGTCTTTATACATATAGTCAAATAGTCCTGGGATTTAAGTAGATTTATTTCAACTCTTTTAAAATTTATCAAAGCACTGAAAATATTTACCGTCACAGATGCAGTATCCTGCACTGTTCCAAGTTTGCTTCAGAAATCTGAAGCAGAGGGGTACAGGAATGCTATGGAGTAACTAAGAAACCATGTATGATAGCCACCTTAGAAACTTGAAATAGACTCTGCATTTTGAGCTTTTAGGGGGAGTTTGAGAGAAAAATAAAAGTGCAATTCAAACTGCACCCTCTTATTAATACCCAGTGCAGCCAACCCTTCATTGCAAGGGTCACCTGAATTCCCTCTCTTGGAAATCTTCATGTTTTCCTGAAATGGATCAAGGATTGTCCAAACAAACCTTCCAGTTTTACAGTGAGTCCAGGGTGTAGAGATATATCATGGAAAAACTGACTATTCCCTCTTTTTTTTTAAAAAAAAAAAAAAAAAAAAAAAGAATCAAACCCACCAATGTTTATTGGGTGAACATGTAACTAAAATATACATTAAAGTGCACCACAAGCCCTATGGCTCTGCAGTACATATTTATGGTGTGTTTTAAATGCACTAGAAGTACTTGGTGGATAGACAGATAATCTGTCCACTCCTATGAAAGAACATTAAGCCCAGATATGCTAATCACCTTTCAAAATTAAGCCTTAAGAAACCTATAAACAGCCGAACTGTTTCTAAAAATTGTTCCAAAACTGAACTTTCCAACACTAACTCTCCATACAGACCATGTTATGACAGAATTATGACCTGCTTCAACTTAAACTGGAATACAATCGGTTATATTGGCACGATAGCTCCAATGGTTTCTATAAGTGGTAGTGCAGTTTCTGGACAAGTCAAAATACTTTAATTTGTTATCCTACCAACTGTACAAGAGACTATATTCTTCATATAGATAGCTAGGTTGAGGTTATAAGAGATGCGGGTTATCCCATATTGTCATGCAAGAGACATTAGTTTGACAGTGACCACATTTTGGAATACCGACAATTTGAGTATTAAATATTTTGCTCAAATGCCTTCCATCAAAGACTTCAAGTCACTTTACTCATATGAATTATCCCATTCATTATTATATAGATGGTGGAACTGAAGTACAGTGATGTTACCTGACCCAAATATATTAAGTCTGTGGCAAAACCAGGAAGCAAAAACAGCATGAACAGGATGTATTTTGTGGAGATTTTCAGGTGGGGAAAACCAAAATGCATCACAAAAATATAATGAGCAAAATCCCAAACTAGTCTCATGGAGAGTATTCTTTTTGTGCAGCAGTGGGAGTGGGTGGCGCAGTCAGAGTATTTGAGCAACTGAAAAGGTTCTGAGGAGTTCTGTGAAATCAAACTTTTGCATGAACTAAATGCTAAAGAGGGATCTAGATTAGTGTCCCATTTTAAATTTTAAAATGGCAACTTTAATCCAAGACAAATATTAATTTAATCCAAGTAATTTAATCAACCTTTAATTACCATATTATCTTGTCTATTTATTAATTTAACTATATTACAAATTGAGGGTGAAATTAATAAACAATGCCTATCTAATGAGTTGTTTTCACGTAACTAATACAAATCAAAGTGTAATCCGATTTACTGTTTGATTTTCAGCCACACTACCATGGGCAAGAACTTTTAAAGAGTCAACTTTACCAAACTGTCGATATGGGAAACCCAGAGAACGAACAACAACTGATTTCCACAATATTTACAACACAGATCACACAACTGTTTTTGTTGTGTAAGTACAACAAAAACAGTTTTCAAATCAAATTATTGGCACTTCAGGGAATTCTATTTCATGAGTCACTACACTGTCAAACAAAAATAGAACAAGCTGGACACAAGCCTTCACCTGGACAGAAAAGCTTTCTGTCAACTGAGTCGAGCATTTTACGCATTCATACTCTCACAAAATGGCTTGAATCAGAAAGGTGCTGAGCCCTCCTTACTTTCATTAAGTCAGCTGGAGCAGAATGGGGGCTTAGATGAGCAGGCCCAAGAGAGTGGGTAGGTATTGGTAATAGGTGGTATTGTCCTTACTGAGGGCGGGAACAAGATTGTACAGAATTACCTCCTTTTCAGAGGTTATTAGTCCAAAGATAATACACATATCTGTTTTTTAAACTAACAGGGAAACTCTAGAATAGACACATTTATGAAGCATATTCATTTTGTGACAGTTTTGCCTATCAACTGATGCACTCTTTTTTCTAAATTGTATTTGGCCCATACTGTGATGGGGAAAACATGTTCAACGAAATCAACCGATTCCCTGTGGAAGCACCTTTATATGCAGTTGGGCACACACTCAAATTCCCAAATCCTTTATGAGTCACTGTTTGACAAGTACTTTCACTTTGTGTTCAAAGCCATGTCTGCATCAAGTGAGGCTATTGCACAAATTCCCTGGCTTTTCACCATCACCTTTGCAAGATGAAATGGTCTCCCAGGAATTGAATTAAAAGTACATTTTAGGTAATGGAAAGAAAATATATAAAAATTAAGTATATTTTTAATGCTTCTTGAATCAGCTCAAACTATTCCACTGAGGTAATTCTGTGGACAATATTAATTATCTTCCCATATCAGCTACATGGGAAAGGGATTGCACTATACCCCATCAGTGACAATGGAATGTGCACTGTGAGTTTGCCCAAATTCTTCAGACTGACAAATATTATGAGACACACAAGATGACTACACACAACTAATGTTATTGATCCTCTCAAGGTAGTCTTCTCTTTTAGTATCAAAAGAAAATTTTCCCTAAGTTGTTTGTTTACTTCTTATCCAAACTTAGTAATACTTTAGTCCTGTGACTAACAATATCCAATATAGCCATTTTCATCCTGAAAGATGTCAAAGTTTACTACCTTAATCATCAACCACAAGTGGTCAGATTCCCTGTTTTAGTTTTTATGCTATGCAATTTGCCCTACTACTGTATCATGCAGGGGAACAAATCAAGACAGACTGAGGGAAGACTATCATCTTTTTAATTACCAATGCCTCTTCCTGCAGTACTGGTGCATTCCTTCTAGCCCCTCCATCCCACCTAAACCCATTTAGCTCATACAGTCAAACAGTAGCACAGCAGGAAAGCTGCTGGCTGAAGCGATCCTCAATTATGGACTAAACTTAGTTTCACTGTTTCAGATGCAATAGGACAATCTGAAACCAGACCCAAAGTTAAATGGCCAGAATATAAATTTAGTGGCACCACATGCATGTGTGCACACTCAAGAATTTTATTATGCATTACATTATGCATTTTTGGTAGTCTGAAGCTGTTACTGGGATTGGCTGATTTTACAATGTTACACAAATATCACCCAATCACCTCAGAGTCAGACCGGACCTCTTCTGCGGCTGGATGAGATTCATCAACTGCTGTGGGATCGTTGCTGTGTCCTGACATACCTGAAAACGAAATATGTTGAGCATGCATTAATTCTTATGCAAGTGATTAGATGTTGGCCCTCACAGACATTGATGATGAAAAATAGTGAACTTTCAGAAAACATTAATGCCATGCTCCTTCTGTGTTAAAATGTAATTCTTCTAAATTCACTATAGCTGATGATATAGATATAGTGGAATATGATATATATCATATATCATCAGATATAGATATATATATATATATATCATCAGATATAGATATATAATATATAATAAGATATAGTGAAATATGATGATATAGATATATAAGATATAGTGGAATATCTTATAAAAGTCAAAGGGACAGTAACAACCACCAATTTTTATCAGATTAATTAGTTTGATCTCTTAGAACAGGAGTGGCCAACCTGAGCCTAAGGAGGAGCCAGAATTTACCAATGTACATTGCTAACGAGCCACAGTAATGTCAGCAGACCCTCCATCAGCTTCCCCAAGCTCCTAGTGCCCCCCACCCAACGGCAGCCCTGATAATCAGCACCTCCCCGTTCCTTTCCCTACATCCTGTATGTCAGCTGTTTCATGTCATGCAGGAGGCTCTGGTGGGGAAGGAGTGAGAGCAAGGCAGGCTCAGGGGAGGGCATGGGAAGAGGTGGAGTGGGGGCAGAGCCTGTGGCAGAGCCAGGGGCTAAGCAGTAAGCACCCCCCAGCACATTGGAAAGTTGGCACCTGTAGCTCCAGCCTCAGAGTCGGTACCTATACAAGGAGCCGCATATTAACTTCTGAAGAGCCGCATGTAGTTCCAGAGTCACAGGTTGGCCACCCCATCTTAGTAGCTAGATATGATCATAAGCACATTACAGGTATCCAAGACAGAGAGAATCTGCATGATTTTGGTGTCCACCATCTGGGAAAACCACATAAAACATTAAGGTTCAGTCTACACAGCAATGTAAGTCCATGATTAATAGAAATCGAATTGGCCAGACACTTGGTTTGTTAAAATAGGGCCTGAGCACCTACACTTCTTTGTAATCCCAGGTTGGGAACTGTCGAATCATAGGTCCCAACTGGAGGCTCCAGAACCTACATTGCATTATGTGGGCCCCAGTCCAGTCACCCATATCCCAGATTCCCTAGCACCCTCCTAAAAAGTGACCACTCTAGCACTTTGTTCATGGTACAATGTGACAAAACTGGATTGTTCACTAAACTGGCCTGTCCTGGACAAAGAAAGTCAGCCATGGGATTGTGGGATACTTTTTGCCAACTGCCAGAGGACGATTCCAGTGGGGCTGCGTCTGCACTGCAAAGATATAAGGCTGGTCCTGGCTTGATGCAGACTCAGACCTTCCACTCCCATGGGGTCCTGAAGGATCTGGGTCTGAGCCCTGGATTAGCAGTAGATGTGTGTAGACAGAAAAGGGGGATTAGGCTTGAGCCAGAATTCAAACCCCTGGTCTTACATTCATGTATAGACATACCTTACGATATTTTGAGGTAATAAGGGTTTAAGGCCATGTCTACTCTACAAACTTATATCAACCCAAGGTATGTTGGCATATAGCTGCTGTAGTTAGTACATCACTTGTGCACATGCATATCTGACTCCCTTGGTCAGCGAAGCATGCACTCACTAGAAGTGCTTGTCGATGCAGAATGTGGTGCACCATCGACAGGCATCCCGCTGTGCAACTCCCCACTGTCAGCACACTGACTTTCGGGAAGTTTTGTCAATGCCTGATGGGGCAAAATGAGTTATGCAGCAGTGACTGGGAGCATGCAATCAATTTCTCAGTTTGCAATTATCTCCATCCCATAATGGTATCAATATCCCATAATTTTCACAACTTATTTTCAAAATCCCACAAACCCACATGGTCCTCCTGGCTGTCCACCATCTCTGACAAAAGAATAGAGCCTGCACAGCTCTGCATTTTTGTCATGAACTTTGCAAGCACAGGGCGTACAATCCTGCAGCATTTCCAGAGCTGCAAAAAGAACCAAATGAGCGGGAAGCATGAGGATTCCTTAGACAGACTGCTGTGGGACGTAAAGAGAACTAATTCAAGGTCATTGGCAGCATTCACCCAGCAGCTGCAGATGGTGAAGCACTGATTCTGGGCCTGAAAATTTAGCACTGACTAGTGGGATCCTATCATAATTCCTAGCTCCGTCCACTGAGCTTGGCCCAGGTTTCCAGCACAGGGACACAAAAATGAGAACTGTACTGACAGCTGAGAAGCAAGTGGGATTGCACTGTGAAAATTTGGAATACCCAACTGCTACTAGTCATTCGGGAATCAATTTGGAGTAGGGAAATCTACCGTGGGGGATGCAAGTGCGCAAGGCCTTTCATCACATTCTGCTACACAGGAGACTCTTGGCAATATGCAGGACATAGCTGTGAAGCCGTGCACTATGGGGTTCCCAAACTGCAGTGGAGAGACAGATGACACGCATATCCCTACTTTGGCACAAGATCACCTTGCCACTGAGTACATCAACAGAAAGGGCTACTTCTCTGTGGTTATGAAAGTATTGGTGGATCCCCAGGAATGCTTCACCAACATCAACATGGGCTGGCCAAGAAAGGTGCATGACATAAAAATACAGGACTGTTCAGAAAGCTACAAGCAGGGACTTTCTTTTCAGACCAGCAGATTACCATCGGGAATATTGAAATGGCAACAGTGAATCTGAGAAACCCAGTCTACCCCAGCTCATGAAGCTGTACACCGGCCACCTTGACAGCACCAAGGAATGACTGACCGACTGGCTCAGCCAGTGCAGAATGACAGCTGAATGTGCTTTTGCTCATTTGAAGAGTCAATGGTGTTGTCTACTCATAAGACTGGACTCCAGTGAGAAAAATATCCCAAAGGTTAAGGCTGCCTGTCATGTCCTTCATAATATCTATGAAAGAAATGGGCAAAGGGTCCATGCCTGTATGATAGAGATGATAAAGGAGCACTCAAGGGCAATAAGGCCATTGCAGAGAAACTAAATGAATTCTTTGCATCCGTCTTCACAGTTGAGGATGTGAGGGAGATTCCCAAACTTGAGTCATTCTTTTTAGGTGACAAATCTGAGGAACTGTCCCAGATTGAGGTGTCAGGACCAGATGGTGTTCACCCAAAAGTTCAGAATGAACTCAAATGTGAAATTGTAGGATTACTAACTGTCATCTGTAACCTGTCATTTAAATGGGCTTCTGTACCAAATGACTGGAGGAAAGCTAATGTGATGCCAGTTTTTAAAAAGGGCTCAGAGGACACCCCAGCAGTTATAGGCCGGTAAGCTTGACTTCAGTACCAGGAAAACTGGTTGAACACAGTAAAGAACAAAATTGTCAGAGACAGAAATGAACATAATTTGTTGGGGAATAGTACCCCCCTTCCCATAGCTGGAGTTTGTTAAAATGCAAATTCTTCCATTTCCTGCACTCTTCTCCCCCCACCAACTGTCTTGATGGTTCTGTTTATTACAGCGGTTCTCAAACTTTTGAGAACCGCAACCCTTTTTTGCGTTTGTGAGCGGCGCTGCAGACCCTTGTACGCCCACCAAAAAGCCGCCGAATTGATTACTTCCGCATTCATCGGCTTTTCGGCGGACATGCCGAGCGCTCCCGAAATAGCTCAGCATGTCCGCCGAAAAGCCGCCGAATGCGGAAGTAATCAATTCAGCAGCTTTTCAGTGTCGGCAGGAGCTCGCGACCTCCCTGGGAGCTCACGGCAACCCCCCGGGGGATCGCGACCCCCCGTTTGAGAACCACTGGTTTATTACTTCCATGTAAATTGAGATACACACACAATCCTTTGTTTACAGTAGGCCTGTTTAACAACCTTTTCCAAGGCAGGGCTGCCTGGTTTTGAACAAGTATCACCATATGGGGGAATTCACAACTATAAACATAACGTTGCTACATACATTTTACCATATTACTGATCAGTGAGTTGTGTGTTCAGATGATCTCATCAGGTATTTTGTACAAAGACTATAACATGCATAAGGGCATAAATACAGGGTGCTTTGAGTCGCAGAGTACATTAGCTGAAAAGAGAGACAAAGTTAAGTAGAGGAGAAACTGAAGGGAGAAAGAAAGAAGAGGTGTAGAAGGAGACTGGTGGGATGAAGGTGAAGAGAAGAGACTGACGAAACTGCGACAAATATCCAATCAGCAGAGAGAAAAAACATCCAGAGCAAAAGCAGCAAAAACCAGCCAGATACTCATAACAGTGTCCAAAGTCCTAGCTGCAGCTGTTTTTCTCTACTCCTGACAGCTCAGTTTCATGTTGGCTTCTCTTGTAAGTTTCTCTTCCCCACGCTCGCTAGGCTGTGATGAGGGCAGTATGGGGAGGTATCTACCCTCGAAAGCAGACTAAACTTGCAAACTAAAACTGGGTTCAGAGGTCAAGGTAGATTCTTCACCAGTCACTTGTAATGAAGGTTATAAAGGTCAATTACATCCTGCAGTCACCTCCACTGAGGGCATAATTTAAAGACATGAACATAAACCCTATTTACACTGATGTAAATCAGTGGAACAGTAGACACTTCTGCATTATGCATAAATAGAAAATGAACGCAGATTTCTCTTAACTATGTTGTCTGTATGGCCTAACAAGAGTTAAACACTTGCTTTTGATGCTAAAGCAAGCAAACAGCTAATACACACAAGGAACAGTTCTGTAGATGTAGAGTAATGTAGTGCTATTTTTACATGATCATAAGAGAACTGCACTTGAGAACTATAACCTGAAAAAATGTCCATATAGCTGAAACCTACAAATGATACTGCACTGTTTGAACAACCTGTGAGGTAGACAGCTGATCTCGAAAAAAATAAATCAAGACTGCCAATACTCTTTGATATAATGAAAGGTATAGAGCAAGCCTCCTACCATTCCACATTTACTTACTTTCACATCAGATACAGAAAATCCCAGTTAAATAAAGCAGCACTAGTTATCTTCATATCACATTTCAACTTTCCAATTTGTGTTCAATCTTTTATTTACATAAAATCTAATCATGAGTAGTCAGGTGGTCCATGTCATGTGTAAAGTAATATAACAAGCAAGATATAGAAAACCTGGGGAAATAAATAATATTACGTTGAGCTAACTCATTACCTTATTTCAGAAAGGTAAATAGAATTATGCAAGATCACCTACAGAATGAGCAGCATTCATGACAAAAGCAAGAAGAATACTAGCTTCATTCAGAACTGTCTTTGGAAGCAAACCAAGGCTTATTTTTGCTCCGACTGACCAAAAGCCATACGAACTATTTCAGTAAGTTATGCAAATTGGTACTTGCAGACATGAAGGACTTATCATTAGGTGATCACTACATAAGTGTCCCCACACAACTCTGCTAATACTTCACTTTTGACCTTCAATATTTCTGCCATGTGTGAACGTCTTTAATGAGGATAAATTTCCACTAGGGATTAGAAGACTAAGACTACAAATCCAGAGATGTTAACTCTGCCATGCTGTGTGACCTTGGCCAATCTCTGCCTGAATTTTACTGCATGTAAAAAGGGTGTTTTGGGTGATACTTACCTCATTTATAGCCATACTCCAACCACATACGTTTAATTTAAATAGAAAATAATCAGAGCTCTCCCATTCAAACAAGAGGTTCGCTCTTAATCTAGTCTTTTTTGAGAGAGGTGGGGGAGTAAGTGATTGACACACATTGCAGTGAGGAAGACTGGATTCCAAACCACTTCTTTTTTCTCTTTAAGGACGCTGATCACCAACTTAAAACAGACTTCACTAATGCACAGATTACCCAAATTGGAAATACAGTACTACCTCTCTGGCTGAATGGTGCTTGTTACACAGCATATTTTCATTTGACATTATTTTCTTGATCTGCTGTGCAAAGAGCATGTAACACTGTACCTAACAAACTTTGTAAGTACTAATGCTAAGTGACTGATTATCTCATCCCTACGTCATTAGATTGTTCAACCTTTCTCATAAAAAACTGAGTAATGCTGAAAAATGTTTTCCTCTGTGACTTTAAGTTTCAGATATTTAAATTTGCATCTTAGAGTCCATTCTTCAAGTGCCTGTTGTCCAAGCTAAGCAGGGCTCCTATAATCTACCTTCTCAATAAACACTGGCCTGCCAAGACTCTCCAAACACAATAAGACCCCCATTTACACTGCAAATACAATAGTACCAAAAGGAGCAGTAACAATAAAATTGTCCACTGACATGATTAAAACACATTTCAGTTGACAGTATAGATGGAACCTAAATGCTTCAGATGCCATCTGAATTCCTAAAATGAGGCATCATTTAACACTGTCCAGGACAATCATGTTCTCAGACACTGGTGTATTTTCAAGGTAAACTGTGTCTAAGTACTCTAAAAAAACTTGAAAAGTATTAGCTTTCGAGAAAGATTATAGCTTTTTTCTTATTTTAAAAGACTGTCAGAAGAAATAAAAATTTTGGCTGTCCTATGGATTTTTAGCAAGTTCATATCCCTACTTCATCTGAGCCACATCTATCAGCCACCTGCTCTGGTTCATTCCACTGTAGATAGCCAACCTAATTTCATTGGAGAACACACCCTAACTACCTAGCAGATATAAAAAAAAGAGCATACTGCCACTTGGTTGAATGAACTGGTAATACTGTGATTGATACCCAAATACTCCTGAACAACTAGAGCACAAACAATTTGCAATTCCAGAAGGATCAGTCACTTCTTCCTACCTAATGCATGTCAAACACAGGCCAACTAAAAATAATGTACTGCTATCCAACTTCATCCTCTCCCAGTCACTGCCCATCTCTCCTTCACATATAAAAGTTGAAACCCTCAGCCTGCACTAAAATGGCTTTTGAACAATAAGCTGTTGAGCTATGAACTACAAAATAATTTCTTTCTTTAGCACACTCCAGTCATGAGTGCAAAACCACTACTTGGAAAGATCACTGGTTCTGAAAGCACTTCCTAGGCCACAAACAGGGCTGGCTCTACACACCAGTAGAGGAAGCACATGCTTGGGGCGGCACATTATAAGGGGTGGCATTCCGGCCAATCTTAGGGCAGCACATTCCGGGCTTTGGGTTTTTTTTTTTTTTGGTTTGTTTGGGTTTTTTTGCACGTTTCTGCAGCATTTGGCTGTTGTTTTTTGCGTGCTTCGGTGCTTTTGCTGCTTGAGGCGGCAAGAGAGCTACAGCCAGCCCTGGCCACAAAGATATGAATAAAATCTTGGATGATATTCCTATTTGAAATCATGGATGATCCTCCAGAAGGACACAGACCATTTAATGCTATACAGTATTCCCCTGTCCCTCACCCCATTTTGTCACTTTGTAAAGTTCCTCAATAGGTCTGTAAAACAAAACCAATATTTGTTTTGCATCTTCCCTGAGGTTCTTCCTGCCAGTGAAATCAGAAGGTGTGCTGTATGTTAGCTCGGCTGTGACTAGTTTCCAATTTTTCATTCAAGAAGCATCCCACTTTCTATATGGTTATAACTAGAATCTCAATCACAAGAGTGCTCCCTATGTCTTCCAATACATGTGAGAAAACCGCAGGATTTCTGAGCAAATGGAAGGTGACAGATGTCGGCAATTCCAACCCCTTACAGGAGCTAGGAAAGTGGAGAGGAAAGTAAAGGACTGAAGTACAATGGCCTAACACCACCACAATGCAATATCAGAACTCTTCACCCTGATATGCGACTCCACCTGATGACAAAACGGCTTTCTAGCTCTTCGAGAGTATGAGTCTTGCACACACAAAAATTTAAACTTTTATTTAAACTGAAAACTATCAACAAGAACTGGTCATAATTTCCTCAATTAGCCATTAAAAAAACATACAAGAAGAGAGAAAGTCTCATTTAAATGGACTTTTGAAAAAGTTAACATGCCTTTCACACTGCTGCAAATTATGGCTTGTATCATTTCCTCTTGATGCTTTCCACACTTCATTTCTTGTTGCCCTGTAATCAATGTGGTAAGTGGCTTTTTTCTTGTGGTTAAACAATGTGTGGAAACAAAGGATCAAAACAAAACACTATTTTAAAAATCTTGTTTTTTTCTTTTCACTTACGTTTATTTCATTTTTAATGAAACCACCAGTTAAACACCCATTTATTCAATCATTTCAAACAAGCTGTAGATGCCAATTATTACTGAAAGTTACAAGGCGGTAAAAGTTGGCTAAAAATAAAAACTAACAGGGAATACTAACATCGCTTAAGAGCCAGAGTCCCTCTGCAGCTGACCCCTGCGCTCGCGGGCTGACGGTCCCTGGGGGATAACCCGGGAGTCGCCGATGGCAGCCCGGAGAAGGGAAAGTGTCTCAGGATCAAGCGTTCGCTGCTGGCAGGCGTGCAGCGGTGACGGGGAGCGGGACCTACCTTCAGGGAAGCGCCGCCGCTGGGAGCCCGGCTCCCGTGAGTCCCGCACCGGCACCTGGGGCGAAGGACGCGGGACCGGGACCGGGGGCAGGCGGGTCCCGTTTCGGACAAGGAAGCAGCTTCCCGGCCTTGGCGCCGAGACGTGACACGTACACGGCACAGGGTGGGCGGGCGCTGCGGCCCGGTTCCCCGCCCACGAGCTGCGCCCTGCGCGGTCAGCAGCCGCCGTTCGCACCAGAGCTGGGAGCCGCCACCGTCCCCCCGGGAGGCTTCCAGCCTCCGAGCCCCGCACACAGCGCTGCCCAGCCCCCGCCACCCGCTCTCACCTGCCGGCGGCGCCGCTGCCCGGCCCCCGGTCCTGCTCCGCGGTGGGCGGGCGAGGGACAGCAGCTGTCGCGCCCGGCGGGGGATGGGGCGGCTCTTATGGGCAGAAAAGGCTCCGATGCCAACGTCTGCACCTTTATTTCTTCCTTCTCCGGCACCAGCGGCAGCCGGAAGTGCTTGGCCGGAAATGGGGCAGCGGTGGCCTCTCTATGGCCATGACGTAGAAGAGTCACTCTAGCCAACAGTGTCCATTTCTATGATGTCGCTACGTCCCCGCAGCAACCATAGCAACGACATCCGGGGCTAACAGCAACGCCCCGCCCCTTCCCCGACTTCTGCACCGGCCCGTGGGCTCTGCAGGGGACGGGAAGTCGGGGGATGGCTACGGCCGCACACCGAGGAGTAGCCGGGCAGGGAGCGCGGCGCAGCCTCCCTCGCCCCGAGAGAAGAGCAGGGGCGGGCGGGGGTGCTGGGCGTGGCCCGGGGAGTCTCGCGCTGGCGGCCGGGCGGGTTCCTGCCGGTCCCGTCTGTGTCGCCGCCTGGCTGCAGCGCTGGGGTCAGCCAGGCTGAGCGGCGCCCCTGACCCGCAGGGCAGCGAGTGAGCTGCTCCGTCTCGCAGGGCCCGGGCGCCGCCCCGCGGGAGGCGCTGAGAGGCGCAGAGGGGTTGGACTCCCCGCCCTCTGGTTCCTTGGCGGGCTGGGGGACGGGCCCTTGCTCCGCTCCCACAGCCTCTTCCTCTTCTCCCTTCCGCGTGGGGGGAAGATCCGCGCTCGTCCGCGGACAAGAGCGGTTCGTCCCGTTCGCAGCGTGGGCCCAGTGGCTGCAGGGCTCTCCAAGTCTCCAGGTTACTGTCGGCACCTCCTTGGAAGACTCAAGGGTTTTGGGTTTTTTCAACCTTTTATATTTTTTAGCCGTTTTTCTGTTTATTTTCTAACCTACTGCCCGCCCCCCAACCCCGGGTGCTTCTCCCTATCGCGGGGAGGGGAGAGACAGCACCCTGCCCTACATATATATTTACATACAGCCAAGCAGGGGACCCCAACTCCTGTCCCCCAAAATTAATTAAGGTGAGTTGGCAACATAACATCCCTTTGATGCTTAAATGAAATTCTGGGGGCCTGGGGCTAGGTAAATGAAAGAAATTCTGCTAATGTGATTTCTCTCTCCTTCTTTTAGTGGCCTGATATGAAGAAAACAGTTGGCCTCAGAGGAACCTGGTGCCAGCAGCAAAGTCTTTCCTAGGGTTTTGTATGAGAGTGAAGTTAGCACTATGGAATGGTCCTGCACAAAAAGATAACAGACAGCTCTGCGTTTATTAAAAAAATGTTTATCCATACAGGAAAGGGCAGTGCAGGCCACTTTCTTATTGACTATGTTCTCTTCTTTGAATTGGTTCGTAGGTGTGGCTAGGGATTATAACGCACCAGAAATAAATCAGCGGGACTGAAAGGTTTTTATATCCATGTCAATGAAGTAATCTTTCCCATCCACCCACCCCCTTTACTTTTTCAGTCTTTCGGTATGGGGGAGCGTGAGGGCAGTTTTCTAGAATGAACCTGAAAGGAACTGTATTAATTTGAATAAATTCTCACCTAGTTTTTAGGCTCCTCTTTCTAGATAAAGACATTCAAATAAGTAACTTAGGCTAAATTGCTATTAATGTACTGATAGTATCCAGGAAGATACCAGTGACTTTACTACATCAGAATTCACAATGTGAGGACTGTGACATCAGTATATATACTTGAAAACTAACCTAATTAAAAAAGCTGAAAGGACTAGAAAGAGTGTTTGTGTGTGTGTGCTTATTTGTAAAAGAGTGTGGGATATCATGGCAGAGACTTCAGTGGATCCCTCATCTTTACCTGTAATAAGGAAAAAGAAAAGTTTATCCATTGAGGAAAAAATTGACATAATAAATGCTGTGGAAAGTGGCAAGAAAAAAGCAGAGATTGCAGCAAAATATGGCATAAAGAAAAATTCATTGTCTTCAATTATGAAGAATAAAGATAAGGTTCTAGAAGCCTTTGAAACTTTACGATTTGACCCTAAAAGAAAAAGACTAAGAACAGCTTTTTATACAGATCTGGAAGAGGCATTAATGAAGTGGTACAGAATTGCTCAGTGCTTGAATGTACCAGTAAATGGCCCAATGTTGCGTTTCAAAGCTAATGATTTTGCTCAGAAACTTGGACATAGTGATTTTAAGTGCAGTAATGGCTGGCTTGATCGTTTTAAATCAAGATATGGTTTAGTATTCAGATCTCAGTCTATAGAACCTGTGGCTACTAAAGCAGATACTTTAACTGTTTGGTACCAAAATGTTCTTCCTTATTATTTAAATGATTATCAGCCAAAAAATGTGTTTAATGTAAAGGAGACTGGATTGTTTTATAGAATGTTACCCAATAACACCTTTGCATTTAAAGGGGAAACTTGTTCTGTTGGCAAACTAAGCAGAGAGAGAATAACTGTAGTGGTTGGTGCAAATATGGATGGCTCTGAGAAACTTCCTTTGCTTGTTATTGGCAAAAATAAAAATCCACACTGCTTTAAAGATGTAAAGTCACTGCCTGTGGATTATGAGGCAAATGATATGGCATGGATGACCTCAGAAGTGTTTGAACAATGGATGCATAAACTTGATGAGAGATTTCAAGCACAGCAGCGGCGAGTAGTATTTTTTGTTGACTCTCTTCCAGCTCACCCAGAGGTAAAAGATCTAAAGTCTATTGAACTGGTGTTCTTTCCTCCATGCTTATCATCCAAATTTATAGCTATGAAACAGGGAGTTGTAAGAAGTCTGAAAGTCAAATACAGGCATCGTTTTATCAAGAGATTTGTAGACTGTGTAAAAGGTAGTAAAGAGTTTACATTAACTCTACTTGATGCAGTTGATATGTTGCACCTATGCTGGAGGAATGTAACTCCAGAGACTGTTGTTAAGAGTTACAAAGAAGCAGGATTCAAATCACAAACAGGGGGAAATGATGACACAGATATAGAGATTGAAAGTGGTTTAGATTTGATTGCGCATGCATTGGCAGCTGGGGTAGAGTTTCCAGAAGGTTTATCTTTGGAGGAATATGCAGCTTTGGATGATGACTTGGTAACATGTGAAATGCCAACAAATAATGAAATTATATGGACCAAAGAAAGCACTTCAGTTAAAACTGATCTGTTTGTTTATGATGAAGAGGAAGATGAAGGTGATGGATCTCCAGGAATTGAACAGCCTTTGCCATCAAAAAATGAGGCACTGACTGCTTTAGATACTCTTCGAAGGTTTCTCAGAAGTCAACACATGAATGATTCTCTTCATAATTCCCTAGCAGATCTAGATAACTTTATTCAGCATACAGCATCTAAATGAGGGTATATCCAAGTACGAAATCACTTAAATGGAAAAATTAGTTATTTAGCCAGTTAAAACCAAATAAAAATCTGCAGCATGGTTCTGTGGTTTGCTTTGGAAACATATGGAGGTATGATGAATAAAAATTTAAAATAATAAATCTCTGAACTGAGGTCTATGGGGATGGTAAAATAAAACTGGGTGGGGAGGGGGATATCCAGCCTTTGCATATTCTTGACCTTTTTAACTTGATAATTGTGGAATGTACAAGAAAAGTAAAAAAATGATTTTCCAGTTCATAAATGTAGGCAGATATTGAACTGGCAGTTTGTTCCCTTTTTATTGCCCCCAACCCCTTCCTCCTACACACATGAGTAGTCCCACTGAAGTTAGGGGAAGTCTGTATAGTATTTCAGTAAAGACTGATAAGATTTGGCCTTAGGAATTTTACTCTGTTTTAAAATCGCCCCTCCCCCCAAGTTTGAGCTCTTAGATAACTAAGATTTTTATTGTAATGTAGAACTATCTTCTTGCTAAAGAATCTTAGTGATGATATGTAGATATCAGACTGTTCTTTTTTTTAATAAGAAACAGTGAAAAATTGGTGCTTGTTTTATTTTTAAAAGATATGTTTGTCCTGGATCTCTATCAATAGCACAACCATGCACCAATGTTTAAGCAAATTTAAACAAACATGACTCCGTGTGATGGGTTATACATCAGAGTTCAAACCAGAAACCCACTTAACTCCATTTCAACCTCTTGATATCTGAAATTTGGGTTTGATGTAGACCCTTCTATACTACTTCTATATTTTTCTGTGATAAATAAAATACTTTATAATCTAATCCTAAATTATATGCATTTTAAATCTCACAAAACTCTTGTATTTGCTGTACTTAGTAACAGTATTGATATAAGCCAAGTAAAGTACTTACACTTGTATTTGTGAAATATGTAATATGGAGGCTTTATCTATACTAGGATTTTATGAACAAGTGCAAACTCATAATGTACATACGGTTTGAACTGGTGCAATTTACAATGTGGTAAAGTACATTGTACTCCTAAATTGAGTTAGTAGAGACATGTCAGAGTGCAGCTACATGAGTGGCTAAGATCCAACTGTAGATGAGGTCTAGCATTTGTAAAACTTAAAACAAAAACAAAATGTTCATTTTTAAGCATATTGTAGATATATTTTCTTTATCAAAATATTTTGTTTTTTAAAGTCAATAACCGTTAAGTTTTTCTGATTTTTGAGAAAATACTGTATTTTACAGAAGCACTTCGGAAAACCTAAGTTATGTAGACTCCATTGATGGAACTAGCATCTAAATCTTACCCTGTTTTTTTTTTAAAAAATTCTTGGTTACTTAAATGTTCAGTTTGGAAATTAATAGTTTGAGTAAGACTATATTTATTTTACATTTGCAGGATACTGTATCCAATTGTAAATATAATGTTTTCTGGTAGCAAGGATGTATCAAAATGTTATCTTACAAATCATGATGTTCCCATGTGACAAATTTGCTATGGCTAAATTGCATGAATTTTTCATGAGAACTGTGGTCTACAACAATATTAATTTATCTGCATTTTGGTTTCTTGTTACAAGATTACTAAGAGTTCTATTAAAAAAAAAAAAAAAAGATTGGGCTCCTTTTCAGAATGACAAATACAGTCAACATCTTACCCAGAGATTTATAGATTGTATAGACAATGTATCCCACTCCATCATTCTCTTAGAATGCTGTTGGAAGAATATAGATTTTTGTGGTTTGTAAATTGGGAGGATATGTTGTGTCAGTCACTAAATGCTTTAGACCCAACAATTAGAAAGACTTAGCTTCCATAAGAAGTAATGTTATTTTAAAGCTACAGAAAATGAAATGTTAAATATCATAAAACCTGTGACTAATTTTCCTTTAATATTATTGTGACTTGAAGCTTATCAAATACTTTGTTGATACATGTTTACCTTAGTTTGGCTCCAATTAAAGCAAAATTCCAGTGGCCCTGATTCTGCAAGCCAATCTACCTAGCAGAGCCTGCAGCCGTGACCCATTGATGTCATTGGGTCTCCAGGTGGGTGCAGGGACCACATGCTTGAAATGCCTGGCTAACTAAAGAGCCTGACCTTGCTTTCTTCTAAGTCAATGGCAAAACTTGCATTAACTAAATGGCACAGGCTTGCATCCTAAATAGTGAAGATGAATTATCTTTATTGCCAGATGTAAAAAGTGAGCAATGTAAAGGAGGCATGAACACAACAGAATTTTTATTAACTCAAGATCTTGTGGAATAGTTGGAATCTTTGGAAACAGATACAGAAGATCAGGAGAAATTGAAATAAAAGCAGGTCTGTGAACAACTAAACAACCAAAGATAATTGACAGCAATAGGCATTATAATGTTTTACTGAAATAATTTTATGCAGAATAGTACCTTTGAAGATCTTATAATTTAAATTTTTTGCTATTTTGTGCAGGGGTAATGTGTGACAAAGGGAAATATCAGAAATTTAGGGACTTCAAAGGTCTGAGTTTATTCATGCTAACAAAACAAGGCAGGAGCAAGAAATAACATTACTTCGGCCTTAGACATTGAAAGTGAACTGTAAAACTTATTTTAAAAAACCTCTCGATTCCATATTTTTGATATAGTATGTTTTAGAACTCAGTATTTTCAAATCTCTTTTTTTCATGTTGACGCCAGCTGGAGAACTTTTACAATGAAATATTTTTGCAGTTAACCAGTGTTAGTTATATTAACATTGACGCTGACACTATTGAAATTTGGAAGGAACTGAATGCGAACTTAAAAAGATAAATAAGCAATGACAGAGTTAAATTACAAGCATTAAAAAAATGAATGGGACAAGCACTATCTCCAGCTCATTTTCTTGCAAATATTCTCAGTAGTTGGTACCAGGGTCAAACCTTTGCTGATGTTTTAAAGAAAGTCACACCAGTGAACCAGTGGAAGTCACTTAAGCACTTGGATTCAGAGACCTGTTAATGTGATAATCTCACTTTTAACAGCAGTAGGTCTTTCTGTCGGTGTAGAAAGAGTATTTTCTTCCTTTGGACTAATTCATTCAAAATTGAGAAATCATTTGGGACCTGAAAAAGCAGGAATGCTTGTTTTTCTTTTCCAGATTATGAAGAAACATTAAATTGAAGGTGAAAACAACTGAGTTAGCTGCAGAAACCAATATTTTAAATTTCTCATGTAGACCTGGCTGACAGTTTAATTTTTTGTTCTTTTTTAAAATTTCATTTAACTATTTTAGTTAAAAACAATTTTAACAAAAACAAACCTGATTTTGAAAAACTTTAATGTTTAAATTCAACAATTCATATGCTTGTTTTGTTAAAATATTATGTTTGCTGTTGAAGAAACAAATCCAGAATCCATAACATTGTTTTAGTTAAATAAAACAATTTAAATGTCTGTCTGGTGATGTTCTCCTAATACAGCATGGCAAGAAAATCCTCCAAATATTAATGTTTACCCCGTTGAATTGGAAATAGTTCACCTCCCAATGATTTCATAAATACTTCATTTACCTGTGGTAATTGAAATAACCCAACAATCATTAGTTTTACAGCTAAATCAGAAAATGAATCTGAAAAATTTTCAAAATAAATCACTTTAAAAATGAATAGTGTGTACCTTCTAAAAATTAAACCTACATCTATCTCTGACTTGTGAAGAATATGTATTAAGGTTATAACAACCAACAAGAATGCACTTTTATGTAGAAATTCATGATTAAATCAAGTCTTCCTTAGTACTTAAATCAAATCCACCCTGAAATGAACAAAGTAAAGAAACAATATTTGTGGTGCTGTGGAAACTAAATTAGATTTTTCAAACTCCACCTCTAGTGAGCTTGATGCGGTTAGTTGCACATATAAGGAAATGTGGGTTTTTCTTTTAAATATGTTATCTCTGGTTTTCTCTATTAGTGCAATTGACTTCTTTATAAAGGTCTAATTTTTTCAAGTAGTAAAATCATTTAAAATCACATTCTCTCAGTAACCCTAGCTGTCCTATAAAAACCCAGTATCCTGTCCAAACTGTTATGTGAGCAGTACGGTTTTCCAGCCACACCTTAAGTAGCTGAAGATAAACTTAGATGTCCCAAAATAATATTGCTTAAATGTTTCTTGAGTCTTTTTTAGATCATGGTATTTCTCATTTGATCCTCTCATCTACAACCCTGAATTCAAAACAGCTCAACTTTTTTTTTTCCTCTTTGCCTATAGTCAATTCTATATTAAGTTCTACACTATACTACATAGACAAACAGGGTTATAACTATAAATATATTAGATATTAAGGGTCAGATTTTTAAAGGCATTTAGATGCTTAAAAATCTGATTCTACCAGCCTAATTCTTTTATTGTTACTTAAATTGAGTGGTATCTTATCCATGCGTACTCCCTTTGAAATCAAGGGCAGTACCTTCAAAATAAGGCCCCAGTCCTGCAAAGATTTGTGTGTATTTAAATTTAAGCATGCAAGTAGTCCCGCAGGGTTAACTGAGACCGAAGTCTTGTGGAAAAAGTAGGGTGTGATTGTGTAATTAGATTGTACCATAATGCACATAGGAGTTGAATTAAGATGGCACAGATAACTTTGAATCTCGCATTTCCAAACTTTCAAATGCTGGATTTCATAACTTAAAGCCCTCACTTAGGAAAGCATTCCTTTTAAGTAAAGCATCTAAACATGTGCTTTAAGCACATACTTCAGTCTCTAAGACTTGAACCTAATACTATTATTATTTAGCTCTTCTACAATGATTTTCAGAGACAAACAAGCATTTAACCTGAGGATCTGCAGTACAACCTTGCAAAGGGGTGAAATTATTTTTCACATATTACAGATCAGGAATCTGACCCAATTACTTTTTAAGATGGACTCATTCTATTTCAATCTTTGTCATTAGTCTTCAAGGTAGTAGTATCATAAGAATTATCAGAAATGGCTGAAAATTGATTTTCAAATTGCATTATAAAAATCTTAGGTTGCTTGCAAATTAATGAATGAACGTGCTTTGTGTAGTTATAAATTCAAATGTAAACATGTCTGCTACCTAAAAGCTGGAGAAACTCTGGCTTTATATGAAATTACAAGCTTTCCTGAAAAACATCACTTGAAGTTGTACTTAGTTGTTTGCACTGCATAAATCTTAGCCCAGGGTTCTTCTCATGAAAAGATGAGCCTAAGCTCGTGTGGACTTCAGTATTAGTAGTCCTGGAAGGTCACAGACAAATGAGATACATTTGTGTGCTAAAAACAGCTCGGTCAGAAGAAATTGTAACTATTGTCCGTCACATAATAAATAAGGATATGTTTCCAAAGTGAACAAATAATGCTTTCAAATGAAAACTCTTCATTGTTTTAGAAACCTGTCTCTAGCCAGTGTTGGTGTTTTGTTTAGAGCTCACTTAAAAAGTGGCATGCATCTGATGAAGTGGGTATTAGCCCACAAAAGCTTATGCTCCAATACGTCTGTTAGTCTATAAGGTGCCACAAGACTCTTTGTCTCTTTAACAAAAAGGTAATTCAAGTGTGAGATATTAGCTCAAGTAAATGAGACTTCAGAAGAGAATATATTTCAGCCTGCTTATCTCTGCCTGCTTTAACGTTTTGTAGAGTATGAAAATGTGATGCTGACAGGCATGATGCCAGCTCTTGCTCAGGCTACAGTCATTAGCTAAGAACTAACAAACCCGTAGCAGAGACCAGACCAGTTCACTTGTATGCTAGTTTTTGCTCATAATAGATATGTCTTATAAGAATATTTAGTGTTTGGACTGTATGGAATGCTTGTAAGTTGTTGCATGCATTAATATCACATATAGCATGGAACATTGATATGACAAGAAAATATGTAAGTTTTGCTTTATAACTTTCAAAATGTTTGCTCTGAACTTGTGAACCTAGGGACAGGGATCATCCTGCCATCCAGCCAGGAGGACTATGAAAATGAGATTGGCCATCATGGAACGTGACAATACAAAAGACTGGTTAAGGGCAGTGGCACTAGCAGCAACAGTGCAGAAGTAAGGATGGTATGGTATGGTATTGCCACCCTTACTTCTGTGCTGCTGCCGGTGGTGCTGCCGCTGAGTGCCTGGCCAGCAGATACCATTTTCTGGCCACCCAGCTCTGATGGCAGCACAGAAGTAAAGGTGGCAATATCATGACCCCGCTACAATAACCTTGCAAATCCCACCCCCCATGACTGCCTTTTGGGTCAGGGCCCCTAATTTGAGTAACACTGGTCTCCACTGTGAAACCTATATCATATAGGGTGAAAGTACACAAAAGACCAGATTTCACAGTCCGTGACACGTTTTTCACCGCCATGAATTTAGTAGGACCCTAGTTATACAGCATCAATAGTGGGCAAGAGTACAGAGTCCTCTTAAGGAGCCAGTCGATGCAATGCAATTGTATTGAAAATGAAGAGGGATCCATTCCCTCTCCATGTTAGCTAAAGGCTTTTCATGTATATTTGCAAACAAGGCTGCCACAGTTCTGAAGCTCATCACAGATTCAGTTGTGGTAGTACACAGTGAGGCTAACGGAATAATACTGCAATGAACTGGTGTGTGGAATTGTGGAATTTTTTATTCTGCTAACCTCTTTCTAAGAGAATGAGTCAGATAACCTTACTTTCTAGTAGCCACTGTTTGGGCTCTGAATCCTTCATTCTCCAGAGCATTAGAAAAAGTTCAGGGCAAACCCTGTGAGAACCACTGCCCTAATGTGTATATACCATTGGTCTCTACTGGATGGAACTAGCACAAACTAACTGTGTCTCATAAGCACCAACACTGTTAACAATAAAAGTAGCCTCCCACTTCATTTAAATCATATGGACCCCAGTGCATTTTAGCAGGAAGATCTGAGTTATAAATAACTTGCCATGGTAAAGTACCAAGTAGCTATGATGTGCAGTATAATGATTATTATGCTTTCCTAGGAGGCCATAGATTCATTACAGTATGGTTCTAATGACATTCCAAATCCCAACAGAAAATTAATCCTCAAGGATGCAGCATACACCAAACTAAAAGTCAAGGGAAAGTAGCACTAGGATATGCAGAGATGTTATTTTTAGCCTAGAGTGTTGCTGTAACATTGTTAGAGGCTTCTACTCTCTGAATATTGCCTTGGAGGGTTGAAAATCAGAATGGGCAAATTGGTTAGAAAACAACAAGAACCCTGAATCTTATTACATACTCTGATCTGAACCCAAACCATTTAGATTAAATTAAGTATGGATCCACCTTCTTCCTATTTCTAATATTGATACTATCCCTTCCTCTCTGTATATGTCTGTGCTGCAATTCCAAACCCCGTGCCTGGTCCATGCCAGCTGACTCTGGCTCACAGGGACTGGGCTCAGAGGCTGTTTAATTGTGGTGTAGACATTTGGGCTCAAGCTGTAGCTCAGCTCTAGAGCCCTGTGAGGAGAGAGGGTCCCAGAGCTGGGGTTGTAGCCCCAGCTTGAACACCTATATCACAATTAAACAGCTCCTAGCCAGAGCCCTTTAGTCAAAGTCAGCTGGTCAGCCGGTTATTAACTGCTGTGTAGACATACCTGCTGTGGCCTTTGGTAAGTTTCTAGCCTTATCTGACTTCTTGAGACACTCTAATATTCCCCAGCTCCTTTCTCCTCCCTGAGTCCCTCCCACAAACGTCTCTTTTAATTGCAACCCAATACTACTTTTGAAGATGTGCAAGGTTTTTTACCCTCTTGGAGAATAAAGTTAAGGTCCTACTTTCTCTATCTGTAACAAGGTTCAACGAATATTTGTAGGGCTCAACCAAATTCACAGTCATGAAAAATGCTCAGAAAAGGTAAAAAGCACACAAAAAACAAAATTTCACAGGAGGAAGCCAGATTTATTGGTCTCTAATGCATTTTTCATGGGCCTGAATTTGGTCGGGTCTTACCTCTACTATATAGATTTCACTGGGGAGACCAGCATTTCTCAAATTGGAAATGCTGGTCCTGATGCAAAAGGGAGTTGCAGTGGGGTCACAGTACTGCCACCTTCGTCAGGCACCCAGCTCTGAAGGCAGCACCACACCAGCAGCAGTGCAGAAGCAAGGGTGGCAATACCATACCATGCCATCCTTATTTCTGCACTGCTGATGGTGGCAGCTCTACCTTCAGAGCTCCCAGCTACCAGACGCTTCCCAACTCTGCAGGCAGAGCCACACCAGCAGCCACATCGAAGTAAGTGTGGAAGTTCTGCAATCCCTGCTACGATAACCTTGTAAACCCTTCCCCCTCCAGCTCCTTTTTGGGTCAGGACCCCTACAATTACAACACTATGAAATTTCAGATTTAAATAGGTGCAATTATGAAATCTACAATTTTTAGAATTCTATGATTGTGAAATTGACCATAATGGACCATGAATTTGGTAGGACCCTATATATTTGTACTGCTGGCAGGCCTTTAAAGTTTACCGATATATTTATAAAGTATATAACATGCTTGACAACTGTTTCCAATCCATTTGTTGCCAGTAGAGTTATGTCACATTTTCCTGTCTGTTATAGATAAGTTGTTTCTTTTTAACAACCATGCTAGGTAGCCTGTAGTTTTTGAAAATAGTTGGAACAGTTTGTAATAATGATAAATGTGGGCACTAGCCATATTGTTAGAACTGTATTAATTTATACTAATTGTGAAAATGGTTTCAAACAAAAGCACAGAGTGGTCAGGGTCTTTCTCCAATACCATGTCTTCCAGCTGTTTGTCTCAGAGTTCTGTCATGGATGTGGATTTCAACATATACACTTGCTTGGTGTTAACCGATTGTGTGCCACTTAAGTCTATGTGACCTTTGACATTCACTTTAAGTGTCTGGTTGCCTCAAATGGAGATGGTAATAAAATTGTGAAGGGTGAGGTAGATATTTGCCTCAGGACTTGTGATTAGTAAAGTGTAGTGAGTGTGCCACATAATAGTTTTCTCCTTCTGTGTTACCAGAAAGTCCTCAACAACCTTTATCTTGCTTCTCAGACAAAATCTACTCCATAAGGAATGGCAAGTCAAACTGAAGAAGGGCAAGTTGAAGAAAAGAGTAAATAAAATAAAAGGTAGAGTACTGTTAATTAAAAAGAGGAAGGAGGATATAAACTGCTCCATCAGTCTTTTTAATTCTCACTTTCTTAGCTTTGCTCTTTAAATTTAGATTGCATCTTGAGTTCTGTTGCAACTAATATTATTTTTAGTTGTGAACACAGTTTTGGGAGATCAGCATGTTTTGTGTGTTTATTCTCAATGGTTAATATTAACTGCAAAAGTAACACAAGTTTCAAAGTACTTTATTTTCATGTTTCTCAGAGTGAAACTAGACAGCCTAAGCTGACCATTTTAAAAAGGCTTTATGTATCATCTGACTAATTCTTCTCTGCCTGACAACAGGATGTTTATTTCTTCATTAGTTAACTATACAATTTGTGGTTCTTTATTTTTAGGTTTAGATGGGTTTTCATGCTTCAGAAGTCTTTTTTTAAAATTGATTTTTCATTTTGTTGAGCAGACACAAAAGTGAAAACATCTAGACCTTTTCAACTGAAATTTTGTGGTTTCATTTGGTTACTGTTGGAAGCTAGAAATAGGCGACAGGAGACGGATCACTTGATGATGGGGCACCTGGCATTTGCCACTGTTGGAAGACCGGATTCTGGGCTAGATGGACCTTTGCTCTGACACAGTAAGGCTGTTCTGATGTTCTAGCATCCATGATATTTCAGCCATGGTTTTGCAATCTCTTTCATCTGATGTATGACAAAAAGCAAAGGCTCAAGAATGTATAGGGCCAGTTGTGCAGATTCTTCTTAATGGTGCCATGCTTTGTTTTCTAATTTCGGTCTGGTTATTTAATATCAATAGTTTAATTTCACTCAAAGGCCCCAGTCAGGATCAGGGCCCCATTGTTCTTCATGCTGTGCTATTTTTTATTGATGACTTTAGTCTGAGAGAAGATATAAATACAGTTCCCTGAGAATCTTTCAGTTTCACACCATCAGAATAGATTCAATTTATCCTGCAAAGAGCTAGTCATATACATCTTACTCTGGTTTAGACTGGACAAAAATAAGGCATTCTTAAAGTAATTAGTCATAGGAATAGACTGCAAGTGCTCAAAGCCCTTTCCCTGGAGCAAAGTAAAGCAGATAAGACAAGACATTATTAAAATGTAGGGAACTGTCCTGCAAAATTCAGGCCAGACCGGACCAGATGAGCTAAGGCTTTTCAGGCCTTAGACAGTATTATCTGTAAATCTAAAACAACAGAATACATGCCTTACCAAATGGTCATCCCTGCTTTTGGGAAAATTGGGTGCCTAATTCATTTCCAACGAGGGCTGTGTTTTAGACAGGACTCAGAGTTGGTTAACACAGTGTCATTTAACCCTGTGCTGAGAGTAGCCTCCATTATTTGTACCACCAGTGGAGAGAGGTACCAGTTGGTCTCAATTTTAGCAATGTGGATACAGCTATAGAGTCTCAGAGCAATTGGGAAATGTAAGCCCACCTCTTATATAGGGTGAAATCCTGGTTTTAATAATTGTGGCTGTGCTGGGGGTGAGGAGTGGTGCCAGCTGCATATATGGCATGAAATTATCTGGCTGGCACAAGATAGAATGGGTGGGGAGTGAAGCATTTCCAAGTATAACTAGGAGAAGGAGCATTTGTTATCCTGCTAGCAGCCGCTGATGTCCTCAGCATGCACATTAGCTAGTCGTAGGCCTGGCCATGCCTCTTGGAACCATGATATACTATATAAACAGGAGCAGACTTCTGCCATGCTGCTTTCTTCTGTACCTAGCATATCTGTGCAGCTCAGAGCAGGACATGACCCAGTCAAAATTATTATGGTCATCTCTAGTAATTATTATATAATTATAAATTAAATACTATTGTTAATTTACACTTCTGTATCTCCTTTCATTGGAAAATGCCAAAGCTCCACGCAAACATTAACAAATAACACCTCCCAAGATCTGTCTATGGTAGGTCAGCATTAGCATGGCTATTTGTTCTCTGAGGAAGTGATAGATTTAGAGGCTTAAACAGGATCCTCAAAATAGTTTAATTAATTCTAAATTCCTTTTGTAACTGAAAGCCCCTCCTTTATTCCTCATATTGCATGGTTTCCTTTTAATTTTGCTTTTCATTTTTCACTGTTGGGTAAAGTGCACAAATCTACATAATCAATAATAAACAACTGGCTCAATTGTTAGTTAACAGATTTATATAAGCCTTGTAAATCCATTAACAAGCTGTTTGCTAAATGAAGCACTGACCTTTTTCTCAGACATAATAGCCGATAAGCTATAACTGGTGATCTATAAAAGCGGGAATGTGTTATGAAAAATGAATAGCTGCAACAGCAGAGCAAAAGATTAGTCTCCTTCCAGTCTTCCATCAATTAGAATGCATGGCTCACCATTATGTACTTACTAATTATTTGTCAGCCACCAAATTTTGACTCAGATTAACTTTGCAGTACAGTGAAGCTGCTACGCTGATGGCTGTGTGCGCACCTCTCCTCCCCCTACCCCAAACCTGGTTTCCTGCTGAAGAATGCTATGTAAGTAATTTAATATGATTTATACCTAAGATGGTCCAGAATAAAAACCCTGGATTCAGACACTGCTAGACTCAGGGAAGGATGGTTTTTAAATCTAGGACTCTCTCTTATCCCTACAATCAAGAAAAACAAAATTGTGGATCCAAACACGTCCTAACCTGGGGCGATTTGTTATCAAAATACAAATGTTGTGGCTTGAGCCCAGATTAGGCCCATCACTGGAATTATAAAGAGAGGACGTATCCTTTTCACAAAGAAACATATCCTTCCCCTAGATTATAACCGGTTTTAGAGACATGCAATAAGTGAAATAGTGTTGTCACCCTTTGTGTATTGTCTATATATAAGTGAGGTAAAGTGACCCAAAAAACCACAAAGGAACTGGTAACTAGCAGAAATAATGTGGTGCACACACCATTCTAAAGGGCCAGATGATGGTGAGCTCTAGCAGCCAAAGTTACATTTGCTTGGAGAATGGAGAAGGGACAGTGGAGCCTCACATAGGAAGGGCAGGTGGACAGCAGATCCCTCATGATTGTGAGAGGAAGGTAGTGAGGGCCTCCTATTGCTGGGAGGGAGCTGAAGAAACTGCTACTCAGTTACTACTTCTCTTGCCTCAGAAGTGTTCTGTAAAATGTGTTTAAGTCAAGCACTGACCTCCCCACAGAAAGTCCTACTCAATTTCTGCTTCCAAATGTACTTCTTATATGGCTGTTATGGTAGAGAAATAGTGGCACTATTGCTCAGGAATCACTTGCACCTCCACCCTCACCATATTTAGTTATAGGCATTCTCACAATTAGCCATCTTTGCTGATGTTCAAAACAAATCCAGGCAGGAAAAATTACCTTACATTTTGAAGCATTGTTCTCTGACACTCTTGATCTGGACTGCCTTCAGGGGTTTTGCTGTCCATGGTAAACTGTCAAATGTCTGCCTGACTTTCTTAAGGTTGTCTTGAGTCAACACCGCCATAGCATTCAAGCACTTTCCAGGTAAGCTGAATCTGCATGGTGAGTTTAGTCTTCCCCCTTTTCTGGTTAAAAGTGGACTAAAATGCTTAGCTAACCGCTGCCATGTGCAACCACTCATTCTGCTCTTTTAGCTATGGTTTAAAGCATTTAGAATCTGGTTTTTCAAAAGTGTGTAGGGTACTTCTGCTTGTTCTTGTGCGTCAGCGTTTGGGGGCAAAAGTCCATGGGCTCTTCTGAAAATCTGACCCTAGGAGGTCATCTATATAGCACACCAACAGTAAGAAATGTGGAGTCCTCCGTACAGATACAGAAACATCTTATTTTGTGCAGGGGCCTAACGATCTAGGTGTTTATACCATGTTCATCACCTTGACATTGAATATAAAAGAACAGACACTACGTCATTGGCATAGATCTTGAGAATGGATAAGAGTGGCCAATTACATAGGTGATTCAGTTAAATAAGAGCTTGAAGAGCAATCTTCCCCCCCCCACACACACCCCTCTTTTGCAATCCTGGCTTGTTTGACAGGCCCAAACTGAATTACATCACTTCCTAAAAGCAATCAAACACAGCACATCTTCTTAAGAAATTTAACTCACATACACATGAGCAGGAAACAGGAAATGTACTTGTTCCTGTAAAACAGGGAGAAGCTAAAATTGAGAATCATGCCTAATCACAACAAATGTAACCTACAGAAACAAAACTTCATGCTATTTTTTGTCCTGTTTCTCGCGGCAGGACCTGCCAATTATGGTAAGTAATAAAGTGCCTTTCATATTCTGAAGTAGAACTATGCAGACATGTTTTATGCCTACAGCGATAGAACTCTGTTAGAAGGTAACACCCTGAAAGTCTGATCTCCCTGTAGGAGGTTTGTGAAAACTTGCACTGTTTGTTTTAGCTTTATTTAACTTTGGTGTATGTGTGGTTTGTTGTTTAATAGAGACCAGCCTCACCTGCAACATTTGGATCCAAACATCCTCAGGTGTTTTTAGATACAGGGGTTTGATCAACACCCATCATTTTCTGTTATGGTTTCCACCATTTGGTGTATCTTCTCTTTAAAAGTCATTTCCTTCATAATAGCATTTAATGGACAAAAGAAAGTGTACTCTGATTGCATTCAAAGTTTTCAGTTGAGTATTTCGAATTGCCATAATGAACAACTTATGTTAAGCAAAATAGTAATCTATGGGTGATTCATACTGTTTAAAAATACTATATATTGCAGACTTGAATAGTTAAATTTTGAACAAAAAATCGTTAAACTATTACGTGTACAATTGTTTCCTTTTGTATTTTGTACAAGGAACAGAAGCAGTAACTGAAGAATGTTGGTAGCTGTTTTAAAGAAAACTTAAATATTGTTTTACTTATGTTCCTTCCATGTGAAACAAACCACAGTTGAAATCCTTCAGTATACAGTAGTATTATTAGCTGCTCTCAAATTGCTGTATCACGCAACAGTTCTGCACAAAATGGGGAGGAAGAATAGTCATTCTGTTATGGCTACCCCACTTTTATTTTGGTTTTAATGACCATTGTGAAAATGGATTTTTTTTTTAAAAAAGGATTGTAGCCACGCTGTAAGTGAGGGCAATAATCCCTGTCTATACTGCAAACCTTACAGTGGTTAAGGGTAACGCCTATACACACAAGTGCTATGAGTGAATTATAACATGGTTTGGTCTTGCCTGTGTAGATGGAATAAAACTGTGTTACAACCATGCTAAGGACTTTTATAACCCACATTATTAGAAAAAAATCCCTGTCCATAATTATCAGGGAAATTATGCAGAACAGGAAGTCTCTTTAAATTTGGTCTAGTAATAATGAAGGACCAGAGATCTCAGGTGGCCTCTCTAAGGTCTCACCTATGCGTTTGGGGACCATTTACAACACAGTAGGCCTAAAGATGGTGAAAGCACTATTAAGTCTTGCATTGTGGATAGGATTATGTTATAAATAACATTTCCAAACTATATTAGAGTCTTGCAAAATCAAAATCCCACAAGCTGAATTACAGCCAAAAGAAGATTTGGCCCCAAGTACACTACAAGACAAAGCTGTAACAATCTCTGGGGAAACCTGTATTCATTGTAACTAACCTCCTCACCAAAGCCAACTTTATAATGCAGATAAAGGTTGTACCCAAGCTGTGAGAGTATTCCCTGAAGTGGTCCATGTGCCTTTGTACTATGTTGAACATTTAGGAAGTAACAGAAAAGGCTTCCTCACTTACTGATCTATGCCACAAGAAACTTGTTCAGCCATAGAGATAACAATATTCAACAGTGTGTCATGCAGAGAATGTGAAGAGCTAGGAGGTGATAGGATTTGTGTTGTGTACCCATGCTATTATAACTTTTAGCCATAATTCAAGAGGACTTCTCAATTCAAGACCCAAATGTGCTGTAGATTGTACAAACAACATTCATAGACACCCTATAATTTTCTGAAAAGACCTCTTAGGTGAAGTCACGTACATAGCTAGAACCACTGGGGGATTCTTGTTCTTGACCTCTTTCCTCCTCATAATGATCAACTTAAAAATGGATCTGAACCCACATCTATGTCTGTAGACAGATTTTAAAAAAAAGTACGAGGAAGCTTAGTTTAATTGCTGAAAATGGAAGTAAAATCAGATTTATTTTCAGTCACTATGAAGCTGTCTTCCTCTAATGTATTTTGATACCAAAAATGTGCATGTTATAATTTTTTAGCAAGTGATAAAGCAAGACATTAGAGTTTGCTAGGATCCTTCTGTCAGGCCTTGTGCAGCAACTGCTACATTGCTGCATCATCTCTTTTTTTTAAGTGCAACTCTGAAAAGTGGCCATGTAAAAATGGCACCTTTTTACTCAACGGATCAACTCTTTGTGTGTATTCAGCCAGATATTCCCATTTAATTAACAAACAAGTTGTTACTGCTGTTTACTCCTGCACTAGAGAGCCATCTCAGAGAAAGAAAATCCTTACACATCAGCTTAACTGTATATCAAATTCCAGTCAGTGACCCCTGTGCAGTGTTCGTGAAGGTATCTTGATAGCTGGTGATAAAGGCTTCAGCTCATTTGGTCTCAAACACAGAGGTCCTCTTGAGTGATACCTTAAGGTGAGAAAGCAGTGGAATTGCACAAGATGTCACTAAGGGCAAAATTGGAAGACAGTAAGGTTAAACAGATGTAACTAAGTGCATAATTTGGTTTGCAGAACTTTTATTACTGTTGAAGATGAATAACTCAAGTGTATTTCACTCCTGGGTCACACCTATCTGGACAGGACTTTTTGTAAGCACCCATTTTCTACAGGATCTTTTCTATTGATTTACCCCCACAAACATATGGCTGTTTTTCCCCTCCAGGACAGCATATCTAGTAATCAAACTGGTCTTCAGTTGTTTTAAGGATTCCTGTGTATCATATCGGAAGTATGTTTCAGCATGTTACCTGCACAAGCCTTGCCCATTTCAAGAAGCAACCCTCCCTAGATCAACAGTTAAATGTAATCAGATACAAGAGAGTAGAAATGATGTAGAGAAAAGTTTTTAGGCAGGAAGAAAAACTTGGGCAAACCAGGGTTGTTCTCCCTCCCCTTCCTCCCCCCATTTTTGTTAATAAAAAGTCCAACAGAAAACAAAAATCCTGCCTGTACTCCATAAATAATGCCACCTGGAGAAGTGTTTAAAAGAATGTTATGAATATAGGGTGTATTAACAAACACAGTTATGGGAGGCTCCAGTTTGCACAAATGTTTTTTTCAGTCTATATAGTATTTTAACTCTGTTTTTTTTAGTCTTTAGTTGTGTTTTCTTTCACATGGACTATTTGTATTTTATAGCAAAGTTTGGAGAAACCTAAATTCCCTTTAAAAATACCTGATTACTCCATCAATTGAAATCTTTTATTTTTTTCCTTTTATTTTGTGCTCAGGCACAAAGCTGTAATTTTAAAACATTCCCCTCCAGGGACTTATTTTATCAGAACAATCTAGGTCTACTCTGGCAATTTTATAATAGGATGTATTTATATTCTTTAGAAAGAGGAAGCTGATTGCATGGTTTTTTGCTTTGTCCTCCCCTTCAAATTAAAAAGAGAAGTCTTGTTTACCTGCCTACTTTATCAAGAAGGCAAACCACTCAGAGCAGGAAATGCAGCAAGCATTGTGTACAGATATGGCAACAAAAATATCATTTTTCCTTTGCTGTGTAGAGAAATGTGGTCTAATCTGTACAGCCAATGATGAAAAAGAGTCAAGCAAGATTCACCAGTTTCTCACCAGCAGCTTTAAAGAGGAGAAGCAAAACTTCATACAGTAGTGTACATGTCTGCAAACGATGCTGCTTGTCCTTTTCAAAATTTGAATGAACAACTTCATTTATTCACTAGCACAACCAGTAGTAATAAAAGCCCTATTGTGAAATTTAAAGCAACTTTTGAGCGGCTACTAAATCTTACTCAATTATTAAGGGCCCAATCCTGATACTCTTACTCATGCTGTGTAATATCGTATTCTGTGAGGAGTCACATTACTATTTGTGGATTAAAGTGCTACTCGCTGTGAGTCACGATGTCAGAATCTGGCCCAAAGAAAGGGAGTAAGAGCACTCATTTGAGTCTCGTAAAATAAAGGCACGTTCTGTGTGAGCTCCCATGCTTAGTGCCACCAGTGTATTTCAACTCTGATTTATAACTTCTCCTCCCACTGAGTGGAGCTATGCTACACTATGCAGTGACTCTATGACGTTGACCAGTGAGATCATAACAATCATAATCTATCCCTTGAGACCTCAGTCATGCTTTAAAGCTTAAACAGTTAAAACAGAATTTCTAAAAGCAGCAGTTAAAACACAAGAGGTGGTAACAATATACTGGAAGCAGCATTGTATAACTGGCTACTGAGCTGCTAAAGCAGGCCTACACAACTCGGAAAGCAGTGAGGGCCATATTACTGAAAAAAACAGCTGTGGGCCAAAAAGCCCCGCCCTCACCCCGCCCCCATCTGCTTCCCCCGACCCCACCGCTTGGCTTGCCCCACTCCTACTCATCCCCCGCGGGCCGCACAGTGAGCCAGTGAGGGCTGCATGTGGCCCCAGGGCCGCATGTTGTGCAGACCTGTGCTAAAGGATGTATTTAATTCTGCCAGATTAAACCACTTAGGAAAAAGAAAGTGGGGATACATGCTGTTTTGTCTCTAGCATTATGTGAAGTGAACAAATATACATGTTAACAAGCTCACCTTCTGTTATCTGAAATTATCTTTGGCTGGATACTGGAAAGGGGAATTTTATTTAATAGAGAGACAAGTGATCTGAAATCTGCTTTATAGCTTGAATATGACAAATAAACAGACATTGGAACAGTCTCTCCAAGACATCAAATCCAAATATATTCCAGCCGAACGTTTAGGATTGTGGTTAATAAGATGTTACTCTTTGTTCTTGCTTTCAAGTGTACATCATGCTTCAGACATTTGAAAAGCTTTTATAAATTATTTGCTCCAGAAATAACAGAAACCTAAACTATCCTCCCTCCTCCCCCGCTTCTCCATTCATACTATTTTTAGTGCTGGGCTTGTTGCTATCAGTATGTTAAGCAGAGGAAGCTGACAGATTTCAAGAGAAGGATGATTAGAGGAGAGATAATGTAAGCAAATGCGGATAAATGGTTCTGTGACACTGAGTTGGTTTATCTGTTATGTCAGTATTATGGTTAGCCATGCAGGCGTCTTCAACACACATGTCTATACTTGTGCATTGGCCCATCATTACTAGATGATGATGTTAACTGTCAAATGGAATTGCTGCAAACACTGGTGGTGACTAGAAACAATTTCTGGGAAGAAGAATCAGGAAGAACCAGGTTGCAAGGAATAAAAGTTCAGTACAGTAACTCCTGTGCCAGTGGATCCTCTTGACAGGGTTTAAGCAGAGCCAAGAATATAATGGGTTATCAATGCATGCAAAAATAAGGAGGATACATGTAAGAGGTCACATGAAGGGTATTACCTACCAAAGAGGCAGAGATTCTGTTTTGCTGTTGAATGAAGATTGGAAGTAGTAAAGAAGTTAATTTTTACAAATTAATGTTTTGTAAAGTGCTGTGAAGGAGACCAGTTAAAAGTTGTTGCTATGTTTGGAATGAAGTAGTCTGATGACTTATTTTTAATATTAAAGATTTTGTGGTGATGATTTTTAGTAAAGGATAAAATGACCAGGCACTCAGGTGATGAGTATGGCATAAATACCTAGAGAGATAAATCATCACTACAATAACGTAATGCAATAAACTCAAATTATTTTAATAATTTAAAATCTTGTTCCCTAAGATACAGCCTCAAGAGATGCTTATTTCCTTCCAAAGATCTAGCAGCAAGGAGAAGCAATGTGGTCCAGTGGCTTAAGCATGAGATAGGGATCTTGAGTTTTTAATTCCGGTTTTCTCACTGACTCACTGTGTGTCCTCTAGGCAGGCCACTTCACTTGCCTCCCTTTATTTCCTCATTTGTAGAATTGATATAATTGCTCCTCTCACGGGGTTGTTATGAGGATTTATGTGTTTATAAAGCAATTAACGTCTAAAATACTATTGGTCTCAGTCCAGTGAAGGCCCTAAGTGCCTCCAGCATGGGGCTGAGAATCTTTAGTTCTCGTTTACTTAATTGGAAGCTGAGGAGGATCAGCATGTTGCAGGAAGGTGGTTAGCACATCACAGAATCAGATCCAGTATGTTATTAAAACAGGCATACAGTCTTATCCTCATGTACTCAGTACAATGAAAGCACAGAACACAGGGCTCTGTCTAAAACAGCAGACAACACTGAGCAGTCACAACTTCAGCTCCTTTTAGGCTGAGTTATTTAAGGCTTGATACATGGAAATGTACAAAGAACTCATTCCTCCACCCTTTACTTAGGCAAAAGCTCCCACTGACATCAGCAGGAGGTTTTGGCTCACAATAGGGTCCAGAGCTTCTTCTAGTTGTTTGAGTGATAAATACCACAACAGTTAATAAAATCTATCTGGGGCAGCCTTGAATAATCCTGCTCACCCAACACAGGCAGAAAGTTTTCCCACGTCACAGTGATCAATTTCCTGAGCTGTAGCCCCTTTGCTTGAACAAACAAACAAAAAACTCCATCCCTATTACATTTGAAATGAGGGTAGCCAATGCTTTAACTTCTACTTGCTACACTGCCTGGCTGTAGGAGGAGCTCTAATCACTGCCTCATTGTAGGTGAAGGTAGAGGAATTGCAATTGTGTCCATTAAATTTTCTATGTTCTGGTCCCCTTCAGTGCAGAGTCCACAGAGAGGGTGAGTGAAAGTCAGCAGTTTCTATGGGCTTTGCCTTCTTCTGGGCCAGACCTATTCCTGCCCCCTTTCTCCGCCCCAGGCCAGTTCAGAGACTCCATGGAGAAAACAATGGAGAAGCAGAGAAAATGGTGCATTTTATGGAGGGCAGATGAGAAATTTGATGAGTCAGAGATAACGGGGTGAGCCAAATTTATTGAGTGGGTGGAGGATGAGTCAAGGACTCAGTCAGAAGAAAAGAGGAATGGCTGCAAGTGTTGTGTGGTGTGTGAGAAAATTTATATTGTACAAGAGCAAGTGGGTGGGTGTGGTTGTCTGGGAATGGGGTTACACGTGTTACTCTTTGTAAGAGCAAACTAGCTGAATTTTGTCCAGATCATAAGTTTTCTTGACAAATCGGCAAGGGTGATGTGGTTATGTCTGAAGTACCCATCACTGTGACCAGTCAGTCTGCAGACATTCAAGTGTGGTTTAAAACAAACAAACAAACCAACCAGGATGGGTACAGGAGAAATGAAGAGGAAATTTTAAAACCATATGCTTTGACTCACTATCTATTTTGATTATCCAGTTAAAAAGTGAAAACATTAAGATGTTTACCTATATTTGGCAGGCACTGCAAATGAAGAAGCTTCAGGAGATGACTCATCAGCACCGAATGTTATAGTAACATCTAGACCAGAGAGATCTGGAGGTGGCTATGATCTGAAATCTGCCATTAGTCCAACAGAGACTAAGATATCTTTTGAAACAGGAAATGATGCAACTACTGAGTTAAATGATATGCATAATGACAACACCCCCGAAACGGCAGGTATACACCCTGCCTTAATATTTGGCATTCCTGTGGTGATACTAGTTCTACTAATTCTGCTGATCACTTTCTTTGTGATACGTCATAAAAGGAAAAAGTCTAAGCAAGGTAAAATTTAGGACTTCTCAAATTTTAGAAGGATTTCAGAAAATGGAATGCAATGTTTATGATGTATTGCTCTATCTACTGATATTTGAATTTTCATATGCAGAAATGGAATGTATTATGAAACTCTAGAGTTTTGTTTTCCTCACTAAATCTTAGCACAGTATGTAGAGTGTATTCCATTTAAATTAGTTTAGTTCTGCTTCTTAGCACCCTGTGGCTTCTCTCTCACATCCATGACAGCTATGGGCTATAGTAAGATCCTCTGGCATCTCAGCCCTCTGGTAACATTTAAGGGCAAAGAGATAACTATTTGACCATGCATGTTTTTCTTATTCTGTTCTTATGCTTACTAATTCACTGTTGAGGGTACTTCTCTAATGAACAATTTACTTCTTTCATTACTGACAGAGAAAAACTACCTGAAAATAAAAGCAAAATCTTAATAAGAGGGAATTTGTCTTAGCACTTCAAGGGAAGCTTTCACAGAGACCCTGTAGTGTGATTGCTGTTATGAAACCACCTGTTCAGATCAAAATATACTGCTTAAGAATCATGTGATCAGGGTAACTGTATTCTGCAATGAGATAATGCAATTTCAGGAAGGTACATACACCCTACCTCAATAACTCCACTGTGTGAAACAATAGGAACTGAACAGAGGAAAGGTCTTAAAGATATAGAGTGATATAGGAACTTTTGAAGGAGGTGTACTGATATATTTTGTGATGTTAAAAGTATGTCAGTCCACAACTATTAAACCATAAACAGACACTTCGGGCCAAACTTTCAGTGTGCCTCTGAAAATGCCCCTGTATTAGTATTGGTACATCAGTGACATACACGAGATGGGTAATGAAGCTTCTGCCTGGTTGTTCATATGTGTGGGGGATGTTCATGTAAATATGTGGGTACATTTTCAGAGGCTCACTGGAAATTTGATCTTAAAGATTGCTAGAGCACAATTCTGGGTTCCTGCTCAGTTTTTCCTTTTGCTTGGAAGCAATACATTTGGTGTCTTAGCCTTGTAGACACTCTACTCGGCCTATCCATTGCTCCTGACATGACTCCCTGGAAAACAGAGATAAGGTGGATGCGCTGGAGTGGGTTGAAGGCTTTGGTGTCTTCTGGCTGCGCTGAATTTAAAATGAGCTGATTTGCACCATAAAATACTTGTACAATGTGGATATTACATCCAGCCCTTCATTCTTTTTATTACATGCTGGGACTCCTAAAGCATTTTGAGGCCCATGCAGAAGAGGTTAATTTTCTGTATAGTGGCCTGCTATGCCACACCACCTGACTGCTTGCTTGCTCGCTCACTTGCTCTGGTATTTACATCTATCTGTATGTGAACATTTCCCTTCTGTTCTTCCCATGGTTTCTAGTATTCCTTAATATCTCATCCTACTCTCAGTCCTCTTTCATTTTTCATCTCTCGTGTGGTGTCTTATCCAGCTCCCCTGACAGTTGTTCCCTTTGGTCTCTGTAATTTAGCACTTTGAGATTTCAGCTATCATTCAAGCTTCTTTACCTTTTTCTCCAGTGTGGAACCAGCTCCTATGATCTTCATTCATAAATAGATGCACTATACATGGTCTGTCTCAAAGCTTGCAGTAAATCAATTTTCATACCAGTTGTTACTTTTTCAGGATGTCACCTTCCTTCCTGGAACCTGTTAGGTTCAAGGAACTCTGTTTGCAGTCCCCTGTTCACATTCTGAACGTTAACTCCCACTGCACTGCTCTGTATCTAAGGTTTACCTCAGCTACTGATTTCTGCTCCAGCCAAATAGTGAGAGGCAACTCATGGGAGGGGCATGTGTCAAATGTCCCTCCAGCAGCCGGCTTGGTTGGGGTGAGACACTCTTCCAGCTACGCTGCCAGGCATGCTGCCCGATGCAGCACAGCGGCTGACTGGGAGAGTATCTGGCTGTGGCAGCAACAGGCTGCCCCACCCAGGCTCAGCTTCTGGGGATAGTGGCCAAGCAAGCCGGAGCCCTCTGACCTCTCTGGCATGCTCAGAGTCGGCTCCTGTCCCCAGAAGTTGAGCTTGGGCAGGGAGCAGACTGCTGTTGCCCCCTCCAGAGCCAAGCTCTCCCCTAGTCAGCTGTGCACGGAGCATTGGGGAAAGGAGGGGGGGGGGCTCTGACTTAGTCACCCGCTGTCCAAGCTGCTGGGAAGCCACGCCCAGATGGGAAGCAGCCCGCTGCCACCGCAGCCAGACTCTCTCCAAGGCAGCTGCTGTGCTGCACTGGGAGCATCCAGGAGTGGCTCCAGGGCCTGGCTGCTAGGAAGAACAGCCGAACGTACGCAGGGAGATTTGCCACAGCAGGAGGACGGAGTCCATCCTTCCCCCACCTCAAGCAGGACCGGCTCCTGGCACCAGCTGAGGAAGCATGTTCCTGGGGTGGCATGTTGTAAGGGGCGGCATTCTGGTCAAAAAGGGCGGCACAATTTGAGTGTTGTTTTTTTTTTCCTCTTTTCTTCGGCAGGTCAGGCTGCTTTTTTTTTTTGTTTTTTGACGGCCCTATCCCCATGTATCGTGCAGCGGGGAGGAGAAGGAGAGAGCGCAAGGGCGATGGGCTGGGAGGAGTCATGTGGGGAGATCACATGTCCTCCCCTGTAGCTGGTGCCCCCCTGCCCAGTCGTCTCATGTATATTAATAACCAGCAAGAGTTGCTGGTGGTCAGCTTCTTTTAGTACATTACAGAAAATTACTGATTAAAAGCAATCAGCATCTATGTAAACTACAGACTACATGGTTAATGGAAGAAAACGTATAAACATTTTAGTTTTAATCTATTCTAAAGGATAACCAGTTATGATATTGAAAACTGTTACGTGTTTAAAATAAACCTACTGTCGAATTTTCCCTGCTATTTGGGATATCACATTAAGAGAAAATGGACAAAGACAAGTTAACTATAAATTCAACTTTTTAACTTATTTTATTTCAGATGAACTGGGAAGTGAAAATGTCAAAAGGTAACATTTATAGATGTTGCTCATTGTTCCAGCTTGTTTGCTAAAGCAGACCATGTTCATTTTTAGGGCCTTATTGTGGTGGTTTTAAACTTATTGTATGTCCTGCAAGTCTTGAGCAGTCTATATTTTGCACTTTCAACACTCTTGCCCTTTCTTATTATTTAACCCTAGAGGAGGCTAAAGGACCCCAAATCTCACCAAATAATAACCACTGTTGTATTTTGTGGCTGATGTATAGTAGGGTGCATTACCTCCTGCTAACAGTTGCAGGCTCCTCTGGTGATTACAGTACATCTGGCTGACACTGTGGGACTTTTGATCCTTCAGCACATGGACTGCAGGCAGCAGAAGGAGGTGGCACTGAGCAGGGAATACAGGCTTTTGTTGGGATTATTTCAGCCACACAGGTGGAGTACGGCATAGGTGCCACGCGGCCCTTGATCCAGCCTGCTGTCTACAGCCCCACCACTTGTTTTGGGCACGAGCCACCATTGGTTCTCTTACTGTAAATGTGGATACCGCAGGATACAATTATACTTTGGGTAATAGGGACAGGCTTCCTGACTCTGTCCATAAATTCTATCTGCCCAGAATAAGCTTTGTCATGTTCAATTATTTTCCAAATTTCCTTGCTCATTATTTCATGGCATATAAAGATTCTCTGGAGCTTGTGGGAACTGAGTAACCCATGTCCAGTAAAAACAAGCAGGCTACAGAGTATTCTCATCCATTTGATAGCTGTTAACTTATTATTTATTTTACTGACATCCTTCCTCATGGTAAGTGCTGAAAATTATTAAAATGGGGGAGGGGAGGGAGAGATTCGCTTTAATTCAGGGGTTCTCAAACTTCATTGCACTGCGACCCCCTTCTGGCAACAAAAATTACTACACAACCCCAGGAGCGGGGACTGAACCTGTCCCGGTTGGCAGGGTGTAACCTCAGCCTTGCTGCCCAGGGCTGAAGCCTTCAGGCTTTGGCCCCGGCCCCCAGCAAGTCTAAGCTAGCCCTGATGACCCCATTAAAACAGGATCATGACCCCAAACCGCTGCTTTAACTCAAGTTAAAATACAAAATAAAGTTAGCAATAGTCTTTCAACCATGAGGCTGCCTCTAAAAATGATCACTAAAGGAAAGAATAACATTTGTAACATGTAGGTAGGATAGTTTTGACCTTTTCTTTTTAGGTCATTGCTGAAACCAACCTCCTGGTTGAAATAACATTTCTAACTTGGGGCTTTATCTTGCTTCCATTGAAGCAATGGGAGCTTTACCATGGATTTCAACAGGGTAGGATCAGACCCTTTATTTTTTAATTTTCTGTCTACAGTGTGTTGTTAAGATACCATTTGTTCCATTTGCGGGCCATGATTACTTGTTTCTTTCCAGTTGGGTGACGTATCTTTAAAAAGTAAACTCATTGGAGCAGCACTGGTGTCTCACAATTAAGGCCAGAATTATACAAGATTGATACAATGCCTCTATGTTACATGTCTATTTGAAACATGTTGTCTAACCCATCTTTTGTTTCCTGGATCAAGTCCTATTTTTGAAGAAGACACACCCTCTGTTATGGAAATAGAAATGGAAGAGCTCGATAAATGGATGAATAGCATGAACAAAAATGGTACATGGTAACCATCCAATCATTTCTCTCTCTTTGTCTGAGGTAGTCTCCATAAATAGAAAGAAATACCAGAGCTATTTGATATTTGTGTTGCTAATTTTCCTAAAACATATTTAGTCCTGATCTTAAGCCTACAATATTAGAATAGCTGCACAAGCAAATATCAGGGGTATTTTAGGCTGGCTGGGTGTTTATTTTTTATCAAATGATGGGATACTATAGATATAATACCATAAAAGGTTTCAGTTGTCAGTAGAAGCTTTTATTAAACACATGTACTGTATTTATATTTTTAAATACAAGTTGCTTTTTTGGGGTGCATCCTTGTCCCTTTAAAAGATCTGGCTCTCTCCGTATTCAGTGTATCTGCACTAGTGTGCTGCATATTGTGCTATTCAAAGAGAAATCACTGTTTGCTCATAGTCCATAGCATTAGTTACGCATTACACTGCTGCCAGGATCATCTTCCTGGCTCATCACTATGACTACATCACCCGCCTTTGCATCCTTGCACTGGCTCCTTATCCTCTGCACCAAACACATGCTCCTTCTTTTTGCCTTTTAGGCCCTTCACCATTTAGATTCACCTTATCTGTCAGAAATACTGCTTATCAAGGTGTCAGCCTCAACCTTTGCTCTGCCCTTAATGGTAGCCTCAATTTCTCAGTGATCCACTTCTCCCTGAAGCACCTCTGTGCTTTCTCCCAGGCTGCCCCTGGTGCATGAGAAGAGCTCCCTAGTGAAAATTCTCAAAAGTGTAACCTAAGCCGCCTTCAAGTCAGTTCTCAAGACTCACCTCTTCCTTAATGCACAGAGTTAACTGCAACCTGATTACAGCTACACAGGTGGCACATTGTGATTACTGCTCCAGACTGGCTAAGAATTATATATATTCTAATAGTTTGGTTGCCCATCCCTTGCTCCATGCCCCAAAATACTTTGTTTGCTTCATCTACCTATTATATCTTCTCTTTCAGATGGTAAGCTCTTTTGGTAGACACCTATCATTTCCTGTAGCTTTGTGCAGAGTTTAGCAGGATGGTCCTCGGACCTTGTTAGTCTGTAGGCACTACCACAATATAAACATTAAATAATAACAATACTATGACAATTGCTTTAAATACAGTAGATGGGGAAATATTTATTGTAAAAAGATGTTAAACTTCAAAAAAGTCAGCTAACTTTCATATATTCTTCAGCAGCAGCACCACATACAAAAATACCCCAAACTGCTGGCTGTACTAATCTTGTGAAATAACAGATGTGATTGTAAACAGTTGTGCTGTAAATAGCTAACAAATAGCCTTTGTAGTCTGAGTTTATGGCAAAGATGCATGCGGACAAGGCACTTCCTATGTGTATACATACATATACACACAAACAACTGAAATAAATGTCATAAAGATTACCAGGACTTCCACTACATCCACAAGGGCAGGGCACTCTAAAATAGCTGATAATTATATCAAACAAAAACATATAAATGTTAAAATATTACAGATAAAAAGAACTATACCTGTACCCTGGAGTTTTCTGGTTCGCAGTCACTACTCTGAAAGTGAACACAATTTTGAAATGTCTGGAAGAATCACCAAAGGTAACAGTGTGGTTGTCTTTTCTCTTCTTAGCTGAAGGTGAATGTTTACCTACTGTAAAAGAAGAAGAAAAGGAATCAAATGTCTTCACAAGGTACCTTTAATTCTACCATTGTATTACTCAGAGAAACACTATCAGCATTAGCAATTTGAAAATGTGATCTCTTTTTCTTCTTTATCTTCATCTATCGTAGACTTATTTAATTACTTATTATGGACTTTAATTTCTCTTCATCCAAATGTCTTAATGTTCTTTTTTATCTTAAAAAAAAGTGTCTACTTGTAGCTTTGCACCCACAGAAAATCCGGTAGTAAAAAGCCTGTGTGTGGTGGGAGAAAGATAGATCAAACAGAATTTCATTAGTTGATCAGATTTTAATTGCACAAAGTGTTAATATGAGCATGTTGAAAAATCTGTTGTTTGGGAGCTGTCAAAAAGAAAGGTCAGTCAGCCTAAGAAAAAATAAATTAAGTCTCATCTTTTACCACTAGGTGGCTCTACTTGACCAAGAATGGCTTTCACACTTTTTGGCTTGTATAAACAATTATTATATTTTGCATGTAGTTACTAAGATCAGTTATTATGAGATGATAATACACAACTCATTTGTCTGCAGTAACTATACTATACTGGGTTCTGAGTTTGTCCAATCTTACAAGCCAACTAGGATCAAGCCTGCCAGATCAATAGTTTGACAGACCTTAAAAGAAAACCAGCAGTGCAGTAGAAATGGGGTTTTTTTTGTTTCAGGAGGTGAGACTCTCCCCTCAAATTCAATACTGAGTTAATCTCCTACATAGTATTAAGAGGAGGAGGGAAACTCTGTGCTGCTTTCATTCAGATTATATTTAAAAATCAAAATCCTGATGGCTTGATAGACAGTAAACTTCTCTTGGCAGTTTTCACAAGGACAAAGGCATGAACCCTGGTATCCTGAATAAGCTGGCCATTCAGTTCTGCCTACCTAAAATTGCTCCTATTCTTCAGTTGCTCCTATTGGCTTCAATTTCTCCTATTTTCACTTATCATGCTCCTGCATTCCCACCATAGAGGGAATTTCAGTTGTAGGTGAAATAATTAATCTTTCTAAGATATATAATGATGAACAATGACACAGGCACAAACAGTTCTGCATAGATGTCATGTCAGTAGTTCCAGTAGAAAAGAGCTGCCAAGAAACCAGCTGGGGAAAGGGTACTGGGGCCCATAAGGCCACACAAGTCCTCCTCATGGGTGTTCTCAGCTTTCACAGATTCCTGGGGATTCAGTAGATTTGGAGTGGAGTCCATGAACTCTTCAGTAGGGAAGCAAATTCCAGGCTTGCAGATGAATGGTGGTGGTGGTGTGAGTATGGAGAAAGGGAGAGATTCTCCTGGAGATTTCTTCTCCCAGAGCCCTATTCCCAGGAGATTATCATGACAGATGATGAGCTAAACTGATGTTATTTCATCATAATGTGGGTGCAAGCAACCAGTATCAGAGGGCATTTTTAAAAGCTTGTGTGGTATAAGTTGTATTGGTCCCATGCCTGGTGAGCAAACGGTGTGTTATATGGAAGGAGGAACAGGTGGTTTGGTTAATGTTTACATGGTGTCTTGAAATGCACACCAAGAGCAAACTGCAGTGTTTCTGTGTGATCCTGTCTCCCCACCTGAGGAAGTTACTATTCAAACCTCCCACAAGGATTAAGTTCCAGCCCATTTAAAATCCCATCCCTCATGAGCTTCCATAAGCTTTAGTTAAAATAATATATAGAACCTTGTAGGGTTAAGCTTTGTTTCTGCTGCACTCTACTTCCACATTCAATTCATATATCCGATCCTGCATGAAAAGATGAAAATGACAATGGAGACAGGATGTCATCTGGATTCTGAAAAATATTTTTAAGAGAAGAAAACAGAAAAGCGTAGATGATGGGAGATACACAAGAAGGAAAGGATCAGATCCATGAGCAGGTCACACTCAGGGATCAGACTGGGGTAGGGGTAAGAGTTGCAGTCTACACACCGTCCACCAAATGAGAAGCCATTTATAGTAGATAACGTAGATCTTCCTAATATGATCATGTCTGTCTTTCGTGCCTTTATCAGTGATATAGTTGTATTGACAATACATCATCATAAGCCTCAGGCAGTTCACATTTCTCTCAAAGCTGTTGTTCCAGGATGTCAGCAGACTCATGCAGATACCACTGCATCTGTTTGCATTTGAAGAAGTTTCCTTTACAACTAGAAAGACAAGAGAAATTACTCTTCTAAAAAGTGAAAGCTTAGATTCTGGGTCCAAGATGCAATCACTAGCAATCAGACTGTGAAAAAAGCATGTGTAATAGCCCTCCTGTTTCTCTGTTCCTTCCTGTGTATGAACCCATTATGATGACAGATGAAGGAGGGAGCAGAATTAAGAAGCCATGGATTGTAAAGATAACTACACACCCTTTCTCTAAAAGTTAGATTTATTGTAGGTCTTTGCTTGCCCAGCCTAGCTTGAATTAACATGTAGAATAAGACCAAGAATTTCTTAAACAGTTGCTAATACCAATACTGGAAGTACTGCTGCAAACGCCATTTTTAAGGCATAACATTCCCTAGTATTAATTTTGTTCTCTGAAACAACATAGCTAATGAATTACAACTCTTTGCATTTTCTTAAGTGTTCATTTTCAAAAATTTCAGCTTGACCTGATTTGATATTTTATTACCATAGGTCTAGTTAGGATGGCCTTGTAGCTAAAAACCCAAGAATTTGAGGCTATGTCTACTCTGCCTCACAGTTCAGACTGGGGAGTGTGTGAACAGTGCTTGCCACAGTGCTGCAATGTAACTCCTGCACACGATGCTGCAAGCACAGACTAAAGTGTTCCTAATTCGCATTAATGTAGTACTGTCTGACAAGGACTATACTAGGAACATTTTAGTTCATTGCCAGAAATCTACACAGGGAAGTTACAGCATAGCACTTTGATGCGAAATCCGATGCACACTCCCGTAGTCCAAATTGTGGGGCAGTGTAGACAAACCCCATGTCAAGAGAGTTGGGTTCTTTCTTGGCTAGGCCCCAGATTTCCTCTGTGATTTTGTGCAAGATGTCTTTGGGCCAGTCATTCCCTCAGTTTCCCCATCTATAAAATGGGAATATTGCTACTTCACAATGTTGTTATGAGGCTTAGGCCTTAAGTCAGGAAAACATCCCTATGTTGCATGCCATTGAAGACAACAGGAAGTTAGGCACTTTCATTAAAGCATTCCTTAATTGTGGTCTGAGGGTTTTTTTAATATTTGTAAAACACCCTGGTGTTCAGTTGAGCAGTATTGTTGAAATGCAAAGTGTTATGATTGGTTCTTTTAAATTTAGTTCCAAATTCAGGAAGACAGGCTTATTTAGGCAGATTTTTTTAAATTATGTAACTTAATTTTTTTTTTTTTTTTTTTTTTAGATTTAATGATAAATAATTCTACAATGCAGGGAATCTTAGCCAACTTCTCAATGCTTCCTGACAGAAGTGGTGGGGTTTTTTTTTGTCAGATTTCTTTTTTGATGAAAATTCCACTTTCACCAAAGTCCAAATGTTTTGAAAAATGCAGTGATTTCAACTACATTTTGTTTTTTAAAAAATTGTATAAAGCTTTTTTGATCATGCTGAAAAAGCCATTTCAACATTTTTAGAACAGACCTTTTCAATTTTTCATTTTGAAAGATTTTTTTCAAACAAAATTCATTGTTTTTATATAAAAACACTTTAAAATGTAAAATGTTAAAATCAGAACTAAATGCTTACGTTCACACAAAACTACATTTTTTAGTTTTCTTTTGTGGGAAATTTCTAAATGTTTTGGTTTGTGTTCCATTTTGGAGTAGAAATCAAAATTGTGGAATTCTTGCTCCCCTCCCCCCAAAAAATCTGGTTTTCTACCCAACTCTATTATTGAACCATACCAACAGACATGTTTTGCTGATAATGCCTCCTGTGTCACATAAACAGAAGAAAGAAAAATACACAGAACTATTTTAACAGCTCAGTTGAGGAAGTATGTTATTAAAGTCAAATAAATGAAGTAAAACAGCGGCTATTACATTTTAAAAAATCCTCTTAATCCAGCAGTGAGGTTATAGATTTCAGCACACAAGGCAGGAAATTACAGTACACTTGGGAGCTGCTAGCCTATGTTGAATTCTGCACCACTATGCCTTTAATAGTGCTGTTACCCATGCTAGCTAGAATCCAAGTTAGCACAGGTATGCCTAGCCATGCTGCAATCACAACTTCACTTGTCGTGTAGACATATCCTAAGTAACAGAAAAATTTTGTGTTATCATAAACAAAACAGGTTATTGGAAAAAATACCATAGAGTAAATTGTTTACATTGAAATAACAGGGACAGAAGGGGGAAAAAAGGAAACAATTTGGCTTATATAAGAATGTATTTAAAAAACTAATTCCATATAGTTCCCATAGCACAGAAGCGGGGGTGGGTGTGTCAGGGGAAATATGATTTGTCCGGAATTGCCTGGAAACAGGAGAGAGCTTTAATTTAATAGTCTCTTTAGACAATAAAGAAATCAAATCAGCCCTGCTTATGCTGCCTGGTATCACAAACACGTTCATTTCATGGAATCTATGACCTGTGTTTATTTTTAGACCACAAGATCATAATTACAATACACTGTCCCGCCACTGAATAAACTTAATTGGAAAACTATATTGACACAAGGTTGTTTCTCTCTTTAATACATATACAGTGACTGCGAATCATGAAGTCCAAACAGCGCTGAACTGGTTAAAGGGAAGTTGTGCACAAGGCTCATAATCCTATCCCACAGATACTAGATGAACTGGATGTGAACTTAATTCGTTTCAAACAGCAAGAGAAGCAAATACTTTTGTTGTTTCCTGTTGCATGTATTCTTCATAATGGAGATATCACTAATAAAAACAAGGAAATGCATTACAGTAAGATTAAGGTTCTGATTTAAACTTGCATTGCAATGAAATTTCAGCATTAATATAGTGAGAACAGTCCTATTTCTGAAGGTCCTCAGAACAGTCCATGTTCCACCTTATCCTCTATCTAAGTGTGGCTGTGATATGTATGATCACTCATGTGCAAGAATTCCTCCATAAAGCATCACCGTAGCCTTAACTCTCAATTTCCTTGTGTTAGTTGGTTTAAATCAGACTGCTACATTCATAATCTTGTATTTTTTGTATATAATTTACTTTTTTTGTAATGGTGGAATAATTTGTGTTGGATTTCCATTGATGAAGTAAAAGGCTCTGACTGCCAGAAGAGATTTGATGTCCACTAAAAAATTAAACTGCTGAAAGCTACAGCATGGAGGATGCTCCTTAGAGCCAACTGCAGCCCCAGAGGAGGACCTAAGGTTTGTCAAATGTTTTGAGATTCTCAGGAGAAAGATGCTATAGACGTGGAAAGTTTTATTTAAAGATTTCCTCTCAGCTGTTGAGCTGAGAGAACAGCTCGAAATATTTCAAGGGACTACAGTTCTTCTTTCAACTCAGGGCTATTTCCTAATAATAATGAACTATAAGGATTTTCAATTTAAAGTACTTTCTGTGAAAAGCAGGATGAATATCAAACAATTTGATACCAATCTATTCTGAACATATGCATCAGAAACTTCCTGGCCAATATTTTCAGAAGGAACAAGTTGATTCAGATGCCTCAATTTTTGGGTACCCAACTTGAGAAATTTTTAAGGAGAGATTGCTAATGGGTGGATTTCTAAAAATCAGGCCTCCTACAGACACCAGAGGTTGGGCACCCAAATATTGTGGAACCCAAAAAATCACTAGCCTCTTTTCTGAAAATCATGACCATGTCTTTTTTTTTAATATGTAACAAACATGTGGAACTGAATGTTAGTTAATGTAGGTTTTTCACCTATATTTAAAACATTAACCTCAAGTCCTAGCTAACTTTACTTTCTAGAATATTTTATTTTGTACCTGGGCAACACAGTTTTGAGAAGTATGCCCAATTTTGTTTTGGGTACAACTACTTTAAAAATATTTTTCCATACACAGGTTTGGGGTTTTTTTAAAATGAGGGTATCATCTAACCCTCACCAACCAGCCCAAATTTTAGGGGGTAAGCAACTCGAACAATATGAGTAACTTGCAGTGAAGAATTTTTGCTCTTTACATTCTCAGATTGCTTTCTTGAATGCATTCCTTGCTTTAAATGAACAATTTCCAAATGAGTATTTGATCTGTACATTGTTCCCAAATAGTTAATTGCAAGTACTCAGCCGCTGAGCTGTGGTGACTTCATTTTCCCTGACTGGATGAGTTTAACTTTGAGAATCAGGTTTATGAGTTCAAAATTAGTTTTTTACAAAAATTCTCAAACATTTCCTAAATGCTCTTGATAGTAAATTTGTTCAGTAGAATATTAGTCAAAAACAACAAACACGAAAAATTAGGCTGAAGCAATTTGATTCTCAGGAACATTTTTTGTAGTATTTGCTCAACTCTGCTAGCAACTTAGTAAACTAGAACATGGATGTTACTTTGGCATTTTTCACTCCTCGCAAAAAGTAATTCTGAAGATGACATTAAAGTAGGATGATTTCTAGACGAGAATGTGGTATAAAATGTATATTGACAGTGTAAGAACTGTAGAGTTCTATGGCAGTCAGTTCCAGTCTAACATTTTTAGAGCAAGCAAGCATTGAGTAGACTGCTCTGCCTTCTTCATTTCCCATCAATCCCTTTCTTCTCCTCCCCCCATTTCCTGTCTTCCCCATTCCATGACAGTCCTGTAACTGATCCCCTTCTCCTTCTTCCTATTTGAGCTCATGCCATCCATCCTTTCTTTATCTTTATCAAAGGATGGATGGCATCCACTCACTGTTTTCCTCTCATCTCAATCCTAGGAAACTTCAGTTTCCCTACTGGTAACTTATCCAGCTTCTCCACAGCTCATTTCCTTTCTTTACTCTCTGTTTGACCTTCTATTTTTGTCTGACTTCTCTACTCACCAAAAGCCTGATCCATTGCTCATTCACCTCAGAAAGTTTGAATCAGGCCCCATTTTGGTTACTTTCTTGGCTTTCCCCAAACATCATTCTCACATGTCTTAGTCTCAGAGTTCCTTCTCTCAAGCTCACCATTTACTTAATGTTGCTTGCTGTATCAACCTTTTGTATTGCTCATCTGTTTTCAGTTACTTCCTTTCTTAATTTCCCTCACCTTTTACAACTCTATGGCCATCATGTTCCTCCCCCTCAGATTAGTTTCCATTGCTCATTTCTCTCACAGCACTGTCCATCCAGATATGCAGAAATTTGCTTTTCCTGCATGTTTTTCCACCCTCTCAGATGTACTGACTGCTGAGTACTTCTGAAGAGAATCCAGGGACCATAATTGACTTCCTCCACTTTCTTGCAGCTCTGCCTTTCTCTGTGCTAAGCCAGTTTGCTCCTCCTCTATGATTGACTTCTCTTCCTTCTTTATGAATAGTCTCTAAGTTTTGCAAAATAATCAGTGGGTCATCAGCTTTAGATTAGCTGCATAACTATAAACATCAAAATCTCACTGGCATCAGAACACAAGTTAGGCCTCTTTGTACATAATGCTGATTGATAACTTGATTTGACCTAATTCACTACCATTTTATGCCATTATTACCCCTCAACATAGATTGAGAAAAAATATTGTATTTTAAGAACAATTATTAGTATGTTATTCTAAAACATCTGCTGGTTTCATTCCTCCTTCTTGTTGGAATTGTTGCCTCTTTTTTTAATTTTTGTCTTCCACTAATTACCAGGCACTGATCAATATAATTCAATATAAATTAGATAATATAATCTGTTTGTCCAGTAAAATGGGGGGAAATTAAGTTAGTTATTGACTCAAAGAAAAGTAGTGATTGAAAATTAAATATATAAATTAAAGAGTGTAATTAAGAACTACCTTTTTCCTACAAGTGATTAGAAAAGCCTATGGATTACCAGAGAATCATTAACTAAGAAATAAAAACAATTCTTCTGTGAGGTACTTCAGTATAGGTTACTAACAGCTAATACCACTAACAGTGAATTGGTACCACGATATTTTGTAAAATGAGGGATCTCTTTGATTTACCTGAATGTGTCTAAGAGGATGAATTTTTTGCTACTGTGTATTTGCACTTCAACAATACATAAGCATCTATATAGCAATAGCAGGATAAATTGGATAAAATAGGCAAAAATACTTTACAATGCAGAATCTGAGAAAAATCCATTTTCCTTTTACTCTTACTATATGGAAATGCTCTGTTTGTGCCAGCAAATTTCAAATTATCTTTTAATATAAATACTTCAAAGTGGGAATATCATTTTGTTAAGCTGTTTATAAAAGTTTCATATTTTTTAAAAAACACTTTTGAATAAGAGTTTTAAAAGTATACTCACTGGGGAAGACTTCTTATCTTTTCCCCACCCTTTTTATCTTCCAGGTTCTAACTACCACCAATAACATTCTTTGGATGTTTACAGTATTTATTTATGTAGATTGCTCAGACAAAAAAGCAGGGAGCAGTGTCACCCATGGCACATATATAGCATAACCTCATAAAGGATTCAAAATTTAGAAGAACAAGTATAATGATGGGTTAGTGCACCAATCTTTCATCCTTCTTGAAATACTTCAACATCACTTCCACGTTACCAAAAATTGTTACACTGTAATGTGATACCCTGCTTTATGTTGCCTCCTCTTTCATTGCTGATCCAGTTACATTCCTATTTGGATATTTAACATGAAATTCTCATCCCTTTGAAATCAGTTGCATTTTTTTAAATGGGTAATTTAATACACACCAACTTGAGTGAGATCAGTATTTCACCCACAATATTCCTACTTGGCTGACTTTTTACCTTTCTATAGTGTCTGAACAGAGAAGTCATCTCTTTAATGCTCAAATACTTCTGAAGCTATTCTTATTACCCACCAAAATGGGAGGCTTTAAACTGCCGAGGTCAACCAAGCTGCTGGGGTCCTTTAAGGGGAAGCAAAATATCCAATTAGAGATTCAGAGAGATTAACAAACAGGATAGTACTTTTATCCATTACTGTTACAGGAACAGGTTCACTAGAGGGGAAGGAAGTGGTTTTGGGATCCTCCAGAAGGCTTGGCTCACTCTCCATTTAGTTTTTTTTAGTTTAATATTCAAGGCCTTAGATGAAAGCTCTGAAGACATGGATGAACAAATAAATTTGTTAGCCTCTAAGGTGCCACAATGACTCCTCGTTGTTTTTGCTGATACCGACTAACACAGCTACCTTCTCAGTTCTCACAGGGGATGGAGAGATATGCAAGCAGCATTCTCTCTATAGCATTCATGTGAGGCTGTCTTATGTCAGCCTGTCTCAATAATCATGTAAACAGAAAAGTATCACACACCTACTGGTGCAGTAGCACAACTATAGTTAAGGCTGTATCATGATGTCTGTTTAAAGGTCAGCCTAAGTCCTCTAAAATCAACATGCTTAGTCGGATTTCTTTGAAATTTGGTGTGCCTCAGGATGGAGCAGGGCAGGGATAGTGACCTGTATTCTGAGCCATTTGAATGGGGTCGTGGAGATATAAAGCCCACCAAAAATTAGCCATTAAAAAAAAGTGCTTCTAGGTGGGAAATTTTATGGAGAGCTAGAAAGCTAATTTTTGACAAGCTGTACATCAAAATGGTCTTAATCTGTAGAGTTTTTGGATAGCCAAGGTAGCGCATGGCACCCAGTAAATCTTTGGGGGATCCAAATTGAGAAGGGTTTTTAAGAAAATGTACGGTTTTTTTATACTTTGCATGCTCCAATACAGAAAAATGGCTAGAAAATTTCAGTTCCTGCCATTTTATATGTTTTAAATATGACTCCTGTAAGTGTTCTAAAATATGAACAGTTAATCAGATTGCTTTGAAAGTTGGTGTGCCTCCCGTGATATAGGGTGATATTAGTAATCCAAATTTGGGACCAATGGGTTCCCAAATTACAGTACCCCTTCCTTCTGTTGCCTTGTACTGTTAAGCTGAGAAATACTAATGATTGGATGAATCAGACCTCTTGATGGCTGAAAACTCATCCTTCAATTAACCTAAGGCTAAATTAATCACAGGCCCAACCTTAAGACAAAAGGAGTTTTTAAGTGAGTGGCTGGAGGTTGCTGCAATTTGTCAGTATTGAATGGCAATTTTATTTTGGGGCACCGTAATCAAAGTATTTGAGAAGAAAAATAAGACATCTGACTGCTTCCTGAAAGGGGAGGGAATGGAATATTAGAAGGTGGAGGAATGGAAGAATATGGGGAGAAGGATTTGGGGCTGCAGGAAGTTATGAGAAGGGGAATATGTGGGGATGGATGGTAGGGGAGGTGAGGGAAGCATTTTATCCCCCAGCTCTGTCAGTACACTCCAAACCTACACACTGGCCACAGCTCTGCCACTCCACCTTCCTGCAGCCCCAGACTTGCCAGTGCACCTGATCCACCTTGCAGCCCCACTTGTGTACCCTGACTGTTATCCCACAGCTTTGCTAATGCACCTTCATCCTCTGCACCCCACAGCTCTACCACGCCTCTGCATGAAAATAAAGTGTTGGAAGAATATTAATTGGAAAATTAATGGGTTCCTGGCTGATCCAAAAATGTGTACTGTAGGGTATATAAACATTACAAGGTCTGACACTTCAGTGTTTCTCAGAGATGGGATACATCTATTGGACAGGATCTTTCCCTCGCACATAAAACTGTCAGTATTTTGGAAACGAAATCCTGTCTTTGATTTATCTCACCAGCCCTGCCACAAATTTCACCCACCCGTCATTCTGAGCCACGAGCTGGAACACCAATCCACTGTAATATAGCTGTCTTTTGCTCCAGGCAATGCTTCTCAAGGTGCAGCCTGTATGCTGTTTGTGCCCCAATCAGCACACAGCCCATGTGACATCCTCAGGGCCATACAGATAGTATTGGATGCAGCCCGCATAACATACTGTGGGCTGCATACACAACCCCCGATGGTAAATAGGTTGAGAACCACTGCTCAAGGTACTGCATATGTGTTGGGTTAGCGGAGGGGGTGAGTAACAGGAATAGAAAAATTTGTATATCAGAGAGTAAAGGCTTCAGGGAGATGAGTTCTTTGATTTCTATGGGGAGGCCTGAATATGTTAGTGGAAATGGGGCATGCTGGGGGACAGGAATGCAGTAAATGAGCCAGGGGCATTACTGTGCTGAAGCAGGGCGGATGAGGCACAACTGATGTGTGAATGAGGTGGGAGGAGAGTTCAGCTGGCTCGATTTACTAATTACAGGTACAACTACCTAAATAACTAACTCCTCCCCCAATATCTCCTTTCCTGTTAAAAAATCTAGGAAACAACTGCAACCCACCCCCATACTCTTCACCACGAATAATGCAGATTTAAGGTTGTTTGGTGGTATGTTATCCCCTTACAGAATACTGAGTTGAGCAAAATGCAAATTTCTGAAAACCAGAAAATGCAAAGTTAACTTTGTCCATGTAACCTTAACTCTGCTCTCTTTCAGTAATGCTCCAATAAGCCTTGTGAACACACATATACTTACTCTGTCAAGCCCACAGTTGCTGAAGTGTACAAGCTCTTCATCTCCTTTTATAACCCATTCACTCTCACCCACAGGATTCCAGCTAATATGATTAAAAGACCAGAAAAAAAATTATCCATGCCACCTTCCCTCCATCTTCTTTGAGCAATCCCTCTGTATGCACACAGTGCCAACGACTGGCAGAGTATGCACTAAAAAAGTCAGAAGTTTCCAGGTCTTGGTTTATAGTCCCACACTTGAGCCAACTCCCCAGAAAGAATACCACATCTACAATTTAAGAAGCACTTTATGGTCTTTCTCAATTCCCTAACCCTAAGGCAGTGTTTTTCAAACTTTTTAGGCTGCGTACCCCTTTCCAAAGTCTACCTCATCATGACAGGGTCAAAATATATCTATGATTAGATTGCCAAGTCTTACTAAATAAAATCCATTGTCCGCCAATACAGAATTTTTCTCATGTATCCCCTGACAAGAGCTTGTGTACTCAAGTTTGAAAACCACTGTCCTAAGATTATGTCTACATTTGAACTGGGAGACGTGACTCCTGGCTCACACAGATCTACCTGTGCTAGCTCTTCAAGCTAGCACACTGAAAATATCAGGATAGCCACGGTACCATGGGTGATTGTGCTTTGGACTAGTTCCCAGAGTACCTACCCAGATGGTGGTCAGGTGGCTTTGTTCTAGAGCAGCTCGTCCAAGCCACCACTTTTGCTACCCTGGCTGTGCTGCTATTTTGAGCATGGTAGCTCAAGAAGAAGAGCATGGATACATCTACACGAGCTGGAAATCACAGCTGAAATGTAGATGTGGCAATACTCACAGGATACTGTCTCATTTCTGTCCAACCCCATTAATGATAGCAGAACAGTACTGATTCTATCTGCAACATCAGGGAAGAGATGAATTCATAGCAGAATTTGTTGTTTCTCTAAGGTCACTTGTCAGAGCATTGTCAGTTTCAAGAAACATGAAGTAATGCTCTGCATAAACAATTTGTCTCTGGATTAAGCAATGACCAGATCTGGAAAAAGTTACTGGAACAGCACTTACTTTCAATAAGATTGTTGAGGTACCTATTCCCATGAAAACTGCGGAGAAGGCTCTGGAATTTAGTCTGAACTGAGGAATACACCACCTGAATCAGCAAAACTAGAGGGTCATGGTAATGTAAGTAATTTCCATGTGGCCACTGTGAACACACTATGCATGCTAAGGAGGACTGTTGGGCATGCCAAGTCATTTGCTGGAAGTGCCAGGAGAAAGGACACATTGCTGTAAACTGTTCCACAGTTCAACCACCAGCAACACACAGTAACCATCCTAGAAGACACCTATGGAGACTGAACCTAACAAAAAAAAAAAACAAGAGGAAACTGGGAATTCAAAATGTAGAAAAAGACAAGAGCTTTAGTGACACTGCTCAAGATCAAACATAGCACATGTTATCGACAGCAGGAGTAAGAGATGGCATCTGGGTCATACTCTTGATTGATGGAGCTTGGTACTAAAGCTGCCATCTCACTGATTACTGCATCTAGCTCTCATCAGAGTTTGTCACAAGTTCCTCTGTGTGCGTCAAGACCAATGAGAGTTATGGTATGGTGTGTGCTCTTTCAGTTGGCATTGATTGGCTCCCTAGATCACAGATACGTATCCCTGTGGACTTTGCTGGACCATTAGATGGTTATATATTTTTGATCATCATTTACACCATGGCCAGAAATTTGCAGAATAATTTCTGCTACAGCTACCAAGTCCATTGGACATCTTCAGACCTTATTCAGTCAGTCTGGTCTACCATTAGAGCTGGTGAGTGACAGCAGACTTAAGTTCTGTTCGGAAGAGTTTCAGAGGTTCCTACTTAGAAATACAATTCAGCACGTTCATTCTGCTCCCTAGCATCCTGCCACAAATGGACTAGCAGAACATTTTGTACAGACATGTAAGCATGCCTTAAGAACTAACTCTTCTATTTTGAGTCACCAGCAGAAATTGGACAACTTCTTGCTTGTCAACAGGAACATACCACGTGCTCAGGAGTCACATGCAACTCTTTGTTTGAAGCAATCTTTGCATATGTGTTTGGACCTCCTATGTCCTGATGTTGCCCCATGCATAGCCAAATCCCCAAGTTATGCAAATTGAGCATTAATGTGAAACTTGTGATTGTTCTTTCAGAGCAGGAGACTTAGCATGAACTCTCAGCTACAGATGTGGAATGAACTGAGTAGCTGGAGTTGTAAAATGCACAGGACCAGTTTTGTTTGTGGTGAAACTCTCTGATCGTAGTTTGTGGAAATGACATATGGAACGGTTGCAGCCTTGACAAGTACCAGAGTCTAAAGCTATTCCAGTAGGATTTTCTGTTTCTCCAATCAAGATGCCTCCTATTAAAACTCCGAATTTTATAGAATCATAGAACTGGAAGGGACCTCGAGAGGTCATCTAGTCCAGTCCCCTGCACTCAAGGCAGGACTAAGTATTATCTATACCATCCCTGACAGGTGTTTGTCCAACCTGCTCTTAAAAATCCCCACTGATGGAGATTCCACAACCTCCGTAGGCAATTTATTCCAGTGCTTAACCATCCTGACAGTTAGGAAGTTTTTCCTAATGTCCAACCTTAAACTTCCTTGCTGCAGTTTAAGCCCATTGCTTCTTGTCCTATGCTCAGAAGAACAATTTTTCTCCCTCCTCCTCATAACAACCTTTTGTGTACTTGAAAACTTCTCTTTTCAGTCTTCTCTTCTCCAGACTAAACAAGTCCAGTTTTTTTCAATCATCCTTGATCACTCATGTTTTCTAGACCTTTAATCATTTTTGTTCTTCTTCTCTGGACATTCTCCAATTTGTCCTCATCTTTCCTGAAATGTGGTACCCAGAACTGGAACAATACTCCAATGCAGGCTTAATCAGCGCAGAGTGGAGGAGAAGAATTACTTCTTGTGTCTTGCTTTCAATACTCCTGCTAATACAACCAGAATGATGTTTGCCTTTTTATTTTTTTGGCAACAGTGTTACACTGTTGACTCATATTTAGCTTGTGATCCATTCTGACCACCAGATCCCTTTCCGCAGTACTCCTTCCTAGGCAGTCACTTCCCATTTTGTACATGTGCAAGTGATTGTTCCTTCTTAAATGGAGTACTTATATTTGTCCTTATTGAATTTCATCCTATTTACTTCAATTACTTTTGATAACTTGTTAGAAGGAACTCGGGTACCAATGGTTCCTGTGGTACAAGACAATGTCGCACCACCACATTATCCAAAAAGGATGTGAAATCCAGATGTGCATATAAATTTATAATTTGTTTAGCTAATGAGTTTCTATTCCAGGCTGGAATAATCCCTTGCAATTTGAGAGTCTGTGCTAGTCCACTCACAACTTTTGTGTAGGTTTTATGTTAGCCCTGTAAATGATAATGTATTTGGAAAGTATTTTAAAGCTAGGTGGAGAAATGTGATGCTCTGCCCCTTTAAATGTTTGGGCATTATGTATGAATTTGGTGCAGAGACTCACTTTTGTTTCTTCCTCTTTGTTGCCAGAACAATAAAATCACCACAAGGGATAGAAACACAGCTATCAGCTTTCCTTATGCCTATCTCCTTCACTGTTGGTTCTAAATATAACTTGGGTAACTTTAATTCTGCATTTCCTGGTTTTCAGAAGTCTGAATTTTACTCAACCCAACATGTTGTAAGGGGACAATATACCACTTAGAAACTTTCTTAACATAAAAACCTATAGTATATTAATATTACATATGTAATCCTCTCCTTAGGAACTCATCTTTCCCTGGCAATGAAGGCTAAGAGTTAATCTGAAATGTAATGCTTAGGAGATTAAAGGATCTGAGGCCACATCAACATGGCCTTATCCTGTGCAGCAAACTGCACTCAACCTCTGCTTCAAAGCCTCCTAGTTTCTTGAATACACGAGGGTGGACGAATTAGAATTGTTATAGCAGATTTAGGTAAATTCAGAAACTGAGTATTTTACTACATATGGACACGAATAATACACAACATAACACTACCCTGTGACATTTATTTTGATATTAAATCACTTATTCTACACTGCCCCCAAATTTTCAATGCCATGCATATTTTTTGAACTGACAATGCATAACTGTATTTTGGAAACTGTCAGGAGGGAAGGGGGAGATTTTGGCAGCTGGGCAGGGGGGAGTTGGGTTTTGGGTACCCAGATGGCAGGGTAAGGTCTCGCCCCCCCAATAGGATTTTGGCAATGGAAATGAAATTCGTCTTTCCCTCCACCTGTTGACAGGATTGGAGGGAACGACATTTGGGAAGAGGGTTAAGGGGAGGTTACTTAAATTTCTAGTTCTTTACCCTAGCTACCTGTAGACTAGTGATTTCACAGCTCACAAAATAAGTGTCAGGTGAACTTCAGTCAGTGTGGTCCCTTCTTCCTAGAGCCACTTTTATGAGAACTTATAAGGAGTTCAGACAGAACAAAACCAGCAATAGCAAAACAAAAGACTGCAACTTCAACCAACAGTCTCAACAAACAGACCTGGAGGCAAGGCCCCAGTTCACATCCAGCAGTCCCGCTCCCAGCAGCCCTCTTTATTTCCCTGACTCCCTACTCCCTCTAATAGATCAAGGTTAACTGGCTGCTCTTTTTGGGTGTGTTCTAGGAGATGCTCTTGTACCCTGTTACACCACTCCTTGACAACAACTAATTACCCCCAGCATACAACAAATAGGGATAAGTACAGCTGGTTGGAAATTCTTTGACAAACTGGTTTTTCAATTAATAAAGAAGCCATTTCTGTCAATTGAAATGTTTTTAAAAAGCTAAAGTTTAACAAAATTTAATTTTAAAAAAACACAATGATAATGTTTAAACATCTTGTTTTGACACATTCAGATTGAAAATTTTGATTTTTAATATCAAAATGAAATTCATTTTTATATAATTTTTTCAAAAGGTCAAAACTAGAGCAAAATATTCTGATTTTAATCAAGAAAAAGATTTCAATTGACCCCAAATCAACTTTTTTTCTAAAACTCAATTTGTGAGAAATTCTATTTCAGAATGGAAAACATTTGAAAATCATGGTATTTCCTGTGAAACAAAATCTGGTTCCTGCCCACTCCATAGTTAAGCATATTAGCTGGTTATTTCTGCTGAAGACATCAGCACAGAAATAGGCAAAGGTGACATTTAAACGGTCGTCATTCACTTTCAGAGTTAATATGTAATTAAGAAGAGTTAGAACATTGCACATTTCCCTGGACTGTCCTTTCAGGCTGTCTGCACACTCAGGGAGACAGAAATAGCTCAGTTTGCATGTGATTCATAGTGCACATAAGGGGTGGGTATGTGTATGTATGTGTGTGTATGTACAGAGAGAGAATGCGAGTGCTTAGGATCTGCCTTAAAATCCTGTGATAGATGGAAGCTTTCATGAATGTGGAATACACTGGGCCTCAATTATAAAAATAAGTCTTTTTTGTTCCATGCCATCTGATGAGAGGAGCAAAGAGAATATTTTTGCTGTTGTCATCAGGATCCAGAAAGCATGGCACTAAAACTAGCTCCAGTTTCTAGTCGCAAGAACCATTTAGTTCATTCTCTATGCAGGAAGAATTCTATTGGGAATCATTTTGATTTTGTACATTAGTTTTCACTGTATTATTTTGCTATATAATTTTTTTAAAACAAAGTACACTACATCTCCTTGATTGTAAATATGTATCTGGATAGTTTATGGAACTATTGTGAGGCTTTTCTGTTCCCCCTGAGCACTCTTGAATGGTGTTTGTGTAACAAATGTATGCTAGGCAGCACATGTGCTGCTGAAAATAATTTATGTGCCTCAGATTACTTGAGAGAATAGGTGAATGAGAGAATATCTTTTACTGGACCAATTTCTGTTTACACAGAGCTCTTCAGATAATTTTAGTAAACTTTATGACACTGATTTTTTAATTCCCTTTTCACTCTTTCTGTAAGGAAGATGCATATACATTACTTAGGTTAAAACAGCTATGTATTGTCTTCACTTTTGCTTTGTTTAAAGCATCTATTTCAGAATACAGCATGCTCTGTGTAATACTGCAGGAAAAATGGGATGCTCCTAAGGAGAAACCTACAAAAAATGAGCCATACAAAAAAATGAATATTACCAAAAAGACCCCTTACCTGGCTTTCTCAAACATATACTAATTTAACAGCTAAATTCAGTCATAGCACGGAATTAAGCCACTGTACCATCATTTTAGTGAGTGCTCAATTGATTTACTATTAAAATTAAACAGGCATATTGTGAAATGAGTATTCTAGATGGCCATTATGATGACAGTACTTCTCCCAACACTATTTTTATGATGCATATTTTCAAATCAATGAAATATATTCAGAACTGTTTAGAAATGTTATGAGGAATGCCACTTTCAAAAGTGTTATCTATTTTCATTTGGTGAAGCCATTCAGTTTTGAGCAGCTTTAAGCTTTTTATTGAATTAACTTATTCTGTATAAGTCTCCCATTCCCAAAAACCCAAAACAAAAACCCAACAACAAAAAATTAGGCATATCACAAATTTTTTCCCTTCATAAATTGAGCTTTCCATTGTGTATTTCTGCGAATGTTTTTAACAGTGTCATACAATCCTACTATATGGTTATATTTGTCCTCTCACTATTGCTGATAAATACCACCTCTGTGATTTGTTTGGGGTGAGGATTGTTTTTTATTTTTTTATAATTTATATTACTTCACACTCTTTTCTGGCCACAGAAAACAAACCTTCCAACAAAATGTAACCAGATCTGGATGGCTACAAGCTTGTCTATTCCCAATGGATCAGGGGACAATGTATTCAGAATGCTGGGTAGAAGGATAATTAGGGTCAGTGACACACTCACCATCTGGAATTGTTATAGTTGTCAAGATCTGAGATGACTCATCGCGCTGTGGGGACCATATCTCTAATGGCAGCACTAATCATAAAGGAACAGTAGACAGGGATGAAACTGTTAAGTGTCATAGCTTGAGAAAAATGCTCAAAAAGAGCAACAAAAAAGGGAGGGGCCTTTTTTGACTTAATTTTTTCAACATAGAAAAAAAAAGATGCTCTGACCCTCACCAAATCAGAGGGTTGTGTGATTTTTATGAGTTCCAGCTAGCACTGAGAGTATCTCCTTATATATTTTCAGTCTAAACTAGAACTTGTGTAGATTTTTACATACTATCCCTGCAGATTTTTGTTTTACTATGCACCAAAGGAAAAACAAACAAACAAAAAGAAAACCCCATGACCCTACAGTCAGATAAAACACCCACTGAAGTAAATGGGAGCACTGGCAGAGTAAGGACTGCAGGATTTGGCCTTGAATGTACAAAGCAATGATTAGTATGTGCAATTGTTTCACAAAATTAATATATGATTAAAATAAATCTTTAAGGGATTTTTGTGAGAAAGTCTAAACTATTTAAGAATGGGAAAACCAAATCTACAGAACTGCTATGAGATTTTCTTAACAAGCGCTATGGCTGTTTTGATTAGAAAAAATGTAGTTAACATTTGTAAGGAAGTGTGGTTTGTGAGTGGTGTTGTTTTTGTGAGTGAATTAATTTGAGAAGCATAGGTGCTGTATAACAGAAACAGGCTTCTGAGTACAGTAGACTCTTGATTATCCAGGACTGGGTTAACCAGGTTGTGGATTAACCAGGATGTAAAAAAAAAATACTCGTAACTCACAGGGCCAGTTCTGGCTTTGTTGCCGCCCCAAGCACACAAAAAAACCCCCAACCCAGGTGCAGGGCAGCCAGTGAACTAACACCCCCTCCCGCTGGCACAGGGTGTCTGGTGAACCAGCTTCCTCACCCCCCATATTTCCTATGGATGGTGATTATCCGGGATTTTATTAACCAGGATTTTTTTCCTATCATCCTGGATAATCAGAGTCTACAACATAGCAGGGACAGTCCTAAGAGCTAAATATATTCTCCTCAAATTGCATATAAGGAAAAGAAAATTGAGAGAGACTTTAAACGGCAAATCCTTTTGCAGAAGTAACAAGCAGTGTTTGAATGACAATACTGTAAGGAAATGTGCAGCAGTCATTGCTGTCTCTGTGGAACTGTGACTGTCACAGTATACAAATAAGTAACACATACAAAGGGAGTAGCTAAGGGAAAATAATTTGTCTGGGAATAAAATTCAGAGAACATAGCCATAAAGCTGAAGTTTTATATTGTTGCATTAAAGATAGATAAACCTAACTTTTGTTCATAAGAAATGTTTATTTTAGAAGACATTCAAACACAAATGAAAGACTTATTAACTGTAGTAAATTAGATGTGTAACATTGTGTTTAAAGTATTTCATATAGCCTTTGCTATTTCTTCCAAATTTCTACAGTAACGTGAATAGCTTTACAGGGAGATTCCAAAACATACTACAGTATAGCTAGAAAAACTAGGCAGTTTGTGAAAGATACTAGTCTAAAAATGATTGATTTCTCTGTTATCTGATTTAAAGCCAAATTGCCAAATACACAGGCAAATATTAGGATAAACCAAAATACTTTATCTGAATACACCCTGAATGTTGGGAAAGTTCAGATATTTATCCAAAAAGAATGGTTACTTACCTTCTCGTAACTGTTGTTCTTCGAGATGTGTTGTTCAAATGTGACTCCATTCAAATGGATGTGAACAAGCACTCGAAGAAGAACTTGCAGCTTAGGCCATCTGTAGAAGAAATTAAGCTTCTTTCTGTACAGTTCTGCTTTACAAACAAATTTACAAAGGTTAATTTTGTACTTCATGAATAGTGAGATCAGTCACTCAAGACTTAAATTAATATTTAATAGAAATGTGTCCAGAACAGGAGCTCTGTACTTCTCCCTCAGATTTTGGGCAAGTTTGGACACAGATTCAAGTGTCTTGGCTTGAGACTCTACCTAGTTCTTGAATTTAATAAATGAATAGCTAGAGTCAATACACCATATAAAAAGCCCACAACCTTGAATAGGCCACTGTACTCTGAAGCAGCTATTGATCATTTCTATTTACTTACATATAAGAAAGAGGAAAGCGACGCTTTTGGATCAAAGTTCCATTAAACTCTGCAGGTATCTCTCCACTGAAGTCTATGGGAGTTCCATGAAGCCCTTGATGGTCCTTAAAATGATGCAGGTGTACAGGAGATATTTTTCTCAACCTGAAAAAATCCCAATTTGGGGCACAAAGTGTGAAAAAAACCCAACTGAAGGACCCAAAAATTATTTGTGTAGGAAACATAAAATTGGGTCGGACTGAGTTCTCTTGTGTAAATAACTTTTCCTATAACCTCAGTTTCATTCTTTATTTCTCATGTAATTAATAAATAGAAAAAGTTAGAGACATCACATTTGTGTGAAGTTTAGGGATGAAAAAGAATGACATTCTATGAAATTAGGAACCTCTGTCTGAGAGGTATGACAGATGCTGTTCCTATTCTGGAGCCAAGTCATCTATGCTGTACAAAGACTAATAATGCCATGCTTTGCTCAGCTGACCTTCTTAGGGGAATGCAGTTTCATCTACTCCCCTCATCCAGGCCACAAACAGAGACATTCTGGGCCTACTTCTATAGTTTCAGAGCTACAGAAGGGTGCCTGCACTCTTCCTCAACAGGTTTTAATCAGTGGCTCCCTGCAGTGGTGGATTCACATCTCTATCCACTCTGTCTCTAAACCTCCCTCCCTGTTCTGACCGCTTTGTACTATGCTTAAGGGGCAGCAGAAGGGTCCTCCTGGCACAGGAGTACTTGGATGGTGCAAAGCCAATTAGTTGGCTTTATATCACCCATTTGTCTCTTACCTCTGCCCCACCACCCACATACACTTAGTGTAGGCAGCACATCGGGGGTGGAGGAATGGGGTATATGGTGCTCTTCCAAATCCCTGGCTGGCACTTCACATAACTGAAGCTGAGGTAAGTTAGGGCTGGTCTATGCTGGTGGGAGGGGTTGACCTAAGATACGCAACTTCAACTACAAAAAGAGCGTAACTGAAGTCGAAGTATCTTAGGTCGACTTACCTGGCCGTCCTCACGGGGGCGAGTTGACTGCTGCCGCTCCCCAGTTGAATCCACTTCCTCCTCTTGTGGAGATGGAGTTCCAGAGTCGACGGGAAGCACGTTTGGGGGTCAATTTATCATGTCTAGATGAGACGCGACAAATCAATCCCCAATACATTGAGCACTACCCACCGATCCGGCGGGTAGCATAGACGTTCCCTTAGAAACAGCCTCAGGACTCCTCTACATACACAGAAGAATCTGCCTGAATTTGGTCCCAAGCTAATTTGTAGTGAGTGTTACTGTTCCACAACAAAGATTTATAACTGAACCACAGTAATGCTGAGTTATACATTCCAGCTTTGAAGGTGGTGGTTTGTTTATTTACAGTTTAATATTTTTTTTTTTTGTTTTTTTTTTTTACACACAAATCACTTAAAACATCTCCTTTATTTTTTACTTTAGTTGAATATTCCTTCTGGCTATTGCCTAACATTCAGGAGATCTGGTTTTTTTTTCTACCCTGTTACATGTAGCTATTTCTGTTACCATGACACCCACTAATGTGCATGAGACTGGAGTTTAAAAACAGTAAAGTCACATGAGAAGATAGCATCATCTTCTTGTCAGCTTATCTAACGAGCAGACACCAGATCCTCAGCTGGTGCAAATCAGAGTAGTTACATTGAAGTCAGAACTTTAAGTCATCTCTTTAATGCATTTGTAAATATTTTTAAGGTACACATTTATTAAAGACCTTTACACGCACTGTTTAGAGTTGCAGCTAATATTTTACTACACATGTCTATTAATTTGCATAGAATTAACAAAGGCACCAAAAAATTGAGAGTGATTACTGATTCGGGTCATCCAACCTAAGACACCTTGACATGTCTGACACATTGCCAGGCCTGTATTTCTGGAGTGCAGGGCAGCTGCATCTCCCAGTGAAAGCCATGGGAGTTGTGGGTACCCGATACCTTTAAAAATCAAATACAAAAATGTCTGAAATTGGGTACCCAAAAACAAATGGTCACTTTTTAAAAGCTTTAACCTAACATTCCCTGATATTGACTAGTTTTCTGACAATTTAAGAGTGTAGCAAGGTGAAGACTCACTGGTGTGGTGCCTCCTGCTGGTTATCCTGGGAGTTAGCTCAATTCCAGCCCAGAGCACCCTCAGCAGGCATTAGCTCACTTGCCACTGGCACCCATGTCCCTTCCGGATCCTGGTGACCTTTATCTTGGGGTGCTGCCTCTGCAGTACCCCCTTACTCTGGGTTTCCTCTCCAAGGAGAATCCCCAACCCTCTAAACCCACCTTGCCTCAGTGTCTACTGCCAGTCATCATCTAGCCCCCACTCACTGGGGCAGACTACAGTCTGTAATGACCACTCATCATTGGCAAGGGATTAGGACCTGCTGCCTTTGCCTATCCCTGGGCTGTATCTCTGCAGCCCTAGTATTGCTGTAGGCCTTCAACAAGGCCTGCAGCCTGGGGTTTTACCAGGCTATAGCTGCTCAGCTCCCTTGCCCTATTCCCCAGCACTGCTCCAGTTCAGGCACCCTGGTCTCAAGCAGCTAGCCCTTTTCACTCCAGAGCTAGAGTGAGAATTCTCCCAGCTTTTGGCCCACAACCCTCTTATCAGAGCCACCTGGGCCCTAACTGAGCTGGTCACAGCTGTGGCTGCTTCCCTGATCAGCCTACCTTGCCTGCTTTTACTCCTTTTCTCCAGAAGTGGGGTAGCTGCCCCACTGCAAAGAGCAAAAGAAAGTGTTCAGAAAAGTAATTCAACACATTTTAAAATAGCAACATGGAATATTATATCATTCCTCACACTACTTCAAATTCTAAGCCTATCCTTTCCTCCAAAGCACTGAAAAGATAGCATGACACTCTTATTTTCCTTTTGTTATCTGTGTCCCATGGTTGTTTTCTCTGGTGTATGCCACACTTCCCGTTAAAAACAAAAACAAACAACCTAACAACTTCAATTTTAACAACATCTGAATGCCCCTGTTTCCATGTTGTTTTTATACTTGGATGAGTCTTAGTATTTTGAGCATGAGAGGTTTGCTAAATACAGCGTTGACAGATGCTGTTTGAGTTTCTTTTCCAACATGTGATGGAAAGCCTTCTTTCTTTCAAAATACATCTTAAAAGGCAACAACCCCTGACTCTGCAGTACTGGACTTTCCTTGAACAGAAATTATTAATTATGTTTATTACAGACTAGATTTAAATAATGGAATTCATGTCATCCTGTCACATGTGAGCCAATCTGAATTAGAATATGGGTCTTCATCAGTAAGAAACTAATGCATTAACCCACTATACCCTCCGATATTCAATTTGTTGTACATTTCTTAATTAAACATATTGCATTTACTTTAAAAAAAGATGCTAGACAAAGGTGTAATTTATTTTAGGGCAATGAGAGCCGAATAAGATTTTTTTTTTAGTGATGTACAAAAACATGTCATACTAAGCAATTTGTCTACAATTACAATATCAGTGACAAATATTTGGATGCTTCAAAGTCAAAACACTCCTGCAATGTATCTAGATTTCATAGTGCATTGCAGTACACAGTGACAAAAATTCTTTCCTGATTCCAGCTGGTACTATAATCCATGAGATTTAATTACATAAATATGAGTGTTATCCAGTAATTTTAAAATTCCAGCCACAGTATTTGATTCTAGAAACTCCTGTTGCTGTGAATTCTACAGGTTGATATGATGGAATGCAAAGTAGTATTTCTTTTCATTTGTTTATGCCAAGCTATTCATTTTATCAAATGACCCTTTGTTCTTTTACTATGCATAAAGAAGGAACTAATTAATTTTTACTATAATGATAATTTAGAATAATGATCTATTCACATCCTCCCTGCTCCAATCTAAATGAGACTTTACACCAAAGCTAGTTAATTGGACCAATGCTGCAGCCAGATCACTGCATTCTTATGTAATGTAATAGGTGCTCTGCATATTGAATACCTAATTCTGTCCTATAAGGAAAAGCTCTGACTGAAGAAATTGATTCCTTTGCCTGTTATTGTTATTACATTTTTTAAATCTAAAATAACGCAAAGACAGTCAGAAGTCATCACACAATAATTACTAAAATCAAGAATTCAACACTTCTTTCATTTAAATTACCTTCCCAATAAGAAGCTAAAACTGTATATGAAATGAGAACTTGAAAAGCAAAGTACCATGCAAACCAAAAGCCCAGATCCAAACTCTGAGATAGCTCAGATATGGATTTGAATTTAGCAGTTTAGATACCACTCTCCTGAAGAGACACATGAATGTCAAGCAGATGCAGGTAGGTTAGTAATGCTGATTTAATTGTCTTAAAGGTGACCTGTAAAGGAAAATAAATTGGAAGGTGGGCCCCCTCTTCTTCTTTATAATGTCTAAAGAAGACCTTAAGTGTGTGGGGTTTTGTTTTTTATATTAGAAATTCAGGTCTTGTCTATCTTGGAAAACTCTATGGCAGCTGGACGATAAATAGAATTGTGACATCACAAGCACAAAGAAAGAGAAATCTGATTAAATAAGAGGAAATTATTTGTATTCACAGCAGGTGAAATCCTGTCCCTATTGGGCATTGACTCCAGTGGGGCCAGGATTTCAGGCACTATTCAAAACTCTATTTTTGGTTTGTGTTGTAAAAAACTATTTAACATAAATGACGGAGAAACACTTGGAAGAAAGGATGGCTCTGAGATTCAGCACCACTGCCTCTTCAGTTAAGGTGTGAAATGTTCAAACCTACATATAAGACTTCCCACAAGTCTGCTCATAAAACCAGGAGGAGCAGACAGTCCTACTATTTATAAAGAGAAACCAAGCAGATTTTACATCTTTTGGCACTTCTTTATACTGCACATCCTAATTAAAAAAAAGCCCAAACAAGTTCTTATCTTTGCAGGTCAGCTTTAATTGTCTTGATAAGCTACCTAAACAGTATAAAAAGAGAAATGGCTTTTAATTACCGGCAGCTTCTTAGTCAGACCCAATCTAGCAACAGTTGTTAGGTAGGACAAGCTTTTCTTACATTGCATCATTAAAACAATAACTTGCAAACACAGAGGCCTGGCTACCTTATAACTGAAACTCCCACAGGAAGGAGGTGCTGTGATGTCTGGGAGCAGCTAGGTGATTTTTTGAGTTATGGCCAGACACAGGTCACTTTCTCTATAGTGTTGTCTAAATGGGAGAAAGTTTACCAACCTCTGGTTTAGTTGCATTAGAGAGACTTATCAATTAGCATCCACTGCATTGCTTGGAAACTAGCATGCAATCAAAAGTAACTTCATTCAGCAGGAATCCCTAAAGATCCAGGGAATTTGTACAAAAATTCTTACAATTGTAACACTGCTTCAGCTGCATTAGTATTAGCAATGTTGGGAATTAGTGTAAACAATTTTCCATCTCCAGCAGCTGTTTTCAACATTGTGTGAATTAGCCAGGCACCCAGAAGGTATAATTGGCATAGTGCTGAAAATAGCTGTTGAAGTTTGAGAGCGGTTTATATTAGGGCTTTCAGCATTCCTAATACTCATGCAGCTGAAGCAGTGCTACAACTATATGAATTTTTTGTACAAATTCCCCAGGTCTGTGGGTAAGTATCTTTCTTGACATAACTTCAGTAACTGGGAATTAAGGGTCAAGTTGCTTTATTCATTTAAATCATTTAGCACAGGGGTCTCAAACACGCAGCCCGCAGGCTGCAAGCAGCCCGTGAGGCTCTTTTCTGCAGCCTGCCATGCTCCCTGCACCTCACTCCCCACTGCAGGGCTCATCAGGCTTGGGCAGAAAGGAGCGATCCCCTGCCGCAGCTTTCTGCCCTGCGGTGGCTGGAGGGACTTGAGTAGGGGGCGATGCCCACTCCACCGGTGGGCGGCTCGCCAGACTACTGCAGCCCCTCTTCCCCCGCGCCGCTGGTGGGCGGCTTACCGGGCTGCTGCAGCCCCCCCTTCTCTTGGGGCGCGGGCCGCGGCCTTTTTCAGCAGGACGCTGCTGAGGGAAGGGCTGTCCCAATGCAAAGCTGCACTGCTGCCATCACAGGCAGCAGCTCTGAAGGCAGCTTCAGCCTCAGCACATTCAGATTTAGCAGCAACAGGCGCAGGGGGGTGAGTCTGACTATTCACTCTTTGAATTATTAAATTCCTGGTTTTTACGTGTTTAAAAATTCCTCCCGGACACGAATGGTAACCCTATTACCGCTCCTGCACCCCAACCCCCTGCTGCACACCTCACCCCTCCTGCACCCCAACCCCCTGCCCTGAGTCCCCTGGCACACCCCATACCCCTCCTGCATCCCAACCCCC
>ML677326.1:65414273-65477381 GCA_007922305.1 Dermatemys mawii
CCCTTTCCTGAGTCCCCTGGCACACCCCATACCCCTCCTGCATCCCATTTCCCTGCCTTGAGCCCCCAACTGCATCCTGCACATCTCCTGCACGTCAACTCCCTACCCTGAACCCCCGCCACACTCCGCACCCCTCTTGCACCCCCTGTGAGTAGGGAGAGGGAGGAATTGGGGTGAGGGTTTCGGGGAAAAGGGTTGGAATAGGGACTGGGACTGGGGCGGGGACAGGGTGTCCGTGATGCGGCCCTCTGACTAATGTGCTAGTCCTCATGCGGCCCTCGTGGTCATTTGAGTTTGAGACCCCTGGTTTAGCATATATTGGTTAATGAGATACATAAGTAGGATAGTACCACATTTAGAGTTTTAAGTGTCTAAATTTTATTTTATATACAGGAAACACTATAGTGGATGATTACGGAATAACCACTTAGGCAAAAATTCTCTTTTAACCCCATCACTTAGTGGTTGGCTTATACCCAGTAGCAGGAAACTTTATATCACTTTTTTCAATCCTATTTAATATAATTAGGGATGTTCTTATTCTCTCATAGGATACTGAGTTATATGTATCCAAACACAGGTGCTAAAATAATGGATTACTCCTGTAGTTAGAAAGTCGGTGCTCACAACTACTCTATACTATTTTAACCCCCATACTTCTGCCCTACACGTGCTTTTAGTGGATAAGGTATTTTGGTTACAATGTCATTGTCAGAGTTAGGAAGTGCCACTCCTTGCAAAAATAACAATGAAATACTACATTCACTGATTGAGGAAATGTCTCCTCAGGAAATCCTTGTGGTTTTTTCTGTCTTTATCAAGCAGGAGTAATATGCCTGTAAATTATACATGCCAGAACATTATCTCACAGCCCTGGCAGCGTCACAAAACCACCAATATAAGGCAGTCTTCCAACTAAGCATCTTCATCAGCATGACAAAGAAAGCATCTACATAATACAAAAATTCAGTCTACCAGGAAACCTTCAGAAAATGTGCTTGTACCTACATTAGCCTTAAGAAAATAGTCAACTACTCCCAAAAAAATGCAGCCTCTCCCTTTCTGCATAACTTATTGGATCTTAATGCAGTGTAAGAAAAGCTTGACCTATGCAGGAATTTAAAATGCATCCAGCACTGTGACACCAGGATTACAAAAACTAACAGCTACTCCAAAAATTATAGTCTCCCAATTTATCTTGTGATATGCTGAGAAATGAAGCAAAGGTTTGTTTGTTTGTTTGTTTGCATCATATGCCACCCTCAGGAAATTCTAGAGGTAAAGTACTGAGAAGAGATGGGTGTGATGGAATACACCCCTGTATTCACATCCCACACACTATTGTGATAATCTTTGTACAAGGTATGCCTTATAAAGTATCATTTGAAAACTCGTAACTTGCTAATCAGTAATATCATGGTAGAATACATGTAACATCATTATGTGTACAGTTATGAACATAAGCTGAAATTAGGAGTTTTTCCAAGATAAGTATCGGGGTGTAGCTATGTTAGTCTGGATCTGCAAAAGCGACAAAGAGTTCTGTGGCACCTTATAGACCAGGCCTGCACAACATGCGGCCTGGGGGCCACATGCGGCTCGCATGGGCTCACTGTGTGGCCCGCGGGGGATACGTAGGGGTCGGGCAAGCCAAGCAGTTGGGTGGGGAGAAGTGGATGGGGGCGGGGCTTTTTGGCCCGCAGCTGTTTTATTTATTTATTTTTTTTCAGTAATATGGCCCTCGCTGCTTTCCGAGTTGTGTGGGCCTGTTATAGACTAACAGACATTTCTTGCTTTTTGCAATTTAAATGATTGCAATGCTTTTTGCAATCCCAGAGGCTGTCAATCATTTTGCAGAGGTGCATACCACAGAACTGGAGGAAGATACAGAAAATGTGGATGCAGACCCCACAAATGAGTTTATTTTGCTCAGGACGTCTTACCTTTCTGCACAACTTAATTTTGTGATTAAAATGATCATCAGAATTTCTAGCAACATGGTTGAATATTTTCAGAAGCCTTACTGTATTGACAAGTGCTGTAGTGATTGGCCTCTGCTGTTTATTATGTTCCTATATTTCAGAAATGGAGCTATGAAGCTATAAAGACAAGGTAACAAGTTTAAACTGTTCACTATCTACTGGCTAGTGCTACATCATCTGTCTGACATTGAAGTTCACTGCTAAGGGAATGATAAGAACAGTCAGGTTACAGAAGTCCATTTGGTTCCTTCTATTTACAGTTGAGATTGTTCAGCAGACTCAAGTAATAGCTATTGCTTCCTGGCTTTGAAATAACTATATCTACACCTGATTTAAACCAAAAACTGGTGCGGAGCAGGGGGAAGAGGGAAGTGTTCAGTTTTCTGTCTGTTGGGTTATTGGGCTCAAATAAAAATGTTTTGTTTAAACTTTAATATTCAGCCTCCCTTATTTCTGAAATTCTCACATACAAACTCTCATCTTACTGGTGGATGTCTTTGGACAAGAATTGTGGACTTATCGCATGATAAAAATTTTCTTCCAGAAGCTGGAGAATATATCACCCTATTTCAAATCTACAATGAAGAGTTCATTCTCTTTGTTTGGTTTTCTAGTTTATTCATAACTTTCTGTTGGTTCATTACTAAATAATTGGAAAACACAATACAAAAACTATCAAACAATAGCAGTTGGAAAGTAAAACTATCTCAGAGAGGTAAGGAAATGTAAACTGGAATAAGAGTTAAATATCATATCTACCATTCCGCTGGGTTTTTTTTTGTTTGTTTGGGGTTTTTTGGGGGTGAGGGGGAAGAGGGTCCTAGACTGGTGAGTTTACAGCTGAAACTAGTTTAATTGGATAACCACTCTGTCATTTCTAAATAAGAATTATTGCTTTGGATCCATATAATTAAAGTGTGTTAATTCCACTCAATTTACGCTAAAATCCCTCCTTCAGAAGAATGAAGCATCACACAATAGTGCAGCCATACCCCTCTTTTTTGTTATATTTTGTTGTGCCTTTTTTTAAACTGAGTACATCTTTCACAATTCTGTAAGCATAAGTACAGAAGTTAATTAAAAACATAACTATAAATGGCCAAGTTCAAGTTTGAGGGGTGTGTGTGTGTAAACCCACTGAAGTTAATGGATCTGTTTTCAACCTGCATCAGCGCTGAATTTGTCTATACTAGGTTGAATTTGGCCCAGTGTCAACAAAAATGACACTAAAATCCACACTATTCAAATCCAACCCCTCAGAAAAGACCTTGTTTAAATAGCATACATGGAAAATCAGCAACTGGGAGTCTGTCAAACTACGGCCCGCGGGCCAGATCTGGCCCAACAGGGCTCTGGATCCGGCCCACGGATTTACCACCGCCATGGGAAGCAGCTGGCAGCACGTCTTTGCAGCCCCTGGGGGAGGGGAAGCGGAGAGCTCTGTGTGCTGTTCTTGCCTGTGTATACCTCCCCTGAAGCTCCCATTGCCCGGGAATGGGGAACCACGGCCAATAGGAGCTTCAGAGGAAGGAACCACAGGTGCACGAAGCCCTCTTCTCCCCCACCCCCAGGGCCGGCAGCGCCGGGGTGCTGGCTGCTTCCCGGAGTGGAGTGGAGTGGTGTGGGGCTGGGCTGGGGCCAGGGCAGGCAGGTAGGGAGCCTGCCCTGATCCTGCTGCCAGCCCACAGCCGCTCTAGGTAAGAGGCGCTGGGCCAGAGCCCACACCCTGAATCCCTCCTGCCCCTGGCTGTACCCCAGCCCCTTCCCCTGAGCCCCCTGCTGCACCCCACACTCCTCCTACACCCCAGTCCCCTGCTGCATCCTGTGCTCCTCCTGCACCATAACTCCCTGCCCTGAGCCCTCTGCCACACCCTGTGCCTCAGCCCCTTTGTATATGCATGATTATTACTACAGAAAAAAATTGGTATTGTGTGTCTCATTTTTTAAGTTTGTATTTTTAAAGTAAAGTTTAGTTAATTTTTTAAAAATTAAGTTAAGTTTTAGTTTCTTTATTTGTATTCATCAAACTAATGTCCTTTATGATTGAGTATTCAATAAATGTTCACTTTTTTTTTTTTTTTTTTTTTTTTTTAAAAAAAAAAAAAAAATTCCCTGGGTACACACCCTAATGAAATATGCTACGCACGCCTATGACACCAGAGTTCAAACTCTGGCTACCTCCCTTCTGTTTACACACAAATCCCACTAACCCAGCGTGCCAGGATGCAATGGGAGTAGAGGGTCTGAGCCTTAAAGTCCTACTGCTTTACAGTATCAAAACAGCCCCGTTGGACTTGTGCTCTGAAAGTCCACTAAAAGTATTCCACAATCCCACGGGCCAATGTTCTTTCTTCTCTGGACAGTCAATTTTGGTGGACAGTCAAGTTTCCTCACACTACACCACAAACAAAGCTCTAGAGTGGCCACCTTTTGGGAAGGCACTAGGAAGACTGGGATATAGGTAGTTGGACTGGGGCCATCTTAATACAGTGTACAATCCCTGGCTTCAACAATTGGGGATTAAAAAAGAGAGTAGAGGGTCTAACCTTAGGTTGACAAAAATCTACTAACTCGAGTTTTACCAATGGTGAGCTTACACTGCAGTGCAGACATATCGAGAATGGCTGATAGGACTGTGTGCTGTGCATGTGTTTCTCCTGAAATGAGGCTGAAAACAAATAGGAGTATGGCTACACTCAAAACACCTGTGGCTGTTTTAGACCTGTCTGCTGACTTGGACTCGATGGCGGGGCTATAAAATTGTAGAGTAAATGTTCAGACTTGGGGTCCAGCCTGAGCATCTACGTTGCAATTTTATAGCCCCACAAGTCTGAGTAAGCTAACCTGAGCCAGTCAGGGGGTTTTATTGAAATGTAGACATATCCTCTGTGTCCACTTATTACAGTGAAATTAACATACTATCCTAACTACAGCTGGGCAAAACTTTTTGTCCAAGCCTTTTTTGGGTGAAAAATGCATATTTGGTGACACATAATGGTTCATGAAATTGTGTCGGTTTTGCTTAATCGTTCTGGTAAAGGAAAAACAACCTTTAAAAAAGATTCCAGAAAAATCTGAAATGTTTTGTTTGAACTTTTTTTTTATATTAAATGTAATTTTTTTTGTTCAAAATGACTGTTTTAAAAGGTCCTTTGTTTTATAATAAAATTAATCAATTTTAAAAAAATGCTCAGTAGTGAACCAAAATATTTAATATGTTGATATTTAAGGTTCAGTTTGGAACAATCTCAAAAAATCTGTTTATGGCTTGATCGGAATTTTTTTTTTTTTTTAAAGGAAGTGACAGCAAACCAAAATATGTAAATCCTGTCTGAAAGTGGATTGATCTCTCACATCTCCCATGAACCTGTCTCTTCCCTTATCTGCCCAAGGAGGGAGAATCTCTTCTTGCTTCCTCCCACATCAAGATTCTGAAGCATTCCATCATGGATTTTCTTTCATTTTCAGCAGAGAAGTGTGTAACTCAGTTGTTTCAGTTTACAAGGCGTTGTGTGAACATATTATTTGGTTTCAGTCCACTCACATTTGCACCATTTCCCTCTTTCCCCAGCCTGTCCCTGGCCTTTGCTTTCAGCTAAAAAAGTCAAAGCAAAACTCATGCTAAGCTATTGAATTTCCTCAGGATTCACATCAGAGTCATACAAAAATGGCTTCTGCATTAAGATGATAGCCATGGAATTGCAGTGTTTTCTTGTGCCCAACTTGTAACCTTCTGTGAGGGAGGTTGGAAATTTTCCGGTGCTTTTTAACCAATAGTTACCTTAATTTTTTTCCCCTTCATCATGCTTGAGAGGACAGAGCTGTTTCTTTCAAAAGTGACAGTGCATGTAACTTTTATCAGTTAACAGTGAAAGTCAAATTTAGTTTAGATTACATATCAGAATAATTTATTGACAAAGAAAATAATTACTCACTGTCAAAAGCATGAAAGCTAGCTTAAACAAAGTTGCATGCTCACAGAATTTTTATTAGTTTTGTTGGTAAAGCCTAGTATCCGAAAAATAACATCATTAGACTCTGAAGCTTTTTCCCCTCAGCACCAGTCCTACCCTAATTCTATGAACTAGAGAACTCTCTTCCATATGTGCTTTTGGAAAGAGGCTAAAACTTCATCCCAGTTACCATGCTAAACTTGGAGGTCCAGATTTTGATTGCCTTAGATTTAGTTACTCTAGTTTTAGAGCCATGTAATTCAAATCAAATTAGAACTTAGTCCAAAAACTCTCCTTTTTTTGGAAAGTGTTGCCAATTACAAAATGAATGTTTATTTCTAGTTAGTTGTGAATACACAAGTCTAATTTCCCTCTCTTCCTTGCATTATCCCTTTCTCACCAATGCAAACAAATGGTCATTAATATTTCATCACTAACTGGTCTATAGGATGATAAACCACTCATGAAATGTAACTTTTACTGTTTGAATAATGGACTAGTTAACACATCAGTTGAACAAACATTTTTAATATCTCAATTGATCTGGAACACAATAAAACACTGCCAGGCAATATGGGGTGAGAGGGGAAATAAAATGTGGGTATTAGAGCTTAATACAGAACACCGATATTAAAAGATAATCCGCATAAATGTAGATAGTAACTTTGGACAGGAAGGCTATAAGTTCGTGACATTTGAGTGAACTTAGTTGAAACATTACTGAAAATAGTTTTAAGCAATGGTTTCCCTTGAACTGGTTCTGCAAATGGTTTTAATATGAACATTGTCAGAAACAAAATTTTCAACCCGACATGAAAAACATTTTGAAATTTGTTTCCACCAAATATCAGTGGCCCTATGTCCAATGGAGTTCAAATCCCATTAGGTCCAATGATATTTAAATGTGGCTTATGCTAGAAAGGTGTTAACACTTTCAAATTCAAATGTAGACAGGGCTTGACCATATTAAATTGATTTATAAAGGAGTGGGCTAGCTTGTACAAAATTATAGCTCAGGTCCTATCCTCAAGTCAGTGTGTGTTTCCTTTGGGGTATTCACAGAAATAAGCTGTTGTTTTAAGCACAATATTTTAATGCCTTTAATTTTGGTGCTAATGAAAGTGAGAGAAGAACAATATTAGCTAGAGAGAAGCATGCTGATAAATGTTGTGCAGTCTTCCCTGCATAGTTCTGCCAACAGTGATCTGCAGTACCCTTGCTATTTATATCTCCACAGTAAATGTTTATATATGGTTCTAGCACAGTTTTAATTCAACTGTATATACTGCCTTAGTGGTTTTTTGACAAAGCTGGTCAGTGTATTTAGGTTTTGATTCAGAAAAGCCTAGCTATTCATGACAGCACTTAAGTCAATCTCTATTCAAGGCAGCGTTTGAAATTAAGTGATTTCCGATTCAGGGCCCGAGCTTGAAATATTGCTTGAGTCCATGTGAGTTTTAGATGGATTTGGGATTTGTTCCAAGCATTTCACAAAACTCTAATTTTCATTTAAATCTATATAATTAAAAGGTACTATTTTTAATGATGGTTACTTTAACAGTAGTGGAAGAACAGCTGAATGTAACTCATTTGTGGTCTAAACAAACAATCATGCTAATCTTTACCACATTAATTCCAGCTAAAGCAAATTTGGCATCATATTTGCACTATGGCATAACCAGACATGCAAAGACTGTTTGAACAATATCACATACTTAAGTCTGTGATTAATTCACACTTACGAGCCCTAAAGAACCTTCTCACTGACTGCCCTAACTTTTTCTCTCTCTTTAAATAGTTGGTTCAACTACTAGAAATTACTCCTGTCAAAACAATTACTACATATGAAACAAAGTTTGAACCTACAAACAATAATGTATTCTTTCAACTTTATCATTTTTTTTTTAAAAAAATTACCCTAAATTAGGATAAAAAACTTGCAAATCATCTCTGCCAAACATTAATAATGAAATCCTTGGTCTCAGATTGAGAGTCCATGATGACTAGGGTGACCAGACAGCAAATGTGAAAAATTGGGACAGAGGGTGAGGGGTAATAGGAGCCTATATAAGAGAAAGATCCAAAAATCGGGACTGTCCCTGTAAAATTGGGACATCTGGTCACCCTAATGGTGACTAATTACCTCAGCCCAGAAATATTGAGATGGGACAAGATTAGCTAGAACAACAGTTTTCCTATAGGCCAAATCTTGAAGTCCTTATTTGGATTGTACTCAGATTTTCCACTGAAATTGGAAATTGGTATGAATAAAAACTCAGTAAGTACTGTTACTTCTGAACTACATAATAAATTAAGATGTTCTAAAGTTGTTTCCTATTCTTCTTTGGTTATTCTGCACAGTTTATTGCTGCAAAGGAAATTGTTCATATAACAACCTCAGTTATGCTACCCAGACTTCTCAAAATAGACTGACAACTATGTGAACATTTTTCTTGATCTTCACTTAGGATCTGATCCTACTTCTAGAGAATTCATTGACAAAACTTCCACTGACTTTGACAGAAACAGGATTGAGTCCCTAGATCTCCTAATTTTGTGATACAACTGTTCTAGGACCCAGTTGTTCTGTTCCTTTAAAATGGACCTTAGTCAACCTAGATATTTTCTCTTTCCCAGACCTCTTCTATCCCTCTCCTTGCAGCTGAGAAAAATCAAATGTGAGCTCTGCTAACTCCTCAGGAGTGAGAGAATAGGTGTGACACTCCTTTTTTCCTTTACTCATTCCACTAAAGATCTAGGGAGGCAAAGTACTGCCAACTTAGGGTGAGTTCAGTATATCCACTAGGCACTGTTTCTGTATGTTTCCACAGTGGTCAACGTGGGTGAGAGGATTTTAGTTCTTTTAATTTTTAGTTTCAGTGTGCTTGCAATCACTGGTCTTATTTGTTACTTTGTGTGAGTGTATTAGGGTCTATGATGTGTTTTACCTTACAGGCTATCAGCAGCAGCCAGTTTGTATATAGGACTACAGTACCAGTGAAACCGTGGGAGAAGTTTGGACGATGCCTTCAAAATCACTCTGAAATTAATGGGAATTCCTAAAAAGGAAATGAGAAGATGACAAAAATTAGCCAAACATTTAACCAGCTGAAAGGAAGAGAGTTACAATCTGCAAGAATCAGATGTCGGTGTTCAAAATAGGCTCTTTAGGGCTAACGCCTGCTTGTTTGTCAGGAGAAAAAGGGCTAGCTAAAGTGAAGATCATGCTGGTAAAGGTCCCCTATAAAAAGAACTACTTGCTCCCTAGCTTGAAGTTCACCACATCCTGCCATCAAACACACAGGATGCTTCATATTATCTTAAAGACTGCAGTAGAAGCAGTAGCTGAGACCAAACACAGCTGAAAATTACTGTAGCTCAGAGGGAGAGGGATTGTATTTAGGGGATGGTTTTCATTAGAAAAGATGCAGGACTTAGATGAATCAAAGGATTGTAACTGGATGCAAAACCTTTGCTTGGGCGGCTAGCAGTTCAAATCTGAACCAGGCTGGCAATTATCAAAAGGTGAAGTTGAGAATGAGTACATATCACATCAGGAAGGAATGCAGAGAAAAAATTTCTTGACACTTTAAATGACTGCTTTTTGGAGCAACTAGTCCTGGAACCCCACAAGAGGAGAGGCAATCCTTGAGTTAGTCCTAAGTGGAGCACAGGATCAGGTCCAAGAGGTGAATATAGCTGGACCACTTGGTGATAGTGACCATAATAATATAATTAAATTTAACATCTCTGTGGCAGGGAAAATACTACAGCGGCCCAACATTTTAGCATTTAACTTCAGAAAGGAGAACTACACAAAAATGAGGAGGTTAATTAAACAGAAATTAAGAGGTACAGCACCAAAAGTAAAATCTCTGCAAGCTGCATGGAAATGTTTTAAAGATGCCATAATAGAGGCTCAACTTAAGTGTGTATGCCCCAATTTAAAAAACACAGAGAACCGAAAAAGAGCCACCCTGGCTAAACAACAAAGTAAAAAGCAGTGAGAGGCAAAAAGGCATCCTTTAAAAAGTGCAAGTTAAATCCTAGTGAGGAAAATAGAAAGGAGCATAAACTCAGGCAAATTAAGTGTAAAAATATAATTAGGAAGGCCAAAAAAATTTGAAGAACAGCTAGCCAAAGACTCAAAAAGTAAAAACAAACAAACAAAAAAAAGGAGCACTCAAGGACAATAAAGCCATTGCAAAGAAACTAAATGAATTCTTTGCATTGATCTTTACAGCTGAGGATGTGAGGGAGATTCCCAAACCTGAGCCAGTTTTTTTTAAGTGACAAATCTGAGGAACTGTCCAAATTGAGGTGTCATTAGAGGAGATTTTGGAACAAATTGATAAATAGTAAGTCTCCAGGACCTGTTGTTGTTCACCCAAGAGTTCTGAAGGAACTCAAATGTGAAACTGCAGAACTACTGTCTGTCATCTGTCACCTGTCATTTAAATGAGCTTCTCTACCAGATGACTGGAGGGTAGCTAATGTAACATTAATCTTTTAAAAAGAGCTCTAGAGGAAATCCTGGCAATTACTAAAGTCAGGCTTACCAACATGTAACAGGCAAACTGGTTGAAATTGTAGTGAAGAACAAAATTGTCAGACACATACATGAACATATGTTGGGGAATAGTTAACATGTTTTTTTGTAAAAGGAAATCATTCCTTACCAATCTACTAGAATTCTTTGAGGGGGCCAACAAGCATGTGGAAAAGAAGATATGGTATATTTAGATTTTCAGAAAAGCCTTTGACAAGATCCCTCACCAAAGGCTCGTAAGTAGTCATGGAATAAGAGGGAAGGTTCTCTCAGGAATCAGTTACCGGTTAAAAGACAAGAAACAAAGGGTAGCAATAAATGATCCGTTTTCAAAATGAAGAGAGGTAAACCCCCAGGGGTCTGTACTGGATTCTGGAAAAAGGGGTAAACAGGGAGGTGACAAAATTTGCAGATGATACAAAACTACTCAAGATAATTAAATCCCCGGCAGACTGCGAAGAGCTACAGAAGGATCTCTCAGAACTGGGTGACTGGGCAACTAAATGGCAGATGAAATTCGATGTTGATAAATCAAAGTAATGCACATTGGAAAACATAATCCCAACTATACATATAAAATGATGAGGTTTAATGAGTGTTATCACTCAAGACAGAGATCTTGGAGTCTGTGGATATTTCTCTGAAAACATCCACTCAATGTACAGCACCAGTCAAAAAAGTGAACAGAATGTTGGGAATCATCAATAAAGGGATAGATAATAAGACAGAAAATATCATAGTGCTTCTATATAAATGCATGGTATGCCCACATCTTGAATACTGCACGCAATACTGAATACCACATGTGGTTGCCTCATCTCAAAAAAGATATACAGTGGAACCCCGCAATACCGCGATAGCGTGAATCCGCTTATAATGTGAGGCACACGTGGTTCCTGACGGTGGCAGCACGCGGTACTTTGATGTCGCGCGACCCCGCAATACCGTGACCTTGTATTTACCGCGGTTGATATTTTTGGACCCTGACTGTTGTGGTATTGCAGGGTTCCACTGCATTGGAATTGGAAAAGGTTCAGAAAAGGGCAACAAAAATTATTAGGGGTATGGGACGGCTGCCATATGAGGAGAGATTAATGAGACTGGGACTTTTCAGCCTGGAAAAGAGACAACTAAGGGGAGATATGATAGAGGTCTATAAAATCATGACTGGTGTGGAGAAAATAAATAAGGAAATGTTACCAGAAGGAGTAAATAGCTCAAGAATTAGGGGCCACCAAATGAAATTAATGGGCAGCATGTTTAAAACAAACAAAAGGAAGTATTTTTTCACACAACGCACAGTCGAGCTGTGGAACTCCTTGCCAGAGGATGTAGCGAAGGTCAAGAGTATACCAGGGTTCAAAGACGAGCTAGATAAATTCATGAAGGATAGGCCTATAAATAGCTATTAGCCAGAATGGGCAGGGATGGCTCCCTAGCCTCTGTTTGCCAGAAGCTGGGAATGGGCAACAGGGGATGGATCACTTGATGATTACCCATTCTGTTCATTCCCTCTGGGACACCTGGCATTGGCCATTGTTGGCAGACAGGATACTGGGTTAGATGGACCTTTGGTCTGACCAAATATGACCGTTCTTATGATCCAGAATGCAGCCTGGTCCATGATTAAGGCACTAGTATGGGAGCTGGGAAGAGAATGGAATGGGAATAGGATATCTGGGCTCCAACTCTTCCAGTAACGTGGTATGACATTGGACATGTCACTAATGGCTTGTCCACTTGGGGATACTCAGGAAAATTAATCTGACTGAACCAAAAGGTGTGAATTTAAAGTGTATTAGTTAAATCATATTAAATTCATGTGGATGCTCTCATTCAGAATTAAAGTGGACTTAGAGTTATCTTTTCAAAGTGTCCTGTGCCCTGGCCTTAGGTACATATATTCTTTTTACCTACAACTGACTGTAAAAGAAATCCTTGTAACCCAGTATCACCTCCATCTTGTCTGCGTTGAGTTTTAGTCAGTTTGATCATCCGGGCTCGACAGTGGGGATAGTCCATCAGCCAGAATATAGCCTTATCATAAACTGTTGTAGTGAAACACTGAATATTATGGCAAATTAGGGAAACCATAAAGATAGGTTTATACTTGCCTTATAGATGTTGAAATGTTCCATACTAGCTTCCAGATGTACAGGATCTCCCATAAAATAGTAATGGGAAAACTAAAACTTTAAAACATTTCCCGAAACCCTATCATTTTAAGGATGAACAGGGCTAATTGGTTAGTGGATGACATGCTGGGTGAAAAGGGCAAGAACGCCTGTAACAGGCTATTCTTGCAACTGATTGACCAGTACAGTTATGTATCACATTGGGATAATGCTGGGACATCAAAACCCAGGCAGAATTGGATGATCTTGAAGACTGGAGTAATAGAAAGGGCAGCAAATTGCATTTAAGGACTAATAACAAAAATTTCTGTTATAAACTGGGGGCTCATCAATTGGAAATGACAGAGAAAGAGCTGGATGTATTAGTTAATCATTGACTACAAGCCACCATTCTATGTGCTATGGCTGTGCAAAAGGCAAGTATGATCCTAGGATGTATCAGGCAAGGTCTTTTCAGAAGAGAGAGAGAAATATTAATGCCATTGTACATGGCACTAGTAAGAACTCATCTGGAATATTGCATACAATTCTGGAGACCCATGTTCAAGACAGACGCCTTCAAACTGGAACAGGTGCAAAGAATGGCTACTAAAATTATGAGGGAAACAGAGAGACATCAGAGATAAGGAGATTAAGGGCTGGTCTTCACTAGCGTGGGGGATCGACTGTAGATACGCAATTTCAGCTACGTTAATAACGTAGCTGAAATCGGCGTATCTACAGCCGACTTACCTGCCGTCCTCACGGCGGCGGCGGTCGGCAGCGCACTCCCCCGTCAACTCCAGCTTGCACCTTTTGGCGAGCTGGAGTTATGGAGTCAACGGAGGCGATGCTGGTGATCCATTTATTGCGTCTTGACGAGATGCGATAAATCGATCACCATAAAATCGATCTCTCCCGGCTCTAGTGAAGACAAGCCCTACGGGTATGTCTACTCTGGAAACTTGAAAATGCTGTCCTGGGAAATCTCCTGCAGCAGTGCTTTGAAGTGTGAGTGTGGTTGCGCGTGAGTGTTGGGAGAGAGCTCTCCGAGAGTTCCTGGTAATCCACCTCCACCTCTGAGCCTGTCTACACTAGAGCTTTAAAGTGCTCAGACTTGCTGCAATGGGAGTGTGTGATTTTCACACCCCTGAGCCAGCAAGTTAGAGCGCTATAAAATGTAAGTGTAGACACCCTAAAAGAGCTTGCCTTGTTTAACTTAGTGAAACAAAGGCTTAGAGAGGATATGGTCATTCTCTATACATACATGAAGAGAGGAAACAGCAGGGAGTGAGAAGTTATTTAAACGGAGGGACAATGTTGGCACAAGAACACATGAGTATAACTGGTTATGAATAAATTTAGGCTGGACATTAAAAGAAAGTTTCTAACTATCAAAGGAGTGACAGTCTGCAACAACTTTCCAAAAGTAGTGGGAGCAAATAACCCAATTCGTTTTAAGATGGAAGTTAATAAATTTATGCAAGGGAGTTACATGATGAGGTTTCCTGCAATCACAGGGGCCTATACTTGATGATCCCGGAAAGCCCTTCTACTCCTATCTTCCTAAATCTGGGGAGTGGGGTGGGTGCAAGGGCAATGGTATCTGTAATTATTGATGGTATTCTTGTAACTAATTGCTGATTATGTTGGGTATTAGTACTTGGATTCTCAGCTGATAATAGAAAGGCCTCACAACCCTATCTCAGAAGGTTAAAAAAAACAAAACAAAACAAGGAGGTCTCTTTGTTATTGTGGGTTTGAAAATACTAGCTTAGCTAACATTTAACCTTTATATTTGCTGTAATTTTTTTCAAGTATATGGTTAAAGTGCTTGTCAATTTCAACAGATGTTTCAAAATAAAGCATATAGTAATTAGATTCATAGAGGTGTAAGAGTGGAATAAAGGATTTAAATTTCAAGACAAAATATTGTTTTATGTATATAACCAGTAACTGTGGATATGCTGGTAATAAAAGTAGGATGATTCAGGCAGTAGGTATGTTTCGTGTACTGAATGTACATGGGTATCTGGAAATGGAGCTCTCCAGAGAAGCTGGAGACAGAACCTCTTTTTATGAAAGTAGACACTGGAGAAACTGGGAGAGCATATAATTTAAAAAGGTTTTTAGGAGTGCAGTATGAGAGCGCCTAAATTCAGAAGCACTGTGGTCCAAGCCAATCAAAGCATACCTGACAGCATCTTGCTTCTATGGGAGGAGAGGCTACCCCATTACCAGACAGTCACTGAATTACCTGGGCTGGTGCTGTGGCTGGAGGCCAGCAATTCTAGTGCCTATGTAAACTGTTGTTGACTCTTGCTGCTCAAGACAACAATACAACTTGTGCAATGAAACCAAATGTTTCAGCAGAATTCAGGAGGTTGATATCAACATGCTTGTTTTCACAGATGCTTCTTGGGCAAGAAGGGGCAGCATGTTGGGATTAGAAGTTGCCCTGGCTCTAGGGCGGCTGTGAAGGACAATGGGCAAGAGGCAGCTGGGACACACAGGACCAGCAAAATAGCTGCTGATGTTAGGTTAAGAGCCGGCTGCACTAGATAAATCCCCTGGAGGAATGTGGATGAGAACATGAGGGAAGGTCAAGAAGGGGCCAACAAAGGCCTTAGCTCACGGGGTTTTCCTTCCCAAACTCCACCAGGAGAGGGAAATGGGGATAGGAGACAGAGTGCAAAGAGGTTCTGGTGCCTGGGCAGCAGGGATCGGATCCCCTTGGCGCTCTCCGGCCAGCACTCGGCCTGCGCCCCAAGCCTGCCCCCGGCGCCCTCTCTGGGCGCTGGGCTTTACCGCAGTAACACGCGGCCCCCCCAGGCCGGTCACGGGCCGGATCCGCAGGGTTGAATCTCCAGGGCCGCGGGGAGACGCTGCTGTGACGTCAGCGCTTCCTAGTGAGGAGCCAGGGCTGCCCGCGGCTTCCTGTCCCCGCTCTGCGGCCACGGGTCGCACGGTTCAGCCCGAGGTCCCCTCGGCTTCCTTCCAGCCCCGCTAGTCAGCGCCCGAGGCAGCTGCCCTCGGCACAGCGGGGGTTAAACTTCTCCCAGAGACGATTCCTTCGTCAACAGCCCGGCAACGAGCGGGTTAATCCCCGCCCAGCGCTTTGGCCGCGGCTGAGCCTCTCCGCTCGGGCTCCTCCCCCTTGTCCTGGCCTGAACCATCCAGTAACGATACCTGCTCCGCGCCACCTTGTCCTCCTCTGACGTCATCCCCGTGCGCCGGCAGAGAGGTGGGGGCCGTTGCCTGGTTACGCCTGTCATCCCCGTGCGCCGCCGTCCTCTTCCCCCCCCCCCTCCCGCACCAGTCGCTCTGTGTGAGACACAGAAAACAAGCGGATCCGAGGCGCGAGCTGCAGCCCGGACCTGCCTCCTCCCGCCACAGCTGTGGGGCTCCGGCCGAAGAGGTAACGGGCACCCGCGCGTGGCGGCTGCCGCCCGCCCGCCTCTGCCTGCGGAGCGCCCCGCGCAGAGACTCACACATGCCTGAGACCGGAGTGGGAGCGGCGCTGAGCCCGGCCGCCTGGGTTCCCCGCGCTGCCTGGCTGGGGCCCTAGCAGCGCCCCGGCCGCTGGAGCCGGGTCCGGCGGCTCCCGGTGCCCGAGTGCATGAGAGGGAGCGCGGAGCGGGGGCCGCGGCCCGAGCCAGTCGCCTTCTCTCCCGGACGGCGGCGGCATCAGAGAGACCGGCCCGGGGGGAAGCGAGAAGGCGGTGGCTCCATGTGAAGAGACCCGGACAAGCACGTGAACAGTCGAGCAGCCCCCCCGGAGCCGGGAGGCAGCGAGAGAGACTCGGGGACCCGGCAGCCGAGGGGGCTGGACCCGTCTCTCATTAAAGTTTCCCGGACACGCGGTGTCTCTTGGGACCTGGCGTCCAACTTGCTGTGAAGTCCTAGAGACCCCGCCGGGAAGCGGGTCCCCCTGTCCCCGGCGCAAGGGTGAGCTCTGGCCGCCCCCTGTATCACCGAGAGCGTGTCTGCTGCAGCCAGAGCCAAAGGAGAGAAACTGAACCCGCCGCTGCTGCTGCTCCTAAGGTGAGTGAGAGTTGAAGGGGTCGGAGGAGGGTCCAGTACTGCTGGTCTCAGCTCCACCGCTGCTGACTTTCCAGGAGAAACACGTGGATGCAAAGCTCCGCACCCCCCATGACTGGGGACTAAGTGGGAGCATGCGGCTCTGTCCCTCCCGACGGGGCGGGGGTGCGGGCGCACCGTCATCGCAGCAGCCCCGCCCGAGGTATCCCCTGCTTCACATGCGCCTCACGTTGTCGGGAGCTTTGCACGGTCTGCTGAGCTGTGACCCTCCCGAGAGTGCGGCTCTTGTCTCTGCGAGAGAGAGACACTGTAGGGAAATCCTTATGTTAAATCAGGTCCTATCCGGCTAGTTTCCACCTTTAGACTTGCGCAGCCTCCGCTTTGTAAAGAGTTGCTACGGTGAGAGGGGCGGATAGCGTCCAATCAAAAAACGAGTTTGGGAATTAATTCGCCTTTGAAACTTGTACGTCTTTCTTTGTACTTGCTGCAGCAAGGAACAGCAGAGAATGATACTGAAGTCTTGAACAAAGACCAAGTTTTTTAAAGAGACTTTGAAGCTCCTTCCATTCACTATTGTTTTATGTAAAATGTTAGAACTTAACGGAACTGTGGTTGTACTTTATCGGGATGTTTTGTACACCAGATCTGAAACATACAATGCCTTTAAAAGCCACAGTATTTTAGTGGGGGAATTTTCAAACTCTTATAGAGTGGGATTCATCTTAATTGAGAGATTGTGGATTCCTGTCTGTGCACAGTTGCATAATATCCCTCTGGAAACTGCTGTAATTGCTTTCATGGAAAAGTAATAGGAAAGTCCTTAATGCATTTTAGCTGGTTTTAATACAGTTTAGCAGTTGGAAATAAGAAGGAAGAGCCATCATGTGTGTCTAGTCATCTCTCCACACAATACAGTACCATCAAGTGCTCTGTGGGTCTCAGTTTGGGAATCCTATGCTGGGTATGGAGCCTTAGTATACAGAGTGTTTTTATATTGCTACATACAAGTTACTGAAAAAGGATCTGGTTGCTTGAGTAGCATATCTTCAGCCTCATTTGCCAGCAGTTCAAGTTGCTGCTAAATTAAATAACATTTTATCCAACCATATAGGCTTTGAAAAATGCAAATCACTCTACATTCGGCCTTTATGGAGAGCTACATACTGTACATATTAATTTGGTTTGTCTAAATTGGGCTTACCTATAGACTATATGCAAACCAAGAACATCTTAAATGGTATTTCAGATCTAGTTTCAGAATTACTAACATTGGGATAACACTGCTGTCTGTTACTGTTTATAGGGTATTTTCCCTAGCTGTCTTTCTGAAAGAGAAAAAGGAAAACCTTTACGTTTATCTGACACTTTTAACTGAATGGAGGATAAACAGGTTGACCAACTTTATCTAGATTTATTTTTAGAGAGTGTTGTTAACTTCCCTCCTACGTTTCCCTCCAATCAGCTTTTACTTTCTCCTCTTTCAATCCTACATTGCAGCAGCTGACCTTCCATCAGCGAGGAATGTATACGATTCCCTCTGGTTCTATTAAATAGTATCTTTTTGGAGTGTTAATATAAATTGTCATGCTTTTTGTCTAAAAACTTTATATTTCTGATATCACTATCAGCTAGGATTACTGCAACTGAAAGATGAGAGAGAAAAATGCCTTGATCTGTTTTTTTCAGTTTGTTTGCTCTAAGCATTTGACATCATACATGTATACCTACTGTACCTGTATAGTCAGTTACTCCAGGTGTTTGAAGGTCTTTCACTAGGAAGAGAGAGACACTTTAAAAAGTGATTGTAAACTTAAAAAATTGCTGGGGTATTTGAAGAATACTAGAAATTTCTTAACTCCTTTTTTTTGAGACAGTCACCTTGAGGTGTGCAATATTTTCTTAAACAACAGGAGCCTGGATACAGCACTCACTGCGTTAAAGACATGCAAGAGTTGAGTGATGCCTTAACAAGGCTCCTAGCTTCTCCTAGCCAGGGTACCAGAAGCTGAATGAGTTTCCTTCAGTAGACGGATTAATAAGATAGCCAGTGCCTTCCCATATTTAATTTATACATGTGCTTAAAGTAACATGGGTTAGTTCAATCTGACAATAACATTTCAACTTCCTTTGATGTAAAGCTGTGTCAATATCCTGAATCCAAATTAAATTTCACTTCCTCTCTTTCATTTATTGTCACATTCTTTGTAGCACCTTTTTTTTTGTAGTGGTCAGATTGTTTGTATTTTTTTTTTTTTAAAGTACACTCATATTCTTCTGCTTGGTCCATGCTCATAAACATCTTGACTTTTCTGTGAAATCATTATTAATAAAACAGATTTCTTTCTTTATTTTACAAAACTGAAAATGACTTGGATTTGTAGCTTCTTGGGTTGTCTTAACTTTTTAATTCCTTCCTACTGTGTACCCATTGCTTTCTGATAGTCTGATATTGTGCTTGCTTTCTTTCTCTTTTGAAATTAAATTTGAAAGCTTAGAGAAAGGAGGGTGTGAGAGGTCCCATGGGAGGTCTGTCAACTTCAACGTCTGCAATTTTTTTTGGTTGGCTTTTTTAAAAAAGAAAAAAGCTTATAATAACACATGAAACATCACCACTCAGGGTACTCCAGTCCTGAATTTAATCTAATTTTGGGCACACTGGCTGTTACTCTTCAAAACATATATCCATAATACTTGCAAATCTGAAATTAACATGAAGCCCTTGCAGATACCTGAATATTTAAAACACTTGTGTGTGTATGCACAACTTCATTTTAGAGAAGGGGGAAACAGTTCAATTGATGATGGTGGTATCTAATAGAGCAAATGTTACATTTTAATTTCATTTCCTGTAAATAAACTAATTACATGCTGCGAAGCATTGTTTTAATGCTTTTAATAAATTCATGAAAGATGGTGGAACCACCTGATTGAAATCTCCTGTTTATTCACAAAACAGATAAATTGTGAACAGTGGCAGTGCAAACTTCTAGTTACTGTCTTGGTTTCACTTCTGATTTCTTAGGAGTGAAGCTTCTGCTTTTTCAGTTCTAGGTCTCTCTGCAACTGCCACAAAGTGTGCCGGTGTAGTGTATTAAACTGCTCCCCATAGGAATGTGCTACCATAGCCGTTCCTCATAGGTTAGAGTGTAAGAAAATGCTACCTTATAAAACTGCTACCAAATGTCTACAGGTAGCAGTTTCTTGCATTATAGAATGTGTGAAATTCCTGTGTGTAGAAATGTACTATCTGTAGCAGTTATCAGTATGTATAGATATAAGAAACAGCTTTTGTAACAAAATGCTACTTGATTTTTATCTCGGATTTACTTCAGACTATTTTGCCAGTTTATCGAGATCATTTTGAATTTTCATCCTATCCTCCCAAGCACTTGGCACCTACCAACTTATCATTCACAAACTTTATAAGTGTACTCTTTATGCCATTATTTCAATCATTGATTAAGATTTTGTATAGAAATATATCCAGAATTGATCCCTTCAGAATCCAACTTTCACAATCCCCTTTCAGCCTGACTGTGGTTCACTGATAATGACTCTGTCAGAGCTGTTTTCCAGCCAGTTTTACATCCATCTTATTTTGGATCCATCTAGGTTGCATTTCCATAGTTCGTTTATGAGAAGGTCATGGGGTAGGGTGACCAGATAGTAAGTGTGAAAAATTGGGACAGGGGTTTTGGGGTAATGGGAGCCTATATAAGAAAAAGCCCCAAATATCAGGACTGTCCCTATAAAACTGGGACATCTGGTCACCAGATGGGAAACAGTATCAAAAGCCTTACTAAAGGCAAGATAGATCATGTTGACTACTTCCCTCGCATCCACAAGGTTTCTTACCTTGTTAAAGAAAGCTCTCTGGTTGGTTTTATGTGTGAGACTGCTTGAATTAGCTACCCCAGCTGGTCTTTTCAGCAAAGTGGGACCTGTCCCTGCTGCAGGTTGCATGGTCTTACGGGCAGCATTTTATTACACACACGTGTAAAAAACTGCTGTCTGTAGGGATGTGCTACCTGCAACACTGCTATCTGTTGAAGCTAATCCCTATAGATAGCAGTTTCTCGCAGAAGAAGTATGTCACACTCCTATGTGCTTGAATTAGCTACCCCAGGTTGCCTTTTTGGCAAAGTGGGACCTGTTGCTGTTGCAGGCTGCACGGTCTTACGGGCAGCATTTTATCACAGGTATGTGTAAAAAAATCCTGGCCTAGCTCACTAAGCAAATAAAAAAATTTATGAACTCTTAATTTAAGGTTTCGTGTGCCAGTACTACATTTTGACATTTTTAAAAAGGCTCTTTCTATAAGCCTATAATATATAACTAAACTATTGTTGTATGTACAGTAAATAAGGTTTCTAAATGTTAAAGAAGCTTCATTTAAAATTATGCTGTGGAAGAAGACTGCAGCTGGACTGTCTATAACAAAAAGTCCCAGAGGAATGGGTGCTCAGAATCCTTTTTAAAAGACTCATGTTCCAAAGTTCAGATGTAAGTAACTCTCTAGGAGACAGTTGGAACTGGTTCCAAATGTCTGTTGGCCTCTTTCCTACCAAAGTTCCATAAAGAGGCTTCACACATTTTTGGAGTCCCAGCTGTCCTTTGCCTCAGATGCCATGATGGACACCTGAACGCCATTATGGAAAATGGGGTTACCTGCCCAGAACACATACAAATGACAGTAAATGTAATAACTAACAGCTAAAGGTGCATAGAATGTTGTGATAAACATCAAAAGGGCTATATTGAGAATGAAATGAACAAAAACCATGCAACACTTCTGGTCCGGGGTAGCAATGTATGACTAAGGGGGTACCTCTGACACAATTTGCTATGTATGTCAAAGGGCATCATCCTGAGACCAGAGCATGAGACAGTTCAGAGGTAGGAAACCATTATGGATGAATGATGCCCTGTCATAATTTGTTACCATTGTGAAATCTGCATTGAAAATGTGGACACAACTATAGAGAGGCAGTTTTGAAAATATAAAACCTTTCCTACAGTAAGAAGATAGAGAAACAGGAACATTGGAGGTTTCATTCTCATTTCTATTTCAGAAGTGTAGTTTGAAGAAAACAAATACTGCTCTTAACAATTTCGTTTCACAATTTACATTTTATTTAAATACGTGAACTATGCACACTTGCTGCATCTGTATTCTTTCTCCTCATCCATCAGGTTTTCTTCACTCATTTGCTGTCTAGTCATCTTAGCTAACACCTCCTCAAGGTGGATTACCAGGAGCAATGGCTCAGCTCCTACAGCAGCTCTTTGAACTTTGTAGTATAGACAAAGGGCTTGGCTACACTGGTGCTTTATAGCGCTCTAACTTGCTGGCTCAGAGGGGTGAAAAATCACTCGAGCACAGCAAGTCTAAGTGCTTTAAAGCGCTAGTGTGGACAGGCTCCCAGCGCTGAGAGCCACGCTCCGAGCGCTCTGAGCTAATCCGCTTGTGAAGGTGGCATTCCTGCAGCAAGCGCTTTGAAATTTAAAGTGAAGCCAAGCCCATAGCCTCAGTAGGTTATATCAGACAAAGAGGAGCTGCATTACATAAGCATTGGGATGCCTGTGCCTTTAAGAACCCGGCCATGGCAAGCCAATGCTGAGGGGTACTGTCTGTGGGAGGGGAAATAAAAAAAAAAAGTCCCATCTGTCCCTCTTCCTTCACCTATTTCTGCAAATACTGGTGTCTCAGTCCCACTGGGGCAACTGCAACCCCCCGGTGCACCTGCCTGTGCTAGATTTTGCCCTCTGTCACCCTCTACCAGCACCTTACTCCAGGGCTTAACTCCTCTCTCTCCCCCTTGGACCCCTCATTTTGCCCTTTAGCCCCTCTGCTAATCCTTTCTACAGCTGCTTGACCCCTCGACCAATCCATTTCTGCTGCCTGTTCAGACCCTGGCCACCCATTTCCTCTGTTTTGCCCCCTTTACCACTTTTAAAGCCCTGTAAATAGCAGTCAGCAGAATCTTATGGCTGCTAAAGGTGAGGAAAAGGGCAGTAGCTTCAGCAGATGTTACTGAGCATGCTCAGTTCGTGTGCGCATGCTCAGTACACCCTAAGTAGCACATTCATACAAGGAGCACTATAATACACTGTACCGGTTATGATAGATATTTTTTAGATCAACCTGTGGAACTCTTTGCCAGAAGATGTTGTGAAGGCCAAGACTGTAGCAGGGTTCAAAAAAGAACTAGATAAATTCGTGGAGGATAGGTCCATCAATGGCTAGCCTATGCTTGCCAGAAGCTGAGAATGAGTGAAAGAAAATGGATTACCTGTTCTGTTCATTCCTTCTGGACCACAGTAAGACAGGATACTGGGCTAGATGGACCTTTGGTCTCACCCAATATGGTCATTCTTATGAGATGTGATCGTGTGTTTGGTATGCTTAGTCCAGTTCCTAGGGAACAAATTTTCATATTACATAGGCCAGCAAATTTAAGGTACTACATAAACAAATTATTTGTCACAAAGCAGATCTTCTCTCTCTGCTTTAGCTCCATGTGCAGATCTTGATGGATCTGCAAATAAATGTAGCAGCAGCCAGTAAATTCATTACCCACATTGAAAATACACAGTTCCTTCTTTAGGAAGTTTTTCTGCTCGGGTGTCAGGATGGAAAATTATGGCCTTACTGGCATAAACGTGCGGTTTGAAGAAACTTGAGACTGATTTAGGGGAATAAATGCTCTCTTGAATTGTAAAATGGTCTGGGAAAAAATGTGAAATGTCACATTTGAAAGAAGTATTTTGATTTATATTGCATTCTGGCTTGCTGTTTTTGTGGGGTGACAGGGCAAGGTACTCTGTCAGTGGTTCTTTCCAACAAGACCTGTGTTAATCCAATACCAACATATAATGTACAAGTAAGCATTTTTTGTGTCTACTGTATCTGGTTCTGGGTGTCAGTCCAGCTCTGTCTTTTTCCTCTTCTCCTTCTGTCGGATTTAAACATAAATGATTACAGGTTTAGAAAACATGACCTATGATGGAAGATTGCAAAATATGGGTTTGTTTAGTCTGAAGAAGAGAAGACTGAGAGGGGACATAACAGTTTTCAAGTGCACAAAAGGTTGTTAAAAGGAGGAGGGCGAAAAATTGTTCTCTTTAACCTCTGGGAGTAGGACAAAAAGCAATGGACTTAAATTGCAGGAAGGGCAGTTTAGGTTGGACATTAGGAAAAACTTTCTGACTGTCAGAGTGTTTAAGCACTGGAATAAATTGCCTTGGGAAGTTTGGAATCTCCATCATTGGAAGTTTTTAAGAGCAAGTTAGACAAACACCTGTCAAACAAACCCAAACTGGGGTTCATGAACCCCTGGGGGTAACAAAATGTTACAGGGCGTTCTTTGGGGGGAAAAGAAATCCCTAATGGCGGACAGAGCTATACAACCAGGCAGCACAGGGTCAGCAGCCCAGAGCACCTGGACTTGCAAGAGCGAAGCAGATCAAAGCAAGCATATCTATCACACTGAGGAGATTTAAACTTCAAGACTCCTTATAAGAAATGGAAAGGAAGGTGGGTTTTTTTTTTGCTGTTTCTAAATAGTATTGTTTTTAAAATTATTATGAAAAGCAAATTTAAGCTTTGCTGTAACATGCATTGTTTGCCTGGACTGATCAAGACCTGAATACTTGTGTAGGAGGAACTCTTTGAGTTGGTTTCTTAAATACCTTGATGCTCTTTCACATCTGATACGCCTTGATGAAACCTAGGAGCCTTGTCTTATAACAGGCTTATTCAAAGTGATACAAGCTACAAAAGTGAGATCTCAGAAGAGTGTGGCCATTTTCATAACATAATAAAAGTACTGTAGTGAATAATAATAAATAGTGTGTAATAAGCATGTCATACAAACAAATTTTATATTTCCAAGGTCACTGCTTTTATATTCAGGTAAAAGAGAAAATCCCTGGAAATATTCATTTTTAGGAGGGGGTTTGCGAGACTTTACATTTCAGTGAAAGGGGTTCACAGATTGTTAAAGTTTGGGAACCATTGGTCTAGGTCTGTGATTCTCAAACTTTTGAGAACCGCGATCCATTTTTCCTTCCTCGGCAGCCGCGGCGGACCCTTGTATGTCTGCTGAAAAGCTGCCGAATAAATTACTGTCACATTCAGTGGCTTTTCGGCAGACATGCCGAGCGCTCCCAAAATAGCTCGGCACGTCCACCGAAAAGCCGCCGAATGCGGAAGTAATTCATTCGGCGGCTTTTAAGTGGCGGCAGGAGCTCGCAACCCCCCTGGAAGCACTTGGTGACCCCCAAGGGGGTCGCAACCCCCAGTTTGAGAAACCCTGGTCTAGGTCAGTGGTTCTCAACCTATTTACCATTATGGGCCATATTCAACACTATCTGTATGGGCCTGAGGATGTCACATGGGCAGCAGTTCTGTGCTTGATTGGGCCGCAGGTTGAGAACCACTGGTCTAAGTAATACTTGTTCCTGCCTTGAGTGCAGGGGACTGGACTAGAAAACCTTTCAAGATCTCTTCCAGTCCTACGATTCAGTTTAGGTCAGCATAGTAACTGTGTTCTTCCTCTGTTGTTCTTAGATTGAAACACCAGGTTTTAAACAGCTTACCCAACATAATTATGATTTTGAAATATGTAAGGTGAGCAGGGCACAGCTGTGTGTAATATAAATTTATTTATATAACATGCCCAAATGAATTTAAAAGTACATCTTTAGGGTTGCAAAGTCAAGCACTCAAAAGATAGGAAATGTCATAATTAAGGTTTCCTGTACAACTTAAATTTTACCTGGCTCCTGGCCTCAGTCTCTGCCCCAGCTTCAAGTTTACTTGCCCAGCTATTCCCAGTTTTCCCCTTTCCTCTATTCCAATTCTCATTTCCCTTTCCCTCTGGCTGCCTCCTCTTTCCCTGCCCTTCCCCACTCTTCTCTCCCCTCTGGGAACAAAAGATCTGGGGGGGGACAATATACTTCCCCAACCTCTTTTCCTCCTGCAGATTTGGCTCATTTGAATCAGACCGCTTTCTCCTCTGCCTTGGTATGGACCAGTAGGGGAGGCACTCTCCTTGCTCTTGGAGTTCAGGTGCCCATACCTGCCCAGCACAGCTTGTAGCAGCCTGCAGCTGCATTTGTAAGGAAAGTCTTGCAGAGCCCCAGGCTGAAGTATGCCTACTGCAGACAGAATTCTCTGAGATGTGTCTTTTAAGCTCTAACAAGTCTCTGCTGAGCACGTGCAAACTGATTTTTTTTCAAAAGGTTTAAAACATGGTCAGATTTGTGTCATTTTCTCAGGGAAGACAAATGGCGCATCTCTGACACAAAAGCCACACTTCTGCCAAATTTCAAGTCCCTGCTCCAAAGCATGAGGTGTTAGAGCTTTTCAAAGAAAAGGTCACTAGAATTTTGTAATAGGAACAAAACAATATTTTCCCCCAGCCTTGCTTTTGGGAATAGCTTAACCATTTTGGCTTAAATTTTCAAAAGAAATTCAGTGAGGCAGACACCCAGCATGGAAAATTTCAGCCCAAATAGCAAAGTTGTAAGCAATTAAAACCAAGGTCTTATGGTGGGAAGTGTTGGGCAGTTTTTGTAATAGGCAGTGCTACCAGCTCTGGCTATAATTAAATAAAACTCCTCAAACCCTGCACTGAAATAACACAAAGATTGCAAAATCAAACCCTTGTAGACGTTGCCTATTTTCATTCAGTGCACAAGGTGGATGTTGTTCACTGAATTCAGTATCGTCTTGTCCTTGTCATCTTACGCATAGCTTTAGGCCTTATTTATAGCACCCTTATCCAGGTCTTGCACTGAATACTAAAATTAATAATTTTTTTCTGGGATTTTCTATAATAGTTATTGCCACAGTGTCAATGTGCTTTTTGCAAACATTTAAAGAATTTATGTTCAAAATACCCTTGTTTGGCAAGGTGCTGCTAATACTATTTTTATTATGATAGCGCCTAGGAACTCACCAAGAACAGGACCCCATTATGCTAGGTTCAATACAAACATAGAGTAAGAGACTGTCCATGCCCCAAAGAATTTACAATACAGGTAGACAAAGACAGTCAAAGGTTAAGGAAAAGGGATATAATGCACAAGCAGAATATACACTGTGATGTCCTGTTTTGTTTTGTTTTTTAACTTCTTTTCATGGAGTTTTCTTGGGGTAGTCTTTGATAACTAGATCCAAGAAGAGAGGGGATATAGAAGCAAGTGCGGCAAGAGGTGGAAGAGGGAAGGAAGCGTGGAGTGAGGCGTTAGAGCTAACCCACTTCTTCATCATCAAGCAATCAGGCATCATGCTGCTGAGGCTGCTTCAGTATCTAATCCTGCTGGTTTGAGGTTCTCTGGATTCTGGGGCTGGCCTCTTGGTATAATTTTTCTTCTCTGAGCTCTCGTGGCTTTGGGGGAAAGGGATGTGCTACACAGCTTGCAGTATTCCCAGAGGTGTTCCATGTAAAAAGTTGTATGTGATCCTCTGGGATCCTAGAAATCCATTTGCCGCAAAAAAAATTGCAAAATTGGCATTTTTTTGCAGAGAACATTTATTTTTTAACATTTTGCAAAAAAATAAAAACATATATTAACTGTTAACTAAATTTTACCAAAAGTTAGGGTGACCGTATTTCCCAAAGTGAAAATGAGACACCACATGGGGTTGGCCTGAGTTGCTCAGAGTGGGGGCTAACAGCCCAAGCCCCAGTGCATGGCATCTCCGCTTGCCCCTCTGAACATCTCCACTTGCCTCTCTGTACCACTGAGAGGATGGTGCAGAGGTGTGTGCGCAAAACTGGGCATTTGTTCCATTTGGTCTTGCCAACTGATCAAAAGGACATCCCGGATAGGGCTTAAAACGGGGACTACCCTCTCCAAAATAGGATGTATGGTCACCTTAGTTCAGCTGATAATTATATATTGTGCCTAGGGAAACTAAACTTTAGTGTTTCATTTTACTTGTAGAAAAACATTGATTTTTATGGGGTTTTTTTGAGAATTTTGTTTCTCATGGAACACTAGGATCCCTTGTGATCATGTAATTAGATTGTATAATAATGCATATGCACAAGTGGGCCAAAGCAAGATTACAGAAGTAGCTTAAATTTTGATATTTCCTAACTTTTGAGTGTTGGACTTCTCATCTTCAATGTTCATGTAATAGTTTTTTTTTCAAGTCATTTCCTAACTTTTTTTTAAAAAAAGCAAACATAAATTCAATCACATGGAAGCGTGTGGGTCCCCACTTGGATCACCAGCAAGGTGGGAATATCTACATCCACTGCACAGATTTGTACCACTAGAGCTAACAGTATAACTGGTAGCAGTAATAGGCTGTTATCTTCAATGTGGTCAGCGAGTAGAGGGTTTCAAAGGTATTTGGTTGACAACAGAAGAATACTGCAGTTGAGGATTGATAAATGCAAAGTAATGCACTCTGGAAAACATAATGTCAACTATACCTGTAAAATGATTGGGTCTAAATTAACTGTTACCACTCAAAGAGATCTTGGCGTCATTATGGATAATTCTATGAAAACATTGACTCTCTGTGCAGCAGCAATCTAAAAAAGCTAGAAGAATGTTGGGAATCATTAGGAAAGGGATAGATAATAAGCCAGAAAATATCATATTGCCTCTATATAAATTCATGGTACACCAGCATCTTGAATACTGCATGCATATCTGGTCACCCATCTCAAAAAAGTGGTATTGGAAAAGGTACAGAAAAGGGCAACGAAAATTATTAAGGGTATGGGAGAGCTTCCATAGGAAGAGAGATTAATAAGACTGGGACTTTTCATCTTGGAAAAGAGATGACTGGGGGGGATATGATAGAGGTCAATAAAATCGTGACTGATATGGAGAAAGTAAATAAGGAAGCGTTATTTATTTACTCCTTATAACACAAGAACTAGGGGTCATCAAATGAAATTAATAGGCAGCAATTTAAAACCAAACAAAAGGAAGTATTTATTCACACAACATGCAGTCAACCTGTGGAACTCTTTGCCAGAGAATGTTGTGAAGGCCATGATTATAACAGGGTTCAAAAAAGAACTGCAGTAGAACCTCAGAGTTATTGGTCAGTTTGGAATTCTGGTATCAATCAGTACTGGGAACCAAAATTACTCAATCAGGCAGCAGGAGAGAGAGAGAACAAATACAGTACAGTGTTAAATTTAAACAATTTTTAAAAAGGAAAGCAGCTTTTTTCTTTTGCATAGTAAAGTTTCAAAGCTGTATTAAGTCAATATTTAGTTGTAAACTTTTGAAAGAACAACCATAGTGTTTCGTTCAGACTTACAAACTTTTCAGAGTTACTAACAACCTCCCTTCCCAAGGTGTTAGTAACTCTGAGATTCTACTGTAGATAAGTTAATGAAAGATAGGTCCCTTTCTGGCTATTTAACCAGGGTGGGCAGGAATGGTGTTCCTAACCTCTGTTTGCCAGAAGCTGGCAATGGTCGACAGAGGATGGATCACACGAAGGTTACCTGTTCTCTTCATTCCCTTTGAACCATGTGGCATTGGCCACTGTGGGAAGACAGGACACTGGGCTAGTTGGAACTTTGGTCTGACCCAGTATGGCTGTTCTTATTCCCCAGTTCAGTTTCAGATTCTCTATTGTAATATGCTATATTGGTTACAGATCTTTCTGCCCCTATCCCCTAACTGGTTCGAGGAAACATGCTCCCTTCTTCCTCTCTTACCTCTGCTTTCAAGTCAAGCTGCTTCCTCCTTCCTGTTGCTTAGGTTTTAGCATTTCCTAGTGACAGTGGTTGCCAGTAGCTGGGAGGACCAACTGAGAGAAAAGCCCTGCTCAGTCTCTGCAGCTATGGGCTCGAGCATGCTCACTACAGAAGAATTTTAGGAGAATTTACCAATCATCCCTTATTAAGCATGTACAAATCAAATTTCAAAGGCCTGCATGTGCAAATTACAAATTTCAAAGGTCTATAACTCTTGAATTTCAGTGGATTTTCACAGACAGTAAATTGCATTTCTCTGTCCCATTTGACTCTGCTGCCAGATTAAATCTTTGCTCCAAGTCAGGAAGATTGCATGATTTTTTGAAACATCGCTAAAACTGTATACTTTTCTGTAACTTTCTTCTGGGAAACTACAGAACCATTTTTGCTGAAAGATTGAGACAAACAAAAAAATTCCAAATATATAACACATACCTAGCATCAAACACTTTTTAATCTGAACAGTTTAAAGTATTTTTAAGCAACTGAAAACAGGTTCTTATAATGAAAAGTGTTAGGCAATCTTAACTATAGGCTTTGTTGCCTGCTCTTGCCTATAATTACACAATCTGTGCCTGTTACACTAAACTTTACAATACTGTTTACTTGATTTACATATATTGCATAAGTTTTGTATTTCTTTTTTATATTCTCACAAAAGGCGTATTCTTTAAATTTGATAACTTTATTTAATTATACTTAAATTGAGTTTATTCTTCAGTAATCATACCCTTCACTAGTTTGTTGTATTAAGGGCCTTTTGGGGAATTGCTTAAGTTGACAACATGTCTGTGAGTGTTGGATTTGTATTTCTGATTTTGATAAAGGAGACTATATACTTGAATGTTATGGTGTTGGTGGCCATATAAGAATTTTTTGATATACAGAAGAAAATAGAGAGACCCATCTAAGCATTTGGTGAGGTTAAGGGTATAGAATAAATGATATTAATATATTTGTTCCAGATATGATAGTATGAAAAATAGTCTGTTTAAATTCTCCATTTATAAATGTGTTATAACAATACTTTCTGTTGTATTGAAAGGGTAATCAATTTAAAAATTGCACTTATATATGGAAAGTATGAAACCTGATCTAACGCATATAGTTTGTGTGAGCCCCTACCAGGCCACATCATGGGAGAAATGCCTTCTGTGCCAGGAGTGAATTAATTGGGCTTCAGATCCTGGGTGGCATGGGGAGGGGAGTGAAAATGGCTGTTAATGTCAATTTCACTTCCAGCACAGTGAAAATTTTGTGGGAGAAGAAGAATTGAAGTGGGGAAAGGACCTAGGCATCTAAAAGTAGATGGGGGCTACATGGGAAGGTGATCTAAAAAATCACAGATAACAAAAGGAATTAATAGTAAAAAAGGGAGATGAAGAGGAGAAAACAACACATGGGAGGTGGAGAAAGAGAGGAAGGAAATAGGTACATAATGGATCAAATCAATGGTCCATCTATTCCAGTATCCTGTCTAACAATGCCAATGCCAACACCAATGCCAGCTGGAACCCTGTTTGGGCAATTATTTGATAACCTGCCCCAGGTTAAGTTGGGACCACCTCCAGAAAGTATCATTGGAATTCGTCTTGTAACTTCCATAAATGATTGAGAATTTGCATCTGAATTCCAATGATACTTTACAGAGGTGGACAGGACAAAAGATGCATTATCTTTCATCAGGAATCCATTCACAACAGATGTTAATAGTGTTCCAGAGGATCTGCAAGAGGAATTTTTGGATCTGAAAAATGATTTTGCTACCCAAGATGTGTACCAGCAGTCTACCATAGAGAAATTTTGGGCCCGCATGACCGGGAGTTACCCAAATCAGTCAGCTCACGCAGTCAGATTTCTTTTGCCATTTGCATAAGACATAAGAAAGGCCGTACTGGGTCAGACCAAAGGTGAATCTAGCCTAGTATCCTGTCTACTGACAGTGGCCAATGCCAGGTGCCCCGGAGTGAGTGAACCTAACAGGTAATGATCAAGTGATCTCTCTCCTGCCATCCATCACCCTCCTCTGACAAACAAAGGCTAGAGACACCATTCCTTACCCAGCCTGGCTAATAGCAATTAATGGACTTAGCCTCCATGAATTTATCCAGTTCTCTTTTAAACCCTGTTATGGTCCTAGCCTTCACAGCCTCCTCAGGCAAGGAGTTCCACAAGTTGACTGTGCACTGTGTGAAGAAGAACTTCCTTTTATTTGTTTTAAACCTGCTGCCCACTAATTTCAATGGGTGGCCCCTAGTTCTGCTATTATGGGAACAAGTAAATAACTTTTCCTTATTCACTTTCTCCACACCACTCATAATTTTATATACCTCTATCATATCCCCCCTTAGTCTCCTCTTTTCCAAGCTAAAAAGTCCTAGCCTCTTTAATCTCTCCTGATATGGGACCCGTTCCAATCCCCTAATCATTTTAGTTGCCCTTCTCTGAACCTTTTCTAATGCCAGTATATCCTTTTTGAGATGAGGAGACCACATTTGTACACAGTACTCAAGATGTGGCCGCACCATGGATTTGTATAGGGGCAATAAGATATTCTCCGTCTTATTTTCTATCCCTTTGTTAATGATTCCTAACATCCTGTTTGCTTTTTTGACTGCCGCTGCACACTGCATGGACATCTTCAGAGAACTATCCACGATGACTCCAAGATCTCTTTCCTGAATAGTTATAGCTAAATTAGCCCCCATCATATTGTACGCATAGTTGGGGTCATTTTTTCCAAAGTGCATTACTTTACATTTATCCACATTAAATTTCATTTGCCATTTTGTTGCCCAATCACTTAGTTTTGTGAGATCTTTTTGAAGTTCTTCACAGCCTGCTTGGGTCTTAACTATTTTGAGCAGTTTAGTATCATCTGCAAACTTTGCCACCTCTCTGTTTACCCCTTCCTCCAAATCATTGATAAATAAATTGAATAGGATTGGTCCTACGACTGACCCTTGGGGAACACCACTAGTTACCCCTCTCCATTTTGAAAATTTACCATTTATTCCTACCCTTTGTTCCCTGTCTTTTAACCAGTTCTCAGTCCATGAAAGGATCTTCTCTCTTATCCCGTGGCAACTTAATTTATGTAAGAGCCTTTGGTGAGGGACCTTTTCAAAGGCTTTCTGGAAATCTAGGTACGCTACGTCCTCTGGATCCCCCTTGTCCACATGTTTGTTGACCCCTTCAAAGAACTCTAATAGATTAGTAAGACATGATTTCCCTTTACAGAAACCATGCTGACTTTTGCCCAACTATGTTCTACGTGCCTAACAATTTTATTCTTTACTATTGTTTCAACTAATTTGTCCGGTACGGACGTTAGACTTACCGGTCTGTAGTTTCCGGGATCACCTCTAGAGCCCTTTTTAAATATTGGCATTACATTAGCTATCTTCCAGTCATTGGGTACAGAAGCCGATTTAAAGGACAGGTTACAAACCCTAGTTAATAGTCCCGCAATTTCACATTTGAGTTCTTTCAGAACTCTTGGGTGAATGCCATCTGGTCCCGGTGACTTGTTACAGTTAAGTTTATCAATTAGTTCCAAGACCTCCTCTAGTGACACTTCAATCTGTGACAGTTCCTCAGATTTGTCACCTACAAAAGACAACTCAGGTTTGGGAATCTCCCTAACGTCCTCAGCTGTGAAGACCGAAGCAAAGAATTAATTTAGTTTCTCCGCAATGACTTTATCATCTTTAACTGCGTCAACTTATGTGTGTGAGATGAGATTTTTGTGTTTGTTGCATGTTAAGTCCAAATAGAGGAATCGGCTCGCAGTGGAAAGCGATATTCGTTGTGCATTATCAAGTACCACTCCAAACATTGAAAAGCTTGTAATGAAAAGAGAATCCAAACATCTAGTAATAAATACATTTTCAAACCAAAATTTGTCTGCTCTTTTTAATCATGTCTCCAAAAACAAAAGAGGTGGTCCATGAAAAGTTTTTGATTGGCCTGGTGGTCTGTGGACTGAAACAAATTGAGAACCACTGAGCTAGGGTAGGTGAGAAGTAGGATGTCCATTATGGCTTTACTATTCCCTTTTGAGTTTATTAGATTTGCTCTTTTGGGGCATGTTTGTTCATGAAAGCACTTTATTTTAAAGGATTCTTTTAAAATGTTATAATGTTTACTTGTATCTTTAAAACTTTTTTTGTTTTTAATAATAAAAGTAAATTTGACATAAAGGTAAAATGTCTTTATTGCATAAAGATATAGCCTATTGATTTAAATTCTATGGCTTGTGTTAAATGGGAGGTTTGAGGCCAGACTAGATTATCATAATGATCCCCTCTGTCCTTAATATCTCTTTGACTTTTTTATAGCATGGGGAAACTTCTTTTGTTCCTCCATCTACGTCTCTCTGTCATTTGCACTCTCCTGGCCATGGCTCTGCTTTCTTGGCATGCAACACTTCACAGCTTTTACCTTCAAAGTCTCACTTGGGCCACAAATATTTTCTCTTCAGAAATCTTGGGCAACTCAAGTAGTTCATAAATCCTCCTGTCTTTCAGGAAAGAGAGAACCAGGACCATTCATGAAACTGATGGGAGGAAAAAGTGGCAGCTTAGGACTGCTTTGGCAGCAAAATTTTATGCTGCTTGCTAAGAACAGCAGCTATAGTAAAAGGGGAACTTGCAAAGAAACCATGGATGTTTGGTTGAAGGAGGGAGAAGGGAGATCATGCTTGAAGACTGACTAGTATTCAGTTAAGATCAGGCTTGGGGAATGGTAATTCAGATTGAAGGTTGGGCTATAGAGCATGTGATCATTGATAGATGGATTGGAACTGTGGAATATTATGTGCAAAATCTTGGACAGGGATTGGAGAAAAAACTCGTCTCCTGTCATAGAAAATGGCAGCTTTCATGCTATAAGATTATAATCTATATCCATCGAGATCCATTGCTGAACTCTCTCCAGTGTTTGAGCTAGTGTTCTTTTTTAATATTAATCATACTTAAAATATTTAAACAGTCTTTGATATAAAAACACTAGTATTTTCCTTAGATGTGGAACAATTAGTTGCTTCTGGACTTATTGTATGGTAAGAACAACAGTTGAATCATTGGCTATTTTAACCTAATGCAGTCTTTGCTGGTCTGGAGTTGGCAACTTTTCTGTTATTGAAGCTGTTTTCAAGTCTGTTATGCTGGCATTGCATCACCAGTAATAATAATATTTAGCTCTTTAATACTGCTTTTTGTTGATAGATCTGACAGCTTCACAAAGGAAGGTGGTAAGTGTTCTCATTTCACATGTGAGAGAAACTAAACTAGGGACAGAGAGGTGGAGTAACTTGTCTTGGGTCAGTTAGTAGATCAGTTACAGAGCTGGGAACATAACCTGAGTCTCCGGACTCCTATTCTAGTGACCTCTCTACTAGAATGAGTTGCCTTCCATCAATAGATGTCTTGAAATAACTAAATTATGTATAATTTCACTAGTTTAGAGCAGATTTCGGAAAGTACTATTTGGTTGGACTACATAATGATGCCATTTTTTAATACAGTATAAATGTGAGATTTTAAACATTTTCTGTGTTTTAAATGCATTAGGAAAGTCCTTATTCTTTGTCACTTTCATGTAGGTTGTTTCATACTGCTCTGCTTAATTTTTTAATTTTGGCAAGGTGAAACACCCAGAAATTAGATTTCTGCAGCACTGGCACATCACTTCAGAGATCCAAATTTTAATAACTTTCACCATACCAAAAACAGTGAAACAGAGTTGTGTATATGAAAGACTACACAGAGAACTTATACAAATGTGTTCATGTATGGAATATTTCTTTGCAGAGGATTTGGAAATTGACAATAAAAGCTCATTCAGGATATGAAGGTGAGAGAGGGAAAGGAAGCCATTATACAATAATTGAGATTATTGACAATGTGAGTTCCCCAGCTGCATGAGTGGCCATATCATTATTGATTGCTTTTTTTTATAATGTGTGTACATTGGGTATAGATGATTCCTGCTGTTGAAAGATCACAACATAAAATTATTGCTGTACTGATTGAAAAAGTAACAGTATAGCCTATTAAGGTTACTGGCTGAGGGCCTTATTGCCCAGTATAGGGATCATTTTATTCCAATACCTATTAACTTCCCATGCAGCCAAAAAATGACAGACCTTATATAAGCTACTTTTCTGAAAGACTGTGTACAAGAAACATATTCTGTATGCTAGATATTTAAAACTAAATTGGGTCCAGACCATGACCACAGGCTAGTGGTACTGTCTTGTTTTGAAAGTTGGAATGAGTAGGTGGTATCTGTAGAAATTCTGAATGTGCAAGGAGACTTCACTATATTACTTTGAAATGCTTGCTCCAGCATTGTAGCGTCAGATTACAAGGACCAGAGTACTGGTCATTATGGAAAAAATGTGGGCATTGGCCTATAGAAGTTGGCTATTCTGGATAGTTATTGGTAACTAAGAGAATAGTTTAGGGTTGGGATTAGAAATGGTTGTGGATTGAGGTTAAATTCAGTCTGGATGCAATCCAATCAAACTCTGCCAGTGCTTCCCTTCCTTCCTAGTCTGCTGCTTGTTTATCCTGCTGTTCTTGGGTAGTTGGCCTCAAACCTCAATGACTTCTTGGATCCAAATTTAGTGGGCTTTTGGGCCCCCTCCTATTTTAGAGTTTGGATCTGTGGATCCCTGCTTAATTCACTTCAGTCTGTCAGTGATCTGTAATCTAAGTAGGTATGTCTACACAGCAATAAACACTTGCGGCTGGCCCAGATCAGCTGATTTGGGCTTGCATGGCTCTGGCTTCAGGGCTGTAAAAGTGGTTTAGACATTTGGGCTTGGGCTGGAGGTCAGGCTCTGGGACCTTCCACCTCCTTCCTCCTTGGGTCCCAGAGCTTGGGCTCCGGCCTGATCCCAAATGTGTATGCTGCAGTTTTACAGCCCTGAATCCCCAAGCCCTGTGAGCCTGACTTAGCTGACTCGAGTGTTTAATTGCTGTGTAGACATATCAAGTATCACACAGCTCGTTAGCAATGTAATAAAGATCTCCTGAGCTTTCTGTTTTTGGTAGCATTTGAATTGAAAAATACTCAAAAATGTATTTCTGGTCCTGTGTAGAGAGAGAATTAAGACTAAATAAATTTTAAGTGGAACTAATTCATGCAATTTCTATAAAAATATCACTAAGTTGTTTTTCACCTAGTTTCAGGAACTGAAAAAGTGAACTAATTTTAAGAGAACATTATAGTTTTTATGATAAAAACAGGAATATTGCAAAGTTAGATGCATTTTGTGAGGTTTCTAGTGTTTCACAGACTAACAAAAGGTTGCTTTATTGGTAGATTTAACGGACAAATCACTTTATTGGCTTAGACATACTGGTAGCTTTGTCGGTTGAAACAGCTATGAGTTCTTGTTTCCATTCACCATTGTGTAAGAGTAGAGAAGTGATAGCCATTGACCTTCTGTTAAAGCACAATAAAAAGTTTTTTTGTGAAGAAGAAAGTATGTGAAGAAAATAGCAGTGCAGTTCTGACTTAAAAATTACGAGCCCTTGTACTTCTCTTATACACACAAATGATCTCATTAAGTGGTTCAGTATAGAAATGTAAAAGAGCATTTACTTCTGAAAGTTGTTTTTCAAAGGACTTGTAGATCAAGTAATTGCTTTTGTGTGGTAGCTGTAACAAGTAATGAACATGTTAATGTTTAATTTATTTTGGACGCTAAGAACTGTATTCAAGAGCAAGTTGTTTTTATTTAAATGGGCAACCTATATAATTTAAAATTTTAGCTTTGGATTGTATTAAGTGAACACGTGCCCTATTTTTTTGAGAATTTGGCTAAATGAGGACATATTTTGTTTCAGGTTATCAGTAAAAGGAAAAGAGGAAACTTGTTAAAGTTTCATTTAAACTTGCTTTGCCGGAGTTCTTAGTACAGTAGTTCAATAGAACTCAATGGCTGATAGATATTGAGTTTTGATATATTCTATGTAATGATTACTATGCAACCCTTCCTTTTTAAATAGTAAATAAATAAGAGCAGGAACTTAAAAAACTTAGACATCACCTGTAGTCCGAGAACTAGGACAAAATAATTTGGTGCCCAGAGCCACATCTCCGTCTGCCTGGAATCTCATTGGTCACGTACATCTCCCCTCAAGTCTTGCACCACCTCCTGGGCTTAAAGACCCTTTTTTGTTTTTGACAGCTGAACTTTGTTCTCAGAATTAATGCTAGCCTCTGTGCTGAAACATCACATCAATAAGTGCAGCTTTGTATGCCCCAAAACATCCATAAACTCCTCAGCTGGAATGGCAGGACATCTTGTTTTAGGAAGTGATAGCACACTCAAATCACCCTACTCCTAACAGGTGATGCATCTCTCCCCACAGTAGCAGTGGCATCAATGGACTGTGTGGGCAGATTGAGAAGGACATCACTGAATCTGTTGATGCCTGGTTATGATCTTCATAATCATATGGGTTTGAAATTGTTTTCAAATGAAAGCTTTGATTCTGGAGAAACTGATAGTATGTACCTAGGAATGATTCCTATTCATTCTGTGCAAGAGGGTTTTTCAAGCCCTGATCTAGGGGAGAACATGCTGTAGTCAATTACCATGTGTTGCTGGAGCTTTTCAGTTTCTGATTAGGACACCTATCATCTAGGAGAGGTAGCCTGTACGAGGGTCAGAAGGTCCTCTGAGCTGCTCAGGGCAGTGGGGAGCTACTGCCTCGCTGAAAGCCCTCGGTCGCATCTTCCGGTCACGGGGGGAATTAGGGTTGGGAGATGCGCCGGCAAGTGTCAGTCGCGTGCCCCTCAGGCAGGGGAGCGCCGGCTAGAGTCTATAGCGCGTCCCTCAGGCAGGGGAGCGCCGGTTAGAGTGTGGGGTGCACCTCACAGGCGAGGAGGCACCAGCAGGAGTCAGGGTCGTCTGCTGCGGGCAGCTCCGGTTCCCCCTCGGCGTCCGTCAACCAAGGGTCGCTGCTGAGCTCCGGCAGTCCCTTGGGGTACTCGGCCGCAGGCAGTTCCGATTCCCCCTCAGCGTCTGCCTCAGTCAAGCCCAGGTCACTGCTGGGCTCCAGCAGTCCCTTGGGGTACTACGCAGGTGGTAGATCAGGTAACCCCAGTCTGTCCTCCAGGCTAGGATACCCTTGGTCCAGGGCCTCCCCTGGCTTGGCAGCTGGGTGTGGAGGGAGCAGCCGACAGTCTGCGCCTGTCTCCCTCTCTGGTGCTGCCCAGACTGAGCTAGGGGCCCCGCCCTTTATACTTCCTGTTCTGCCCTTCCTCTTCCTCGAGGTGGGGTCAGCCTGTTCTGGGCCTGCCCACTCTGGCTGAGAGAGTGTTTCTTTACCCTCTGGCTCGGAGGAAGGCCACCCAGGCTCCCTACATAGCCATTACACTAAAAAACTTTTTAATAAATATATAGTTCAAGTGCTTGTAGTAGTGAGGCTGTGGCTGTGGGGCACCTGGAGTAGAAGTTAGTGCAGCAGTAGAGTATAACCATAAATTGTAAAGGTGGATAGATACATGCTGAGGATACCTCACTAGGATCTGTCTCCTGAGCTCTGAGCTGGGTTTCTGGCTGATAATCAAGCTGACTTCCTTATATGGCAACCCCTCAGTGTCCTGAGTTCTGAAGAAATCCTGGCTTTCTCGAGAGAGCTCTTCACTGCCCTTCTTATATTTCTCTTCCTATGACTCTTGCTGCTTGTTCTTGAGGGGGCAGGGTTCCCAACCTTCTTTGGTTCAGTAGTGACGTTATTGCATAAACTCCTGTCCAGATTCTCAAAAAATGTGCAGGTTATGTGTCCCCAGCTGGTGGTTGTGTGTCCTGCCACTCCTGATATTAATGGCAATTCTCTTGATCGGTTTGCTCTTTATTCGGCACTGGTAGGCATCTTGATTGTGCCTACTCTCAAGCAGCTATCTAGCAGTGTCTACTGTCTTTATTGCAGTATCTGGCCTCAAGAGGTTGCTGCAAAACCACTTCTTCCAGAATGGAAATGAGATTTAAGATCTCAGCATGCCTTCAAGCAGATGGTCAAGGCACGTTGTAAAGGCTGCTAGAGTAATATTGCTGTAATGCTGATGTATTGAAGTCCAGGAGCAAATAGGTCAATCCCGGCACTGTGCCAGCTTTTAAATGAAGGAGGACATCTGGTTAGATTGACTCCAGAACGTCGGAGGGTATAGTGGTAAGTAAACAGGATGGATACCCACAAAGCAGTGTGGAATAGCAGTTGGATGACCGCCATAATTGTGCACAGTAGCATTGTGTGCGCGCGCATAATATATAGCAGTAACTCAATTCACATCAAATTTAGTACGCTTTGGTAGAAAGTTCCAGAATTTGTGATAAGTGCAGACTTGTAGTCTACACTACAGACCTGCATCAGTATAAGTACGTCACTGGAGTTTGAAAAATCCACACCCCTGCGTGATGTAGTTATATTGACCATAATCCCCTGTTTAGACAGCGCAATTCCCGTCAATATAGGTGGATTAATTATACTGATGGAGGAGCTCTTTCCTGTTGTCTGAGAGCATCTTCATTAAAGTGCTACAGCAGTGCAGCTGCATCAGTTCAGCAGCTTCACTTTAAGTGTAGACTTGCCCTTAGAGCGCTTTAAGGAATTGTCATTTGCAGATCAGGTGAACTTGAGTCAGCATGGACTAAACCCACTCTGTAGACAAGTATTTAGTGCTGCAGTGTTCCAGGTTGCTAAGTGAATAGGAATGTTGTGCTTTTAATTTCCAGTGTGAAGTTGTTTATGAACAGAGCAAACAATACAACCACCATAAACGTCTCCATAACTCTTGGTTTTTAAAATTAATAACATTGAATTTATATCTTGGGCCGGTCTTGTGTTTACAAAGGTGTCTCAGTTCTGGGAACTGAATAAGTTTCCTGGTAAGCCTAATGCATGGCGTTCTTCTGTGGGTCTTGTGTTACTCTGATACAGTTCAGGCTGTTTCTGATCATCTCTTACTGTAGTAGTACTTCGTTATATTGTACGCTGAGTCCTGATGATACAATGATATATTATGCACCAAAACTGGCTGTTGCTAACGTTAACTGTAAAGAACATAGCTTTTTATCTCATTATTTGTAAGTTTGCAGAAGACAACAAATGGGCAAACGGACATTAGTTGGAGATAGAGCTTTCTATCCCATTTCATACTAATTGGGTAATAAAAATAGAGATGATTGGGAGGGGCAAATAACTAACTGTTCTACAATGGTATAGCTTTTTGGAGTAGTATTATTTATTAAACAGTTGTGTTCTGGTAATGTCTAGGAGCCTCATCTAGGAATGTGGCTCCATTGTGCTAAGCATTGTAAACACAATGAAAACACTTTCCTTCATCCCAAAGCTTTGAGTCTTGAAAGGAGAAAACAAAATGCAGAACCAAATAGTTATTCTGTTTTATAAATATTTAAGACCAAAATATTATACCATGTACAGTTTTTATAACACGTGTTACTGTGTACAGTGTAACTTAGATGAAAACCACTACTAAGTATTTACACTTTGTATTTTAATGTTGGTTTAATGTCCTGAAAGGCACTGGGTTGTCAGTCCTATACATCTGTTCACAGAACAGATACAATACAGGCAATTACAAGACAGGTGTCCCTTAGCAAGAGGCCTAAATAATAAAGCTGTTTAGAAAGTTAACCTTTTAAAATGAAACTTTTAACAAAATGTAAAAACTTGAATCAAAGCCACAGTGAAAAATGTTATCAGTTTTGTGGTGCGACATACTTGATGATGACCTGAAAGGCATCATGACGTGGAGGTTAAGAATATTCTTAATTTTCCAATTTGTTTTAGTTTTTACACTTGTAGGTGCTTTCTTAATTAGTGTTACTGTCTTAATTTGTGTTATTTATGCATTAAATAACTGATCAAAAAGCAGTGACTTGTTTGTAAAGGTAGAAAAGGATATGAGGAGTGAACTAAGCATACATAAAGGTAATCTCTTTAGCTAAAGTGCCTAACACACAGATATATGTTTATACAGTTAAATCACTTGTGTTCCATTCCACTGTCTTTGTTTTGTACGTTGATTTTAATGAAATTTTTCAGGCAAGGACCTTGTCTTTGTATTTGTCGATAAATCCCCTATCACAGAATTGAAATATATTATATATAACTTCAGTTTATTAAAATAGATCCATCCATTTCACATGGGCATTCGTATGATATTAATAAAAGTACAATAACAATTAACACAAATATCTAAAGCTAATCAATTTGGGCTTTAGGAAGCCAACAAGAGAATGAAGTTTCACAGCTGACATCCCCCTCAGTTAGGCTGTCCTGTCCCTCTATCTGCAGAGCTGTTAAGCATTTTAGCTTCTCTCCACTGTCAAGGTATTGCACAAGGAGAGAAGCTGTTCTTAAGGGAACGGTACTCTTTGCTTATGACTTTGTTTATGCTTGGGACATAGAGCCCAAATGTACTCTAATTTTACAGAATCCACTCCTTCTTCCAGAAATGTGGTACAGAATCTTGGATTTCATTTTTTAAAATAAACTTCTAGCCCTCATTATTGTGAAGTTAATCAACAGTGTTAAACTATGATTTTCTAACTATCCATAATCATCTTGATGAGTATAAACTACCTTACCTATCTCAGTGATGGTTGTTTCTGAATACTAAAGATGACAGCTTAAATGTCAGTTACGCACAGCTACCTTTAAAAGAACATGAGTAAGGTTGCAAAGCCACTCAAAAGTTAGGAAATCTCTGCAACCTTAATTCAGCTCCCTTGTGCGGTATGATACAGATTTTAGTTGCATGATTTTATACTATTTTTCCATACGACCCTTGCCTCATTCATTACACAGGATGGACCAGCTCCAGATAGTGAAGCAGGCTGTTGTATGTAGTACACCTGCCTCATTATTTCAGACTTTGGAATGTGTGTAGTGACTGAAGCAGAGGATTGCAGCAAGAGAAAGGAGGTGCTTTAATGGTGCCTTGGAAAATAGAATTCTGTCCCTTTCTTTCTGTGCCACAGAGTCCATATATCATGCTAGTCAGGTCACTTAAATCTAACTTTCACATTTGGTCACTGCTTGTATGTGCCTCATTTTCTGGGTGCTAGGCCCTTGAATCTGATTTGTGAACATGCTCAGTGCTCCCAACTGCAACTGTAGTCAGTGGAAGCTGTGAAGTGTCATAGTGCTAAATACTCTGAAAAATTGGGTCTTAGTTGTCTCAGATTAGGTACCCAAAATTAATGGATACTTTTGACCCTTCTCTCTGTGCCTTTGTTCCCTGTCTGTAAAATGGGCATAATACTACCCCTTTGTCTCACAGGGGTGTTGGTGAAGATAAATAAGGCCTGGGATGACACACTGAAAAAGGAGGTAAAAACAAAATATTCAATACCTGCTTATTAAGTAAGCACCATCCATCCATTCTGTGCACTGAAAGAGGCCATGGTTGCGGGAGGGAAGGAGTGTGTGATCACATAATTAAACATTGTGCTACAATACATATGCACAAGGGGTGTGAATTATGGTTGCACAGGCTGTCTTAGTACTGGTATTTCCTCACTTCCGAGTGTTTGACTTTGCAACCTTAATAGTGTTCCTTTAGTGTAATTTTGTGTGTGTGTAATTTTCCTGCTTTTAAAAAAAGCAAACAGAGAAAATAAATACCATCATACTGACACCCTCTTGGGACATCAGCCATGTTGGATTCTTTACTGCACAGATCTCTGCCACTTGAACTGAGTAACCAATAGCAGTAGATTGTCATCCACTATGTGGAGCAGTCCTACAGGGGGATGAGTTAGGTAGTTTGTCAGTGGATTTCACATATTTGCAGACAGCAGAGGAATTGTGAAACTTGGGTATCTTGAGTTCAAATCCAGGTTCTGGAGGGGGGTGCTCAGGATACAGGAGGGACACACATACTCTTCTGTGTCTTCCCCCTTTATCTCCTTCCCTTTCCCCCAAACCATCCCAAAACGTGACAGTTTCTGCCATTTGTTCTCATCTCGCTCTCCCAGTCATGTTTTACCTTACCCTGAGTCCTCATCCCAGTTCCATTCTCCTTAAATAGCTAATCCTGTTTTCCATTTCTCAGGCTTCCCTACTAGTCCCAGTTTGTCTGATCCCTCCTCTTCTCTGCTCCCCTGGCTCTTTGTCCAATCTGTGTGTGTTACCCCACGGCCTTCAGTTTCCTTTCCACATTCCCTTGTACCCACTAGCTCAGTTTCACTCCCCAACTCCTCATCTAAACTCTCACTCCTGGCTCCGTTCCCAGTTGCTTTCCTCCAGACAGTAGCAGTTCTCCTCTCCCTTCATTCCCCAACATTCTTTGTTAGGTCTGATTCCCTTCCCCCATTTTTTCCCTCTTCCCTGCGCTGGAACATGCTCTGTGAGTTTGAGGTCTTTGGAGATAATGGCTTTTAAGTTCTAGCATGTCTCTGCTGAGCATGTGTGAACTGTGATTTATTTTTTCCAAGGGTTTATAACTTGGGCAGATTTTTATATAGACAGCTAAAAGAACATCTTTGAAAGAAAAGCCACCCCTTCCCCCACTGCCAAATTTTAAGTTCTTGCTCCAAAGGATGGAGAGCATTTGAAAGACAAGGTTGCTAGAATTTTGTAACATTAGCAAAATCTGTTTTTTTTTCTGGCTTTGTTCTTGAAAATGAATAATTTTGGCTTTTTTTTTTAAAAAAAAAATTTTTAAAAAAAGAAATCAGCCAGAAGCAGACTCTCAGCATGTAAAATTTCAATCTAAATGGTTAAGGTTTAGCAAAATTGCAAGACTGTTTTCAGTTACTTATAATAGCAAATGCTGATGACTTAATACACAGTGTTACCAGCCTCATCTCAAATACTGTTAAATGTTTCACTGTTTCATTTTTGCAGGTATGCTTATTCCAATGCCAAATTGCCCTATGCTTTCCTAAGTGGGGAGTTTAATATCAAAATAAATGAGGGGCTAATGATTACATTATTATTCATATTTAATTAAATGTTAATATTTCTGGATGGCCACTGATGTAAGGGATTTTGCAGCAGAACTTAAATAGAGCTTTCCACATGCTACACCAGATTTGGATTGTAGGCTTTAATTTAGGGGGTTATTAACCTGAATGCCTTTGCTGATCCTCAGTTATGATAATTCATTTTGTTGTGTGATACTGTTTTGTGAGATAACCAGGGCCCAACCCACATTTAGCATCAAGTAAATTTTTCCAAGTTGTCTTTAAGAAATATCTCTACATATATTTGTGGTGATCCCCCCTGGTGTTTTCTGGACCAGTGATCTACTAAGCCTCTCCAGTCCTTGACTCTGGGAGCCAGCCTTACCCTGCTCTGCTGTGAGAACCCTCACTCTTGGGCTGTTCAGGCACAGCCTCTGGCATGTAAGCTACTCCCAGATACTTGCAAGCAAATGACACTAACCAAAATCTCTGGTCCCAGACACATCCCTAGGAACCTCTGTCTTGCAGTGTCCAATTATGCCTTCTGGATGCTGCACGCTTATACGAGTTGGTCACTTTAACAAAGAAATTGATAGGTACCAGGCTTCTGATCCCAAGGGGAGCCTCTGACACACTTCAAACGAAATGCACTGCTTCAGGTAGAATAATCAAACAAAAGTATTAACTATAAAGATAGATTGTAAGTGATTATAAATGATTATAAGTCAAAGCATATGAAGTCAGAGTGGTTACCAAAAGAAAAGAAAAAATAATCACGGAGTCTAAACTCCCTACCCTATTAGACTGGGCAGCAACTAGATTAAGCAGGTTTTCTCACCCCATTGGATATTGTAGTCCTTAGTATACAGGTTTGTTCCTTAAACCTGGGCTAGTCTCCTGTGCTGTAGTCTTGTCTTCTTCTCAGTGTCTTGGTTCATAGAACACAAGTCTGGGCACATGTGGGGGGCATTGCTGAGTCTCTACAAGCAAGGTGGAGCAATTACCCTGGTGGAGCCTCAAGCAGGTGAGTCATTGCATTTGTAGCTCCCTTGCTGGACAATGGCTGTTGATGGGCTATTTGAAACCCAACCAGGGCATTGGTTACTTCCTTGCTGTTGCCTCTGGGGAGCTAATATCTGGCTGATTCCCCAACTTACCGCATGCTTTAGTGGCCACCATACAACACAATTTTTGTAACTTCATATGCATTAAAGATATACATATATGGATAGAGAAATAACTTTCAGTAGATCATAACCTTTCCCCTGGTACCTTGCATGACATGCTTTGTATGTGAGATCACGATTATATGAAAATGAATATGGGGGTTACAATATGCTCCCCCAAGGTATAGAATTGCACAAGATTGTATAGCAATAATGTAGTTTCAAGGTAGCAAAGGGATGATCTGTGAAAGAAAAGGTATGAAACTTCCAGCTAAATGCTTTCCAGTTAAATAATCTTAGTTACAGCTGCTACACAGATATGCAGAAATATCTGATAATCCAACCAGAATCCAGATTTCAAAGCTGAGTAACAAATGGCAGACACACTTCCACAAATGAGGAAGCATATGTTACCTCTGGTATTTCTTGTAGCTATTTTTATTAACCTACATTATAACTTCAGTCTAGTCTGGATTAAATCACAGCCATCTTTCTATCATCCGTACCTATATTTTTGCATATATATTCAGCAGGCAAACCCATCAACTGCACCAAATGGGTCAGTAGAATTGCAGATACATAGTGGAATGCCATCTGCATATTGGAGACATCACAGCCCTCACCTATTTTACCTATTTTATTGTTTTCCACATGTGGGTTCATATACACGCTTAAAAGACTACAACCTTGTGGCACCCACATGAGAGTGCCCTTGGGGAAGATGACCGTTTGCCAATTATTATACCATGGCATAAAAAGAACTGATCCATTTGTACAACTCTGCTTGAATGCCAAAACTTGTAATTGTTACTTCCTTGTGATTAGTGGTATCCAAGGTAGCTTTGTGTGAAGAATCTGAATGGACATTTGAGTTGCAACCATTTCCAGAAAACAAGTACTGTTTCTTTACCATACTGTGGTGTAAAACTGGATTGAATAATTAAGTCTAAAGACTCCAGGTATTGCCAGAGTTGCTTTGATAGCATCTTTTCTAATCTTCCCCAAATTAAAATAACAAAACAAAATGAGGAACACTGCTAATATTAAGTAATCAGCATTTGGTTAAAAAACTGTTGTTTAATCATCTGGCATCGACCTTTTTAAAAAAGAGACATTTATAGCTCCCCTCAGGCACAGATCTGATGTATCTCCATTGTATTTTGCCATCTTGAGCAATATTGATCCAATTCCCATAGAGCCTGATCTTCCAGGATCTTGTTGAACAATAACGTCTAAAAGTCAGAGTCTTTATTTGTCCTTTAATGGTCAACTGAGAAGCCCAAAACAGTCTGGATTGGAGTGATCTTGCATGCCGAGTACTGGAAAAATAGCTTGCAGTAAAAAGTACTTAATGAATTTTTACCCTCTTCATTCAGTGGAAAAATTAAGTTGTTGTCCACCCCAAACTGGTCCATGAAGAAAGACTTTTCCTGTATCATCATTCCTCTGGTGGAAACAAAGAATATATTCTTTGCTTCCAGAGCAAATTTGATCCTATTGTCAGTTTGGAACTTACACATCCTACAATTTTCTGTCATGTTCCAGCTTGCTGCCAGTCCATATGCCAAGATGATTTCAGTGGAAGAAGCCAGGGAAGATGATGCTTTGGAGTCACTGCACTGATAGTTGTGGTTTAAATATTTTTTTAGCAAACCAGCTCATTAATAAGGCTAAGATTTTTGTCATGGATATTTTTAATTAAAGTCAGGGCAGGTGATGGGCAATAAAAATTAATGGAAGCTTGTGACCTGTCCCCGACTTTTACTAAAAATACCTCTGACAAAATGGGGAGCTCAGCTGTGAGGTCCCCATAATGCCCTGCAGTAGGTAGGCAATTGCAGGGCCTCACTCAGAACTCCAGGGGTCCCCCTATAATCCTGCAGCTCCAAGTTGCCATGGGCTGAAGTCATGGAGGTTTCTGGACGTCACAGATTCTGTGACTTCTGCGACCTTTGGGGGAAAAATTGTAGCCTTACCCCATTATAATATTGGGCTGTGGCCTATGTAATCTTCTTCAGAAACTTGGAAACCAAAATAGTTCCATTAGTCTGAGGGGAGACAATGAAATTGGTCTTGCGTCTCAGCCTCAGAGAGTGGTCTGTCCATGACAAGTATTGACTATCCTATTTTCAAACTAAAAACAAGATCCAGGGTGTAATCTGCTGTATGCATTGAGTTGAAACCAATTGGGATAACTGCATAATTGTCATAGCAGTAGTCATGAAATTCTGAGCAATTGGTCATTCCAGTGAGAAAATTCTCCAGTCCAGTCACAAATAGTAGTAATTTGAGCCACAGTTCAAGAACAAACTCTTGAAGGGACCAGAAGAACTAGTGTTAAAGGCTTCACACTTTCATCTGCCTAACAAATGGACTGTTCTTGTATCTTTGTCCATAAGTCTGATCAAGAGGCTCAAACTCATGCCACGCAATCTTATCTTCCCTCCCCTTAGAAATGATATGTGCGTGCGCATGGGAAACATCTACATTTCTTGGTTATCATATTATAAGACTTGTGCAGTGTTGCTTGACTTTCTCTTGAACACCCTAAAACATGAGTGCTGCGGGTGACTGACTAAATGAGGACAGCCATCTATGTAATTAAGTTCCCACAAACCTCATACATGATGCTTTTTTTAGTAAATCTTCCTTATGCCATAGTTCATCAAACACTTCAATTGCTACAGTTTTTAAATCCTGTAGGACTTTAACCTCCTCCCTTTCTAAAAAACTCAGGACAACCTGAAAATAGCCCTTTTCCCCACCCCAAATCCTGGTTATCTTGTGTCTTTGATCCAGGTTGATAGCAATCAAAATACTCAAACACCTTTACAGACACCCTTCTTCTCAAAGACCATTGATTAAAATTTGGTTTCACCATAAAGTGTCAGTTTAAAATACCACCATTTGACTTAAAGGGGGTATCTTTTTGCTTTTTGACATAAGCCCTTGCTCTTGTTGCTACTGTAGAATCTACAAAAGAGTGAACTGGACTCTGTTTATTCTTGTTCATAATTAGCAGAAGTATTTGTTATGGCCTTGACTACACTGCTGCTCAAGTCAGTGCAAGTTATGTCACTCAGAGGTGTTCAAAAACTACCATGCTGAGAGACATAACTTCTGTGAACTTAAAATAGTGTGTATGCTGCCCTATGTCAGTGGTAGATGCTCTCCCCCTGACATAGCTTCTGCCTCTCATTGAGGTGGAGTAATTGTGTTAACAGAAGAGTGGTCTTGTCAGTGTAATACATCTTCACCAGATGCGCCAGCTGCTGCTTCGATGCAGTGGTGCCGATTTAGCACAATAGAGAAGACAAGCTCTAAGTTTCAATCAGTTAAACCTATGCTATGCTATGGAATGCAATGGAGTTGCACCGATGGGTGTCCTTGAAGGCTTCATATGACAGCAATGAAGCGGTATAGGTATCACTGAGGGGCTAATTGGCTTTCAGAATTTTTATTATGGGTAGTGGTAGGAAAATCTGTTGTGACTTTCATATTTTAGGAGATACTTCTAGAAATGGTAGCTAGAGAAATAAACATTTTAGCTGTAAATTGAGCAAATGTATTTTAATCCAAAATTCCACTAAACCTGCAGAGTGATATCCCCCCTTCCCCAAAACCAAACCAAACCCCCAATTACCTTATATATGGCTCTGAGAGTGTTTGGTTCCTTTAAAGATCAAAGGGCTTGGTTCACAACTCACCGCTCATTCCTGAGTCATCTTGGCGGAAGGTATAAAACAGTTTCTCTTTTCTACCAATTACCTCAGGCATCTAACTCTTTTCCTTGTGTACTGTTGAGACAAGGTGTTCAAAATACCTTGGCTCACCATTCTGCTCTCACATTCTGCCTGGCTCAAAAGTGTATAGTTGGTATCATTTGTGCTTGGGGGACATGGCCCTATTTGTAATATGTTTCACTTACCAGAATGCTTCTCAGAAACTTTAAAATGAATTTTGCTCAGTAAATGAATGTAGTCAAGTACTTTGCATCATAGACTGTAAGGGAAATTTTCATCCTTTCTCTTCAACTCTCAAAAAGTCTTCAGCCTAAAAACTGCTTGTTGCCACAAATGAACTGTGGCCTGTTTAAAGTTTCTAATTGCAACTGTACTTTTACATCTAATACTTGAGGTGGCTGTGGTGTGCAGAAGCTGTCACTTGTGATGTGGGAAACCGCTGTAAAGACACTTTGTAAACCAGTTTCTATGCTTTCATAATGTTTTCTGTCTTGCAGCTTTGTACAGAAAGCTGATCATTGTAATATCTATGGTATCTGGTTAAAGATGGTAAACTTCATGTTTTAATTTTTAAATGTTACACAATCTGGGCTTTTCAGATGCTCTTGTTGAGTTACATCCTACTCGAGAGTAGGGTGCAGTACAGAGGCATTGCGGAAGATGAAGGAGCAGGAGCCTCTTGGCAGCGAAGGTGCTCTCAAGTCATTCTTTCCTCTTTAATTCTAAATAGAAGTAATCCAAGTTTAGAGTTTAATAATCTCATCCTATTGTGAATTTTTGAGCAGTGAAGAATGCGTTTAGTTTGCTTTTGAAGGATGCATATTTTCATGTTCAGAGTACAAATCTCCTTTTCTCTTGTATGATATTCAGTACAGAGCATTACCACGGCTTCCTGAATATATACCAAAATGATGGTTGTGGAATCAAATCTCTGTGTTCCATAGTCTGTCAGCTGTATTTATACTGAAATTCTGGTATTTTATTTCCTGCATATAACGTTTCCAAAGAGTTTAAGAAAAGCTATGAACTTGCCTCACAAGTGGTTTCCTGTGCCCAAAAAAGAAGAAATTTTGAGCGTAATTTTATTTTATTTTATTTTTTTGGGGGAATTTGCAATACTTTAATTTTAAGTTTTCTAAAGAAGGTGGCTTTGTGGGCTAAATGTCAGAGGCTTGCTTAGAAGATAACTGGTGAGATGTTAGGACAACTCTATGGTTTTATCATCTTACTGAACTGAGAGGGGATGCCTGGTATATTGCAAATCTTTTCTGTATTTATTATCCATTTCCAATGTAGCCATTGCTGTAATATATCCTCAGACAGAACTTAAATTTCATAGTATGTAAAAATGCATATCAAGGGAGTTTAAGACTGAGAAAACATAGGAAGGCAGAACTTTTTAATGACCTAAATACTGACTCTCCACTTCTGTAAAGCTAAAGTAATTAACTCTCCATGCTTACTCAGTCAGTCTTTTTCCCTTTTAAGACAGACAGCTTGTGTCTTATTAGAGCTGGTGGTTTTGAGATGTGGGCTGCTTTCATAATGGAATGAAACAAGACCACAAAACTTATTCTGCCTAAGATCTCAAGCTGAACTCAAACCATGGTCTCAGAAGTAAGAACAGTGGATTCTTTATGGATTTTAAAGGCCAAAGACAAGTAGTATTAGTTTTAAATATATGGAAAAATTAACAAGTTGTAACAAATTGTATTGGATGAAAACAAAGGAAGTAAAAGCAACACATTTTTAATGACACTCTGAGAGGAAAACAGTTGTGAAATTAATCAGTAGTTACAAATCGTTGAGAAATGGCCTCTGTTCTCAGTTCTTCGCTCAAGATAATGTGAAGTTATAAACAAAACAAGTAGTGAATAACATTCATGAAATTCATAATGTAAATGTACAGCTATCATCAGACAGTCAAGGTTATGCAGTCTTAAGAATAAATGGTGGAAAAACTGGAGGCCAGAAACTTAAAGGTGTACTGGTAATTTATATAATGATACTTCATTTATCATAAAAAGAGAAACAATTATATAATTATTTTAGTGGTTTCAATCACCTAGGTAAGTGTTTATCTCATAGTCTGATACACTTGTAGAAATCATTTACACTTAACATTTGTCATAGCTATATCTGAAATTAGCCTCTGAAGGTTTGACATGAGACTTCAGTTACCTAAATTTCTTCACAGTCAACATTTTTGCTTGATACAAATAACTTTAGATCATTAAAGTAATAATTTTGGAGATTGTGTACAGGTGCACTCCACCTTTTACATGATGGAATGTCTGTGAGCAGAGAGATGTATTGGCAGACATCACCTCCAAATTGGACCCACTAAGTGGCCACTCATGATAATGCTGCTCTACATACTTTGAGACCTCACAGCTAATCAGAGAGAATGATATGAGACTCAGCCAGGTAATTCTCTTGCTGCGTCTGCCAGAGAGAGGACTGGTGCAAATAGAGAGAGCCTCGTCAAGGAACAGAATGACAGCAGTGGGGAATCCGTAGTGGGAGTCATGCTGTCTGCTCTTCTGAGAAATTGCCATTTCAGAGACAATAGAGAGAAGGAGCACTACTTGATAGCAACCTGTCATGACTGACTTCCTTCTAGCAGGGAACAGGGAGGTAGGCATACTCCACTGGAAAAACAGATAGATAGACAAAGTGGCTGAAATCATTGCCCAGGGATGTTCAAGACATCATTACTGTGAGGAGGCATCACTACCACAGATGCTGTAGCAGGAGGGGAGTACCATCCTGTATGCTGACAGGGGGAGCAAAAGTTCCTTTGGCACAGCTTGCAGGGCTTTTGGACTTGTTTCCTTTGCCTCTTTACACCTTGATTAGGAGTGCTCTGCTGCAGGGGACAGGATAGTAGAATGATACTTACAAGATAGGATGCTGGTACCCACTGAGTCAGATCCTCTTAATTGCATCAGTTGGCTATTACCTACCTCTCCTGTTCACCATGAAGTGTGTACTCAGAGTGCGTTTTTAGCACAGCAGTGCCACAGTCTCCAACATGTGTCTTCACAGAGAAGGTGGAAAGGCTTTCATTCATCTGAATAAATAGACACTGGCTTCCTCAGGAGCTCACCCTGTATGTAATACAGGACACGAGCAGCAACCTAGTGGAAGACCCTGGGGCCAGGGCTGCATAAGAAGAGGAAGATGACAACAGTGTTTTCTGTGCATTGGGGAGAGATTTGGGAGGAGTTGTGTGAAGAAATACACCTTTTTACCCCCCGTTTAACTTTTCCTTCCAGATAATGTGAGAAGATCTACTGCTTTTTCTGTCAACTTGGTACTTAGGTTTAAACATAAGAACATCCGTACTGGCTCAGACCCAAGGTCCATCTAGCCCAGTATCCTGTCTTTCGACAGTGGCAAATGCCAAGTGCCCCAGGGGGAATGAACAGAACAAGTAATCTTCAAGTGATCCATTCCTTGTCTTCTATTCCCAGCTCTTGGCAAACAGGCTAGGGACACATCCCTGCCCATCCTGGATAATAGCCATTGATGGACCTATCCTCCATGAATTTATCTAGTTCTTTTTTAAATCCTGGTATAGTCTTGGCCTTCACAATATCCTCGTCAAGGAACTTCTACAAATGGAAATGGTCTCAAAGCAGAAAGAGGTTATTTACTGGTAATTGTTTTTCAAGAGAGATTTTTGTGAGTTCATACTATCAGTCCACCTTTCCGCCTAACTCTGAATTCTCTATAACATCACAACTCTGTGGTTTGGGAGAAGGAACTCAGATGTGTATGCTCTCTTCTGTAGAGTGGATTGATAAGATTGCCCTCCTGAGAAATTTCAACTGACATGGCTTTTCAAGGCCGTTCTGCAGTTTTATAGCAGTCTCCTTGTTCTCTGTTCTGCTACTCAGTGCCATAGCAGTGTCTGGCAGCCAGGAGAAGCAATTTCAGGTCAAGCCCCGCTAAGCTCCTGATGCTATAGGCAGCTGCATGAAGCGAGTTTGGCATGTAGGAGCTGTGTCTGAACTGGACATGCTCAGTGTGAATGAAATTCTCTCAGAATTATGCCAGCATACTCTAAGAAATCTCTACAGCACATGTACAAATGGTGATTTGTTTCCCTCCCCCCAGAGGCTTATAAATCTGCTGAATTTGGGTGGATTTTTATAGGGATGGCCAAAGACACCTCTTTGGTAAAGGGATCACCCTGGAACCTAAGTTCAAGGCCCTGCTCCAGAGCATGGAGCCACTAGAGTTTCTAAATAGAAAAGATGTATGATTTTATCGTACAAATGGCTTTGTTCTTGTTTTTGCTACCCCCTTTCTCTGAACCAGCAGACCTGGTTTTTTATGCTAAAACGTAAAAGTTCAGCATAAGACAAACACCCATCATGGAAAATTTCAGCCCCAATGGTTGATGTTTGGCCAAGCTGTAAGCAGATGAAAACAGGGTTTTATAATGGGAAATATTGGACAACTTGAGTTTATAGATGTTGATGCCACCACCTTGTATCAAGCAGTGAAACTAAGGCTGAAATTGTTCAACTGAACTGTGCAACTTGCCATGCTTAATTAAAAAGATGCCCATTTCTTGTTTGCTCTGATTTATTTGTTTTAAGGTTAATCGTTAGCGTTTGAATTTTTTGTTTTTTGTACTCAAGTAGTTAGTTGATTTGCTTGATTTTTTTTTTTTTTTAACTTCTCTTTTCATGCCCCCGTCTCTGTCCTGAAACTCATTAGACTTGGGAGTTAACCAAGTTGTCAGTATTGAAGGTTGAATACCACCAAGAATATTATGGAGAAATGCTAGCATTCATCTGTGGGTAATTTCATCCACAAACACAAATTCAACTACTGTCTCTATGCTGATGACTTACAGAACTCTCGTCTCCAGATCTGTCTCTTTCTGTCCAAATGAAAGTCATCTCCTCATAGATGTCTAGTAATTAGCTCAAGTTAAATATAATTAAAACAGAGCTCTTAATCTTCTGTTTTCACCCCTCACCCTTTCTAAAAAATAAAAAATCCCTGCTGCCTTCTTTCTCAGTCACTGTGGACAACCCACCATCTCTTTCCTATCATTCATACCATTAACCTGAGTGTCATCTTCAATTCAGACCTCTCTAGGTTCTCACATCCAGGATGTCTCTAAGGCTTTATCTACAATGGAACTTGGTCAGCAAAACTTTTGTCGTTCAGGGATGTTAAAAACACCCCTCTCCCCAAACAACAAAACTTTTACCGACAAAAAGAGCTGCTGACAAACTCGCTGCCATTCGTTGGGGGTAGAAGTTTTTTGTTGTCATGAGAGCTCTCTCCTGCCAACAAACAGCAGCTACACTGTGTGCCTTTTAGTGGCACGGCTGTAGTGGCACAGCTGTGTTGCTAAAGGGCGCGTAGTGAAGACAGAATCTTAGTCATGCTGATTCTTTCTGCTTAATGCCTCTAAAAATGGGCTTTCATATTCATCCATACACCTAAAACTTGATTACTGCAAAATTTTTTTTTGCTCTGTTTGATAAATGCAACTTTACTCTACTCCGATCCATTTAGAATGTTACTGCAAAGATCGTTTTCCTAGCACATCATTTTGATCTTGGTGGTATTCTCTTTGTGTCCCTCCACTGCTACCTCTTCTCTATCACATCAAATATAAACTACTTTACTTTTGTTTTCAAGCCCATTCACAACCTGTCCCCATCCAACTTGTCATCTCTCATTTGCTATTGAGATGTTGACTCCTGCTTCCCATAGTCACATGATGCCAGCCTCCCTCGTCCACTTCTTAAATTTTCAAGAGAGCACCTTTGTGCTTTCCCCATGCTACCTTTTGCTCTTGGGAGGAACTGCCCATGAAGATTTGTAAAACTACCTCATTATTCTCCTTGAAATCCTTCCTTAAAATTCTCCTTTTCCATCACACTTACAAAATACTTATCAACTGTTAGCTCTGGTCTGCATTGCGGGGTGGGGATATTGATCTAAGATACGCAACTTCAGCTATGAGAATAGCAGAGCTGAAGTCGACATATTTAGATTGATTTACCATGGCATCTTCATCGGTGAGTTTGGTGCCACTCTCCTGTTGACTCCGCCTGTGCCTCTCGCAGCAGTGGAGTACAGGAGTCGACGTGAGAGTGCTCGGAGATCGATTTATCACATCTAGACTAGAAGCGATAAATCGACCCCCGATAGATCGATCCCCGCTGGAGTGTAGACCTGCCCTTAGGCTGCTAGTATGCTGAAAAAACAGCCTATCCTGATGCCCACTGTTTCCTTGTATACCATCATCTGTCTGTATGTACACTTGTTTTATACTTAGATTGTAAGCTCTTAAAAAAAGGAACCATCCTCTTGTTCTGTATTTTGTACGGTGCCCAACACAGTGTATTCCTCCTCCATAACTAGGCATCCTAGGAGCTATAGTAATACAAATAATAATCACTGAAGTTGCCTTTTTTGGATATAGAAAAGCATTTCTAAGGAGTCTATCAGCTTGCAGCTGCTGGAGGCAATGATATCCTATCTTTCTTGTTGTAGTTCTTATAGTTGTGATAAGCTGTTTGTGCCTGCACCCTAATGTTACAAATTATTCTTCACCCTCTCTGGTATTCTTCATATAACGATAAAGCTTTCTTAATGTATGATTTTACTATCTTCATTTTGAGCCTTGTCCTAAGAACAAGGGAGACAGTTTGTTTATATTAAATGTAAATTAATTAGGGATTGTATAGTTAATGTAAACAGCAAATAATCCTACATGGGTTTTTAAAAATATTCTTTTATTATTATACAGGCATAATATTAGACTCCAGAGAGACTGTGAGAAGATTATCTAAAAAAATCTGGTAAGTAGCTAACTTAGCTTTCTTTGTCCTCTCCTTGTTTGTAAAACAGTCTAGGGGCTCCTAATGCCTGTTTCTTTGGTTAGATGCAATATATTTTGATGAAGGAGCTCATTTAAAATGTTTTCTACAATCCTACATTTAAAGGTCTGTTTGTTCTGTGTCTATACTTACATGAAGAACTCGCTACGTAAGGAGACCATCATCTCACTGCACAAAGTCCTTGTTTTAGTAGCAGATACTCTATAACAGTATGTGCTCTAGGATTTATACTGATATAGCAGTTGGTTGCAAAGACTTACATAGCATGTAGTTCCATCTCAGAGAGAAGAACTGATTGAATATTAGTACTCTGAAGCTAGTAAATAGATTAGTTTGTGCACAGCTGGGTGTGCCCCAACTCTTAAACATAGAAGTTGACTTTGTCACTCCCTGTTTGAGAATAACTCCTTTTGATTTTGAGTGATTTATGTAAGAAGTGTAGAAGACGGCTACAAATTTTTCATCACGTGTACTTGTGGGTTTTCTGTTAATAGTGGAAGTTTTATTACAGTTTGGGAAAGAAATAAGGTAGTGACCACTCTGACCAAAATCTAGATGGCATTATATGTGTTGTGCCATCATACGTGAGCCCTGTAGAGTACCCAGGCAGACAGAATGTCACTAAGCTCTATTCACTCAAAACCTCCGATGGTAAACTGGAGAGAAAAATCTTCCCTAAATTATAATCCATGCAGGATTCTCACTGAGTTTATGCTGCTTTCGTGCAAGACAGGTGAAACGGCACAAGTGCTGAAATTTTTGGTCTCTAAAGGTGATATTTGTGGGCTAGGTTGTGAGTGTACACGTTTTACCCCTTACTGGGGCTCATGTGACAACCAGAACTCTATTGCCCTCCCTCTGATTAGTTCCTTCTTTATGGCCTATGAACAAACTCTTGTAGGACCTGTGCCTCTTCAGCTGCTGCTCTTGCTTTTTGTTTTGCCCGGTTCTAGCCTGCTTTGGGTATCCTTTTTTTGATATGTCCACTTCTGCCTTCAAGTCATGCCTGTTTGCATTCAAGTTGTTTAATTTTATTTTAATTTTCTGTCCCTGCAGCTATTTGATGTTTGAGTTATATACTACAGTATAAACAGTCTATTAGCAATAATTTTAAGATTAGCAGCCGTGTCAGTCTGCATCCGTAAATAAGATTGGCTTATTTATTAGCAATAATGTATTTCACAGGATAATTAAGAGAATACACAGTGGTTTGAATTATTTCAAGAAGGTTGGGTTTTGCGATTATTTGCTGTACTTAAGCTTCTGTTAAGAGCCTTCCTTGTTCCTTAGGAGTTCAGACTGGCTACCTTTTGGGTAAAGTGCAATTTGTGTCTCCTGTGAAACTTCTGAGAATATTATGTGGTCTTCAGTAATTATTTCCACTCGTCGTTGATGGGCTGTGGATAAAAATTATTATGTGCCATAATCCAAAGCAGCACAGCCTATTTTCATCTTTTCCAGTCTCATCTTGTTGGTTTTGAAAGTAATGTGAGGCATAGCCCATATTGGTGGAACTCGTTGAGCAGAAAAGAAAATATATATCTTAACCTTATACATTGGATTTGTGCAAAAATCCTTTCCAGTGCAAGGTCTCATTCATGTGGTGTTTATTTTTCATAATAATGATTCTTCTTTTTCGCTAAGGAAGTTAATAATCTTGTGTCTGGAAGCAGATGCCAATGCAGGATTGCTGAGAGCACAAAATCCTTCTAGGATTATGAGTGGAAGTTGGTTATTGATTTAAAAAAAAAAAAAAGCAGCAGCAACAGCTCAGAATCTGGACTGGTAGAGCACTTAGGCAAAAATAGAAAAAGATATCTGAAAGACCAAAATGACATTTCCGTGGTTTAGTTACTACATTCAAAATATTTACGTAAGCGACTGTATTTCTTATGATACTTTAATTGGCATTATTTTGAGATATATACTAAATTATTATATATTAGAGGGCAGTGATATAATTTTTTAAAAATGTATCTCCTGGAAAAGTTAAGGAAGTTATTTCTTCTGAGACTGTGCTGTAATTTGAGTAGTACTTGTTTGAAAAACAAAAACCCCCAATTCCACTGCAAGAAAAAGTTAATCTGCAATTGTCAGCCTTCTTCCTTTTAAGTAGTGTTGTGAAGACTGGTTGTATACTAAGGGCTGGGCTATGCTGCGGGGAGGAGTCGACCTAAGATATGGAACTTTTTGAGTAGCTGACGTCGCAGTACCTTAGGTTGACTTACCTGGCCGTTCACATGGCGGCGGGTTGACTGCGGCCACTCCCCCGCTGACTCCCCTTACTCCTCCTGCCGAGACTGAGTACGGGCATCAATTCGGGGAATCAATTTATCGCGTCTAGATGAGACTCAATAAATCTATCCCTGATACATGGAGTGCTACCTGCCGATCTGATGGGTAGTGTAGCCGTACCCAAGGACTTTTATTCCTGCCCTTTCCTTCTTTTTCCCCACACAAACTGATGCTTTGGCCAATGGGTTGAACATGTGGGTGGATGACATTAAACAATCCTGACATAACATCTTCTCTTCAGTCCCAAAGCACTTTACAATTATTTTGCCTTAAGTACCTTTTAGGGTAGGTTGGTAAGTAAGGACTTAAGGTTGAGGAGGGAAAATTAATGGCCTGGAACACAAATTAGTGGCAGAGAAGAGGAAGCAATAGGCTGAACTGTGGTTTTGAAGCAGTAGAAATGGCAGAAGTGACACTGGATAAATTACTGTAAGGAACAGAAGCTGCCTGAAAGACTTCTAGAATTACACTCTTTCTTTCTTCCTTTGGTGGGACCATTGGTCCAAACATTGCTGGACAAATATTGTGAAGTTAGATGCTAACAAATAAGGAAAAAAACTTATTTTTATTTAAGATTTTCAGTATCAAAAGTTGCACCTTAAAATTACATTATTGCAGCAGAATTTTTGCATTTCATGGTCATATTTTTCTGTTCTCTCTAGTTTAGAAATTAATATCGCCTAGTCACTTTCATTTTCTAGTCAATTTCATTTTCTATTTTTGTGTGGTATTCGGACAATAGTGTGGTATTTAGTTTGGTAATAAACAGTTTTTACTGAGCTTATAAAGAATCAAATATTGCTAATGACTTCGTTCTTTTATGTAAAAGATACTTTGTTCTTTCTCTATCACCATGTCACGGGTTTTGACTTTTTTTTCATCTGCTTGTATACCAATGCTATTCATGCCATGATTGTTCTAGAAATAAAAACAATATATATGTCATGTTTAGAGTACAGAAAATATTCTAATTACATATTTTTAAAGATTCTTTGTAAATAACATACTGGGACTGTAAGTATTCAAAAGTGAAGGGGTATTGAGTACTTGTCTTACTTGTAACACATAAAAAGATATTACCAAGTGGCCTCCCTCCAATCAATCTGAGCTCTTCCTCTTGAACTATCCACATTCCTGGTTTCCTAAAAATGGTCCTGAAGTAAGGCCATCTTTGTTTTCTATTCACATTGTCTCTGTTGGAGCAGTGTGCTAACTCTGCCATGGTTAAGAGTAAGACCAGCTTTCAGTGTAGATCTTGACTTGTGTAAGTGCTCTAAAATCCGTACCTTTTCTCATATTGCCTTGCATTTTCGTGTTTCTCATGGATGTATAGGGTTTAGTCGGAGATCCGTAACCAGGAGTTCCCAAGGTACTGCTCCCTGGAAAAACTAGCTTTAAAAATAAATAAATAGATAGATAGATAGAGATGGCATGGTTTGCAATTTTTTGTGTACAGATAAAGATCAAAGCTGAGTTCGTAGCATCAGAATCTCAAATGCTTGAGAGTTACCCCAGTAGAGTGCATGCCACACACTAGCCCTTTAGGGGAATTTATTTTACAATATTAGCTGAGGAATTTTGGTTCTTCATTTAGTTGATCTAAAAGGCACTTAGTTTTATCCATGGGGCTTTTTAGTATTATAAGGCCTGGTCTGTTCTAGAAGATTAGGCTTTTAATTTTGGGAGAATGTATTCAAAGTATATTTATAAAATATGTGACTATATATACATGCAAATGATTGCTGGCAGGGGAGGGGTATTTTAGGGATTAAGGAGTGGAGGAAATGAAGAGAAGCATTTGGGGTGGCATAAAGGGGAGAGAGGATTATGGAAGGGGGATAGATGAGAATGGGTTCTAGGGAAGGTGAGAGGAATTGGGGGCTGGGAGGGACACTGGGAAGGGAACGTGAGGGTGAGGGTAGGGACTCTGAGGAAAAACAAGGGACAGGAGCATCTGTCAACCCTCATTCTCCTCTTCTGTGTGTGTACTAACATTTTGGTGTCCCCCACCCCTGTAGGGGCCCTGTTACCTTCTCTCTTCCCCAAGTCATGTAAGCTGGGATATGGGGGGCCTTGAATGTCTGGAGGGTCTGAATTATGCTCCCTGCCATCCTGTGTCTGTGTGCCAAGATATGGAGGCCCCTTCTCATCTACAGGGGTCAGACTTGCTTCATGTCCCCCGTCATGGGAACTAGGTTATGGGGCCTGACTTTCTTGGAGGTTGGGGATCTGAGCCTCTGTGAGCTGGGATCTGGGATTCCTTTCATCATGGGTGTATGTGAATCCTGCTTCCTCTCCCCTGTGTATGTGCTAGGATCTGGGGGTCTCTGTCCACCTCTGGGGTTCTGATTCCCTTCTCCCTCCTGCCCCTCCCTGCCTGCCATCACCAGCTGTCCTGTAAGCCAGGTTCTGGAGGGTGGTTGAAGTCTCAGACCCTCTGTGACATTCCCATGGTGTTATCTGGACTGGTGATCCATTAGGTCACTCCAGTCGTTGACCCTGGGAGCCAGCCTTCCCCTGCTCTGCCGTGAGAACCCCCACTCCAGGGCTGTTCACATATACAGCCTCTGGCATGTAAGCTGCTTGGATTGTGCAACCGAATGACCTAGCCAATATCTCTGGTCCCAGACACAACCCTAAGAACCTCCATCTTGCAGTGTTCAAATATACCTTCTGGACGCTGAAAGCTTATATGAGTTCGTCAGTTTAACAAATAAATTGATACGTACCAGGCTTTGTTATCCCAAGGGGAGTCTCTGACATGCTTCAAACCAAACACATTGCTTCAGATGGAATAAACAAATTTAGTAACTACAAAGGTAGATTTTAAGTGATTATAAGTCAAAGCACAAGAAGTCAGATTAGGTCAAATGAAATGAAAGCAAAACACGTTCGAAGCTTTCTTAACACATTCAGTGCCCTTACAAACTTAAATGCTTCTCACCACAGGTTGGTTGTTTGCCCTTCAGCCAGGCTCTCCCCTTTGATCATCGCTTCAGTCGCTTGGCGGTGTGTCTGTAGATGAAAGTAGAAGAGAGAGGAAGAGCATGACAAATGTCTCTCCCTTTTATTACATTTTTTCTTCCCTCTCAACTTTGCCCACCCCATTCAGAGTCAGGTGAGCATTACCTCATCAAAGTCCCAAACTGACCAAAGGAAGGGGGGTGACTCACTGGAGAGTCCAAAAGATCCTTTGTTGCTGTCTAGGCCAGTGTCCTTTGTTCCTGTAAGGTTGGGTTGGGTTTGTCCCCTACATGCCCTAAGGAGGTGTGAACTGCCGCTCTGGTTTTGGAGAGTTTTTGCCTGGGCTTGTTTTAATTCATGAGGATACCTTTTCAGCCTCATAACTATATACATGAAATTACAGCCTATTACATTACTATAACAATAATGCTCAGTGCATCATGAGCCTTCTGAAGACATCCAACATAACAAACTTTTCATCTGATATCACACAATCATTTTATAAGAATGAACATGGGGTGCAGGGTGTTCCTAGGAGGACACCCTACTCACCCACCTAAAGGCATGTGTAGGACCCAGGGATCTTGAAAGGAGTTTTGTGTGTTTAGGAGGAGTGTTGATCATCATAGCAGTGGAGATATGTCTTCAGGTTTTGCATCTGTTGTTCTGACAGGGTCTGGTGCTTCTTTGTGTTGGTGTGTCCTGGTCTGTGGGGAGCTTTCTTCTGATAATGAGCTTGGTGAAGTTGAGGGGTTCTTTGAAGGTTAGAAGAGGGGGTTCAGGAAAGATTTCTATCAGAATTTGGTCCCCACCTAGCCTGGGTTGTAATGGTTTGATGATATCATTGTCTCTCAAATATCTTGGGACCAATGGGCCACAACTACACTGCATACAAAAGTTAAACATGTCTCTTCCCCACCATTCCACCCATCCCCTTCCAGCAGCATAGGTAGTAGAGGAAGTAAAGCAAGAACAGATTTTTCTGAACTTATTTTCTGGCGTTATGTTCAAGGAGAATTGGTGGGTTTTTTTAAGTGGCTCTCATTACCATAGTAATGAGCACATCACAATTTTTAAAATATTCATCATTGGAATATCCCCTATTAGGTAGGAAAGTTCTATCACCATTTTACAGACTAGCAAGTGAGACACAGAGAGACTAAGTGATTTGCCCAAAGTTGCACAGAAAATCAGTGATAGAGCAGGAAACTAAGCTTTTGTCTCCCAAGTCCCACATTAGCACCAATCACTCAACTATTCTATCTCTTGTGTAACTTTCAGGGCTTAGACATAAGCCTGGACAATGTGGTCTCCTGAGTATACACAGGGAGAAATTAAATACCTTCTTTCCCTTATTTTGCTGTGTACAGTCTGGCAGATTAGTTTATCAGTTGTGTCCATGTACTTATAAAATGCACAGCTACCTCTTTATTCTCTAATTCTTTTTGCATCAATGTAATGTATGGAGGAGACATATGATAGCACAAGCATCACATGAAGACTAATCAGGATACAAAGTCACTATAGTTTGCCACATGTGGGTAAGGTTAAGAAAGCACCAGATGAAACTATTGAGAGTGTAGAATCAGAGGGGTAGCCGTGTTAGTCTGGAATTGCAGAAGTGACAAAGAGTCCTGTGGCACCTTAAAGACTAACTAAAAGTATTAAAGCATAAGCTTTCGTGGGCTAATACCCACTTCATCGGATGCATCCGATGAAGTGGG
>ML677326.1:65477781-65715104 GCA_007922305.1 Dermatemys mawii
ACTTCATCGGATGCATCCGATGAAGTGGGTATTAGCCCACGAAAGCTTATGCTTTAATACTTTTAGTTAGTCTTTAAGGTGCCACAGGACTCTTTGTCACTATTGAGGGTGTAGTAATTAGTGTTCTCTGCAGCAGTTAAAAATAGTGAAAAGCTTGCACTTCTGAGCCTTAGTGCTCATTCCTCCATAGCCATGTCAATTCCTTGAGCTGAGAAACTTTCTGTATCCATGAAGGGTAAGGGAGGGTGTGTCTGTGTACACGGATGTAGAAACTTGTTACTTCCTCCTGTTAGAAGGAAATTGATAAAGGAAAATATATCCTGTTAAGTGCTCTGTTTTTAGAGTGATGAGGTACTCTGAGTTTATTTGCCTTTATTATTCATGGAAATAGAAAGTGTAGCCAGGAAACAGGGTTTGCAGAATATTCAGTCTCTTTTGACCACTTTGGGCTACCGTTACACTAGCTAGAGGAAGCAATTCCCTTTTTAGGATTGTCAGACATATGATATAGTAGAAAAAAGTTAGCAAGCAAGACACTTTCCTCTTTCTCTTTGTTCACTTCTGTTAATGTATTTTGATGTTAAACATTGCCACCTTCTGCTCTCAGGAATCCACATTGCTTTCATCTCTTCCCATCTACCTGCTTTTTGTCCTACATCCCTCGTGCGTGTTCCCCCTGCTGTCTGTGTACTTTATATATGTTGTCTCTGCAGATTTAAGGTAAAATCAAGGTAAGGGATAAATGTATATAATGTATGAGAGTAAATTGAGACTTTTATATAATAGCTTAATACCAAAATGTTACAATATTTAATTTAATAAAAGCTGGGTAAAATTGACTGCCATCATACATGTAGTAAAGTTTGCCCGGGACAGCAAAAGCGCTCTAGGTAGTCCTGCATTTGTCCTTCTCAGGGCCCTTGCACTAGGTTTTCCTCTGTTCTACCTGCGGTTGGTGCCTTTTTGGTCTTGAAAATCCAATCCTATATCTGTGGTTGGTGGCATACAAAGAGCCAAGAGTGACTGTTTGGGGTGATCATAGATCCACAATTTCAAATATTGGTAGAAGTGCCTCTGTGTTCGAGAATAGTGTGGATGTGTGTGCTAGGAGAAAAGCTTATGGCTCTCCAGAAGGAGGTATCAAGTCTAAAGTCTCAACCCCGTGTCCCTGATAGGTTTTATCCAAGGTGCTATGATTCGTCGTTGTTTTCAGACACCTTTTTGAGAGACCATTGGTGCATCTTTTGCAAAATGAGGTACACTCCATTTTCAGCCTACCAGTAGGGAATCTCTTGGTGATTATCTTGTCCTTTTGAGGGATTCCAATTTTTTTAAGAGTGGCAACATTATCTAATGTCTTGAGTGGGGTGTCATTCCAAGCCTCAACTCCATCTGTAATAATGGATATTGTGAACCAAGGACCTGTGGATGCCAACAATCAGAAGACATGGGATGTGTAGAATTTTACAGTGATCCCCAAACTCAGATACATGGATAGTAGTTCACTGAAGGATGGCATGAGAGGTCTCTACTGAGAGCCAGTAGTCCACTGGAGCCGAAGACCCAATTGCCAAAGCCTCCAGTTCTCACTCACCCTCAACTGCTTGTGATGATTATGGGTTAAATATAGAAATCTTGGCATATTGAAAACTGAAAATGTGGGTACAGTGTACCATACAGTGAATTTAAAAAATAAATAACATGAGGGCTACTTTATTAATGTTTTATATTTGTGATTTAAACTTTTAAAAACTTATTATCTTTGCTTCCTGAAGACTACACAGAAAGTAGTCTTAAGGCTTATCTACAGGGGAAAGCTTCCAAAATAAGAGCACATTGTCCCAGAATAAGAGCATCTGTATGAGGAGATAATTCAGAATAGCTATTCAGCTCTGAAATCATGCCTACCTTACTATGAATTAACTTCACAGTATAGACAAGCCCTTACACAGGTAGCATTTGAGACAGCAGTGAAAGAAGACAACTAAATAAAACCACAGTAAGATGAGGAAGAGGGAATGAGGATGAACACATATGTAGATATCCCCATATCTACCTGTAACAAGGTCTTACCTGATCTGGTGTCAGATGTTGCCCCTGCCTCAGTTTCTTCACTCAGCTAGTCTCATTGTCTCATATTTTGGTGGTTCTTTGGCTCTTGGCACTAAGATGCATTGATTTTTAGTGACTTTGTCCTCCAGCCAACTCTAAAGCATCAGTCTCCCTGCTATCAGGGATAAACCAAGTCTAGCAGAATAAACTTTTAGCACCCTTGCACTAGGTTTTCCTCTGTTTTACCTGCAGTTAAGAAAACCCAATGAATTCAAATTACCCACCCCTTTTGGCTAAGAGTGATAGGCTTGCATTCTAAGCATTCATTCCTTTGAGTATAATTCAGGCAGTAAAGATTCTCACAGCCAACAGCATGGGAGTGTATTACTTGAATTGGTTGGGATAATTTTTTTCGTCTGTCTTGTCAAGTTTCATAAATCTTTAGAAATAGTGTATTCTGAATAAAGTAAAGTGTTTAGCTCTGCATCTGATAGAGTGAAGAGAACACCTTAGTAGACCTAAGTCAGAGTCTGAACAGTGTTTCTGCATTTCTCAAAGATTAAGTAGTAAACGGTGCTCAAATTTGGCCCAATCAGTGATTTAGCCGTTCTTGAGAGGCTAGAGAGCAAGTTGACATCCTCCTTTTTTTATGATAACAGTCTAATTCTTATGATTGCAAAGAAAATCTTGAAAATATAAACTGAATGTAATAGATGCAGTGATGTGTAGAGCCAGCCTAAACCAATAGGTGTGAATTCCCATTGAGATAAATCAATGAGAATGCACCTTTATTTAGATAATCTGCTAATTTAGATGTCCAGTGATTTAGAGCTCATCTAGATTAGGGAAATCTGCATCAGTACAACTAACTACATGGATGTATTTACATCAGTGCATCACCTTACTGTACACACTACACTGAAGTAAAGCGGAGATTACACTGAGGTAATTACCCCAGTGTAAATAAATATGTTTAGATTCTGATGCTGTCGTATTTCTAGTAGCTGCGACACTAAACGCATATCTGTGCTTTAATCTGGCTCTCGATAGGAGTATCTCAACTGTAGTGATGTGAAGCAGACCCCACTGATGTGAAGCAGACCACCCCTCTATGTGGTGCAGCCCAACAGTGTGTGCACGTGATCATATTTTGAGTATCTGTGTAATCTGCTGTGGGTAGCATCTCATTTTTTCTAAGGGCTATGGAGCTTGAGCGAGCCCCACGGCCTCTTTCTATTTTATTTGTTGGTGGTAAGTTCAGTTTTATCAAATATGATCCTCCAGATACTGGCTTATTTATCTGAAGTGTAAATGCAGTGTTTGAAGATGAGTGCCAGGTCAAACATGGTACAAGGGTATCTGCACTGAAAAAAAAAAAAAAAAAGAGCTGCAGCAGCGAGTCTCAGAGCCTTGGCCATAGGCTTGGGCTCCCAGGACTCAGGCTGTGGGGCTAAAAATAGCAGTATAGGTTTTTTGGAGCTGAGTTGGAGCCTGGACTCTGAAACCCTGCAAAGGAGAAGGGTCTCAGAATCCGGACTCCAGCCCAAATGTCTAGACTACTATTTTTAGCCTTCTGAGCCCGAGTTAGGTGGCAGTGACTCTCAGAACTCCATTGTAAGTGTAGACATACCTGGTGGTTCATGTCAGGCATATTTATTTTGTATTTAGGGAGAAGGCTCTCACTCCTCCTTCTCCACCTTTTCCCCTAGTTTCTGCTAACTTTGGGTAAAGAAGGACATTTTGGAAATCAAGTGGTCTAGATCATTTAAGCATCTGCTTGACAGACATAGACCCAGAGGAAAAAAAACATAAGGTATGTCATTGGAAAGGGCTAACAGATTTGAGAACCACTTCTGTTGTCTTAGGTTAGGGATCAGAAGCATTACCAAGACTTGAAGTCACTTCTTCTAAGGTCAGGTGTACACTACAAAGTTCAGTCATTGTAAGTTATGTCGCTATATTTCTGCTGACTCTAGTAGGTCATGTGTGCGCATTTAGATGAGGTAGAGGTGTTGAGTTGCTAGAACAAGGTCCTCCAATGATATAAGTACAAATTTTGGTGTAGACACACATACCTCAGTGCAAGTCAACTTACATTGACAGAACTTTGTAATATAGACCACGCATAGCTGTTTGGATGGTGGGCTGTTAATAAAGATGGGAGGGGCATTTGTGTTAAATAAAAAGTCACATCTGATCTTCTAGAAACTTGAGAAAAATCCAGACAATGGCTTCACTCCTGCAAGTGGAAACCTTTTCAGATTTATATAAAGGCTAAAATAGTGATTTGTAACTTCTTTTAGCAATTACTTTTTTCTTCTCTCCCAATAAACTGTTGTCTTCTATCTACAGCTAAAGTGTATGTAGCAGTCAGCTACCTACCATGTTCCTGCACTGCAGGACTCAGTCTTTTCTCACCCATAAAGAAAGCAGTTTTTAATGATCTGACAAATGTGTAGCCTAGATTTCAATTCATAATTACACATTTATAATAAGACTTAAGTTCTTGTAATTTGTTCTTGTGAAACTTGGAGGTTCCTTTAAAACCTCTCAGTATCAGTTTACTTTTGCATCTGAAATAGAATGTTTTTTTGTGGCTATAACAGAGTTTCTAAGCTTTCAGGCTTTTGTGGTATGGAAGACCCACATACAGTTTTTCATAAAGACAAGGTAGTTTTGAGATTTCATTAAAGTTTTTGAATAAGGGGGGCTCATTTTGTCAATTTATTTACTCTCCCTAAGCTTGTAGTAGTTCCTGTCTTGCACATATAAATGTGTGATTCTGCTTGTATTCAGGATTGGTTAAAAATTTTGTGGACACAGGAGGGCTCATTGAAAATCTGACTTTTGTTTGATAGTTGGAGCAAATATCTATTTGGCAGGCAAGTTTTGTTCAAGCAGACTGATTGATTTGTAGAGAAATGGCTGCTCAAGATTTAGATATTCTGTACAATTTGTGAGTAGGCATATTACAGATGTTCAATTTGTTTCTTACCAGGGAGGCCAATCTGAGTATTTCTGGAAGCTGAACTAGACAGGTCACTTGATGGTTCTCTGGGATTTTATGCCCTCCTTCTAAAAAGTCTCCTTAAGACTTTGTTGTCATCAGCAGGAGGTTTTTTTTTTTTCTGTCCTGTGAACTTTCATTAAGTTAGTTCTCTTCTGTTTCTATCTAGAATAAGCATGGGCAAACGTGGGAGGTTGCAAAACTGTACGGAGGGCTGGGTAGGGAAGGCTGTGCCTCCCAAAACAGCCTGCCCCTGCCCCTATCCAACCCCCTCCCACTTGCCGCCCCCGGCCTCCCCCCTCAGAATCTCCGACCCATCCAACCCCCAGCTGCTCCTTGTCCCCTGATTGCCCCTTCTCAAGACCCCCCCATACCTTAACTGCCCCTTCCCCCCGGGTCCCACCTCCTACTCTGCTCCCTGTCCCCTGAGTGCCCCAAACCCTATCTACCCTACCCACATCTACCCTCCCCTGTCCCCTGACTGCCCCCTCCAGAGATCTCCTGACCCTAATCGCTCTCCCCCCAGCTCCCGGGATCCAACTACTTATTTAAGCCCTGTCCCTTATCTAACCCCCTGGCCCTGGCTCCCTTACCGTGCTGCTCAGAGCAGTAGCCTGGATGGAGCTACACGCGCTGCTGCACAGCCCTGCCCTGAGTCCTGCCCGCATGGCAGCGTGGCCCTGGGGAGAGGGGAGTTCGGAGGCAGGGGTGAGGGAGACCTCAGATGGGCCAGGCAGGACAGTCCCACGGGCCGTAGTTTGCTCACCCCTGATCTAGAAGATAGCAAAACATTTGTATTAAGTTTAGACTGTTAACTTTTTGTCAGTATTGATAGTTTACCACATAAAATAACTTATACATTCTCGCTCTGAACTTTTATGTATTTTGTGAATTCCCTCTTTATTCTCTGTTAAAAAATGCTAGCAACATATTAAATGTTTGAGAAGACATGAATCTCTACCTAGAAAAAAATATTTTTTTCTACCTTTTCTAAGAGTTTATTTGATCAAGAATCCAATAAAAGCAACCTAAGTGTCTACGTTTGTCTTTGAGTTTGGGATCAGTCTTCTTGGATACCGCCACTGTCTGAATTGGGTAGTCAGAAACCTCTGTTTCTGGTGTGTACATACCACAGTTGCTTGATCCCAAACCTTTGTCTACATTGTAATTTGTGGAGAATTTCTCTTTCAGGTAGTTGATCCCACCTCCTCAGGTGTGTTCAGCAGTTTCTGTCCAATGTCTTCATCTCCTTCATGACTTATTTATTATTTCTAGGCTCATCCTTCTGAACTGTATTTGATATCAGAGGTTGTGCAAGTACCATACATAAGTAGTTTTTTAATCAATTCTTTTAAACTATTCATAGTGTACAGACCTCGCCCCATTCTCTGTCTGAATTTCTAAAGATTTGTCATCAGGACTCCTTAACTAAAAACATTTGTGTGTGTGTGTGTGTGTGTGTGTGTGTGTGTGTGTGTGCATATGTAGCTGTTTTTCCTCTTTATATTTTACATATGGAAGAATCAGTTCTAGCTTAGCATGAAATCACCTCTTCGCTTAAGAGATGTATTAGAATTCTATGGTTGGTTGTATAAAGTGTTAGATAATATATTTGCAATAAAGCATTTTTATTAAAGAATAAGAAGAATGCTTTTTTGAAATTGCTAATATTAAAACTATTTTTAAACTTTATTTATTTTTTAACTGATTTAATAGAAATATTTAAGGCCTGTTAAACTTTTGAAGTGATATATCAATAGTTCTGAGAGTACTGCATGCATTAGTATAGATTCTGTCAATGAATAACTTGAAGGATAACAATAAATTAGAGTTTGCAATAGGAAAGTGAAGGTCAGGTTGATCTTATGCTCATTTAATAGCAACCAATTTTAACTTTAGTGGTAACTGGCGTTTGTCAGAGTTAAAGTATGTGCAAAATCATCAATTTTAGGGACTGGAGTGTTTACTAGTTTTCTAAATTCAGGAGAAACTAATGTAGCTGTGACATTTTTCAGATTAAACAAAATCTGATTTCACATTTTAAACTATTTTATAGAAGAGTGCAAAAAATTTAAGGTTATTACTCTCTGCTAAATTATATCATTAGCATCAGGATTAACTTTTATTGGAATTGTTTTGTCCTTCCAATCAGTGGCCTTGAAAAAAAAATTCTGTAGGGATATTGGTATCTTACTAAATCATCTTCCTTTTGTCCTTTTTGGATCATTGTTCTATATATATATCTGGTTTGTCTGTCACTGGCCCCATCTGTATGCATTCTGAGAATCAATAGTACATTAAGGAAACTGACATGAGGAGGGAAAAATCATAAATAATGAATAACAGCCTTTACTGCTGGTGTTTCATTTCTGTTAAGAGGAATACAAATTCCAATGAAGTACAAGTGTATTTCATAACCATGTTAAACTAAAAATCTTTACCCAGTGCATTAGTATTTTATTAGTCTATTTTTTGTTTAGAAATAACATTTTGTAATGCTTAATTATGTGCTGCCAAAGAAAAAAAATAAGATTTCCATTTATTAGAGGTATTGTGCACAGAGTTAGAATATTTTATTAGAACTTATCTGCAGTCCACTGAGATGCAAAGGTTTGAAACAAGGATTTTGTTTTTGACAAGCTCTCTTAGCTTTATAAGCAATAGCATCTTGAGAGAAGAGATTTTGTGGTATGAAAGACATGAAGTATTAATGGTTAAAGCATGATCCTTGCACTTCAATTCTGTGTATTAATTTTTTTTCATTAGCTCTCTGCACTTCCACATCCTGCATATTGCTGGTAAGCATGCATCAGCAATAAGACTCTTCACCAATGTGTCTAACATATCTCTGAAATGTGACTGGTCAAAGCAGCAGCTGATTTTTAGATGTCGGTTCCTTTCAAAGCATCTGAGTAATTTCACCTGATTTTACTTTAAATTTTCGACATAATGTGCTCTTTCAATGAATAGACGTGTAGAATCAGCACAGGAAGAGCAAAGTCCTTGGCAATACCAGCTCAATTGCATCTGCAGATGAGGATTTAAAATTCTATGCAGCAGACAGTACCTCAAGCAGGCGAGTAAAAGGTTATTGCATTATTTTGCTTGTTTGCATCCATAGTCTCTATCTACAAAAGGTTTTTTTATTCAATTTTCAGTGCATGCTTACATTTAGATACTATTGGAAATTGATTGAATAGAAACATAAATATCAAAAGGGCAGAGCAAGGTGAAAGGGAGAGGCAATACTAGCTCAGTTCAGCTTAAAACCTAGGAAGGGGAGGGAAGGAAGCAGAGGGAGCAGGAGAGAGCAAGAGAGAAATTAAGCTTTCAGTGCAGTATGAAAACAAGAAGTTTTTCTTGAATATATATGTTTAAGCTGCTTTCATGCCATCTGTATTTTTTCCTAACCTTTTGATAAAGAGGATGCTATTGAACTAGACAAGCAATGATACCTCTATAAATGCAAGTGACAATTATTTCAAGTCACATTATCCTGTAATGATTTTAAATATTTGTGTTAATGTGAGCCCATCTACTTCAGAAACCATATTGCTTACTTCAGTAAACCAGTTAAAATGAGCTTTTTATAATATTTGTAATACTGGCGTGTTTTATCATATGGAAAAGGAAAAAGCAGTATATGGTTCACTGATTTGGTACTACAAGAAACACTGTCAAGTTTTCTGACTGAGAGATTGAATTGTATAGATGAAATTAGGCAGGTAGACAGTATTATTGAGAAATCGTATTTTAGTTTCAGAACATAAATTTTTTTGAAACAGGCCGGGAAGCCTATCTAGATCTGTCTGCTCTTTTGAATTAGGTTTGCCTTTCTGTATAACACTTCCTGTGAGCCAAAGACTTGTCTAACTTTTTTCAAAGCTGCTTATATTAGATAGCTCTGTTGCTTCTCTTGGGAATTGAGAAGAGCAGAGTTATGTTTCAACTTGAATTTCTTTATTGCTTAGTCCTCCTTTAGTTTAAATTTGTATTTTGTTTTTTTCTTAAATGTTATAGTAACTCACATAGCTCGGTAGCAGCAATTCTCATTTCTCTTCAGAGATTTGTATGCCTCTGTCAAATTTTTTTGTTGCATATGCATTTTAAATTTAGAATAAGATTTTAAAATATATATTGTAGAAAATCTAATGTAGAGTATAACAAGAAGACAAGTCTGTCATTCTTCTTACATGTAATTGACAGGTCCCTCTTGAACACTAGAGTCATAAAAGGTCAGCTGTTCTGATTGGCAGGTCAGGCTCCATCCAGTAATCTGTTCCCTATTGTTGCTCTAAGCAATGCAGTAGCAGTTCTTTTCCAGGTATTGAGCAGTGCTTGAATAGAGTGCATGGATGATGATGAGGGGTGTGGCTCTTTTCTGTTGGCTATTGGAATAGTGTGCACATAGAGAGAAAACACATTGGATAGGTTGAGCTGGTAGAGTAGGTAAATGGACTTGAAGTGATGGAGAAGGACAGCAGCTGTAGTGAGTGTGCAATTTAGGGTGTCTAACACCTCAAATATATTCCTCTGTTAGCTGCCTTTCTTCCCTTTATAGATTAGATCAGAGCCTTAAAACATTTTACCTTGTAAAGCAATAGTCTGGGAAGATTTTTTTTAAAAATGCTGAGTTTTGCTTCGTGATGGGACTGTGCTGGCCTTCCTCCCCTCCTTGGAAGAACAAGTGTGTTTTTTCTGTTTATCAATGTTAATTTCAGCCAGGAAGCTGCAGAATGAGGCAGTCAGCCAATTTTGAGTATATATGGGAATGTACCAGTTCTGGTTTCTTAAGGAATAAAGTCATCTGATGAGAAAGTCAATGTGTGGATGTGGCTGCAGCATTATTTCTTCTTTAATGAAGAGGCTGGGCCGTTCGACCTGCTGCTCTGATCTTCTATCTTGCAGCCATACATCAGACCAGTTACAGAGACTGTCCATCGAATGTCCCAGTCAGCCAAAGAAGGTAACTATACATATTTATTTAAAATCTAAAATCTACCTTAAAATAGATGCATTATAATTTGGACCTACGTGAAATGACATATTTGATGTTCCTAGCCGTTTTCTTGACCTTGCAGTAGCTATCCAATATCATTTTGCTATCATCAAGTTATGTAGCAATAGAAATGTGCTGCAGTAATTGATTTTGTAATAGGATCAGGTGATTTACTGGCTACAATGACAACCACTTGCTTGTCTGAAACGTGGAGAACTCTAATGGATGTTATGATTGCAGCCCAGGAGTTACTTTGAAATTGCTGGACTCTTAAAGATGCAGTATCTCTTCTTCGTGTCAAAATAAAAACTACTTTTAATAATATTCACTCCCCAGTGATCTTATATGATAGAAGCATTGGAAACTGACAGACTTTTTTTAAAATTTCAGATGACTTTTCACATTTTAGAGAAATCTTTTGTATATAGAATCAGAATCTTAATACACTTTATATACTACTAGCTTTTTTCTGGCAGCTATTTAATGTAATTTTTTGTTAATGTGCCTTATTCATTTATTAAGAACTTGGACCATAGCAAAACTAATTTCACTCTGTGTTTGGGGAAGGTACAAAGACGACAGTTCTCTTGACCATTTTATCTACATAGGACATTGGTAGGTGGGCAGGAAGCAAAATTCTGGCTCTGGTCAGAAAACAAACGAACTCAACTGCTAAACTTGAGATCAGGTTAAGCCAGGGATTGGCAATGTTGGCATGCAGCCACCCAGGGTAAGCACCCTTGGCAGGCCTGGCCAGTTTGTTTACCTGCCGTGTCCGCAGGTTTGACGGATCGCGGCTCCCACTGGCCATGGTTCACCGCTCCGGTCCAATGGGGGCTGCCACTGGGAGCCGCGATCAGCTGAACCTGTGGGTGCAGCAGGTAAACCAACCAGCTGGGCCTGCCAAGGGTGCTTACCATGGGGGGCCACGTGCCGAGGTTGCTGATCCCTGAGTTAAGGTTTTTAAGACAGTGATTGATCCAGCTGGAGTCAATTTTTTGTGTCTAGTCTAGATGCGATAAATCGACCACTAAGTGCTCTCCCGTTGACTTCAGTACTCCACTGGAGTGAGAGGCGCGGGCGGAGTCGACGGGAGCGTCAGCTGTCAACTCACTGCAATGAAGACACCGCGGTGAGTAGATCTAAGTACGTTGATTTCAGCTAAGTTATTCACCTAGTTGAAGTTGCGTAACTTAAATCAATTCCCCCGCAGTGTAGACCAGGCCTAAGATTTGCAAGATAGTAGTCATTTGCAAGGTACATTTGTGAATAGTAAATATAAGAACAAAATATACTCCTGTGTTTGATGCTAGTTTATATTTAGTTCTTTTCAGTCAAAAACTTTCAGAATGTGTTGCTAATATATTTACCTATTATTGTTCAAGAATACTGCATTGGTAATCAGTGAAAAAGTTATAAGTATCGCATAACACTTACCAATGGGAAATTTCTACATGAATTTTGAAGTAGGAAACAGTTAAGTTAAAAGGTAACTTGAATTGTGGATTAGTGCGCTAAAGTTTAGGTGATCATACAATCATCTCAAACTGAAAAATACCAGTAGGATGTGTACAGTAAAGAATTAATTGTTAAGATCAGCAAGGTGATAGTTTTTAAGGTAAAGTATAGAATGCAGTGATTCTAAGATTCCTTAAGTAATGTAATATTTTTCAGGGTTTATTTTACAGCAGAGGTAGGCAACGTATGGCATGCATGCCAAAGGTGGCATGTGAGCTGATTTTCAGTGGCACTCACACTGCTCGAGTCCGGACCATCTACACTGGGGGGGTGGGCTTTGCATTTTTATTTAATTTTTAAATGAATCTTCTTAACCATTTTAAAAATCTTATTTACTTTACATACAATAGTTTAGTTATATATTACAGGCTTATAGAAGGAGACCATCTAAAAACATTAAAATGTATTACTGGCATGCAAAACCTTAAATTAGAGTGAATAAATGAAGACCCAGCACACCACTTCTCAAAGGTTGCTGACTTCTGAAAGGTTGTTTTACAGTATAATTGTGACTTTAGAAAGACATAGATCATAAAATGTTTTCTGTATAGGGTGTTACTTTGGAGAAACACGGTATGAACCACTGTATTTCTTGTGTACCTAAACTCTGTTAATATAGGGATCAGGGGGTCACTTTCTGAAGTTAAAATACAACAATTTTTTAAACATAAGCAAAATATTGGGGAGTAGCTGAATTGAGCAGTTACAAATATAAAAGAGAAATTATGCTATTTTAAACAGTACAATTGTTAACTTCAGTAGGAAAAGGCAAGTGTGCAAAAACATTTTAACCAGAAGTTTGCAATTCCGTGGCACTATAATGATGAACATGGCATAAATAAGCATATAATATTTCCAGAATGTTGAAAATTGCACTAAAAATGGTGATGTGTTATATCTATTAATCACAGTGCCCATGACAGGACAGAGTGCGTGATGGGGATTTCCTTTAGACTGCAGAAATAGTGTGACTGTTAAAACAAGGTCTAGCACTCTGAAAGGTCACATGGTGGACAGTAAATATGTGTGTAAATGTCTATTTTTGTATCAAGATATATAATAAACTGGAAGTGATATGGAATATATGAGACATTCTCAGGTAGAATCTTTACTTCAGTGGAGCTATGGAAATTTACAACAGGTGAGGAACTGCCCATATGTATTTAGAAAAAAACAGGAGTATTTGTAGCACCTTAGAGACTAACAAATTTATTTCTGCACAAGCTTTCGTAGGCTGTAGTCCACTTCATCGGATGCATAGAATGGAACACAGAGTAGGTAAGATATAGATAGATAGATAGATAGATACATACACACACAGAAAATAGGTAAAGGTGGAAGTTGTCATGCCAATTCTAAGAGGCTAATTACTTTTGATGGGCTGTTATCAGCAGGAGAAAAAAGAGCTTTTGTAGTGATAATCAAGATGGTCCAGATCAGATAGTAGACAAGAATGTGTGAGGATACTTTAACATAGATTCAATTGTTGTAATGACCCAGCCATTTCCAGTCTCTCTCTAACCCTAATTTGATAGTGTCCAATTTGCAAATTTAATTCCAGTTCAGCAGCTTCTTGTTGGAGTCTGTTTTAACATTTTAACCTTCAGATCTGTCATAGAGTGACCAGGGAGACTGAAGTGTTCTCCCACTGGTTTTTGAATGTTATGATTCCTGATGTCAGATTTGTGTCCATTTATTCTTTTGCATAGACTGTCCAGTTTGGCCAATGTACCTGGCAGAGAGGCATTGCTGGCAGCTGATGGCATATATCACATTGGTAGATGTGTAGGTGAATGAGCCCCAATGGTGTAGCTGATGTGATTAAGTCGTATGATGGTGTCACTTGAATAGATATGTGGACAGAGCTGGCAGTGGGCTTTGTTGCAAGGATAGGTTCCTGGGTTAGTGTTTTTGTTGTGTGGTATGTGTTTGCTAGTGAGTATTTGTTTCAGGTTGGGGGACTGAGGACAGCCTGAGGGCAGCAGGTACACCAGACATAGCAGCACTGCAGGCTGAGGCCCTCAGACTAAGTCAAAGAGAGTGTTGGGCTGCAGGGAAGTGGCCCAGGGAGATCGGCAGAGGAGTTGGAGGGGATGCAGTAATTGGCTGCTATATATAGAGTCCCTGAGCTGGGACCCTCCCCTCTACTCCTTAGAATGTGCTTGCATGGAAGGAAGTGGCTGGACAGGGGACTGCAGTTCCCCCGGAATTGAGGAGAACCAAAGGGATGTGTCCTGAAGAGGACGCCGCAGTCCTTGGGGCGACACAGATCCTGGAGCAGAGGTGAAGGCGGGCAAGACACCACCTGAAGAGGAGCAGAGCTAATTCCCACGATAACCATCAGGAGGCCCTGCAGTGATGAGTTGAGCCCTGTCCTAGTCCCCAAGAAATCTATTGATGAAAATTTGAGGAAGCTCATTATACTGGTATGCCACAAACAAACAAACAAACAAAAAAGTGAACTTAATACAAGTGTATTAGTTCTAAAACACTGGAGTGTTCAGAGTCCTTGAATTTCAGTTAAGGGAAGCATTAATTCTGCAGAACCAGAGAACCATTCCCCCACCATACCATACTAAGCTAGTCAGAGCAGTTATCCCATAGCCATGGTACAAATTCAGAAATTAATTACTACTCTCTGCAGCTAGACATGTATTCTGGGCACTAGATGTAGGTGACCAGGAAACTAAATTGTCTTTTAAGTGACAAAAAGCTTATTTCTTGAGTTCTGAATACCTGTATTTTCAGTCCGTCTTTAATTTACAGGTCTGTTGTCTTAATTCACTTCAGATCTTGTGCCCCAGACCTAAATTATACCTACATGCCTTTTATTGTTGATTTTGGAGGCAGTAATGGTAAGTGAGGGCAGGTATCAACATCAGGCTTATATAAAGCAACTAAGCTGCACCCTTAGATAGGAGCAGTTGCTCCATACAGTGAAACCCTGTTATAATGCGACAATTGGAATCTAAAAAATTTGATTGTGAAAAATGCAGGGGCGCATTATAGCGGGGCTAACATTTCAAGCCAGAGGAGAAGTTGCCTGGGCAGGCACAGGGAGAGAAGGCATGAGCAGGCTCGGGGAGAGCAGGCATGGGGCAGAGCAGGCACAGTGAGAAGCCACCGCTGCCCACCCACGCAAGCTGCTGCCGGCGGCCCCATGTGCGAAGGAGTTACCACTTCAAGCCGGGGAGAAGCCGCTGGGTAGGCACGGGGCAGAGCAGGCATGGGGAGAAGCCGCCACCCAATGTGCGAAGGAGCCGGTATCCCCAGACCCGAAAAGAGGAGCCAACTTATGATCGCACTATTTCCGAATTCAAGTTATCGTGGGGCGCGTTATAGGGGAGGTTCACTGTAATGTCCTCTTAAAAGCTGCCTCTAATGCTTCAATCCTTTCTTCAGATGTTCCTTGTTTTGCCCTCTTTCCTCATGCTTTTGTTTATGGCCCTACTGGTCTCATGCCTCTTGGCAATAGCATTTGCTGAATTCCAGAGTTTACTGACTTCTACGATTTTATAAATTAGTGATTTTTTTTACTGACACTTCTAGCAAGATGTTCCATCTGGCAGAGTTTGCTAAAGAAATATAGTAGCTTTAGAATTAAATGATTTGCTTGCAAAATTACTATGCAGCGAACTTAAAGGTCGTTGTCATAGTTCAGGGCAACCACACCTATATTCTCTCTATATGAGCTTGCAAGTGTACCCACTTTAGGCTTGCAGCTCCCCTGCTGTTTTGTCTCTTGGGTGGAGACACATCTCTCTAGCCTTCTGGCTGGGATATTACCGTTCTGCATCACTCCCTGCTTGCATTGTGAACTCCTCAGCAAAGTCAGACTGCCTAAGCAGGCCTGCTTTACTTTTCTCTTCAGAGGTGGTAAACAGTGTAACTGTTATAGTTAATTTACCACACAGCTCTTTCTAAGGAAGCACATTTATTCTTAAGGTAAAAACTTTACAGAGATAACATTTAGAAAACAATAGAAGAACCTATACCAATGCTAATAAGGTGTATCTACCACCTGACTCCAATAAGGGCTCTGGCCGCTGAACAGTTCTGTGGCTACAAGTAAGTCCTTTTGTTCAGAATAAGAAACCTCGTGACTGTGTGAGTTACTCCTTTATGCTGCTTGGGCCTTTGGATCCTGGGAATTGGTAATTCATAGATAAAGGTACCCTTCCTAAATGAAGCTTCAGAAGATCGGGTCCAGAGAGGTGGGTATTTGCATTCTTCTTCTCCAAGTATTTCCTAGGAAACTTACTCAACTAGCAGTTCATTCTTGTCTTAGCCCATTGTTTAAGAGAATCCTTTGAGCCTAACACTTCCCAATCCTTACATGAGTCATGTCTCCTGGACAAGTTACATAGAATCCGACAATAACACTTAAACATATGCATTTTTAATTGAGTGAACTGCTAAAATGCTTAAACTTATGTCAATAAGGTTTGTCCACGATATTGCAGAAATTAGCCATTTCTATCACAATTAACTTTTTGAAAGCCCCGAAGTGCACTAGGTGCCACATTAGTAAGACAAGGCATATGTTTCACCCTTTTAAAAAAAAAAAATGGAGGTCAAAACTTAAATTTTCCATCACTTAACTCCTGAGGCCAGGTCTACACTACCCGCCGGATCTGCAGGCAGAGATCGATCTTTCGGGGATCGATTTATCGCATCTCGTCTAGATGTGATAAATCAATCCTCTGAGCACTCTCCCGTCGACTCCGGAGCTCCACTGCACCAAGAGGCGCAGGCAGAGTCGACAGAAAAGCGACTCAGCGCCGTGAAGATGCTAAAGTAAGTTGACCTGAATACGTCGGCTTCAGCTACGCTATTCATGTAGCTGAAGTTACGTATGTTAGGTCAATCCCCTTCTCCCTCCTCCCAGTGTAGATCGGGGCTGAGTCTCAAAGGCGGGGAGTAGCTAGATGACGAGGGTAAAATTAAATCATGAACTTACGCAGTTAGGCATGAATCCTGCTTGATGACTTTCTCTTTTTTCTCTCTCTTTATTTTGTTTCTTTAAAAAAAAAAAGTTCTAATCTTGGAGTTGAGTGTAATCTAAAAGATAGTTATACAGTGATAGAATGGACCGGGAAGTCCCAGAGGAGTAACTGAATTTTTAAATTAATCATCTCTTGTAAACAACAAAGAGAAGCAAGATCTTTGGAGGATAGATTAGCAAGGAGGTGTTAGTGGGCTGGAGAACTGAAAGGGGAAAGCGTTCCATGTGTAGGAGATATCATTAGAACATGCACACAAGAAATGGGAGGAAGGGAAGATTAATAGATCGAAGAACTGAGAGACACTTATGAGCATCTAGTCTGACCTTCTTGTAAAACAGGCCAAACATTTCACCCAGTATTTCCTGCATCAAACATACTTGTGGTTTATATAGAGCTGCCTTTTTTTGATAAGCTGTTCAAATGATTCATTGCCCCTATTATGTATTTTTTTAAAAGTGCCTTATTTCTAATTTAAATTTGTCTAGTGTTTCCCAGACCACTGGATCTTGCTATGCTTTTGTCTGCTAGATTAAAGAGCCTTCTGTGATCAGCAATTTTCCCATGTAGGTGTTTGCAGATCATGATTGTAAATCAGGTTTTCCAGACCCTAAGTCCTTTCTGTAGCTCTCTTCAGACACCTTTCAGTTTTTTTGATATGCTCTTAATAGTGTGGTCACCAGAACTGGGCACAGTATTCCAGTAATTCATATACAGAAGCAATACCACCTCTCTTCTCCTACTCTATATCCGGCTGCTTATACATCCAGAGATCATTAGTTCTCCCAGTTATGGTATCGCAGCAGAAGCTCGTGTTCACTTGGTTATACACCAGTATTATTAAGTCCTTTTCAAAGTCACTGCTTTCCAGCATACAGTCCTCTATCCTGTAAGTGTGACCTGTATAGCTTTGTTCATAGATTTGCAGACTTTCATTTGGCTATATTAAAATACATGTTGTTCAAATGAGCCCAGTTTACCAAGCAATCAGCTCTGAAATGGCCAATTCATACAATTATTTACCACCACTGCCAATTTTTGTGTCCTCTGCAAATTTTACCATCAATGATTTCATTTCATATCACTGATAAAGATGCTCAATAATATTGGGCCAAGAACAGATGCCTGCAGAACCCTATAAACAGCCCTTTTGAATGATGATTTCCTTTTTACAATGACTTTTTTTCCCCAATCATCAGTTTTTAAACCCATTTCATATGTGCTACACCAAGGGTTCTCAAACTGTGGGTCGGGACCCCTCAGGGGGTTGTGAGGTTATTACGTGGTGGGGGGATCACGAGCTGTCAGCCTCCACCCCAAACCCTGCTTTACATTCAGCATTTCTAATGGTGTTAAATATATGAAAACATTTTTTTTAATTTATAAGGTGGGTCGCACTCCGAGGCTTGCTGTGGGAAAGAGGTTACCAGGACAAAAGTTTGAAAACCACTGTGCTACACTGATTTTTTTTTTTTTTGCATTGCAATTAACCAGAATGTTATATGGTAGTAGTCAACCCCCTTGCAAAAGCCTAAGCATGTTGGATCAAATAGTTACCTTTATCAACCAAACTTGTAATCTCATTTTTAAAAATTAAGTTTGTTTGACACAACCCGTTTTTTTCCATAAAACATGTTGACTGACATTAATTATGCTGCTTTCCTTTAATGCTTGACTGTGGCATTCCGTATCACCCTTTCCAGTTTTGTTTGACAGTTGTGTCAGACTAATCCAGCTAATGATATTTACCTTTTTTTAAATATTAGCTCCAGTGCTCTGGCACTTCCCCAGTGTTCCAAAACTTGTAAATCAATATCAGTGGGTGACAGAGTTCTTTGGATAATTCTTTAACAAGTAAAGATGAATCAAGGCTGCTGATGTTATGGTAAAAGAAGTGGAGAGGCACAGAAAGGCATCACCTACAATAACAATTCTGTGAAAATCTCATATTGGTGCTGTTCCATGGATAGGTTCAACAGTGGAAGTGCTACATTTGGAGCAAAGCATGTTAATCACCATGTTCTGCTCATGGTTAGGTGACGGTGGATAAATTTCTAGCAGTCAGTCTTCACTAGCATTTGCACTGTTTCCGTCACTGGTAGCGCTGTGCTGGTGGAATCAGTTTCAGGAAGGTTTTAACAGATTTGTGACAAACTCTAAAATGTAGGATTGTAGAAATTGCCATGCAGATCAGATCTGACATTCATCTACTCCAGCATCCTGTCTCTGTTGTTGGCCAGCATCAGAAGCTGCAGAGGTCGATGCAAGATACCTGTAATGGATAATTATCAAACAACATGATTGTTGTGGGGAAACTCACTTCTTAACTAAAAGAACGAGGAATACTTGTGGCACCCTAGAGACTAACACACTTCTTTCGGCATACGCTTTTGTGGGCTAAAACCCACTTCATCAGATGCATGGAATGGAAAATACAGTAGGAAGACATATATACACACATATGCAGAGAACCTGAAAAGATGGGGATTGCCATGCCAACTGTAACGAGAGAAATCAATTAAGATGGGCTATTATCAGCAGGAGAAAATAATTTTTTGTAGTGATGATCAGGATGGCCCATTTCAAACAATTGATGAGGGTGTGAGTAACACTAGGGGGAAAATTAGCATGGGAAAATAATTTTCATTTGTGTAATGACCCCTCCACTCCCAGTCTTTATTCAAGCCTAATTTAATAGTGTCCAGTTTGCAAATCCATTCCAGTTCGCAAATCCATTCCAGTTCTGCAGTTTCTTGTTGGAGTCTGTTTTTGAAGTTTTTTTGTTGAAGAATTGCAATTTTTAGGTCTGTAATTGAGTGTCCAGGGAGGTTGAAGTGTTCTCTGACTGGTTTTTGAATATTATAATTCTTGATGGCTGATTTGTGTCCATTTATTCTTTTGCGTAGAGTCTGTTTGGTTTGGCAATGAATATGGCAGAGAGGCATTGCTGCTCATGATGGTATATATCACATTGGTAGGTGTGCAGGTGAATGAGCCCCTGATGGTGTGGCTGGTGTGCTTAGGTCCTACGATGGTATCCCTTGAATAGATATGTGGACAGAGTTGGTCATAGGGTTTGTTGCAAAGATAAGTTCCTGAGTTAGTGTGTTTGTTGTGTGGTTGCTGGTGAATATTTGCTTCAGGTTTGGGGGCTGTCTGTAAACGAGGACCGGCCTATCACCCAAGGTTTATGAGAGTGAGGGATTGTCCTTCAGGATAGATAAGTTGTAAATCTTTGATGATGCGCTGGAGAGGTTTTAGTTGGGGGCTGAAGGTGACGCTAGTGGCGTTCTGTTGCTTTCTTTGTTGGGTCTGTCCTGTAGTAGGTGACTTCTGGGTACCTTTCTGGCTCTGTCAGTCTGTCTCTTCACTTCAGCAGGTGGGTATTGTAGTTTTAAGAATGCTTGATAGAGATGTTGTAGGTGTTTGTCTCTGTCTGAGGGATTGTCATACATAAACACCCTTGCTATTCCCAACCAAAATGAAGATTCTATACTGCCACTTTTCTGTCTACCTTGTAAGTGAACAATACTAAGCTTGTTGGCAATAATAGAACTACTGAGTGAAAAATTGAAGCATTTTAAAATGAGGCAATTTGCTTGAGGTAAGAGTGCATGCGCAGAGAACACAGACATGCACAGATAATTCCCTCAATGAGAAGAGAAATAAAAATAAAAGCAGCGTGTTTAGCTGCCACAAAACCTTCAGTGGCTTTTCCTTCAAATTTGACTGAAGCCTGCTGTAGACACAGGGCAGATGAACTCTCATATCTAGCCAGGGTCACAAGAAATGATCGTTCCATGCTGGGGAAGAATCCTCAGATTTCTGGATGACTCCTTCACTCCAGTAGGGAACTTACCAGTTCATTTTGATGTATTGCTGTCCCCTTCAAGAAACTTTACATATACAGGTACTTAAAATTCTACCTGTTTGTAGCTGTGGCTGTTTCGCATCACAAGGTACCAAACTGCACTTCTCAGGTCTTTCTGCAATGAATAGCTAAAATTCACTGGTTCTCTGCCTTAAAAGATTTTATTACTAAATTTATGGAAAAAAGAGCTGTTCAATATGTGTTTACCATGTTGCTGGATGCTTTAAAAACACAGTTTACTGTATTTCTGTAAATTGAGTCATATACGCTGCAGCTTTCTTCCTAACATATTTTCAGTTATATAGAGCTTTCATTCTGCAGCTTTCTAACAGTGATTACCCCAATTTTAATAGTCCACTTTCTCATTGCATCGTCAACATTTTTTTTGCACCCTCTCTGTAATGCAAGAAAATCAGAACAACAGACATGGATGTTTTTGTATTAGTATGTGATATTAAGCAATCCCTATCTTTTTTCGTTAATTCTAGAAGTAAATAATAAATTCAGGGGTATCTAATACAACCAGTTTTCCAGAGCCTTCAAAAGATCCTTATATTCATACTAGTTATTTTCCTTAACTGCTTAACAAGCCTAATTTTTTCCATCTCTTCCCTTAGCCTATTGAATTGCTGATGGTGGTGAAGTATTGATCCATTAAAAAGGCTTGCAGTGAAGCTTTTTACTTGATGTAAGTTGTCTTTTTAATTATAGCTGTGCTGCTCTATAGTGCAAAATGCTGTAGTTAAGGTTGTGTCAGCACTTGCATTTTAAATCCCTTTTCTTATCAGCATTTAATTCTAGGCTATAAAAAATTGCTCTAATCTAACTTGTAACATGCGTAAAATGTTGGCCTTCAGGGGAAATTTACAATTGTAAAAATCTTTTATTAGTATTTGGGTTATTGAAATGTTAGATTTTTTTTTTTTTTAACTGGTGCACTCTTTGTGTGTATGTATGTGTATATATAATATGTGTGTTGTGACAAAGCTCTGTCCTTATTTTCATGGATTCTGCATTTCCTGGCGGATTTCACTAGCCTCAGAGGCTCACTGTGACCCTCCATGTAGCCCTTCTCTCTCTATAGACAAGGTCACAGCCTATTGAGCCATTTTCATCATAAGCCAGTGAGGAGAAGCTGTTCTTCCTGGCACAGTCTCTGTTGTTTCCCAATCTCAGTGATTAATTAGGGGAGGCAGAAACGGGGGAGCCTGGGCCCGCCCTCTACTCCAGGCTCCAGCCCAGGGACCCTAATAGTATCAGCTAAGATGGCTGACCTTTTAGCCACCTAATATAATACAATTCACTGGGCTACTTCCCCACAGCAGTTCCCACCTTTTCACACTCCACTTCACCCTCACCTCAGGGCCTCCTTCCTTGCGTATGATATGGTGTCTACCACTCAGTCTAACCAACAGCACAACTTCTTCCCAGAGCTCCTGATATCCACCCCCACCTGACTAACTGGGAGGCTTTTAACTGGTTTCAGCCAGTCCCTGATTGGCTTCAGGTGTCCCAATCAGGCTAGCTGTTTCTGCTGATTTCTAGAAGGTTCCAGTGGTACCAGGGATTTGTTTAGCCTGAGACTAACATATCTGTTCTTCAGCACTTTCCTATAGCCATCTGGCCTTGCCCCATCACAGTGTATATATATATGTGTGTGTGTGTGTGTGTGTGTACCATCACATCTCTTCTGATTGTCAGTACAGCTCTCCATGAATACAAAATTTGCATTCACAGATATAAATTGGTATCTGCAGGGCTCTACCGGAAACCCCAGTGGCAAAAGAAACAGCATTTTGGCCACCACTCCCAGGAGTCAACACCCCATGCCAGCAGCTCCTCCAGCATGGCTGTACTGCACCACTCCCACCCACTGCACCAGTGTGACCAGGGACAGCTATCATGAACCTGGCGCCCACCTCAGTGGGCAGGGTTGGGGTGATACTCCCACGCCAAAGGAACTGCTGACTTGGGGTTCTGGCTCCTGGGAGCAGTGGCCCAGCAGATTTCTGCTTTCGTCACTGTGGTTCCCGTTAGAGCCCTGCAGATCTGCGGATACCAGTTTATATCTGCGGCTATATGTTTTGTATCCGTGCAGGACTCTAATTGTCAGAATACAGCAAGTTCACTCGCTATCCCCCACACTCGCTCATTTCACTAGGCTGGGGCAAGGGGTTGTGGTGCAGGAATGGCTGAGGGCGCTAGTTGGGCGTGCGGGCTCTGGGCTGCGGCCAGATGGTTTGGAGTGTGGAAGGAAGGTCTGGGCTGGGGTGTAGTAGGGGTGCAGGCTCTGGGGTGTGGGTTTTGGAATGCAGAAGGGGGCTCTAAGCTGGGGGTAGGGCTGAGGGATTTTGAGTTTGGGAAGGGGTTCTGGACTGGGGTAGGAGATTGGGGTGCGGGAAGGGGTGTTGGCTCCAGGATGGGGCCTTGTGCTCCAGGATGGGGCCGAGGGGTTCAGAGTGTGGGAGGGTGCTCCAGGCTGGGGCAGGGAGTTGGATGTGGGCTCTGGGGTGGGGCCAGGGATGAGGTGTTTGGTGTGCAGGAGGAGCTTCAAGCTGGAGGGGGTGGGGCTTCAGTGTGTGAGAGGGAGCTCAGGGCTGGGATAGGGAGTTGGGGTGTGGGAGGGTGTTTGGGGCGCAAGCTCTGGGTGACACTGACCTCAGGTGGCCCTGGCATTTCCTGAGGATAGAGGAAGTCTGCGCAGCTCCCAGAAAGTGGCTGGCATATTCCTCTGGCTCCTAAGCAGAGGGGCAGCCAGGGGTCTCCACATGCCACTCCTGCCCACAGGTGCTGCCTCTGCAGCTTCCGTTGGCTGTAGTTTGTGAAGCTGCAGTGCCTGTGGGTGGGGGCAGCACGCGGAGTCCCACTGGCTGCCTTCCGGCCGCCTAGGAGCTGGAGGGACATGCCGGCCGCTTCCCGAGAGCTGTAAGGAGCTGGACACAGAGCCTGTCTCCCCTGCTGTGGCCAACTGGAATTTTAGTGGCCTGGTCTGCTGTGCAGACTAGAGCTGCCAGGGTCCCTTTTTGACTGCGCGTTACAGTCGAAAACTATATGTCTGGCAAACCTACATAGGTCACCCACTCTAGGCTCTGAGCTTCTCCACCATTACTTGTCTTGGGGAGAGACCTGTGTCTTTCTGTCTCCAGTCAGGGGTGTCCAGATATCACGGCTCCTTGATTTACACTGTGATATTCCCAGCAAGCCATTAGGAAGCCATATTCCTAAACAGGCCTGTGTCTGTGCTTTGCTTTCTCTCTAGAGGCCATGAACAGTGTAGTTGCTTGCAGTTACAAGTTGCCACACTTGCTCTTTCTAAGTAAGGACTTAAATGTTTTCTCCTTTTGAATAAAAGATAAAATATATTTAAAACAATAAAAGAACCTACATGTGTGTTAAAAAGCTTATCAGAGGTCACCCCAACTTAAATTTTAGACTTGAGTAGATGTTAGTCCTTCAAAACACACAGTTGGGTTTTCTCTTCATTACAAGTTCATAACTACCTCTGATTTGGAACCAGAACACAAACTGAGCAAGTCAGCCTGTTTCTTTATACAGCTTGGGCCTTTGATCTCCAGTCTTGGAGAACAGGTAATCAGGAATGATTCACTCTTCATGCTGTTTTTTGGTAACCTGAAGTGAAGGCATTTGCTAACCTCTCCTTTGTGTTTCTCAGGAAATCCATTTCACTCTGTAGTTCCAGAGGTCCATTCATGTCTGGCACACTTTCAGTATAGTTCCTTGACTCCCAGGCCTCCATCGCAGAGAAGTTGCATGCAGTCCTGTCCCGTGATAATGCATAACCTTTGCATTTAATACAATAGACCTCAAAGATACTTAAACTTTATTTAATAAGGTCTTCCCAGGACATACAAGAAATTGCTTTACTTGTCACGATGCCTTTGTCAGCAAGGTTGAACAATTCCCCGCTATCATATACTTCTTTTCCATGTTTAAGAACCTATACACAGGGATCAAGTTACTTCTCAACCTTCTCCTAGATAAAAGGAATGGGTTGAGCACCTTAAGCCTCACATCATAAGACATGTTTTCCAGCCCTTTAATAATTTTTGTAGCCCACTTTTGAACTCTTCCAGTATTTCATCCATTATGAAGTGTGATTATCATAAATGGATACAACATTTTAGTAGTGGTCTTACCAATTCTGGGTACAAAGGTCAAGATCACTTCCATGATTCTGCTTGATGTTGCCCTTTTTTGTGCATCTGAGGCTCTCATTAGCTTTTTTGCCAGTGACAGCTCATGTTGAGGCAAGTATCTACAATTATGCTTATGTCCTTCTCTGAGTCACTGTTTTCTAAGTCAGTCTCTCATCCTTTGGGTATAACATCTCATCCCGTTCATTGAGATCTCCCATTAACAACTATGTTTTGAGATCTGTCTGTGAGCCAATTGTTAATCCATCTAATATGTATTCTGTTAATTCTGTATAAATCAGTTTTTTAAAAAATCAGAATGTCATGTGATACTAAGTCAAATGCCTTGGAGAAATCTATATATGGTGGGTAAACACAGTTGCCTTTATCAACCAATCTGTAACCCTGTAAAATAAATGTTGTTTTTTTTTGACAAGACAACCTTTCCATGAAACCCCGCTGTGTAGCCTCTAGTTCTTTGATAGAGCCCCAAATTAACTGTTCCATTATTCTACCTGGGATTAACTGGTCTATAATTTCTTGGGTCATCCTTTTCTCCCTTTTTAAATATTGGAACTACATTGGCAGTCCTCAGTCCTTTGGAATGTTACTTTTTAACCAATCTCGAAAAAAAAAAAAAAAAAGAACATTAGTGGTTCAAAGTGTTCCTTTGTTAGTTCCTTTAAGACTCTTGGTTGTAAATTGTTTGAGTCTGTTTATTTGAAAATTAATTTTGGCAGATGTTGCCTCACATGCTCCTTTCCTACAGATAGTAATCTTAATATTTGAGCTACAAAATCAAATGGGTTGGATACATCCTCTTGTTTCTACTCTCTGTTTAGAATGAGACATCTATTTAACATTCCTGCCCTTTCTACATCACTGTTTACAGGTTTAGTGTTTGCATGTGCTGATGGACCTATATCTGACTTCCCTTATCAGTTGCCTGCATTTTTTTAAACTTGTAACTTATATTCATTGCTATTTATTTCCCCTTTTTTGTATCCTTTATATATTTTATTTGTTTTATCACCACATTCACATCTCTTTTTAGCCAGATTGGCTCCTTGCCCAACATAACTTTTGTTTTTTAAATGTCTGTGGAATCATGGCTTTTTGGGCATCCAATAGGATGTCCTTGAACAATTTCCAGTTTTTGTTAAAGTTTCCATTTTAAATTTGTTTCCGGTCATTTATGCCAATAATTGCTTTAAGCTTTGGAAAACTGGCCGTTTTAATACTTACTACTAGTTGGTGATGTATTCTGTTTCCACAAAGTAAATATAACTAGATCATGCCTTTTCCCCCCCAGTTTTCACCAAAAAGGTTAGCAGTGATTGGGACAACTAACATAGTGAATATGATTATAAATGGGGTAGAATCTGAGGCTAAAATAGGGAAAGCAAAAGTTAAGAATTATTTAGACAAGTTAGATATCTTCACCAGCAGGGCCTGACAGAATACATCCTAGAATACTTAAGGAACAGGCAGAAGAGATATCTGAGTCATTAGCAATTATCTTTGAGAACACATGGAGAGAGAGGAGAGATCCCAGAGGACTGGACAAGGGTAAATATAGTACCTATTGGTTAAAAAAAACAAAAACAGAATAAGGACAATTATAGACTAGTCAGCTGAACTTCAGTACCTGAAAGTTAATGGAGGGAATAATCAAATAATTGATTAGTAAACACCTAAAAGATAATAAGGTTATAAGTAACAGTCAGCATAGATTTGTCAAGAACATATCATGTCATAGCATTCTAGTGGCCTTCTTTGACAGAATAACAAGCCTTGTGAATGTGGGGAAGCAATAGATGTAAGTAAGGCTTTTGTTACTGTCTCACATGACCTTCTCATAAGTGAACTAAGGAAATATAGTCTAAACTAACCTAATGTAAGGTGGGTGTACAACTAGTAGAGAAACCAAACTCAGAGAGCTATCAATGGTTTATAGTCAGGCTGGAAGAGCATTTTGAGTGGTTTCCTACTGGGATCTGTCCTGGGTCTGATTCTATACAATATCTTTATAAATGATTTGGATAATGTCAGAAAAAGTACACTTATAAAATTTGCAGTTGATATCAAGCTGGGAAGGGTTACAGGCACTTTGGTGGACAGGATTAGAATTCAAAGTGATCTTGATAAACTGGAGAAATGGTCTAAAATAGAATGAAATTCAGTTAGGACAGATGCGAAGTACTACACTTAGGAAGAAATAATCAATTGCAAAAATACAAAATAAGTAGTGACTGTCTTAGATGGTGTACAGCAGAAAAGGATCTGGGGATTAAAATGGATCACAAACTAAACGTGAGTCAACAAATTAATGCTATTGCAAAAAAAGTGAATACATCATTCTGGGTGTATTATCAGGAGTGTTGCAAGCAAGATACAAGAGACATTCTTCTACTCTTCTCAGACCTGATAAGACCTCAACTGAAAAGCTGTGTCCAGTTCTGGACACCACAATTTGGGAAAGATGTGAACAAATTGGAGAGAATCCAGAGGAGAGCAACAAAAATGAGTAAAGGTCTAGAAAACATGACCTACAAGGAAAGATTTAAAAAGTATGTGTGTTTAGTATGGCGAAGAGACGATAAATCTTCAAGTAAGTAAAAGGTCATTATAAAGAGCAGGGGGATCGGTTGTTCTCCTTATCCACTGAGGACAGGACAAGAAGTAATGGACTTAAATTGCAGTTAGGGAGCTTTGGTTAGATATTAGGAAAATCTTCCTAATTGTAAAGGTAGTTAAGCACTGGAACAAATTATCTAAGGAGGTTGTGGAATCTCTGTCATTGGAGATTTCTATGAACAGGTTAGACAAACATCTGTCAGGAATGGTCTAGATCAGGCCTGCACAACTCGGAAAGCAGCGAGGGCCATATTACTGCAAAAAAACCAGCTGTGGGCCAAAAAGCCCCGCCCTCATCCGCTTCCCTCCACGTCACCGCTTGGCTTGCCCCACCCCTACTCACCCCCCGCGGGCCGCACAATGAGCCCATACGGGCCGCATGTGGCCCCCGGGCCGCATGTTGTGCAGGCCTGGTCTAGATAATACTTAGCCCTGCCACAATGCAGGAGATTGGGCTAGATGACCTATCAAGGTCTCTTCTACTCCTACATTTCTATGAGTGTATGGTCACTGATACCCAAGCACAGTTAGAATTTGGGTCAGTGATCATTGCACTTTCCTGTCTGTCAGAATAAGGAATGATATTGAATTACACCTATGCTGGGTGCAGGATTTTGTGTTAGAAAATATTCTATTATGTTTAGAAACTCTAAGGAAGTTTTGTTACTGGCTGCATAAGATGTCCATCAAAATCTCCCTCAGATTATAGTCACCTTTGATATGTTTTTCCTTCGACATATTATGGATAGATTTTTAATGAGCATTTTGTCCTGTTCTTTAGTCCAGTGGTTTTCAACCATTTTTCATTTCTGGACCCCTAAACATTTTCAAATGGAGGTACGGACCCCTTTGGAAATCTTAGACATAGTCTACAGACCCCAGATTGAAAACTACTGGTCTAGTCTGATTAAGTTGTCTGTAACAGATATCCACCAGAACCCCATATTTAATCCATAAGCATTCAAACTATTCTCATTGTGATTTTTATTATTCAATGACTAACAGGTAACTGTGCTTTGATGTGAAGTGCCACCTTCCTTCCCTTTTTTACCCCCATTCTAGCCTTGTGAAACAAGGTATATAACCTTTGATTTTAACATACCAGTCATAACCCAGACCACCAATATTAAGTAACTCTGACTGTTTATTTCTTTTCATATATTAACATCTCTAGTGCCTTTTTTTTTTTTTTTTTTTTTTTATTACCAGGCTTCTAATGTTAGTATCTAAACAATTAAAAATATGGTCCTTGTGTGCCATGTAGTGCTTGAATTTGTAGTATGCATGATGCCATGAGGCTGATTTACATACGTGGGTGTTTGTATCACAGTTGCCCAATTATATCTCCTCACACCCATTCATGGTGGTTTAAAGCCCTCTTTTACTACTCTAACTAATTTATCACTCAAGAGAATAGTACCCCGTCTGTTGAGATGGAGGGTATCAGAACTGTACAATCCCCTCGCTTCATAGTAAGTGATCCAGCATTCCACAAAATCAAAACCTTCTCTCCCTAAGCCATTTACTTAGCCCACCATTCACCTCCAGTATCTTCTGCTCCTTTTTTTTCTCCTCTTGCTTGAAGAACAGGAAGAATTTCTGAGATGATTGTGTGGATATTCCTCTCCTTCAGCATTCTTTCCAGTCCAGAATCTGTGGAATGGTACCTTATGTGGTGTCACTCATACCAATGTAGATCATCGCTAAAAGAGTCTCTTCTGCCAACCTTAGAATCTTTCTTATTTTTGTGGTGATGTCCTTAGTTTTTGCCCCTAGAAGGTAGCAAAGTCTCCTGTTATCCTTCTGTCCCTTGGAAAATGTTGTACCCATTCTTACCACAGAGCCACTGTCTGGGTGTGCTATTCAAGTTCCAATGTCTCTCCCCTTTGTCAGTCCCTATCTCCTTGCTCAGCCAATCCTAGTCTGCTTCTTTTCCCCCAGTTCTTTGTGTGATCCCACTGTAGTGACTCCCAGACTCACCAGACTTGTTATTCCAGTGTACTACTTTCTTCCTCCACATTCTGGCTTTTGTCCTTATATATTTGACTCAGACAGCTTCCTCTTCTCTTCTGCTGGCAGCCATGCAGTGTGAGTAATTAAGAGCACGAGAGACAGGCTTCCTGCTTACCATTTTGATGCCTGGCCCCACCCAACCTGGAGCAGCTGGGAAAGTCCTTCTGAGCTCCCATAGCTGTGGGCTGAAACATGCACAGTAGGATTACCATATGTTTGGATTCTCCCGGACATGTCTGGCTTTTTGGGTTATAGATAGCGTCCCGGGGCAAATCTGCAAAACTCTAAAAAGGTCCGGGATTTCCCTCCCCATGCAGAGTGTGGCGTGGCTGACAGAGAGGCCAGGCCAAATTGAGCCACTCGCATCGGGCCCGCCGGCAGCCAGAATCCCTCCCCCACTCCCCTCCTCCCCTGCTCCCTGGCTTCCCCACCTCCCCTGTGGCCTCAGAGCAACAGCTGGGCCGCTCGCATCTGGGCCTCCCTTAGCTCTAGAGCTCCTCCCTTCCCCTTCTTCCCCTCCCCCGCAGCCCAGCGCATCACGTCAGCACTGCTTCGGGGGGGGGGCGGGGAAGAGGGGGAGGCTGTACACTCCGTGGGGGAGCACAGCAGTGTGTCTGCGGTAGTGTGCTGGGGGGCGGGGAGGGGGGGGTTTGGAGAAGGGGCAGGGTATCTCTGGAGGGAGCAGTGAAGGGACAGGGAGCAGGAGGTGTTGGGTGTTCTGGGGGGTGCTATTAGAGGTTGGGGGTGTGGAGAGGGGTTGGGACAGTTGGGACAGAGAGCGGGGGCGTTAGATGGATCGGGGCTTCTGGGGGGGCTGTCGGGGTGGATGTGTAGAGAGGGGTCAGGGCAGTTAAGACAGGGAGCAGTGGGAGTTAGATAGGTTGGGGGTTCTGGAGGTGGACAGTCATCGGACAGGGAGTGGTTGGATAGGCACGGGAGTCCCAGGAGTCTTTCAGGGGGTGGGAATATGGATAGGGATCAGGGCAGTCAGGGGGCAGGTAGGGGATGGAGTCCTAGGGGAGAGTTAAGGTGGGAGGATCTCAGGAGGGGGTAGTTGGGGGCAAGAAGATGGGAGGCTTAAATAGGCAATGGGGTCCCAGAGGCTGTTAGGGACAGGGGTCCCGGGAGTGGGTAATCCAGGGGACAAGGAGCAGGGGGGGTTGGAGGTTCTGGGGGGGGCAGGAAGTGGGAGGGGGTGAATGGGGTGAGGCTAACCCCCCCCATAGTGTCCTCTTTTTTGACAGTTCAAATATGGTAACCCTAAGCACAGTCCCTATGTGGGGATGGCACGTGCCGTCTGATCACTAGGAACCTCAGCATGCTCAGTGAGGATGGACTCTGAAGATTTTAGCTTTTAAGCTGTAGCAGCCAATCTCTACTAAGCATGTGCAAAATGAGATTTTTCAATTTCAACTCATCCAAATTTGGGTAGAATTTCACAGGGATTGCAAAAGGCACATTTTTAACACAAGTCCGAAGCATGGGGACACTTAGACCATTTCAAAGAGAAGGTCTCCAGATTTGAAATATGGGGAAATGTATTTATGTATTTGTCTTAGCCAAAGTGGTTCAGCAGTTTCTGAGAAAGATGTTAGGGAAAAATGATCAACCTGAGGCAGACATCTTCCATTGAAAACTTCAGCTCAAACAGCTAAAGTTTGGCAATGTTATAAGCAACTAAACCCCCGATTTTGTAATGGGAAGTGTCAGGCAACCTTAATAGACAGTTACAGCTCTGCTTATAATCATCTCATACTTCCCTAGGCTTCTGATTTGTCTCAGAGGCCTACAGGTTATTACTCTCACTTGGGGAGATACAGGTTTAAGTCTAAAGATCAGTGTGTAGTTAGACGAGGGATTTTTTTAGTTCATGGTGGAAGAAAGTTTTGTTTCCTATAATGAGGTGAGAAGGATTATTTACAGCAGGCCTGCACAACTTGGAAAGCAGCGAGGGCCATATTACTGCAAAAAACCCAGCTGTGGGCCGAAAAGCCCCGCCCCCATCCGCTTCCTCCCACCTCACTGCTTGGCTTTCCCCTCCCTTACTCACCTCCCGCAGGCTGCATAGTGAGCCCATGTGGGCTGCATGTGGCCCCCGGGCCGCATGTTGTGCAGGCCTGATTTACAGGGTTGGCTTAGTTGTTACTACTATCTCTCTACTCTTGGTCTGGGCCTTTTATGAGGGCTGCTTTCTCCTCTTTGGGAAAGGAGAATAAGCTGGCTTCAATGTTCACTTAAAAATCCATGCAAATTTGAACAATCCTCTGTCTTTTCTCAAGATATTCTCAATGACGTAGGTGAATTTAAGTTAAAGAAATGGTCTAAGTAAAGGGTTCTCAAACTAGGGGTCGTGAGCTCCCATTCCACTGGGCGCCTTTTCTACGGTTGCTCTGAATGGTGGAGAGTGTCCGCCAAAAAGCCGCTGAGTGGAACACTTCTGCTGACCGCGGCATTTCGGCAGAGACACAGAGAACCACAGCAGGTCTACCGAAATGCTGCCGAAATCAGAAGTGTTCCATTCGGCGACAATTTGGCAGACATGCCCCGGGGCCACATCACGCACGGAACAGGAAAAAGGGGTCTTGAACTTACAAAGTGTGAGAACCCCTGGTCTTAGTTTTTTGTGTGATGGGAGGGTTGGTCAACCAGATGAGACATTCCCCCTTTTCTTATTAGTTTATGAGCTAAACCTTGTAGCTAAATTGAAGAATACTGAGCTCTCTTGCCAACTCTATCCTGAGCCGCCTTTTCCAATTTAAAAGAATAAAATATTTTCCTGCTGTTCTCTGTACTTACTTGTAACAGTGATTCAGCGTTCAATTTGATGAACTTTTATTGTACTTACAATGGTTTTGATATGCTTACTTTTTCTTTCTGGACATAAAACAATTCAGTAAAAGATGTGCTCAGTTATTGTTGTTCCCTATTTCCTATTCCTCCTCTCCAACTACTTCTCTCTTCCTTCTTTCCTTGCATTGTTCTTCTGTCCCCCCATCTCTGTCCCCTAATTCTCTCTTCCAGTTCATCCCCTTACCTTTCCCACCCACACTCAATCATATTTAAATGTCCTCCCTCACCTTGCAAAAAGGATGGTATGTCGTCTCTTCTCCCCATAAGCGAAACTCATAGCAAGCAGCTCTTGAGCCCACTTATACCACTTGTTTGCTCCAAACTTCCACACAGCATGAGCACGTGGTATTTCTAAGCCATCTGTTTGTCATTGATCATCATTACCAAATCTGACAATGTAAAATTGCAATGACAGATGACACTTCTGTTTTAGCTTTAGCTTCTTTTTGTGTTAGATGGTTTAGGTAGCTTATCAACAAATATTGCTTCAGTGATGAGTCAGCAGAGTCCAGTATGGCTATTACTGGATATGGTGCATAAAATTTGCAGTTGACACGAAGCCAGGAGACTTGTAAGCAAGCACTTTGGAGGACATGATTAGAATTAAAAATGACCTTTTTAAATTGGAAAACTGGCCTGACATTAACAAGATGAAATTCAATAAAGACAAATGCAAAGTACTACACTTAGGAAGGAAAAATCAAATGCACAGTTACAAAATGAGGGATAACAGGTTAGGCAGTAGTAGTGAAGAACAGGATTTGGGGGTTGTAGTGGATCACAAAGTGAATGAGGCAACACTGTAATGCTATTGCCCAAACAAAAAAAGAGCTAGTATCTTTCTGGGGTGTATTACCGGGAGTGTCATAGGTAAGGCATAGGAAATGTCACCTCTACTTGACACTGGAGAATAGTGTCCAGTTTTGGGTGCCACACTTCAAGAAAGATATGGACAAATTGGAGAGAGTTCAGAGAAGAACAAAAATAAGTTTTAGAAAATATGACATGAATAAAGGTTAAATAAACTGCATGTTTAGTCTGAAAAAGACTAAGGGGAACCTGATAAGTCTTAAAATATATTGAGGGCCATTATAAGGATGACGGTGATCAGTTGTTCTCAGTGTCCAGTGAGGATAGGACAATAGATAATGGTCTTAATCTGCATCAAGGGAGATTTAGCCTAGATATTGGAAAAAAAAGTCCAACTCCAAGGATAATTAAGCACTGGAATAGGCTTTCTAAGGAGGTTGGGGAGTCTCCATCATTGGAGATTTTAAAGAGCAAGTTAGACAAATACCTGTCAGGTATGGTCTAGGAATACTTGGTCCTGCCTCAGTGCAGGGTGGGATGGACTAGGTGACCTCTTGAGGTTTCTTCTAGCCTTATTTCTGTTACTCTTTATAAAAAAGCTCGATAAATAAACTAGAAAGTGGTGTTCTTTGATTATTAGTGGTTCCTTATTTTGCTTTTTGGACTCTGAAGGAGTGATGGCTTGTGGTTATTGCATCAGATTGTGTGTTAGGACAGAGCTCTAATCTTGAATCTACCACTGATTATACCAAGTGTCCCTGAGCAAGTCACTTACTTACTTTGTGCAATTGTTTACCTATCTGCAAAATGGACGGCATATTTAACCACCTTGCAGATGAGTTGAGGGTTAATTAATATCTGAAGTGCATTGATGAAAGGTGGTGGTAATAAAAGTCGCTGTACCTTTATAGCAACTTTTTTCTGGTTATCTTTAAGAACTTTAAAAAAGCATTCTTTCCCTTTTATAGTTGGAAAAACAGAGGCACAAAAAGGTAAAGTGACTTCCCAAATTCTTGCAGTCAGTAGAAGAGTTAGGAGTACAAATCAGATTATTTTTTATTCCCATGACATTATCATTAGACTGTGTGCTGCAATCCTGTCTGTAGAAAGAACAGGACCTCTTTTGCGCGCTCTACAGCCACTCTCTGCTAACTCTTTTACCAGTGTCAAAAGGACTCTTGCAATTTTTTTTGGTTGGTTTGTTTTTTGGCTACGACAAAGTAGATAATTGGAGTACCACAGGATGTCATGGGTGAATCATGCACCCACTAATGCAGCTATCACTTGGGATTTTCCCAACTCTTTTGGCTCCATCTGTTTGTCTGGTCACTTTGTTTTCCTCTTTCCCACTGTGCTGGCTCACTGATGCACAGTTGTCAATACCGATTAGACTGCCTTTCTTTGTATCACTCCTCCAACAGTCTCTGATTTTTACACCACTTTTCCATCCTGATCCCAAACTCAGATTTTCAGAATTCATGGTTAGGAGTTGAAATTGTTTCCTGAATATATATAAAAGCATTTTCCGTCTTATTTTACCTTGCTCCTACAGCCATAATAGTTTCTCACAGTATCTTGAGTGGCAAATCTGATATAGTAAAAGAATGGTTAAACAGAATGGACTGAGTGATAGTGCAATAGCAAGCAAAACCATTATATGGTATGTTTCTTGTGCAGCTTTGACAACCTGCAATTTTACATGCTAATTTAATAATGTAAGACAGGTCACTGGTTCAGTTTTTGTATTTCAAAAAGACACCTTATGCTTCACTAACAATTCATGATTTTCAAATGTAATATGAAAAACATTCTGCCAAATCAATACAAGATAAAAGAAAGAGAAATTTCAGTATATCAGATGAATTCTAAACAAAACATGAATCACAAACTTCCTCTTCAAGTGAGTCTGAATGGCTTTTTTTCTCCTTTGAGAATTTGCTGCCTAGATCAGCAGTGTCCAGTAGAAATTCTATGCTAGCCACGCTGCTAGCTCACACGTGTGGTTTTGAATTCTTCTTATTAGTCACACTATGAAAAAGCCACATTATAAAAAAGCCATATGCATTAGCCACAATTCAACAGCCTATTAGCCACATGTGACTAGTGGCGAACGTATTGGACACTGCTGGTCTAGATCTATATTTGTGGGCCTGGTCATTATCCCTGAATGTTAATTTGGAGTCCTAGAAAATCAATGACCGAAGTACTTAGGCATCTCCTTGCCAACTGGAATTAAAGTTAGGTGAATACTCTTGCCCTGACTCCTCTCTGATTCCATTTTTGTAACTTTGGCAGTAGAGCACTCTGGATTTCTTGGCATGTGTATGTGTAAAATAAATGTTCTTGGCCCCAGGGATTGTCTGCAGCATTGTAATAGGGTTTATGAATCCCAGACTGGCCAGGAAGGGTTAATGAGGTCCTCCAGACACCATCAGCAACATCTGATTCGTCTACAACAGCTGTCAGGCTTGGAAGGGGTGGTTAAAAGAAGAGAACCAGCTCAGTTCAGAGCTGATTAGAAAGGAGAGCAGACTGGCAGCGCCCATGTTGTACAAGAAGCCTGTCTGGGGACAGAGGTTAAATGAAGACCCTTGTCTGCAAGGGGTAGGACTGACACAGACAGTTGAATTTCTTATCAGGAAACCTGCTCATGAGTGGTATGGCAAGACACTGATGCTGGAGTCTACCTGAAAGGAAGGGAGCTGAAAACTTGAGCCCAATAAAACTGAAGATTCTTTGGTTTGTGTTGATGTTGGACTTTGACTTAGAAACTCTGGTACCCTAAAAGGAGTTAAACTCTGTCGGTAGGGCTACACTACCCGCTGGATCGGCAGGTAGTGTTCGATGTATCGGGGATCAATTTATCGTGTCTTGCCTAGACGCGATAAATCGATCCCCTAAAGCGCTCCTGTCGACGCCGGAACTCCAGCTCTGCAAGAGGAGTAAGGGAAGTTGACGGGGGAGCCACTGTGGTTGACACGCTGCTGTGGTAAGTCGAACTAAGGTACTTCGACTTCAGTGACGCGAATACGTGACTTGGCTAAAGGATAAGCCACATCCATAAACTGAAGTGTGCTGAAAACTCTGTTGGGAAAAGTGAGGCAGAACTGCTCTTGGGCTACATCACTGGAGGAGAGACAGAGATTGCATTTGTTCCACAAAAATCTTATTACACTATCTCTTCCAAAGATTCTGTATACGAGAATTGTTGTGGTGCAGCGAAGACGTCACAGCAAAACCAGCTCTTACTTCAGTGTCTCTGGATGAAAACCTGGGGAACGTTACCTCAGATTATTTTGAATTCAAGACTACAGGCGGAGGATGGCTTCAGTTTTGGACCATCCAGAACAAACTTAAGTTGTCTTTACAAGTTGGAAATGAGACACAGGGACAGATTAATGTTCTTTATTAATGAAAGCTTCCTGGAATCTGTTTGTAGTGGTCCCTCACATTTGAGTAAGGGGGAGGCCACGCTGTCTCATGACTGGCAGACTGCAAGTTGCCATCTCACAGGGGAGAGTTCCAGCCCCTGGATGGAGTGAAGACAGTGTTTAGCCCACAGCCACCTGGCTGAGGCAGACAGTATTTAACAGCCTATTATTAGTCTATCAGGGAGCTCTGGGTTGGGCGGAGACACAAACATTCTTTAGCATAGCCCACAGCCCTGTGGCTGGGGCAGATAGCTGCAAACAGTTTGTGGAGGGACTCTAGCTCCCTTTGGGTGGAGCAGAGCCACAAACAGGGCTCTGGCCTATATTCAAGGCAGAGCTGTAGCAGTCTAAGGGCTCAGGCAGGGGGTGAGCACCAAAGCATTGTAGGGAAGGGGGTGAGCACCAATACAGGCCTCCTGTCCTATTGTGGGGAGGCTCCACCGCATCCCAGCTCAGGGCCCTAACATTGGCAGAGTGATCTGCCACTGGGTCAGTGGGATTCCAGCCGCAACATGCTGACTCTCACTCTGGCAGCAGGACTGGACTAGAATCTGATCCCAGTGGGCTACTTCCTACCAAAGTCTGCATGTAAGGTCCTGTGGTCCAAAGATCCCCTATTTCCTGAGGGTCTTTGGCCACTGGTCGCACCAGCAGCTCTTCATGGTCCTTGTCTGCCTCCCCTGACATCGAGGTGTGGGTCCACTCCAGGGCTGGGTTGGGCTCTTGCAGAGGCATCTTCTCCCTAGAAGAGACATCCACTCTCTCCTGTGGCTCAGCAGTAACTGAGCTCCAGCACTCCCCTCTTCTACTTCCTGTCACATCCTGATACTTCCGATGAGCCCACCCAGGAGACTGTGATGGTCCCTAACACTCCAGTTTGGAGAGAGACCATTCTGCCTCACTGCAGTCTTCTTCACATCTCGTTTACACTGCATCTGAATTTGTAACATTAAAGAGAATGGTAAAGCTTTATTAGGTGCTTGCATGGAAGTTCTGCTCTTTCCCCAGCATCCTGCTCCTAAATGCCTAGTTTTGCCTATTCTGTGACAGAAAACCAGGCATGGCAGAAGCTTCCTATTTATACTTCAGGAAAAAGAAATGAAGCTACATTTTATTGAATGGAAAAATCTGTTAGTCAATATTACAGCTCAAAGTCACTGATTACTAGTCATGGATGCCAAAATATTACTTCATTTTGCGTGTGTGTGTAATGCATGAACCTTGTAACCGATACTTGCAATCCTCTATAACTCAAGCCCGACCCCAGATATACAGTACCTTCCTTCTCAACTTGTGTAAATTTGATTTTAAACAGTAACTTTAATAAAAAATTTAAATCTGCTTCCTATTCTTCATCAGCTTCAGAAGGCTAAAAGTTTCTCTGTGAAAGAACAGGGCAGCAAGACATGCATTGACAGTATATGTTGCGTTGCACACAGCTAAGTCTGTGGTTCTACTATCACTATGTAGTTACATCAGTTGAAGAGCTTTGGTTGGTTCCCTTGTGTCCAGATCCATGCAGAGGACCTTTTAAGAACTAGAACTTTTAGCATAAAGACCGCTGAGTCACATGGAAGAATGATGCCATGTCTCGTCTCCATTTTGTAGATTTCTTTTGTTCTTCATTATGAAAAAAGTTTGCTTTTTTTTTTTTTTTTTTTTTTTTTTTTAGGCAAATGCCCAAAGGTTGCCTGTTGTGTCTCTTGCTTTTTGAGTTGAATAAGATCTTGTAGATTTTCTTTGTAGCAGCCATCTCTTTACATCCAGCATTCGTCTGGTGGTTTAGCTGTTAAGGCACAGTATGAAACTGTGTAGCTTTAAGATGTTCAAACTAGGCATTGATAGTTTTTTACTCTGCACCAACACCAAGCCTTTGTTTTGGGTGAGGTGATTTATTTTCTCCTTGACTTTATGAATACTTTTTGAATTAGCTTATTTCTTTTGCATGGGATTATTTTGGAGGGTACAAAATTGGATGTAGAAGTACACTAATTAAGTATCATTTTAGGTGTAGTCTCTTCCTGTCTCATTAGAAGAATAATCTAGATATTGATTTTTCAATCCCACCGGGAAACAAGTGACTGTGTATTACATGAGGGGGTCATTATAGTTACCAGTTTTGAGAGTTTTTCTACTGGAGGACAGGTTTCAGAAGCTATTGGCTATAATACAGATGTCTTTAGTTGCATTTGCCAGAGCTCTCATGCTGCTGGTGCAGGAGAGCAATATTGCTATTAATGTAATTCCATGGGTGAAATTCCAAACGCATCCACTGCAGAAATTTCCTTTTTTCCTGAACCCACAGTATCAATCATACCTATCTTATCTAGTTCCAGTGCTGAAAGGCATATTGCAATATCTTTCTTTTTAGCTGCAAGAAAGTAGATAACTGGAGTACTGCAAGATGTGAAAGTATCAGAGGGTTGGTGGTGACCGTCAGTGCCAGTTTCATGGGCTGGAGAACTTGTTCAGGGAACAGCTTCGTCCAAGCATAACAGATAAACAAAGTTCCTACATTTTTAGTTGGTTTGACTTTAGGACTATTAGGGCATATTTGATTCTTCTGTGCAATCCTGATTACTCAAAATATTGTTCTCAGGTCTTGACAACACTTTAGCAATGACTTTTATATAAAAAACTCAAGGAGGTACCAGTGTCACGCTGTCTGGAATGGCTCATCACTAGGAGTGCCTACATTGACAGACACCCCAAACTGGTGAGTCATTAATTAGATTTCACAAATCCAGTAACAAATATGAACTCATGGACCACAATAGGAGTCTTATCACGGAGTCAGACAGTCCCCTGAAACTCTATTTTGCCATCCAGACAAACTGGACTTATCGATAAATGCTCACACCAAAAATCACACCATATCAGGTTGCTTCCAATCCCAAGAGACCAATCATTTACCCCAGATCAAAGTACTCTGGATCCTACACCAAAGACGACACCTGTAGCCAATCCTGTAGTAATCTAACTAGGCAAAAGGAATAAGAGAGTTACTTGCAGGTTAAAGCAAGCAAACATGCACACACTAATGATTTATCATTTAAATCCTAAGAGTGACAGAGTGATGTGTCTATTCAAAGTGTCTTTCAGGGCAGACCCAGGAGGCAGCTTCAGGGGAATCTCTGGCTTCAGTTTAGAGTCTCTGGGCCTTCAGGGATTAAACAGCCAAAAAGATTCAGTTTCTTCTCATCTGGGATTTTTATTCCCTTTTCCCAGAGTTCAAGATGATGGGATGAGTTCGCATGCATGTGTCCTCTTTATGGATGGTGGTGGGGAGAAAGCAATCAAGAAAGTCTTTTTTCCCCTCTGATGGTTTGTCTGGTGTCTAAGGGCAGGAAATAACACCTCCCGTGGCAATCTACTATTTCACACTTGGTAATGTTTCTCTCCTGACTAGGGGTGTGTGCAGAGCTGGTTGGCCACAGTTACAGAGCAAACTCTTAAATATATACCCATGGGATATTGACATTAAAAGTGAGATTAATACATGAGGCAACATACAAATATTTTATAGTCTAAACACTAAAGACATTCTTATAAGACTAATACCTACTTTGAGCAAAACTAACATACAGATGATCTGGCCTATTTTAGTCTCCAGCTATGAGGCTGTCAGTTCTTAGCTAATGCCTGCATTCTAGGCAAGAGCTCACATCTGGTCTGCCAGCGTCACAACCAGGTCATCAGCCTTTCCATGAAGGTCCATGCTTCCTCTGTCCCTGAGCAGAAAAGAATCTGCTGTCCTTTCAACTCTTATTCCAGAAGAAGAACTAAATATCTAAGCAGGCAGTTGAGAGATCTAAGAGAGTGGAGTTGTCTCGCATTCTTTGAGTTCAGAGTCAACCTGGGATTCTGGTCAATGGACATTTGCATCCAGGATCATATAAAGATACCAAAGTTTTATTCCAGATGAGGAGATCAAATGCAGGAACCATGGTTGTACACTTTCACCCATAGCTAAAAACGTTAGTATATGTCTTTTTTTCATAATATGCTCCAAGCCAAATAAAACAAAAATGAGAAAGTAGAAGTGGGGCTGATGGCTGCACATTGTCCAACGAAACACCTTGGTTCTCTGTTCTAGTTCAGGTGACAACCACTGCTCTTCTTTCATCCCCCTCAGGGAGAACCTTCTTGCACAAGGACTGGCCCAGATAAATTCAGTTTAGCAGCATGGAACTGAAGAGGCAGCAATTAAAACAAACTATTTGTCTGAATTCATAAATAACCTTTTAGCCTCCAGAAAGTATTCCACTGTCAGGACATTTTCATGGGCTTGGTCTTCATTTAAGTCATAGTGTAAAGGCTATTGGTATGGATCCAGGCAAGATAAGGACAAAACATGTATAGTGGGTTTCTCACAGCAAAGTTTTAATATTAGCCTAAAACTCCCCACTGTGAAATTCCAAATGGTGGCCACTTCTAGCATGCGCTATCAATAGCAAATGGGTGGAGAATTTCATCTCACTCGATATCAGAAGACTTCAGCTGTCTCCACATGTCAGCACTATACCACTATGGAGTATGCTTCCTTGAATAACAGGAGACAGAAGTGCTAAGAGGTAATGTGACTTAATCCTGTACTTTGAGTCTGTGTTTCCCAAGTCTCAAGAAATAATTCTTCCATTCTTTTGACCACATACAAAATCTCTGGATGTTATAAGTATGTAACCCCCCCCGCCCCCCAAAAAATAAAAAGAATTTTGACTAAATTCAGCAGTTCAGAAAATCTCTAGCTCCATTTGTCATTTGTTCTATAATCAAAAAAGCCTCCTTTGCTCAATAAATAAATAAAGCCAAGGATTCATTTATTAGATGGCTAAAATGGTCATGGCAGAAGTTTCCTTAGCAGAAGCCTTTTTTTTTTTTTTCTTTTTGAATGTTGTGTGATCACTCAATTTTAGCTACCTCCTGGCCTGCAGCATCATATGCAACATATAAATTGGGTTGGCAGAACTTTTAATTTTTTTATCATTTGGAGGGATAATATAGATGTTTTCCTTTTTAATTTTTAGCAGTTTTAATGTTCACAGTTGCACACAAATTTTGTGTGTATGTGGGGTCAGACAGAAACTGACAGATGTTTAGGTTAAAAAAACTAAAGCTTTATAACTAGTGCTGTCAAATGATTAAAAAAATAATTGCAATTAATCTCACGGTTAAATAATAATAGAATACCATTTATTTAAATATTTTGGGGTGTTTTCTACATTTTCAAAAATATTAAATTACAACACAATACAAAGTGTACAGTGCTCACTTTATATTTTTGATTATAAATATTTGCACTGTAAAAAACAAGAAATAGTATTTTCAGTTCACCTAATATAAGTACTGTAGTGCAGTCTCATTATCATGAAAGTTAAATTTACAAATGTTGAATTATCTACAAAAATAACTGCATTCAAAAATAAAACAAGAGTCTACAAATCCACTCAGTCCTACTTCAGCCAATCTCTCAGACAAACAAGTTAGTTTACATTTGCAAGAGATAATGCTGCCTGCTTCTTTTTTACAATGTCACCTGAAAGTGAGCACAGGTGTTCTCATGATACTGTTGCAACCAGCCTCACAAGATATTTACATGCCACATGTGCTGAAGATTCATATGTCCCTTCATGCCTGAGCCACCATTCCAGAGAATATGCATCCATGCTGATGATGACTTCTGTTTGATAATGATCCAAAGCAGAGCGGACTGATGCATGTTCATTTTCATCATCTGAGTCAGATGTCATCTGCGGGTTAACTTTCTTTTTTTATGGTTTGTATTCTGTAGTTTCCGCATCAGAGTGTTGCTCTTTTAAGACTTCTGAAGGTATGTACCACACCTTGTCCCTCTCAGATTTTGGACGGCACTTCAGATTCTTAAACCTTGAGTTGAGTGCTGTAGCTATTTTTAGAAATCTCACATTGGTACCTTCTTTGCATTTTGTCAAATCTGGCTAAGTTTTTACATTTCTCCCTCTCCCTTCCCTCGCCCCCACCCCCCCTTCCTCCATTTTGTCCATGAGATTTGCCCACTGGTGTTAAGGATGGAATTTGAAGTTGTATGGTGGGGAGGGGGAAATGTTCATATGTTTTTCTTGCATGCTTAATTACCTGTTTAATGCTTAGGGGGAATTAGCTCTTCAGAGCAGCTTTAGAAGTATCTCAAACTAACTGGCCACATTTGGGGCTTGGTTACACTGGCACTTTATAGTGCTATAAAGCCCCCACGAGCGCTATAACCTCCTCCCCGTCCACACTGGCAAGGCAGGTAGAGCGCTATAACCGCGGAGTTATAGCGCTCTTGTTAATCCACCTCCGCATGGGGAATAAGGGCTGTAGCGGAGCTGCTGTAGCGCTACAGCAAGAATGTGGGCACCCACTGCACATTAATTGGCCTCCAGCCCGTCCCATAATTCCTGTTCGAGCCACTCTGGTCATCACTTGCAAACTCTTTTGTCCTGTCCTCAGGTGACCACACGTCAGACCCGCCCTTTAAAGTTCCAGGGAAATTTGAAAATCCCCTTCCTGTTTGCTTCAGCCAAGCGTGGCGTGCTCTCATGGAATCCTTGCAGGTGATCATTCTGATTGATCTGATTGATTGCGTGGCGTGCTCTCAGGGAATCCTTGCAGGAGATCATTCTGACTGATCTGATTGATTGCGTGGCATGCTCTCAGGGAATCCTTGCAGGTGATCATTCTGATTGATCATCATGACTCCACGTGCCATGCCTCCTTGCAATAGGCGATCCCCAGTGTGGAGCAATAGCGAGGTGCTGGACCTCATCAGCTGTTGGGGGGAAGAGGCTGTTCAGTCTCAGCTGCGGTCTAGCCGCAGGAATTTTGATACCTATGGACAGATATCACAGGTGTTGGTGGAAAGAGGCCATGAGCCGGACACTCTGCAGTGCCGTGTTAAGGTAAAGGAGTTTAGGAATGCATATCGCAAAGCCCGCGAGGCAAACACCCTCTCCGGGGCAGCCCCAGTGACTTGCAGATTTTATAAGGAGCTGGACGCGATACTGGGTGGTGATCCTGCGCTCACTCCATCAACCACCACGGACACTTCCCAGCCCACCACTGAAGGGGGGGGGTGAAGAGTAGGATGAAGACCAGGAGGATGAAGAAGAAGAGGAGGAGGAGGAGGAGGAGGCAGCAGCGACCCAGGGCATGGAGGAGTCCCTGGACGCATGCAGCCAGGAGCTCTTCTCAAGCCAGGAGGAGGGCAGTCAGCCGCAGAGTCCGATGGTTACAGAGGCCAGCTCAGCAGCGGATTGCGGAGGTAAAGCTGCTTTTCTATGGAGAAGGCAGGCAGCCTGGGGTGGAAAGGGATGCTTGCATTCTTGCCTACATGTGGAGTAGTGCACTGATGTAATCTGTCACCTCACAGTAATCATCATCAGTAATCTCTTCAAAGGTCTCAATAAGAGTGCTTGCAATGCGCCTGCGCAGGTTTCTCGAGAGCCAGCGTGGTCCCGGTCACGGTCACTAGTCCCCACCACTGTGCTACAATGGGTGTGGGGAGCATTGCTGCACATAGGCAAGCTGCATATGGCCCTGGGCGGAAGCCGCATCTCATTAAAATTCCCTCCCTTTGTTCTTCAGTGACTCGAAGCAACAAGATATCTTCCAGGACAGACACCTGCAGAGAATGTTGGAACAGTGTTCAGAGTAGGGCTTCTGCCACTTCCAGGCACTCCACCCCCCCCCCCCCCCACAGCTTTTCAGGGCAGGGAAGAAATCCTTCCCCCTGCCTGCTGCTCAGAGTAGGGCTCCTGCCACTTCCCGGCACTCCCCGCCATGCCCCCGCCACAGCTTGTCTGGGCAGGGAAAAAATCATTTCCCTTACCTCTGGAGTGCACTCACCATGGCAGGGGCTCCGTTGCTGTATCAGTGCTCTCTGTGGGACAGGCAAACGGGGAATGCGGGGGAATCATAGGCATGTTTGCAGTTTACAAGGGAACCACTGTTACATGTATCTCTTTATTTTAGAAGGATCATCCTTAAGCCCTGTGCCATCGCTCTTGTCAACAGCTGAGAGGCTGAGGCGACTGAGGAAGCGGCCACGAAGGAGCAAAGAGGATCTTGTACAGCAAGTAATGCAAGAGGCTGTAACGGAGAATCGAGTTGCACAGAGGTAGAGGGAGGACCAGAGCAAGTTGAGGCAGAAGGTGCGGCAGGAGAACGCGGTTCACCACCGGAAAAGCACCGATAAGCTGCTCTCATTACTGCAGCTTCAATTGGAGACTATGCAGCGGATTGCCATCCTTCACGAGGAGAAGCACCGCGCGCTCCGCCCCCATTATCATTTGCCCCCAAACCCTTCCCCTTCTGGGCCTCTGTACTCTCCAGGCCACTATCATCAGCTGTATGGTTATCACCATCCACAGCTGCCTCCAACCCCTCTGTCTTCACCGAACAACCCCCAAACCCAGACCATTATCCAATGCAGTCAACCCCTAATAACTTGCCTTATTGCCCTGCGCAAATGGGGTTCGGGGGACATAGCCACTTTGAGGGCACTGGAGGCTCAGAGACCCGGACATATTCCAATCTCTGACTGACCCCACGCCACCCCCATTGCACCTCCCCCCGTTAATAAATGGTTTCTTTATTAAGTGTACATAGATTATTAGAGGCTACACAAAAGCAAATACCTGTTCCTATTAAAAGAATGCACACTCCCTACCTCCTTCCATCTCTCCTTCCCTCCCCACCCTCCCTCTGCACCTCACTTTTGAACTGGCTTTCAGCCTCAAAATGCTCCCTCAAGGCTTCCCTGATCCTAACAGCCTCGCGTTGGTCCCCTCCAAGAACCCTGCTCTCTGGCTATGTGTATGTGGCCTCCAGGCGTTGAACCTCCGAGGACCATGCCTGAGTGAAGCCTTTGCCCTTCCGCTCACAAAGATTATGTAGGGCACAGCATGCGGAAATAACCGCGGAGATACTACCCTCAGCCAAGTCTAGCTTCCCATAAAGACAGCGCCAGCGCGCCTTGAGACGCCCAAAAGCACACTCCGCAGTCATTCGACACCGGCTAAGCCTGTAGTTGAACCTTTCCTGACTGCTGTCCAGGCTCCCTGTGTAGGGTTTCATGAGCCAGGGCATTAAAGGGTAAGCGGGGTCACCAAGAATCACTATGGGCATTTTGACTTCCCCCATGGGGATCCTCTGGTCTGGGAACAAAGTCCCAGCTTGCAGCTTCGTGAACAGGCCGGTGTTGCGGAAGATGCGTGCGTCATGCACCTTTCCAGACCAGCCAGCGTTGATGTCAGTAAAACAGCCACGGTGATCCACCAGCACCTGGAGAACCATGGAGAAGTACCCCTTTTGGCTAATGTACTCATCTGCTAGGTGGGCGGGCACCAGAATAGGTATATGGGTCCCATCTATCGCTCTCCACAGTTAGGGAAACCCATTTCTTCAAAGCCAGCAACAATGTCATGCACGTTATCCAGAGTCACGATTTTTCATAGCAGGATGCGATTAATGGCCCTACACACTTGCATCAGCACAACTCCAACGGTCGACTTTCCCACCCGAAACTGGTTGGCCACCGATCGGTAGCTGTCTGGGGTAGCCAGCGTCCAGATCGCGATAGCCACCCGCTTATCCATTGGGAGGACAGCTCTCAATCTGGTGTCCTTGCGCCACCGGGCAGAGGCGAGTTCAGCACACAGTCCCATGAAAGTGGCTTTTCTCATGCGAAAGTTTTGCAGCCACTGCTCGTCGTCCCAGACTTGCATGACGATGCGATCCCACCACTCAGTGCTCGTTTCCCGTGCCCAGAAGCGGCGTTCCAGGGCCGTGAGCATATCTGTTAATGACACAAGAAGCTTCGTGTCAAACGCGTTCACTGTTTCGATCTCGTCTTCAGACTCATCGCTGTCATCCTGCATGTCAAGGATTAACTCCACTGCACACAGAGATGTGCTGGCGACAGTCGTCAGCATGTTCCTCAGCAGTTCTGGATTCATTGTGGCACACGACAATGGAAGACGGAGCGTGTTTTGCTGCAACTGTTGAAAGATGGCGCCTGAGGTGGAAGGAAACCCAGGGATTGCTGGGATATGCCAAAAAGCATCATGGGTAGTTCAAACAGGATATAGAATGCCCCGCAAGTGACGCCTCCCTACCACAAGGCATTGCGCCAGATCGGGAGGAGGTGCACTATGGGATACCTGCCCTAATGTGCTGCTCTTAATGCCGTATTAAGTGCCGCAAATGTGGGCATGCTATACCGCTGGCGCGTCTCAGTGTGGACATACAATAGCACTATTCATATTACTGTATAAGGGGACCGCTATAACCAATAGCGCTATAATCTTGTAAGTGTAACCATGCCCTTAGCCTGTGTTGACTGATAGGTCTGGTTCTGCCTTCAGGTAGAACAGAGCAGGAAGGTTCATTGTAATAATCTATGGACTTTCCCATTAAAAGAAATAAGAAGAAATTTTCAGGTAAATTGAGATAAATTTTTTGATCATAAATCGCAAGGTTTCTGCTTTCTTTGGAAGTCATCGAATAGCTGTTCTTCCAGTTCTACATAATGTGATTATAAGCAGCGCTCTGATTCTTTGCTTATGTTTATTTCAACTGAAGGTACTGCTCTTGGAAAAATGGGCATTTTTGCTGTTTCATTTCTTGCTTCATATTTTGCTGCCTGACATAGGATAACAGTTGACTGAGTAAATAAAACCTGATTTCCCTGCAACCAAACCCCTCCACCAATAGCAGTCATGAATGAGTTGCAACTTAAAATATTTACCCTACTGTACCAACAAACATTCTCTTCTTTTGCCAATTCCAACCTTTCCCTGATCTGCAATGCAAATTTAATTTAGCAGACATCTTGCTGTTGTGGGATTACTGTAAATTTTTAGATCTAATGTATTTAAATTAGCCTAAAAATTTGTGAAACATAATATGCCAAACCTGAAAACAGAGATTCATTCATTCATTCTATTCCATTTTGTATTAAAACATTACTCAGAGAAGAGTTTTATAATTATTAGTTTCTAATTTCTTTGCCTTACCCTAAATTGTTAACATTACTGAAACTATGGCATCTTTTCTTCATCGGACTATGTGGATTATGAACATAAAAAGAAACACAAGGGCCAGTAATTCAGAAGAATCAATCTTTATCTGTGGACCAGGCCTACAAAACTTTGGACTTCGACTAGGTTGGCATTACAAAGTGGGTGTCCTGCTGATGACAATGGGAAGCTTGTATGAAGGCTGGGGACAGATTATGGCTCTTATTTAAGTAATTTTGTACTAATTCTGCAGGCCAGGCTCCCATTGTACCAGATACTAGATAAATATCTAACAAAATAGATAATCTGCCCCGAAAGAGCTAACAATCCATTTATGAGACTACAGGCAGTAGGCAGAAACAATAAGTAGACCATGGCAGCCCATAGAAATAATGAAATTATATTGATCAGTATGATATGAAGTGTGGTAGCATTCCGGCTGCCTAATTATTGTCAAGACTTTGTTTGTTTCTGGGGCCTTTTTTGTAGCCTTCACATATGAGAAGAATTTGAGAGAGAACAATAAGGTGATTTTGGATATTTATAGAAAGCTGCTCCCATGAATGAGGGATGGCATGGGAAAAATGCAAAGGTGTCTGTTGGAAATTTTTTAAAAAATATGAAAGAATGGAATAATTTGCAGAATGAAGGTTGAGGTTATTATCTTGGTACTGTTAGAAATGATAGCTAAGGCAGGAATAGTCTATGAAGGACTTCAAGTTTAATTAGCAAACCTGCTGTTGCATTCGGTATCAGTAAGGAAGAAACATAATGTGGGTCATCCACTATTCCTTTGCCCTTTATTTGGTAATTTAGTATATGCAAATACCTGATTTGTGCACCCATTTGGGTTAATTAAATGCATAAATTAAGTATTCGTTTACATCATAGTTATTTAAAAATTTGGCCTTTACATTGCTGGTTAAGACACCATTATGATAAAGAGAAACATTTGTTCACACCTACCTTAAGCCTTGTCCACTTTATATGGTTTTACCTCAATTATAGTCCTTGGTGGCTAGTCATCACTATAGCTGCACTGTTGCAATCCCCAGTGTAGATGGGCTAAGATACTATTTGCCACAGTAAATTTATTGTGATTTCAAGTGAAGGTGAGTTAGACAAAGCCACTACTGGCACTGATGAATCTACTGTAGGCTTGCACTGGTGCAGTACACTGATGGTCCTCAATGGCTGCAATTTTGTTTTCTGGTTAAGACCATGTTCATCCTCCGGTTTGGAAGGTTATTTTCACAATTAAAACAGCTAGAAGACATGCTTTTTACAAAAGCATCTGTCCTGCAGAATCTGCTTCTTGCTATGAAGTTGCTTTGTTTGTTCCTGCCGCCATGAGAGATGCATCATGCATAGTATTGTCTGTCACTTCCTACTTGGAATCATAAACTTTGATTTGCTTGTGGTCAGGTTAAGTATATTCTGCTTTGGATCCCAGTGTCACCCATACCAAGTATCTGTTTTAAACTGCTTGGCTTCTATAAACAACCTCATGTAAGCACTGAACCTTGTTTTAACAAAGGTTGAATTTATTAGGTTCTATACAGATTAACTTGTTGACACATATAGGGATTGGACTCTGAAAACGAAAAGAGTGCGGGGACAGTAATTAAGCAGTCTTGAAATCTGATGTTTCTGAAGGCCAGACTCATGTTAAATAAAAATAAATCCAATCAATGGCCTACACCTAATAACTTTTAAACACTTGGTTTCTGGGAATCTTTTAACAATTACATAGTGTCCGAAATAATGTAGCTAATACATTGCAAGGATATTACTGATGGATGGACTTCCCTCATTCCGCACTGTATAGGAAGTTTTAAATATAATTACGTTGAGGAATTGAGTTATTGGTCTTTATGACCATGTTCTTTTCTTTTGTGTGCACAAAGCCAATTTATCTAAAAACAAAATAAACAATCGAGTGGTAATGTTATGAAGTGTCCATTCCTGCTGTTGCAGCTGTTACTAAATATAAAAATGTGTTATGCTAGCTGGAACATTTATTTCTGAGTCGTCTTTTCCTAAACTCTGCATAATACAATAGATCAATAATGCACTTTCTTGACTATGAGGGCTGCACAGTTCTTTCCCTTCCTATACTAGCTCTAATCATTTATCTCCTGTTGTTCTCCCTCTTAGGTCTTATTCTGTCCCACCTACTCTACACTTCATGGCTCTTCTCCTTATGGTTCTTCTGCCCTTCTCCAATGCTGCCTTATATACCTGGAATATTCTCACATCAAACATAAAATTTGCCTGTGCTAATACTTTGAAATAATTAACTTAAGTAAAAGGAACTAACAGGATGCAGATGCATACAATTTCAAGCAAGTAATTTTATTTAATGTAGTCCTTCACTCAGCCTTGCTTGATGTTCTCAGCCCTAGAATCGATTAAGTTTAGTAATGCAGTTAGATATATAGATTGCTAGAAAGTATTGTAGTTAACTTGAAGTAGTGGGAATGGATTGTAGAAGTCAGGCTAAATAATTTCTATTGAGATTTCATATTAAATATCAGAATGTGAAAGTAAACTAATGGCTGTGTGTGAAAGGTAAAACTTACATGTACATCATGAGAAGCAAACTCTAGTGATATTCTGTTCAAATGTTCAGAATCTATAGGTGCTTTCAGTGATACACTGGGCCCTTCAATTACTGAGTGGTGTTGGTTCGAGTAGTAAATGATAATACAACAGCAATGTAATGTGTGAGCAAGCCAGGGTTAGTTCATTTTCTAACTCCATTGTAGAAAGGCATTAACATTTTGGCAACAATACATTAGACATCAGGTGTGTGATTACTTTGTTTGTCAAGAATCCGAGAGGTAGCCGTGTTAGTCCGGAATTGCAGAAGTGACAAAGAGTCCTGTGGCACCTTAAAGACTAACTAAAGTATTGGAGCATAAGCTTTCGTGGGCTAATACCCACTTCCACATGGCCAAGTGGGTATTAGCCCACGAAAGCTTATGCTCCAATACTTCAGTTAGTCTTCAAGGTGCCACAGGATTCTGACACTTCTATTACTTTGTTTGTTTCTGCTGTTGTTATCTGAGCATCCAAGAAGCACTGTAATCAGCTCACAAAGCAAGTAAAGACAGCTGCTTCCCAGAAAAGTGTAAAATCTTGATTTGTCATGACACAAATGGAGTGCATAGGCAAAAATTGAGTGAAGCGGATGGAACACACAAGGATGAAAATGTGGTTACTCAATGAGGTATGTACTCATACAGTTGGTTAGGCATACTGCTTTACTTTTATCCCCTGACTCTTACTGTTCAAGTTCCTGGATAAATTGAAACAAGAAAGATTAATATCTATTCTCATAGCACTGTTTCGAACAGGTGTGGTTCCCAGAGCTGGTTTGCATGATTCTGCAACTGCCTTTCTATCTTCCCTTGACAATGAATCTCCTCACCCAAGAGTTAGAATCCATCACTCACTCAAGTCTTCTGGTAATTCACCTCAAGATGTGGCTACTTAATGGCTCTCTGGTACAGAGCAAGACTGCTTTCCAGAAGTACAAACAGTTCTGCTTAATAGCCAAGAATCTTCAATGAGGAAAACTTACCTGCAGAAGTGGAAATGCTTCCTGATTTGGTGCAGATACAGAGTGATACCTCCTCTGGAGTCTTTCCCAATGTACATTCTCAATTACCTGTTCGACCTAAAAACCTCAGAACTGTCAATTAATTCCATCAAAGTTCATCTAACGGCTATTTAGCCTTTATATACAACTTCCCCTCTTCCCATATAGGGGTTTTCAGTTTTCACCCACCCAACTACAACAAGGTTTACCAAAGGCCTCTTCAGCCCCTTCAACTCCTTCCTTCTTGTCTAGGAACCAGTTCCAGCATGGCACCTCAACTTAGTCGGTTGTTACAACTAAGTTACCAACGGTACTTTGTTGGTTAGTCTTCCCCTTCTTTTAGAGGCTTTTTTTTTGTTGTCCCCCACTTCTGTGGGGGGCTGCTTACTCCCGGCACCAGGGCATGCCTCGGTTGCCGGGATTCAAATCCTGCGAGCGCTGCAGTAAGCCTATGCCTGCAAGTGACCCTCACTCACAGTGTTTGAGGTGCCATCAGGGGGAAGGCCATCAGGTTGAGAGGTGCGTAATCTGCCGTAGCTTCAAGCCCCGTACCAAAAAGGAGCATGACACTCGGCTGAAGCTTCTCCTGATGGAGTCTGCTCTTCAGCCCCAGACTGACCAGGCCCCGGCGGTTAGAAGTGCACCGGCCGCGGTACGGGATGTACCGACTGGGGCCGCCTCCCGGGGCCGCCAGCACAAGTCTCCGGCACACAGACCCACCTCTTCGAGATGTCACCGATCTCAATCTCCAGGGCCACTAAAGAGGAAGAGATCAGACAGGGGTAGATCGCCCACTAAATGGTCTCAGGGTACTCAAGAAGTGACCCGACCATTAGAACGGCACCCTAGCCATAGCCGCCTGGAGCCAATGCCCTCGACATCGGGCTCAGGACTCCACAGCCGGATACCACTGCGGAGGGAGTCAACGCTGCGGCATGGGTCAGTTGAGGACTTTGGCATGCCCTCCACGCCGGATACTTTTGAGGCGGCTTGAGACCTCATTGACAGCCTCCCCCGGTACCGAGCACCTCGTCCAGACCAGCATCTGCGCCGATGGCACCAGAGCACTCCTTCGCGGCACCGGCCCCCATACCACCGGCACCGACTGTACCAGCTGTGACACTGACTGCTACGGTGCAGCGTTTGACGCCTGCGGCACCGTATCTCACTGCGGCACCGCAGCTGCCTCAGTTGCCGCCTATGCGGCACCGCGGGAAGTCCACCTCGATGTGGCACCATACATCTCATAGCTCTCCAGCACCGCCAGGGTCCTCTCCTCCCTGGTCGGCCTCCAAGTGTTCATCGGACTCGGACGCGGACTCCTATCGTTCTAGGAGCAGCTACCATCGCTCATGCTCAAGGCACCGATTGAGGCATGAGTACCACCTGCCGGCATCACCAGTGGCGCCGGTGCCGTCCTGGTCCCCTTAACTGCAAGAACCAGGCCAGTGGCCTTTCTGGACCCCTTGGGCTTACCACCAGGCCCAGGGGCTGCCGTCCAGGCTAGCCTCAGTTGTTTCAGCCCCAAGAGCACCCCCTTCGGCAACCTCTACAGGTGACCACTCGTCTAGGGCTCCTGAGGCCCTGCCACTTCCACCTGAAGCTGACCGACCTTCCGGGGTGGAACCAGGAGGGGATGCTCCTGCACATCCCCAACCACCAGCGGAGGCGCGAGTCCTAGAGGAAGGAGACGAGCCCCTTTTCTGCACCTCATGATCTTCTTCTCTGGATGAGGTGGTGGCGGGGACATCCTTGGGGCCGCTGTCCATGGATGTCAGAGGCCACCAGGACCTCCTTAGAAGGGCTGCTAAAAATCTGAATCTCCAAGCAGAGGAGGTATCCGAGGATATAGACCCTACTGTTGATATTCTGGCCCCGGATGGACCGTCCAGGATTGCCCTGCCACTCATCAGGACTATCCAAAATAATGCCAATGTCCTGTGGCAGACACCGGCCTTGATCACACCAACAGCTATGGGGGTAGAAAGAAGATACTTTGTCCCACAGCATGGCTATGAGTATTTCTTCACTCATCCTGCTCCCGGTTCCTTGGTTGCTGATGCAGTGAATCATAGAGAGCATCAAGGTCAACCTGGTTCGGCCCCAAAGTCTAAAGATGCCAAGAAATTAGACTTGTTTGGGCGTAAAGTTTACTCCACTAGGGGGCTGCAACTCTGCATTGCAAACCAGCAGGCAGCTCTGGGCCGATATGCCTATCACTTGTGGGCTGCATTGAGGAAGTTCCAGGCTATGGTTCCAGAGGATACTCGTAGAGAGTTTGTAGCACTTCTGGAGGAGGGTGGGCTCGTGTCTTGGGCGGCCCTACAAACTGCTTTAGACTCAGCTGACTCTGCGGCCAGGACAATGGCCACGGCGGTAGTCATGTGCCGCAATGCCTGGCTACAAGTTTCGGGCATTCCTCCAGAGCTTCAGACCACCATTCAGGACCTCCCCTTTGATAAGGAAGGCCTGTTTTCTCAAGAAACAGATAAACGCCTGCATTGCCTTTAGGACTCTCGCTCCGCTTTCAGGTCCTTACGTTTACATATCCCGGCCCCTCAGAGGAGACCGTATAGACCCCAACCCACCTCCCGTTTCCACCAGAGGCCTCCTAGGCAGGACCCGCCCAGGAGGAGAGGTAGGGGAAACAATAATAACAACAATGGGAGATGGCGCCCCAGTTCCGATTCCAACCAGGACCAGGGATCCTCGAAACAGCTGCCGGGCCCAAAGCCTGCTTTTTGAAGTGTACATCGAGGACGATGTACCAGCTCCAGATTTATTTTTCCTCCCCTTTGTGAATTGTCTCCCCTGTTTCTACCGTGCTTGATCCCTGATTACCTCCAACAGATGGGTTCTCAGCACGATAGCAGCGGGATATTCTAACCAGTTCTCTTCCTTCCCTTCACACCACCACCCGCCCCGTCCCTCTTCAGGGACCCTCCTCATGAGCAACACCTTATGCTGGAGGTTCGCTCCCTGTTGTCACTAGGGGCTATAGAAGAGGTGCCTCTCGAATTCTGGGGAAGGGGTTTCTACTCCCGATATTTCCTTATCCCCAAGGCGAAAGGGGGGCTCCGCCCTATCATGGACCTGCGGGCCTTGAACGCATATATAAAAAAGTTCAAATTCTGCATGATCTCTGTAGTGGGGCAGCTGCCCCACTCCAGGTAAAAAGGGGTTAAAACAGCCCTGGGAAGGGCTGTGGCTGAAGGCAAGCAGCTCTCTGGCTGATCGAGGAAGCAGGTTCAGCTGGGGGCCACACCCCAAAGAGACTAGCAGGCCCTTATAAGAAGGCTGAGAGGCAAAGACCTGACAGGGAGACAGTCTCCTCTAGCTGTAGAGGTAGACAGGCCTGGCTGCTGGGAGCTTGACAGAGTACCTAGAGGGAAGCAGGGCTGGGGCAAGGCAGAAGGAGCTGGGGAAGCTCCAGCCTAGATACCCCCAGCCTGCAGGGCCTAGGAGACGGTCCAACAAGGGGTACTGGGGTTGCAGGGGGCAGCCCATGGGTAATAGTGAAGGCAGTAGGCCAGCCCTCCTTGCCAGTGATGAATGGCAATGATACTGCAGTCTGCCCCAGAGAACGGAGGCAAGTGGTGACTGGCAGTTGCCTAGACTGAGGCAAGGTGGATGTAGGAGGTGGGGGTTCCCCAGGTAGGGGAGATCCAGAGTGAGACGGGGGGTACTGCAGGGGTGCAGCACCCTAGATAAGAGGGCACCGGGGTCCAAGGAGGGACACGGGGCCGGTAGCAAGCGGGATTACAGACTGCAGAGGGCACTCCGGACTCTGGTGAGAGCTAATTCCCAGACGGACCAGCGGGAGGCACCGCAGGGTGAGTTGCTGCGCTGCAACAATCTCCCTCGCCAATATTATTCTCTCTATGGAGCCAGGGGACTGGTATGCCGCCCTTAACTTGAAAGATGCCTATTTCCATAATCCCATTCCAAAGACGATTCCTCAGGTTTATGGTAGGGGACGCCCATTATCAATTCAGTGGACTTCCATTTGGCATATCCACTGCTGCTCCCAGGGTGTTCACCAAGTGCATGACAGCAGTGGCTGCTTTCCTTTGAAGGCAGGGAGTACAGGTTTTTCCGTACCTAGATGACTGGCTGATCAAAGCCAGGTCTCGAGACATAGCGGCCAACCACGTGACGCTGATCAGACAAACTTTCACCAATCTTGGGCTTCTTCTCAACAAAGGAAAATCCACTCTGTCACTTACGCAAAGGATAGAGTTCATCGGGGCAGTTCTTAATTCCACCACCGCCACAGCCTCCCTCTCGATGACTCGCTTCAAGACTATGGGAGGCATTATTCGCTCCTTTCTGGAGTTCTCAATTACGGCAGCCAGAAATTGTATGGTTTTCCTCTGGCACATGTTGGCGTGCGTGTATGTGGTCCAGTACGCCAAGACTGCGCCTGCGTCCCCTGCAGTCCTGGTTGGCTCGCACCCACAGACAAGGGAGGGACCACTTGGACTTGATTGTCACCCTCCCCTGCAGTGTGCTGGACTCCCTCTGCTGGTGGCTACAACCTCTACACGTATGCACAGGTGTCCCTTTCACGAGACCAGAACCCTCACTAGTCCTAGTAATGGACGCATCAGCCCTAGGGTGGGGGGCCCATCTAGGCGAGCTCAGATCGCAAGGCCTCTGGATCCAGGCGGAACTTGTTCTACATATCAACGTACGAGAGTTGAGGGCCGTTCACCTGGCTTGTCAAGCATTCCAAGCACAGCTTCAGGGCAAATGCATATCCATCCTTACGGACAATATGGTGGCAATGTTTTATATAAACAAACAGGGTGGTGCTCGCTCTTCTCACCTGTGCTGGGAAGCTCTCGCCCTGTGGGAATTCTGCATTTTGAACTCGATGACCCCACAGGTGTCGTACCTCCCGGGCCGTCAGAACGACTTGGCAGACAGGCTCAGTCGCTCGTTCCGGACGCACAAATGGTCTCTCCACCCAGATGTGGCCCACTCAATCTTCCTGCACTGGGAATTTTCCCGGATAGACCTCTTCGCCACCCAAGAAAACAGGAAATGTCACCGTTTCTGTTCCTTTCTAAACCACTCCCTGGCATCGATGGGGGATGCCTTCCACCTATCATGGGGGAGGGGTCTGGTGTATGCTTTCTCACCATTCCCCCTCCTACACAGGGTGCTTCTGAAGGCCCATAGGGACAAAGCTTCAATTATTCTAATCACCCCTGCGTGGCCCCGTCAGCATTGGCCCTGATGACACTCCCGGTGTTCCTGATGTTGCTGTCTCAGGAGCACGGGCATCTTCAACACACCCCAACCTCCCCTACCTACACCTTACAGCCTGGAAACTCCATGGCTGAACTCTCTCGAGCTTCAGTGCTCTCTCCCCGTTAGGGAGGTCCTCCTGGGCAGCAGGAAACCATCAACCCGTAGCACCTAAATGGCTAAATGGAAGCGCTTCTCTGTTTGGATGTCACAGAGAGGTTCTCACCCAGCTTCAGTCCCGATACCGGCTATCCTGGACTACCTCTTGCAGTTGAAACGGCAAGGTTTAGCCGTCTCCTCCCTTAAAGTCCACCTGGCAGCCATTTCCGCTTTTCATCAGGGGGCTCTAGGGGTTTCTGTCTTTAGTAATCCCGTAGTCTCCAGATTCCTTAAGGGAATGGAACCCTCCTGTTCGCCACCCAGTGCCTCCTTGGAACCTTAACCTAGTCCTATCGGCACTGATGAGACCCCCCCTTTGAACTCCTAGTCACCTGCCCTATCCCCTACCTCTCCTGGAAGGTGCTCTTCCTGGTGGCAATCACCTCCGCAAGGAGGGTATCGGAGTTCCAAGCTCTCACTTCCGAACCCACACATGTCTTTGAGCTCCCCAGCAAGCAGCACCCCCACAATCCATACACAGAAAGAAAATGGCACCTGACATTTGGCATGAACTCTTGTGTACGTTGCCATGGGAGAATGTCAATTTGTGGATTAGCTCTGCTGCCAGGCAGACACATTCAGTGGCTTGATGGAATTGCTTTTGGGATACCAGTTGGACTAAGCTAATGGACTTCAATTTTTCTTTTCACTCTAGTATTTTTTTCCTGGTACCAAGAATTTAAGATGTCTAACCCCAAGTCTTCAGCAAAGCCCCCATGCAAGAGGACAATACCTATAAATGAGGGGCTTCTCTTGTTTGGGGGAATCATATATCCCAAGCAAATGTACTATCTGTAGATCCTTCTTAAAAAGAACTTAAAAAGCCGGAGTGGTCTGTTGATAGATTTTTTTATTGGACCACTCTGACTTGGGATCCTAGTGCTTCTGGTCCCCTTGAAAAGTTTCATCTCTTCCCAGGAGTTCTCTAGAGCAGCATTATCCAAGGCTTTGGCTTCTATTTCTTCTGGCAGGACAGACAAAAAGCTTTCTAAACAAAAGGAGCATTACTCTTGGGGATAGTGAGAGGTGGATCTCTTGTGAAAACTTTCACTACAAACAGATTTAAACCCCCTCATTGCTCCCATCCCAAGGAAACTTATCAGCCCAATATGGTTACAGTAAGAGTTCTGAGGGAGCATGTTACTGAGGCGTCACTACTGTATCAATGTACTTAATTGGCCCCTACCTCAGCACCAACAGCTTTGACGTTAACTACCACAGTACCAGCATCACTGGTATTGGCAGTTTCTCTTATGGTCACATTGGTGCCAACATAACTATCTACACCAGGAGTCTTCAAACTTTTTCTCCCGTGGCCCCTTGCCACGGAGGAAAAAGTCTGGCAGCCCCCCGGGGTGGGTACGTCCGCTGAAATGCCGCCGCAAAAAGCGGACGCTTGTGGCGGCATTTCGGTGGTCTAAAAATAGCCCACCGGGAGTTTGGCAATCTCCCGGGTGGTCTCAGCGGCAGCGCTGGGATCTCGCGCACCCCAGTTTGAAGACCACTGATGTACACTACCTTCAGTGCCAGCTGTATCAATGCTGACTACATTGGCACAATCACTCCTTGGTTGATGCACTCCATTCTGGCTCCAATGTTTGTTGCACTGCCCTGTTCCGTGCTGGCAAAATATGTGAAACCTAGATATTTAGAAGTTTTGGATGAACCTGAATCACTACTGTTCTCTACAAGTCTGAACGGTCCATAATTGATACTGGGACCTGCAATTCATTTGATACCGGGTGTATCACGTGGTCTGACTGCTCCTCCAGTCTAGGACCTAGACTTGCCGTGCAGCCTAGCAATCCCGTTTTGATTCGCCCTCCCCTTGGATGTTGAATGTTCTGTTTTCTCTTCATCTGAGTCAAAGAAGAGTGGACAAAATTCTCCTACATGTTGCGCTGCAAGGTGCTATTGTCATACTAAAAATAGAAATAATATTCCTGATAGGCCCCTTCTTGTGATTTTTATGGATTGGGAAGAGAATCCAGGATTCATTCATCAGAGATGATTGGGTACTCATATGCCCTGGTATGTACTCCATACCTTCAGGCCCTTATCACTGTAATGTTCCAGAGTTGCCTGGCCCTGGGGAGTCCATACCAACTAGAATGCCACACCTCTGTGTCACCCACCCCCGACAGAGGGAGGTAGTACTTTTCCACAGCTCCAGAATGTGCTCCTCTCAGTTGGCTTAATGAGAACTTGCCCATTCTGAGAAGAGCTTCCTGAAATGGGAGATCTACCAGGGCCAACAGCTCCAGCCCTCCACTCCATCTAACCCAAATAATTGAAAACTTCTCAGAACTTGCTCAGAAAGGTAGCTGAGCGTATACAAAGTCCTCTTGAGGAGGTGTAAGAATCCTTATGTAAACCGGCATACTTCATTCACCCATGTCAGGTTTTGTGCATTTCTGATTAACCAGGTACTGTTGGACCTTGCAGGAAATGTATGGCAGATACCTGCAATTGCTGCTCCTATGTTGAAAGAAGGCGAGCAAAAATACCAAGTCCTCTCTTCGGGAGCACAATTTTTCTATTCATACCTGGTACTTGGTTCCTTTGTGCTAGTTGCAGCTAATGAGAAAATCAAATAACATAGAATGATAGCAGAAACATCTTGGTTTATTTGGCCATAAAAACTAGTCTTCGTTGAGTCCTGGTCCCTTTATGTATTACACTCTGGGTGTGCATGCACACATGACTGGAGAGTTTTTGCAAGCCATGTCTGTTGGTCCACATCTGTGCTACAGCTCTGCTTGTGCTCCGCACCAAGAGTATAAGTGGAAGTGAGGACTGACTGCCAGTTCTTTCTTACACTTCATGAACTGAGTCAGAATCCTCCAATGTCCAAAGCTTCTTTCTTTCCATCCTGTAAATATATGCATTGTTATATTATTCTTAGTTTGCTTTTAGAGTTTTTTATGGTTGTAGTTATAGATAATGTTAGAATCTCCACTCCAGGGAACCTTCCCGGTCACCCAGTGCAGGACTTGGATTATGCTCAGGATTTCAGGCTCCAATACCTATATTTTTGCCCCTGGATGTGTGACATTCTGTACTTCGGGGGAAGCTTTTTGAGGGGCTGAATCTAAATGTTAAATGTAAGATCTGGCCAGAATGTATCCCCCAGATTTGCTTTTCACATGCACACCATGTAATGGGGGATAAAAATGAGTTTTTAAAAATGGGTTTTTTAAATGTAAACCATATGTTTTGTATTTAAACTGGATTTTTATTTAAATAGAGGCTTATTCTTAAAAAAACCTATAAAATTTAAATTTGAAATTATGACAACTTATGTTAAGGTCTTAAACTAACTATAATATATTAAAATATTTTAAATATAAAAAATTAATCAGTACATATTTGCTGCTGAAATGTGAAAGAAAGTCAATCCACTGAAGTGGTAGAAGGCACTGGCTAAGCTTCTAATACCAAAGTTTGTTGAAGTACTACACCAGGTTTTGTTAGAAGTAACCTCTTCTGCAGGTGCAGAAAAAATATTTTCTTCATTTCAGTTTATTCAGCTAGTTCAGTTCAGTGGTTAGTTTATTCAAAGTTAAGAAACCAGTTGAGAGTTGAAAAAGTAGGAAAGCTTGTTTTCCTCTTCTAAAAACTAGGTGTGATAGGATGGGATCTATTGGTTTTAAAATTTGAAGGATATGGTGAACAGAAAAAGAGCAAACAAAAACATGCTCAATTCACTAACTACAGATAATACTTCCTTATTTAATAAATCAGTGAGTTTTAAATGGAAAAAAAGTTTTAGTAAACTTTTTGGTATACTTTTTTTGTTACGTATCCAGCACATTTTAAGGTGTTATTTAACTAATTAAAAAAACCTTTGTGTTGGTGCATTTTGAATTGCCATGCAGAGCTTGACACAAAGCACAAATAAAAACATCTAGTAAATAAGAAATGGACCATTCACCATTTTCTAATATAATAAAAATGTAAAAAATTAAGGATTTTGAAAAAAATATTTTGATATATAATTACTTAAATAAATGTGTTTTAGATATAATGTATCCACCTGGTTAGCAAAAAGAAGCACTAAATTTAGTGCAAAGGCTATATTCAATTGCAAATCAACATGTTTTGTTGATTTTCACTGGTTAGCAATCATTCTTTCTTTAAGAAAACTAAAAAATACAAGTGTAAAACAAGATTAAAATTAATTATTAAAATCAGAGTTTCCGGCTTGCTGATTTTAAATCATGATTAAAATCAGTGATTAAAATTGCTTTGATTTAAGTCAGGGGTTCTCAAACTGGGGGTCGCGAATGCAGGAGTGTGTCCGCTGGAAAGCCCCCAAGCGGAACACTTCGGCGGACAATTCGGCGGACACACCCTGTGGCTGCAGCACGCGTGGAACAGTAAAAAGGGGTCTCGGACCTAGGAAGTTTGAGAACCCCTGATTTAAGTCAAACTACCTTGCCGTGTAGAAGGGGCTCAACCAGTTCAGAAACATCATCTTTCCAGGACCTCTGTGTACTGCTCTTGCCAGGATTGGTTCAATGCACAGAGAGGAGGGAAGACTGAGCAGGTATTAGGAGGGCTACTGTTGGGGAGGGACAAGGAGATGCACATTCTTTCATCCATGGTTCCTTCCCTCCTATCTTTCTCCCTGGGTAACTGTTACTATTTGTTCTCTGGAGTACTATAGCTCAACAGGAGATTTTCTGGAGGAGGGTCACGGTGTGGGTGGTGATACAGAGACTCTGTGTCAATGACTCTGCCCTGTTGCAGATCCATCAGAGATCCTCCAGGTTGTTGGGCAAGCTGTGCAGCTCATTTTGTGGGAAGAAAGGGGCTATTAATAAGCTGAGTACATTGTTTTGCTTAGTTATGTAGTACTAAGGTTTTTTTAAAACCGAAATCTATTGCTATCTCCATTTTCATAACTTACAAATTTGGTATTGTTTTTTGTGTTTGAAAACTTTTTGATTGGCAAACAATTAAAAAAATGTTTTTAGGATGCTGTTGGATAGAATAAACATTGGAAAGAAGAGAGCATGTTTAGAGTGAACGTATCATTTTGACAAAATGTGTTGTCTTGTATTTTCTTAAATTTGTGGATTAATTCAAAATACAAATAAGTCAGTTCCTTTTATTGATTTTGGTGTAAAAAAACATAGCTGTCAATTTTGATTTTAGAATGTGATATTCATTGTTTAGGTTTTTAATCTATGCATCTGGTAAAATTATAGGGACAGAGAAATAAGGAATTAAGAGGCAAGTAACATCCTGTATTTATTCATAGATAATGTATTGTTAAAACTTGATCATAATCTGCTTTAAGTGTCTTCAGTAGTAACTGGCTGTGACTTGATGCCAGAAGGAATCTCCCTCTAGTAGAGTGAGATGAGAATTTAGTTAACTGATTTCCTTTTGAATATAGTTTTGATTATACTACCTTATTATTATTGTTGTTTTTATTGTTCCCATATAATACATTATCTGGTGATAATCGAACTTTAAGAACTTCATAGTTCTAAGCATAATTCAAAAACAATTGAAAATATAAAATGTTTGCTATACAGTGTAGTTGCATAGAGATTTGGTTTACATAATTCAGAATATTCAGTTAAATATCTGTGCCCTATGAAAATATGTATTATACTAACATTATCCTTGCTTTGCATCATTTCTTTAAAATAACAAAACAAAATCTAGATTTCAGAGAAAATATTTCTCAAACTGTTTTGTGAGGGGTTCAGATAGGTACATAATACAGATTATAGTACAAAGTACTGATAGTATACTAATTTTTTATTAATAACACAGTTTATATTGATTGCTATTTACTGTATTAAAATTAACTGCATTCTCACCACCTAGAGAGAGTTCAGGGACTTAGAGTATTCTGAAGCATTCCTTCTTACTAAAGTGTCCCATTCTGCAGCTCTTGGATTGCTGAGAAAATCACAGTTGTCTAGTAGAACATTTCATTTGAAATTATGTTAGGGGGACACAGTCTTGCCACGCAAATTGCTCTGTGTTCTGTGACTGCATGTATGTCTCCCACCTCACTTACATCTGTCTCCTCCTTATATTGGAAAAGTGTTGAAATCTGGCATTGGTTACAAAGCACTTTTAGATGAGGTTCTTGGGCTTCTGTTGTGCAGGTCAAGCTAGGCAATCATAATAGTCCAGCTCCTCCGCATTAGCCCTCCTCTCCTTACGATCTCCCACTCTCATCGTCTGTGACTTCAGCTTCCATAGTGATGATCCATCCCTGACCCCTTAGCTGCATGTTTCCTCTTGCTCAGCTTTTCGTTCGCCCTGCAGACATACTTCAACTCTCACTTGCCAAAAGGGCCATTCACTTGACTTTGGTCTTCACAAAGCACCCATCTCTCTCTGATCTCTTTGTTGCTGAGTTCCCCTGATCTTTTTCGGCATTGCCCTCTGACTCTGTGTTTCTATGACTTCTAGGCCATCAGCAGACTTCTTATCTGGTTTCTGTTCTCCCTTCTTTGTCCTTACTTCCACTGATACAATTGTTGATTCTCTCTGTCCTTCACTTTCTTTCACTCTTGATGTTTTGCCCCTCTTTCCCATTAGGAGGGACGGCTCTGCTAACCTCATCCCTGAGTAACTTCCAACATCTGATTCCTCTGCTCCTACTCTTGTGCTTTGAAGTATTTCTGGCAGAAATCCCATGTTCAGGCTGACTTCCTCCACTATAGATTGGTTCTCTCCTACTTCAGTTCTGCTATCATCCTAGCTAAACAGCTCTGCTTCTCCATCTTAATTGAAACCCACATCCTCGGTTCCAGCCGCTTATTTGTCACCTGTGACTCACTCCTCAAATTCTTCCCTCCTTCTGCCTCCACAAGATCTTGCTGACTTCTCCCAAGAGAAAATTGACAAAATATGATGTGATCTTTTACCTCCCCTTGATTTGCTGCCTTTTTCCTCTTCTACAACTTTCTCCATCTCTCCTGTCATAGAGACTGGAGTTTATCTGCTCTCCTCCTTATCTCCTCTTTTCCCAGTGACCTGATCTTCCTTGTGTGTACTCTCATCCCCACCTTACTCTTCTCAACTTTTCACCCTGTGTCTTCTCACCACAATCCAAACATGCTTTGGTCTCCTCTATCTTAAAAAATTAAGAAAAGAAGAGAGCAAAAAAAATAAAAAATCCTTGATCCCATTTGCCAACTATCACCCCATTTTCCTTTTTCTTTTAATCTCTAAATTCATTAAACATACTGTGTATAATCACTGTGGGAGTTGTTCTCCATCCTAGACTCTACAATCTGGCTTGTGCCCCTTGCATTCCACTGAAACTGCTCTTGCCAATGTCTTTACCTCTTCCAAGGCAAAGCTCAGAACCAGTACTCCATCCTCCTCAACCTGGTTCTATTGTTATTGGCATAAAGTAAATAATAATATTGCAGTGTGCATGTTTTTAGTGGGATCCTTCAAGGATCTGTTCTGTCTAACTCTGTTCAATTTTTTAAAATCAGTTTTCAAGGGAAAAAATATAAAATCATTGCTGATAAAGTTTGCTGATTACAGAAAGATCAAAGTGGTAAATAGTAATGTATGTTATAAAATGCATTTGGATGGCTTTGTATACTGGACGATCTAGCTCTTTTGTGTGTGTGAGAGAGAGAGAGAGAACTACAGCAAACTACAAAATTGTATAGATAAGAAAAACAAAGACTACATACAAGAATCTTGGAAAGCAGTGACTATGGGATAATGGTAGATGACCAATGGCACATGAATTCCCATTGTAATGTTACTAAAAGGGTTAATATTATTATTGGTTGTATAAACAGGGTGATACAGCATATGGGTAGGAAGATGGTGTTATTGTAGTATGTTCCTAATGAGGCCATAAATGGGTGTTGTAAAAAAGCTCCAAGAGTGACTTTAGATGTGGAAAATGTGTCTTAGATGAGACAGCTGTGTAGTTTATAGGTAGCTCAAGTATTAAGACCCATGGTTAAGGCTGTCAAACACTTTCCTTTGTAAGACCCTGTTTTTGGTTGCTTGCAACTGTGCCAAACTTGACTGACATGGGCTAAAATTTTCCTTTCCAAGTGTCTGCCTGAGGCTGCATTTTTTTTCTCATGTCACCAAAAACACTTCTTTGCCTCGCAACCATTATTCATGATGTTACTTGCAGTGTCATATTTAACATCGCAACCAGACTCCTCCCTGGTGTACAGGTGTTGTCTTTTTAGACTGTTGTACTGTGCTAATTCGTAGTTGGAATTTCAAAATGTCAGAAATACGCCAATTATATAATTAATAAAAGAATGATTTAATAAAATCAAACATTATTTTTTCTAATCATTCTCCAAATTTTCTTTGTCTCCTTAGAATGTGAAAGCATTTGCATCATCAGATAGTCTAGCCAAGGTCCAAGAAGTAGCAAGCTGGCTTTTGGAAATGAATCAGGAACTGCTGTCTGTGGGCAGCAAGAGGCGACGAACTGGAGCATCTCTTCGAGGTAGTGCTTCCTCAAGCCAAGTAGATGAGGAGCAGATGAATAGAGTTGTAGAGGAGGAGCAGCAGCAGCAGCAGCGGTTACGACAACAAGAGGAGGAGCACATCCCAAGGAATGGGGAACTAGGTGGAGCAGAGTCTGGACTTGGTGACAGAATTGAATCCCAGCAGGAACAGTTAGAAGAAAACAACAATAGGCTTATTGCAGTGGATGAAGAATCCACTGGTAACCAAGAGGAGGAGGAAGAGGAAGAACATGGTGCTGAACAAGAAGAAGAGATGGAAGAAGAGGAGGAAATGGACCAGGAGAGTGATGATTTTGATCAGTCTGATGACAGCAGCAGAGAAGATGAACACGTTATTAGTAATAGTGTCACAAATTCAAATAGTATCATGGATTTGCCCATACACCAGTCATCTCAATTCTACACGAAGACAAAGGTGAGCAACTTTAATTTTTTCTATTTTGTATGTTGTTACTCAGGATTAGAAAATAAATTGCACATCTAATTTACTCTGAAATCCTTTACTGATTTGAGTATGTAATCTCCTAGAACAATACACTTCTGGGAATACATTGATTTTTAACATAATATACTATGTCTCATCTATTAATAATCAAACTCTTTACACACATTTGATATCAATAAATAAAGCTGTTCATAGACAGAAGTCTGGAAGGGACCTCAAGAGGTCATCTACTCCATCTGAGGCAGGATTAAGTATACCTAGACTATCTCGGAAAGGCATGTCTAATCTGTTCTTAAAAGCCTCCTGTGATGGTGATTCCACAACCTTGTTTGCTAATCTGTTCCATCGCTTAACTATCCTTCAGAAATAAAGCTTTACATATTTGATAGAACAGCATTCTTAACTTATTTCATATCATAATCCTACAATCTCTCTAAAATGCACTAAAGAACCATTTGTGGCATTTTCCTTCTCAAAGGAAGCATGAGAGCTTCTTGTATCAAGAGACATAGTTCTAAAGGAGTGGACACTTCAAATTGGAGACAGGAAATAGGAGAATGCTCAACTTCTCATCCTAGCCAGCTTTAAGTGATTTCCTTGGCTAAGTATAGGTGAAAAAATAATAGTTCAAGTATAAAGTCATCATATAGCACTGTTGACTTTGTGAAGAATAAAGAAATCACGTTTAATAATTTAAAGGATCATTGCCAATTAAAAAAAAAAATCATTCTTCTGCCTGAAGCTGTTGAATTGCAAGTAGCCTCTGTGGGCTTTTCTGTACATGAGAATTAGTGTGCGGCAAGCCTGGGTGTGACTATAGTTATCAGCCTGCTGTACACTAAGTGGCCGCACGGACTCTGTTGCCATGCACTAAATTTTCCTTAGCATGGAGGTTGAACAGCAGCAGGTCAGAGTTAGGGTGACCAGACAGCAAATGTGAAAAACTGGGACATGGGGTGTGTGGTAATAGGAGCCCATATAAGAAAAACATTAAAAAATCAGGACTTCCCTATAAAATCAGGACATCTGGTCACCCTAGACAGAGTGTACTCCGGAACAGGATCCGCATAGCTGGTTAGTGCAGGGGTCTTCATACTTTTTCCCTCGTGGCCCCTTGCTACAGAGGAAAAAGTCTGGCGGCCCCCCGGGGCAGGTATGTTCGGCGGCGGCACCAGGGTCTCGCACACCCTCAGGGGTGGTCTCGTGCACCCCTGGAGGTGCGCACACCCCAGTTTGAAGACCACTGGGTTAGTGCACAGCAGGTTGATGGGCTGTAGATTCATACCTAGATAGATCCCTGTATAGACTAATCCTCAGATTACTGAAAGACTGAAAAAGCTTTAAAAGATAATATTCTTTGTTTTTAAAAAGTTTTTTATGTTATCAGTTTCACTGTGTGGTGGTGGTGCAAGTCATTTCCCAGGCTCTTCAAAAGGGAATTTACTAATCTTAACAGCAGCAAAAGTGAAATTAAAGCAGTCACAAACAGTAATATGGATAGAGGAAGAGATTGGAGGAGAGTGGCTATGAGCATGAATGTTGCTCCTGGGCCTGCCCAACAGATTCTTCTAAATGTCAACAGCAGGAAGAGAAACTCCTTTTACTTCCTTGATAAATAAATAAAATAAAAAAAATTGTGTTTTATTTAAAGGGTGCGTTATCAGAAAACTGAATTTTAAACATTATTTATTACCTTAAAAGAGGGCCATCACCTTGAAATTAGTAGCAGATTTGAAGAGACGCTTGCCAGATTGATATTTTTAATGTCAAATGTACCAGTATAAGCATATTGGTAGAAATACTATACCAGAATTTATGCAACTGCACTTGTACAGACATACGGACACCGTTTGTTTTTTCAGATTGACAGTAGTATGTTTCAGGTATTGGTAGTTAGAATCTAAATCTCCGATATGTTTGTTTTATATCTATAATGTTGATTGAGATGCTTGATTTCAAAAATTATCAGGATCTTTGTAGCTTGTTTTTCTAAGGAAGTAATGGAATTTTACACACACATTGTTAATTGTCCTACATGTTGAATCGTATGTCTCCGAAGAAATCCCGTTTTAAAAGATGTCACAGTGGAAACACTAGCATATCATTGCCAAGTTTTGTCAGATTTTCTTGGCTCTGTTAGTCTTACAACCACTAATTCTTCTGTTATGATGCTTTTATTTCCAACCAGTGCAGTGTGATGCGGAATGACATACCCACCTATACTGAACCATTTTGAACTCTGTGCTGAACATACAGTATCCCTCCACCCAAAAAGCATTTAAACTTGCTGGATCAGTAAGTTCAGAATTCATAATACAGCTATGTAAACAACAAAACTCAATATACATGCGTGCACACAGAGCAAGAGATAGTGGTTAATGGTCTTTACTTTTGCTGCTGTTTGTTTTTTGATAGTGAATAAAATCTTTATTATTTTTTTAAACTAGACACAGTTGATGTAAATAAGATTCTGGTGTTTGAAAAGCATTCATAGTTAGCATTTTTTCTGTATTGTCTGATAGCCACTTTGCGTTTTGATTCCATTACTAAGATTAGAACAGCACAAAAAAAATTCATTTTGGCTAACCTGTTTTTACATCATATAAGTTTAAAAATACAAACATCTTCTGTGTAAAGAAATACTGCAGAAATCCTGGAAAAAAAAATGTATCATATTCAGTTGATGACAGAGCATGAACAATTACTATCTGAAGCAGGGTTACTGAAGGCTAAAAAAAATGGACATGCTTATATGTAATAGCATTTTTTGAGACAAGTACCGTATTTGTGGACTCTTATTAACACTAATAAGTGTGATTTCTAGCTCTGACTATTGTAAATTGAAATCAAATGGTATATAGTGTGAAAAGAATACCATTCAAGTCATATGACTTTTTTCATCCAAATGGTCTCAAAGTTAAAATGATATATTTTTACATGTTCACATATGCTTTTCTGGGCTCATTAGTGTTTGATGTAGTATGATTACTTACCACTTCTGCTCAGATTACCTAGCCCCTTATTTGGATCTGTATATTAATTTAACTTGTTTTGTACCACCACCTTCACTAGAAACAATGTGTGCAATCAGCTGCATACTGTCTAAGAATCAACCATAAGGTGGTTTTTTTTTTCTGGTTTTAGGTGAAACTTAAAAAGTGTATTCATTATTGGTTTTTGTTTTGCAGCAATGGCATCTTTATTTTTTTTAAAATCTCTACTGGAGTGGTAAACTTTCTCATTGTGCCATTGATAATGCAGCAGAGAGTTTCTGTTAATTTTCCAGCATTTAAGAGATTCATCACTTCCTTTGTCCAGAAGCTCATATAAATGTATGTCTGGTCATCTGTACTAACTACCACTGTTTGCTGGCCTCAGGGAGCCTTTTTTAAATCTCAGGAGCCTATATCCACCAATCCAGAACAATTACTAGCTTGGTGCTGTCTTCTGTAGCAGGGTAGGCAACATGTGCAACGTTTTTCTTTCTACAAAGATAGCAAGTAGCACCCAATACACTACTGAAACCAGTATTGTTCAGCTCATGCTGACTGTCGGACCTCATTTTTAAATCCTTTTAATTTCTGTTCCCTTTCTTTTAACTTAAACTGCTGAGTGAAGTCTCTAACCTGATTTTTTTTCTTGTGTTGCGACACATTAAGAGAAGCTATCTCAAGATTAGCACGTAAAGACATAATGTATCCTAGTTATGCTCACTAACTAATGTCTAGTTATGCTTGCTCCTAATATTACTCTTCCATATAAGCAATTGCTGTAGTTTCAGAGGGCTGTTGTGAAATTGCAATGGGTAAAGGATGTGGTCTAGATGATTGTGAATGGGAAGGAAATTGGTTCTTCATACCCTTACTTAATGTGATCTATGTTCTGAAAAAAAAATTGTTCAGATAGTGGAGACCAGTCAGCCTAATTCTACCAAATGTTGTCACAAATCTCCATGATGGAAAACAGAAAATTAACTCCCCTCTGCCAAAGATATTAGGTGTTGGGGGATATGTGTGTCTATACAAAAAGCCCCAAGGCAGGTCCAATGAGCAAGATGTGTAGTTTCTCCGTCTGTCCCCACTCCTGAGAAAACACCATCACAGGATGACTGTGATAGTACAGTTACCCCGTTTTAAGACCTGTGTTTGAGTTCAATAGTGCAGTGACTTAAGGTTCCTGGCACAATGTTTGGTTCTTGAGCCACAGGAAATTGTTCCCAGGTTGTTTGAGTGGGAGGCAGGTGAATATCAGCCTCTCTGCATTGAGGAGCATGCCCTTTCTTTGAAGGCAGGCATCAGCTTGGATTTTGATGTCATTTTATTTCTTTTCACAGCAGTGTCCTCTTCCAAATGGAACTTCAGTAGCCATTTTTCACATGCCCATGCAGATGGGGATTTTGCCCAACATTGCTCCTTTACAGAGATAGAGTTCCAAATATCATTGTTGGCTGTTCTTCCCCATCCTGTGGGATGCAAAAGGATTCAAATTTTGAAATCCAGGTAGATAAGCCTTCAGAGAGTTGGGGAATTTTTAGACAGCAAGCCGTTGTTTTTTCTCTCCTGGCCTCTTACGAAATGGAAATCTATTCCATCTATTCAATAGACACAAGTGACAGGAAACTGTCTTCTGCTACTGGATATTAAAGAAAAAATCAAGCCCTTGTCAAGACCTTCCTTTCACATAGCAGCAGTTTCCTAGGAAAACTTCCGGCAAGCCAAATCATGAGAGTTTTTCATAAGGTTGGCAGACCATCAGATGCTTTTTTCAGCAACCTGGTCTTCCTTCTCACCAAAATGTGCCTTGGGTTCCACAGTACTGAGGTTTTCACATGAGAGTGGCTAATGGGGATCCTAGCTGCGGCACTTTAACAGAAAAGTGTTTGTAACTGTACTTGGATAACAGGCTAATGTGAACTTTCTAAAAATCAGAAGCCAGGTCTGCAACTGAAAAGATTCAAGAATATGGGGACGTTGGTAAGTCAGCAATATGAAGAACGCTTTGAATTCCTTCCAGAAATTAATATAGTTGAAGGTTTGCTTCACTATTGAAGTGGTCAAGATGTTTCTATCAAATGCAACAATGACAAAGTTCAGGGAGTGGAATACTATTTTTATAGACATATTGAGCCCTACTGTGGGAGTATATCCAGATTCTGGGTGGTAAGCTAATTTACCAGGACATAAATCAGTGGATGTGTTTTCTAACAACTTACTGATGTCTGAGACTATTCTATCTTGGTTACTCCTTGTCTCTCCAGAATTAAGAAGAAAACAGGTTCAAGATGGAAATTCTCCATGAAGATAACAGAAAACTTTTATAGTTTGTGTGTGTGTTTGTATTCCTAATCTAAAGGATATGCTCAGATAACCATGTACACTATCACTCTGACCCAGCAAATCCCAAATTATATGCATTTTGGCTTCTCCATGCCTACTGTGCAGCTAAAAGTGCATTCTGATCTTCCATTATTTGAGCAGTTTTCTGGTCAGTCTCTTGAAGACTTAGCTCAGTCAGATGTATGTAGGTCTTCAGCAGGATGACTCTGCTACCAAATGTTGATTTTTTTTTATTATTATTATTTTTTGGTGGTGGGATCATCCTCAGATTAAACTGGGTTTTTTGTTGGTTTAATGCCAGCCTACATATATTGCCCCTGACACCAGGAACAAAGTATTTGGCAAATGGGTGAGTGTGCACTCTCTCCTCTTCCTTTGTTCTTAGAAGATCAGAAAGAAATTCATTGTCCAGATAGGCAACAGAATTTTCTATTCTTCTAGAGGTTTCATTCAGGGAAACATTGAGATCCCTACAGTTACGGAGTCCTGCACTTCAAATGGTCAGACTGTAATCGGACAAGAGGTTGATAGAATAGATTTTTAAATAATCTCAGGGCAGATTCTCAGTTGGTGTAAATTGTAGCACTGGTGACTTGAACAGAGCTGTAATAATTTGCACTAGCTGAGGATCACCTTCCAGCCCCCAGAGTTTAAATATCTGCCTTAGCAACTTTGAACAAGGCTTGCAAAGATTTCATTCAGCCCTAAAGAGGCCTAGGTTCTATTTGCAGGTCAGACAAAATTATCCTTTAGTGCAGAGACTATTAGTTTCAAGCTGGTATAGAAAGCTTGCAAATGAGTTTAAACATCTGCTATGCTGATGTTAAATTCTGACTGAATTATTTGCAGTACTTTTGCAGGATTTTTGTGGATGGATAGAATTCTTTTTAAAACAAGAAAAAAATTAATCATCTGTTGTAGTGAAAAATAATGTGGGTGTGATGTGTATGTGGGATCTGTTGTGTGACACTCCAAATATAGGTAGAAAATCGAAAGGGAAAACTAAAATCTTTGTGGAGAGATGGGGAATCGAGGATTAATTACAGAAATAATAATCCTTGAGAAAATGTTTGTTTATTTATGTACAAGAAGTAGATGTAATCAAGGAAACCAACTCTTTAAATGTTTGCAGTATGTGTATATTATTTTAACATCACTTTCTACTTTTATGCTTTTGAACACTAGAGGGCACAATCAGATGCTTTATGACTGCTTTCTGCTGGAAACTTTAATGTGTCTTGATAAATGGGGTTTCCTCTGCTTTGCTGCTAAAAAAAAAAAACTGTGCTAAACTTAAAGCGTTTTCCAATTGACTCGTAAATTAGGACTTTAATCTGTATCTGTAAAGTCATTGGTTATATAGTCTGTTCTTCTAAATACCTCTTCTGTATCTCCTTCTGATTAGTGCACTTTTTCTTTTATCTCTCTACTCTCTCTTTTAATGCAAACAAACTTTTATTTTGATTTCCAGTGTAAGGAAAATTTGTGGCTGATGTAGAATATAGTGGCAAATGGTATGTACCTTGGGGCAGCAAACAGATCATTCTCTGTATACAGAACTAAGCACACTAATAATATTAAATAAAAATGGATTTGTTTACACATGAAAGTTGTCATTCAGTGATTTTTACAACTGCAAGTCAGAATTACTTTTAAGTAATCATAGCAGTTAAATTATTTTTGGATAACTATTATAGAATATTAGAAGAAAAACTGAGTTTTAAAATAGGTGTGTAATTAAAGGCTTGTGTTGTTTAGAATAAGCCTGACAGTTAAGTGTAAAATTTTGTTTTTTATTTTGTATTGGAGTGTATTTTAGTGCATACTTGAAGGTTAATACCAGTCAAAATATATAATGTTTGTTACTTTCCTCATTCATATAGTATATAGATTAGTTGCTAAAATTTAAATAATTCTGGTTTAGCTGTGTAGCTGTCACAAAATTACTGTTATGCGTCTATCATGTCACAGATACCATACTGGTTCCACCCTGCTAACATCCTTACATCACATGGATGTATTAAGACATTCAATTTTCCCTGTGGGTCTCCTTCATTTGTCTTTTTTTCTGGTGTAGAAAAATAAGGTGCCTGCAATAGTGGCTGTGAGAAGGGTCTGAACTATCCTACTTAAGAGGTCCCAAATTCATCCTCACCCTCATGCAAAAGCATCTATTTGAGGCAATCTAAACTTTCAAATTGGGAACAAACCTATAATTTGGGAAGACCTGGCTGAGCTAAGTGCATCATATAGTGTTCACAGTAGTCAATGATGAGGGCTTTGTTCCTTTTTTAACACTAAAGCAACATTATTACCTGCCATTCTCAGCCAGGTAGCAGTACTTACAATTACGACACTTTCTAACATATCAATTTGATCCAAGAGCTCTAGGACTGCCAGAGGCTCCAGAACTACTTGGAACCTTAGAAATGCTTCGTGAATTTGCCAGGCCCATGTCCGCTATGCATAGTTGGTTAAGGAAGAGGAACGTCATTAGCCTGGAGTTCATTGTGAAACTGTGGGAAGGGTATTTATCCCAGCTGTTTTAAAAAAATCCCAGTGGCAGAGCATATTATGTAATGTTAAAATGTCTGTGGCTTTCTTGATACAGCAACAAAAAATATTGAAAATGTGTTGGGTTCCGTAGAGGTTGCACAAGACAAAGGCCTTATCCTCCAATGTTTGTTGGTGCTGTAACAGAGAAAAAGAAACCCTGCGACATATGCTGTGGGACTGCCCAACCATCATGCAGCTGTGGAACAAGAGGGACATAAGCATTAAGATAGTGCTCAGCTTCAGCAGCCAAATCTCAGCCAAAAATTACATCCTAGGTTACTAACCTGTTAAACTGAGTTTAACGCCACCAAAAAGACTTTGGTACTTGAGGACTTCAGTGATCAGTAAGTGCATGATTTTACAAAAATGGAGTAGGCTTTTGGCCAGAATAGAGCAGTGGTATTCAGATCTGTCAGAGTTAGCAGCTAAAGAAATAACAGATTACTCCCTGCAGAGAACAGTTACATGAATTCAAAGAAATTTGGACCCCATTTCTAGATATGTTTCGGTAAAAAAGTTGAGATGGCGCAAAGAATGTCAGATCTCTATTCCGCATTATCCTCCTTTCCCCTCAACCCCTTCCTTCTTTCCTCTCCCTGAACATGTATGTCTTCTCCTATTTTATTGCTGTTAACCCCATCTTAACATGTTATGTCTTTGTAGTATTGACTGGATTTGTATTGCTAGGTCTTGCAACTTTGACAAGTTGTAAAATTTCATAATGCCCTAATTCTACCTTTGAAGCATGCATTATTTGGAAACAATTAACCTTTTTGTTCTTTCTATTGTGTCTCTCTTTACGAAAATCAGTAAACTAATCACAAAAATGTAGATTTTTACATACTAAGATATTTATGAAAGGATTACTGATTCTCAATTTATCTGTGCATTTTGGTGCTATTTTTAGTTCTCCTCCCACACACATTAAAGAAATAACTCCAGATTATGATTATGTACCCTCTCTGTGGCTAGGGATGAGATAGCCTATAAATACAGCTTTCTAAGAAGAAATGGTCGCAGAGAGCAAGTTTCACATGTTGACGACTCTGGCACAGAAGTGACCCCATCTGTCGGCCTGCTACTATCTGAGGTGGTCATATGCTCTTCTCTTCTGCATTCAAAGGTGGGGGTTACGTTTCAGTTCCTCTTACAGGTAGAGCTAGGCCTGTACTAATTATTGCTCCGCTAGTCCTGTCAAGTCTATAAGTGGAGCAGGAAGAGTGCTAATTGATGCCAGGAGCACGGATTCTGATTTTTGCAATACAAGTAACTCACACGGTGATCCCTGCCTGAAATGGCCTGTGATTCGTAAGAACTTAGCTACTGAGTAGCTCTCTCAAGGAAAAAGCTTGAAATCTCTAGCTATTAATTATATCTGTTACATTAAAATTTCACTTGCAGTTACAAGAAATATTGTCATTTCTTCTATAATTTCTGCTATTTTTTGTTGACCTTTTTATGGTCCCCATACTACTTTTCTCTATGGTTTCCAGAGATAGTGCTTGAATTGACTAACTCACAGATGGGTCCCACTAGTTCTCAATCACAAATCGAGCCGTAGTTTGGAGACCCCTGCTCTAGCTTGTCTGTTAGTCTGTTTGTGAGGAGACTGCCAATACCTCTTCCAGAAGGCAAAATGCCAACATCTCTTAAACTTTTGTCAGTAAATCATCTCTTGAATCAGAATCTCACAGATCATTACTGTCTCTAATCTCCAGTTTTTAAGGGACTATTATTGAAAAGGGGGTGATAATTAGAATCTTCCATTACATTGGTTCCCTGGGCCTATGTCGAGCCCTATTGAAACTAAAAATGGAGGCATCATCACTCCCTGTGTTGCTATGTCAGAGGAGTCTGATATAAAGCGGTCTTAAATTACTAATTTATCTTAATTTAATTACTTGAAACAGTGTCTTGTGTGTCTGTTGTCCTTTCTTTAAAGCATTTCAAGTGAGATTATTTAAACATCAATTATACAGATATATGGTAACAACATTCAAAAATGTAAATCATGAAAATGAGTGTGAGGATATTTTCAGTATGCTTAAGAAGTACACAGTGATACATGGCTTGTCTAACAAATACATTTGGGAGCGGTGCCCCACTTAAAAATGCCATTTGTTCCTTATGTTGTTCTTGGCTATGTGGCAGGTGCTGTTGGCTGATGTGATCATTAGCCCAAATATCTCTCGCCTGGAGTGATACAGCTGTATTTACTGAGCACTTTATCAGTGGATGTTCTCAGAGTGTGGATTAAAACTGCTTCGCCTTTTCTGACTTGGCTTAAATTGACATTACTTGTTATGAAACTCAATACAAATGGTCAGTCGAAGTGTCAAGAAAGTAAAACTTTTGCTGGTGAGTTTGCATTATAAGAAAAACAACAATCACTAACAATTCATTTCAGTGTTAGCTTTATGTTTTTAGTAGTTATTGTTTTATAGATCCATTTATGTAATATGTAATTATGAAACCAATAATCAGCACGTGATTAAGTTAATTCATTGCTTCTTATATGGAAGTGGTAACATGTACTTGCAAAACTGTTGCATTTGAAATCATCTTTCCGGGGGGGGCGGGGGGGTTGGTGGTTCCTGAAGGCCAAAGCTAAGTTTAATGGCTACACAAGGACTATATTTTATCCAGTGGCATATTTGTTACTATTGTCAGTTTCAGTTAAAAAAAAAAAAAAAAAAAAAAAAAGAGAGAGAGAGAGAACATTTATTTTTTAGTTTATCTGAATATATGTTGTCATATAACAAATGGTAAGTGGTGGTATTCACGTTTCTTTAAACCTCACTATGCATAGTACAGCTTTCCTTTTGGTGTACATTTTCTATCCGTTTTCAGTTCTGTGCCAAGCAGTCTTATTATTGGGAAGCAAAACTATTCCAGGTAAATGAGAGGAATACTGGATAACAAGTAGCTAATGTGTTTCACAGAGGAAAGAAACATTTTGACTCTATTTAATATCCTAGTTATTTCTCTTTGGTGATATATGGTATCTGAGCTGTACCTGAAGTTACTTATATCAGCAGCTAATAATGATCAACAAAGCCAGCATAGTTTGTGATGTCATACATTCTGTATAGATTTGTTCTGTTGCTGTGAATTTGTTTGTTTTCTACCAAAACCCACATGAACATTTAACCACTGCTTCTTTCCCCCTCACCTCCACCCGTACATCAAAATACAGAGAGTGTGGGGAAATATTAAACTAGTACAACACTTTACCTCTCACAAATTTTGTAACTACTCTGTGTGAATTGAGCCTCTTGTCTGTTGGATAAATATATGCTCAATCCAGTTGAGTTTATCTTTTCTCGAATTGTGTGGATAATTTAAACAATTCACAAATTGCAGTTTTCCTGATCGCTTGTGAAAATTTTAATTTTAGCATTGTAACATTTTTGTACTTCATCCTAACGTTGTAAGTAATTTAGTATATGAATTACAAATAGTAACATTTGGTTTATATATGACTTTATATAAAACCCTTTGTGTGTGTGTGTTTGTGTGTATCAGTATATTTTTTAAATACATTTAGTTTTCTTTTTAAATTGACTAGCTCACAGATGGGTCCAACTAGTTCTCAATCACAGAAAGAACAATAGCTATACATTCCATGAATCTGCTGGTGGAAAGCAGACAACATACTTCTGTCGGGGACTGTTGCTGTTCTTACTCCCAGTTTTCATGGTTAGTTGGAAATGGTTGTAATTAAACGCACCCTTCCTTGTCTCCACCTTCTTCCTTCTCAGCTCCCCCATCTTCCCCTTTAAGTTTCTTCAATTGGTCACTGGAAGACTGTGACAGAGCATGGAGTTATAGTGATATGATTACTGATGGAATTCAGTATCAGAGTAGCAGCCATGTTAGTCTGGATCTGCAAAAGCGACAAAGTCCTGTGGCACCTTGTAGACAAACAGATGCATTAGTATAATGTATAATACATCCCTTAGTCTATAAGGTGCCACAGGACTCTGTCGCTGATGGAATTCAGATACCTTACATGCATGCTGAATAGGTCCAAACCTGACAGTATAGCAGCTCCTTTTCTCTATATCACTCATCTTTACTTAACTTGTGTATTTGGTCTTGGCATATCAAAAGGTGTGACTTTCTCAGCCAAACTTCATTACCTGGCCATATGTTACATAAAACTAAATAAGCAAATTCTGAATTAGTGTTCAGTTTTTGGAATCAATGGCTGCTGTTCTCGTCTGTGACATGAAATACATTTTGTTAACACTTACTGTGTTTTATCATGCCGACTCAATCCATGGCCTCTCTCTGCTAAAATGGAAAGTGTTACAGATACTTGGTGGTATAGATACAGAGGCACCATAGGTTATCAACAGGGCTGAAACCCATAATTTTCAACACACAGCCACTACCACTTGAAGTAAAGTACTAATGTTCTTAGCTGTGAGGAAATAGCAGGCTCTTATTTTATTTTTATTTTTCTGTATAGTTCAACCTTTGGAAGAAGACTTGATCACACTAACATTTTGAACTGGACTGAGACAACCAGTTCACTTCACTTAGACTACTGAATGTCCCTCTGATGAAAGCTACTTTTGGTCACTGCTGACCTGAATATGGTTAATTATTCAGGGTATGTGTTCACTGTCCACCGGATCAGTGGGTAGTGATCGATCTATCAAAGATTGATTTATCGCTTCTAGTGTAGACGCGATAAATCGATCCCCGATGGCTCTGACTTCAGCTCCTGTAATCCACCAAGATGAGAGGTGGAAGCAGAGTTGACAGGGTAGCGGTAGCAGTTGACCTTGCGCCATGAGGACTCAAGGTAAGTCAACCTAAGATATGTCGACTTCAGCTACACTATTCTCACAGCTGAAGTTGAGCATCTTAGGTTGGCCCCCATTCTCCCCAGTGTAGACAAGGGCTTACTCAGAGGTGACATGCTGAATCCCCTTTTACTAATTTAATGAGCTATCCAATTGTCCCGAAGTCAAATATATAATTAAAAAAACATGTAGTACTTTACCTTGATTAAAAAGTCTGAGTACAGTGTAACCCTGAAGATTAAAGGAATAATTATGAAGCGATACAGCTAATTAATTTCATGGTAGCTGTCTGAGGTGTTTGATTTTTGGGTATGAAACTCATTGTTCCAGCCGAGAGTGATTCTTCTTCTGTTCAAGCCTGAACTTTATCCAAAATGAGGCAGATCTAAAAGACTGGTTTCGGTCTTTCACCCAGCTACATCATTTTCGTACTTGTCCAAAAGTGTGGAGGCCAAACCTCTTTTTTAAAAGCTGCTGCTACTATTACGCAAATCAGCCATCAAGTACGCTCAGAACTCCTGTGCTCTGGAGAGCCTGAACTTTCATCCATAATTTGTCAAAGTTTATAAGGCATAAGGAGGAGAAATGTAGAAGTGACTCCTAGTAATGCGTGTCATTTGATTCCTTGAAGTATTACCAATAAACTAAAAAGTAGATTTTAGTCTTTTTTTCTTAAGAGGTAATTGTTGTACTTTGTAGGAATGAATGACACTTGAACAAATGAAAGCAAGCAAGTGTTTATATGAAAATATAAGCAAGAGGAAGGTGGTAAAAGTCTGGGCCAGCCCAGAATGTTAGCACTTTCTTGGGCTACCTGCTTTTTTCTGTAACCCAGACATTCTTCACTTTGCATATTTGGAGCTATTATTAACAGTCTCACACCCCTTTGCAGTATGCTATTAACCAGCTGAGAAGGATTATCTAGCTTAATTTGTCACTCTCATGTGAATCTCAGTATAACAATTGGTTATATTACATTTGTTAGGTTTTGTATGTATTTTATAGTTACAATAAGAAAATTGTAGTGGTCTTGTATTTAAGGTCTCTGGCAATAAAATGAGTCATTTTCTTTATACATGTTAATAAACCTGAAACGTATGCTAGTTTTATGTCCAACCTTCGATTTTGGCTCTGGTTAAAGTCCAGAAATGGATGGAACTGTGCAAGTGAGGGCTTTCCTATATTGTCTTATTTTATATAAGACATATTTCTTTAGTCTGAATGAAAGGTAGCTGGACAGCAAGTTATACCACCAAAAAGTTATTCAACGGGGCATATTGAGACAGTCATTAACTGTCAGTTATATTCATCCCTTTTATGGCCTTTTTTGCGTTGATTTTTATAGTGAGACGAGTGGGGGAATCACATGAGTGAGTGAGTTGCAATTAACCAACAGCCTTTTAATAGGGCTGTTGGTTAATTGCAATTAACTCATGTGATTAACTCAAATTAATCATGATTAAAAAATTATGATTAATTTCAGTTTTAGTTGCAGTGTTAATAAAGTACCAATTGAAATGTATAAAATATTTTGGATGTTTTTCTACATTTTCATGTATATTGTATTCTGTGTTATAACTGAAATAAAACTGTGTATTTTTTTTATTCTAAATATTTGCACTGTAAAAATTATAAAAAATAGTATTTTCACCTCATACAAGTACTGTACTGCAATCTCTTTGTTGTGAAAGTGCAACTTATAAATACAGAATTTTTTTTGATACATAACTGAACTCAAAAACAAAAGAATGTAAAACTTCAGAGCCTACAAGGCCACTCAGTCCTACTTCTAGTTCACTCATTCACTAAGACAGACAAGTTTGTTCACGTTTGCAGGAGTTAATGCTGCTCTCTTTTTATTTACAATGTTACCAGAAAGTGACAACAGACATTTGCATGGCACTTTTTTGGCTGGCATTGCAAGGTATTTACATACCAGATATGCTAAACATGTGCATGCCTCTTCATGCTTCGGCCATTGTTTCAGAGAACATGCTGATGACACTCATTAAAAAAAATTTGTAAATTAAATTTGTGATTGAACTCCTTGAGGGAGAATTGTATGTCCCCTGCACTGTTTTACCCATATTCTGCTATATATTTCACGTCATAGCAATCTTGGATGATGATTTAAAAGAGCAACACTCTGATGCGGAAACTACAGAACCCAGATCACCAAGAAAAAAGCTGCTTTGGATTGTTACTGAGCAGAACCCGTCATCAGCATGGATGCGTGTCCCCTGAAATGGTGGTTGAAGAATGAAGGGACATATGAATCTTTAGCGCATCTGGCACGTAAGTATCTTGCAGCGCTGGCTACAACAGTGCAATGAGAATGCTTGTTCTCACTTTCAGGTGACATTGTAAACAAGAAGCATGCAGCATTATTTCATGGAAATGTAACCAAACTTGTTTGTCTGAGCGATTGACTGAACAAGATGTAGGACTGAATGAACTTGCAGGCTCTAAAATTTTACATTTGTTTTATTTTTGAATGCAGATTTTTGTACATAATTCTACATTTGTAAATTCAAGTTTCATGCTAGAGATTGCACTACAGTACTTGTATTAGCTGAATTGAAAAATACTATCTCTCTTGGTTTTTACAATGCCAATACTTGTAGTAAAAAATATAAAGAGCACTGTACACTTTATATTGTGTTGTAATTGAAATCAATATATTTGATAATGTAGAGAACACCCCAAATATTTAAATAAATGGTATTCTATTGTTGTTTAAATGGTACAATTACTTGCGATTAATTTTTTTTAATTGCTTGACAGCCCTACTTTTTAGTAGCCCTTCCTAATGAACATTGAACTGCCCTATAAAAGATTTTCAGTATTGTCTTGGGAATCTTGAATTCTCATTGAAAATCATATAAATTGTTTAAATATTAAAGTAGCATAATGATCATAAAGTTTAATTTTTGATGTGTAAAGTTTAATATTACAGTTTTCTTCTTTTCCTGTTAAGTTCACATTTCCCTCCCCCAAATGTTAGGTATTTGACCTTTTAACCCATTGTTATAATGTTTTGAATGACCTGTCTACCTGTTTTAGCTTGTTTTAGTTTTATTTTACGATGCAACCACAGCATAAATAAGTAATCAGCAACTGAATTCTTGGATAACAACTGTAGGAGTTCTTTTTAACAGCTGATGGAACCCTGAACAGACCAAAGAGTTAAACTTAATCATCAGATAAATCATGTTATAGCCAATAAAGACTGGCCAGACATTTCTAGAATATTTGTAAAATGTAAGATGATGCAGTTGGGTTTATGTTACATATCTGAAATACTTCCTGAAATGTTTAATGAAGGAATGAAGACAAATGCTTTAAAATAGTTCATGAAAACAAGAAGGGGAAATAAAGTAAAGCTAGGAGATCTGTGGATTTAAAATAAGCAAATTCTTTTTGTAAAGTCCTTTCCCAGTTACAAATGATATAGTATATTCATCTACTGATGGCAAAATTCAAGAAGAATTGTAAGAATAAAATAGAATAAAATTTAAAATTGTCTATTAGTTAACCATCAACTAGAAAGAATAACTAATTTATATTTTCTTTGACATAATAAGGAAAAAAATGAGTATTATCTAACATTCATTCATTTAGTTTTGATAAACTGAATACTGGTTACTAGAAAATGGAAACTTTTATTTTTGTTTGAACATGCGCTCAGTTTTCCTTCCCTCCACTTTCGTGTCTGTCTCTCTCTCTCATCTATATCTGCTTTTGTGTTTGTGTACAACATAGTAGTATGCACAAAAGATCTCTCTGCTGCCTGTTAAAGATTTAACAGTACTGGTCTCATAATAATGCTTAATTAAGGGTGAAATGTGCAGAATTTAACTGTAAAAATTCAGGTTCTTCTGTATCTATCTGGTCTTCTTTTTTTTCTTTTTTTTTCTTTTTTTTTGTAGTTTTCCTCATGTGTTGGGAGGGGGCCTTACTGTCTTTTGACTGCTGATATGATCATTCCATTATGTATCCTTTGCCAATACACAGGCTTTGTACAGTATAACTATGCCAGTTGTGGGTGGGTGTTAATCATTCTTCTAGTGTGAAAGCAGTTTACCTATTCCCCAGCCTGTACAGAAACAAGCTATACTGGTATAAAGCACCTTCATACCAATATAATTGGGGGATTGGTGCCACATTAGCTATATTGATTTAATATATTACAACTTTCTAGTGTAGAGAAAGCCTTACTGATTGAAAAGCTGGTTTCCACTCAGGGATTGTTCTCAGCAAAGTCAAAAGACTGGTTCTTGTAAGTCCGTAGGGAGATGAATGGGTGATGGACGAGAAATAAATTTCTGTATAATGTCCAGTCAGACAAATCTAAGGCTTTCCAGAATTCTCTTATAGCTCACTAAGTATACAGCAAAATATCTCCAAATTGCAAATACAGCGGGGAAAAGTCAAGTGTGTGTTTAAAAAAAAATAAAAAATTGATGAGGCTGTATTTTACAATGTTGCAATGCTCTATTGTATCCATTTGAGGGCAACTGTTCACCGATGATAAGAACTCTGGGAAAAGGATGTTTTTGTTTTGTTTTGTTGTTCAACTTTCCTATATCTGCAGATGATTAATTTAGCTTTTCATGGGGAAAAAAATCACTACATCAGTAATATTAAAGTTAACATTTCAGAACTGGATAGCTAGTTACTTAGATCTAGCAGAGGACTCTGTAAAATTTCAAGGTGCTTGTTAATAAAGGCAAGCCAAAGTCCATTATTCTCAGAAATTCTCACTGCACTGTTTTTACTGTAATCTTCCTGGTCAGGCTGAAAGAGTAAGTCCATTTAATATTACTTACTCAGTCAAAGGAAGTAAATTGTTACTATAGAGCTCTATTAGTGATCCACTTTCTATTTCTTCAATTCGAAGATAATTCAAAGTTCTATCACTTATTATGCATCTGTATTTCAAAGTAGATTCTCTTCAGTGCTGTGTCCAGGAACTATGTGGTTTTACAGAGTCTGATCAATACAGGATAGCATTTGATGACAAACTGAGTCCAAAACTTTGAAACACAAGTGTCTGAAGTTAGGCACAAGAATCAGTGTTTAAGTACATAAATAGAAGTGACCTGATTTTCAAAAAAGTTCCTTTTTGATTTTAATGAAAGTCAATGGGAACAGTTTTTGAAGATCAAGCCACTTTCATTTATTTGCCAGCATTTTATAGCACTAAAACTCAGTCTTTCAACTTATCCCACATATGCACATATCTAGTGGCTGGTATAAACAACACATTCCAATCAGTATTAAGAGAGCCTCCCCTTTCCGTTTTCCTCTGCGTCTTTCACCCTCTCGTTGCTTAAATTAGACTGTAAGATTTTCTGGCCAAGGACATTCTTTTCTTTTGTGTTTTGTGTAGCACTGTGGGCCCATATACCAAGTGGGTCCTCTGAGTTAGTATCCATAATATGAGAAATAAATAACATTATCTGCAGTCCAGTAGTATGTAATAAACCTGTGAGAGTGCATAAGTAGAAATGGAATTGGGACAACTTGCATCAGTTCAGCTAGTCAGTATTATCCCTGAGAGAAATAAACACAACAAAACAAAACCAAACAAACCTACACACACATGGAAGGATGGGATTGTCTAAACTTGAAAATTAATTTGGATTAAGGTAGGGTCTGAATTTAAGGTGCAATAGCTATTCTGAATAACACCTTATGTGGACCCTTTCTTTTTTCTGGAATAAGTTATTTATCTTAATCCGCTCTGAAACTGATGATGCTAGCCTCCATTGTCCACTTGTAAAGTTTTCAAAAAATGCCTTTTTGCTTTTTCCCATGTTGCCCCACAGTCTTGGGTGGTACTCCCTATGAACATCAGCAAAGCTACTTCATTATGCACTTACAAATCACTCCTCAAAACTCTTTTGCCATGAGATCGTCAAAAAAAATTGACAAGGCTGCTGGTGTGCAGAGACCACTGCCTGTCATGGTAACCAGTATTGTCTCGTTGTTTTCTTGTACACCCGGTCTGTCTGTATCCATCTGTTTTCTCTTGTCTTCAGCCTTGTCTAAGGGTATGGTTACACTTACAAGATTATAGCGCTATTGGTTATAGCGGTCCCCTTATACAGTAATACGAATAGCGCTATTGTATGTCCACACTGAGATGCTCCAGTGTTATAGCATGGCCACATTTGCGGCACTTAATACGGCATTAAGAGCAGCGCATTAGGGCATGTATCCCACAGTAAACCTCTTCCTGATCTGGCGCAATGCCTTGTGGTGGGGGGGGCGTCACTTGCGGGGCATTCTGCATCCTGTTTCAACTACCCATGATGCTTTTTGGCATATCCCAGCAATCCCTGGGTTTCCTTCCACCTCCGGCGCCATCTTTCAACAGTTTCAGCAAGGTGCGCTCCGTCTTCCATTGTCGTGTGCCGCAATGAATCCAGAACTGCTGAGGAACATGCTGACGACTGTCGCCAGCACATCTCTGTGTGCAGTGGAGTTAATCCTTGACATGCAGGATGACAGTGATGAGTCTGAAGACGAGATCGAAGCGGTGAATGCGTTTGACACGAAGCTTCTTGTCTCATTAACGGACATGCTCACGGCCATTGAACGCCGCTTCTGGGCACGGGAAACGAGCACTGAGTGGTGGGATCGCATCGTCATGCAAGTCTGGGACGACGAGCAGTGGCTGCAAAACTTTCGAATGAGAAAAGCCACTTTCATGGGACTGTGTGCTCAACTCGCCCCCGCCCTGCGGCGCAATGACACCAGATTGAGAGCTGCCCTCCCGGTGGATAAGCGGGTGGCTATCGCGCTCTGGAAGCTGGCCACCCCAGACAGCTACCGATCAGTGGCCAACCAGTTTGGGGTTGGAAAGTCGACCGTTGGAGTTGTGCTGATGCAAGTGTGCAGGGCCATTAATCTCATCCTGCTATGAAAAATCGTGACTCTGGATAACATGCATGACATCATGGCTGGCTTTGAAGAAATGGGTTTCCCTAACTGTGGAGGGGCGATAGATGGGACCCATATACCCATTCTGGCGCCCGCCCACCTAGCTGACGAGTACGTTAACCGAAAGGGGTACTTCTCCATGGTTCCCCAGGCGCTTGTGGATCACCGTGGGCGTTTTACTGACATTAACGCTGGCTGGTCTGGAAAGGTGCATGACGCACGCATCTTCCGCAACACCGCTCTGTTCATGAAGCTGCAAGCCGGGACTTTTTTCCCAGACCAGAGGATCCCCATGGGGGAAGTCGAAATGCCCATAGTGATTCTTGGTGACCCCGCTTACCCTTTAATGCCCTGGCTCATGAAACCCTACACAGGGAGCCTGGACAGCAGTCAGGAAAGGTTCAGTTACAGGCTTAGCCGGTGTCGAATGACTGTGGAGTGTGCTTTTGGGCGTCTCAAGGCGCGCTGGCGCTATCTTTATGGGAGGCTAGACTTGGCCGAGGGTAGTATCTCCGCGGTTATTTCCGCATGCTGTGCCCTACATAATCTTTGTGAGCGGAAGGGCAAAGGCTTCACTCAGGCATGGTCCTCGGAGGTTCAACGCCTGGAGGCCACATACGGCCAGCCAGAGAGCAGGGTTCTTGGAGGGGACCAGCGCGAGGCTGTTAGGATCAGGGAAGCCTTGAGGGAGCATTTTGAGGCTGAAAGCCAGTTCTAAAGTGAGGTGCAGAGGGAGGGAGCATTCTTTTAATAGGAACAGGCATTTGCTTTTCTGTAGCCTGTAATAATGTATGTACACTTAATAAAGAAACCCATTTATTAAGAAGACAATTCATTTATTGAACAGGTACTTCGGTTGCTGAAAGAAAATATTGTGATGCATGTGAGGGGGAAGCTGGGGGAGGTGCAATGGGGGTGGCATGGGGTCAGTCAGAGATTGGAATATGTCCGGGTCTCTGAGTCTCCAGTGCCCTCACAGTGGCCATGTCCCCCGAACCCCATTTGCGGAGGGCAGTAAGGCATGTTATTAGGGGTTGACTGCAGTGGATAATGGTCCGGGGTTTGGGGGTTGTTCGGTGAAGACAGAGGGGTTGGAGGCAGCTGTGGATGGTGATAACCATTTGGCTGATGATAGTGGCTTGGAGGGTACTGAGGCACAGAAGGGGAAGGGATTTGGGGCAAATGATAATTGGGGTGGTGGGTGCGGTTCTTCTCCTCCTGAAGGGTGACAATCCGCTGCATAGTCTGCAATTGAAGCTGCAGTAATGAGAGCAGCTTATTGGTGCTTTTCCGGCGGTGAATCGCATTCTCCTTCCGCGCCTTCTCCCTCAACTTGCTCTGGTCCTCCCTCCACCTCTGTGCAACTCGATTCTCCGTTACAGCCTGTTGCATTACTTGCTGTACAAGATCCTCTTTGCTCCTTCGTGGCCGCTTCCTCAGTCGCCTCAGCCTCTCAGCTGTTGATAAGAGCGATGGCGCAGGGCTGAAGGACGACCCTTCTAAAATAAAAAGATACATTTCACAGTGGTTCCCTTGTAAAGAGCAGACATGCCTATGATTCCCCCGCATTCCCCGTTTGCCTGTCCCGCAGAGAGCACAGATACAGCAACGGAGCCCCTGCCATGGTGAGTGCACTCCAGAGGCAAGGGAAATGATTTTTTCCTTGCCCCAGAAAAGCTGTGCCAGGGGAGGGGGTGGGGAGTGCCGGTACGTTGCAGGAGCCCCACTCTGAGCAGCAGGCAGGGGGAAGGATTTCTTCCCTGCCCTGAAAAGCTGTGGGGGGGGGGGGGTGGAGTGCCGGGAAGTGGCAGGAGCCCTACTCTGAACACTGTTCCAACATTCTCCGTAGGTGTCTGTCCTGGAAGATATCTCGTTGCTTCGAGTCACTGAGGAACAAAGGGAAGGGATTTTAATGAGATGCGGCTTCCGCCCAGGGCCATATGCAGCTTGCCTATGTGCAGCAATGCTCCCCCCACCCTTTGTAGCACAGTGGCGAGGACTAGTGACCGTGACCGGGACAGGGACCACGCTGGCTCTCCCGGGAAACCTGCGCAGGCACATTGCAAGCGCTCTTATTGAGACCTTTGAAGAGATTACTGATGATGACTACCGTGAGGTGATAGACTACATCAATGCTCTATTCCACATGTAGGCAAGCATGCAAGCATCCCTTTCCACCCCAAGGTGCCTGCCATCCCCATAGAAAAGCAGCTTTACCTCCGCAATCCGCTGCTGAGCTGGCCCGTGCAACCGCCGGACGCTGTGGCTGGCCGCCCTCCTCCTGGCTGTAGAGGAGAGCTCCTGGCTGCATGCCCCCCTGCCCTCCTCCTCGCTTGAGAAGAGCTCCAGGTGGAATGCCCCCTGCATCCCTTTCCACCCCAAGCTGCCTGCCTTCCCCATAGAAAAGCAGCTTTACCTCCGCAATCTGCTGCTGAGCTGGCCCCTGCAACCGCTGGACGCTGTGGCTGGCTGCCCTCCTGGGTTGAGAAGAGCTCCTGGCTTCATGCATCCAGGGACTCCTCCGTGCCCTGGGTCGCTGCCGCCTCGTCCTCATCCTCCTCCTCTTCTTCATCCTCCTGGTCTTCGTCCTCCTCCTCACCACCCCCTTCACTGGTGGACTGGAAAGTGTCCATAGTGATCAATGGAGTGACCGTAGGATCACCACCAAGTATTGCGTGCAGCTCCTTATAAAATCTGCAAGTCACCGGGGCTGCCCCGGAGCGGCTGTTTGCCTCGCGGGCTTTGCGATACGCATTCCTAAGCTCCTTTACCTTAACACGGCACTGCAGAGTGTCCCGCTCATGGCCTCTTTCTGCCAAGGCCCGTGATATCTGCCCATAGGTATCAAAATTCCTGCGGCTAGACCACAGCTGAGACTGAACAGCTTCTTCCCCCCAACAGCTGATGAGGTCCAGTACCTCGCTATTGCTCCATGCTGGGGATCGCCTATTGCGAGTGGGCATGGCACGTGGAGTCATGATGATCAATCAGAATGATCACCTGCAACGATTCCCTGAGACCATGCCACGCAATCAATCAGATCAATGAGAATGATCACCTGCAAGGATTCCCTGAGAGCACGCCACGCTTGGCTGGAGCAAACAGGAAGGGGATTTTCAAATTTCCCTAGAACTTTAAAGGGCGGGTCTGACGTGTGGTCACCTGAGGACAGGACAAAAGAGTTTGCAAGTGATGACCAGAGTGGCTCGAACGGGAATTATGGGACGGGCTGGAGGCCAATTAATGCGCAGTGGGTGTCCACATTCTTGCTGTAGCGCTACAGCAGCTGCGCTACAGCCCTTATTCCCCATGCGGAGGTGGATTAACAATAGTGCTATAACTCAGCAGTTATAGCACTCTACGTGCCTTGCCACTGTGGACGGGGAGGAGGTTATAGCGCTCGTGGGGGCTTTATAGCGCTATAAAGTGCCAGTGTAACCAAGCCCTTAGCTACACAGTTTTGTCGTCAAAAGGCAGCTTTTACTAAGCTACTTTTGGCAACAAAACTCTGTTGTTTTGCTGACAAAATAAAACCACCGCGACAAGAGACATAAAGCTTTGTGTGGCAAAGTTAAAATGATAGAGTGTTAGTATAGATGCTGCCGTTTGTTATATTGACATAACTGGCCTCCCTCAATATCCCACAATGCCACTGTAACAGTTCTGCTCACTGTTTTGAATTCTGCTGCTCTGCAGGCATGCATCCCCCATGGAAGGATGGGATTGAGAAACCTGCGCCATGTGACACTGTACCTGTCCCATGAGACATTGAAAACCCTTCCCAAAGCACCCTGCAGCCAGTTGCACAGTGGGATAGCTACGCACGGTGCATTGCTCTCTGTGTTGATGCAAAAGTTGTAAGTGTGAATGCGCTCTGCCGAAACAAGGAGCACAGTGTGGACATGCAACAGCGATTTAATTGAAGTGCCATAACTTTTGTTGACAAAACTCTATAGTGTAAGCAACGCCTTATACTGAGATTGTAAACTCATTGGGGCTGTGTAGTACAGCACCTACCACAACAGAGTCTTGGTCTATGACTAGGGCTCCTAGGTACTATGGTAAAATACTACTATCACAACTACTAAGAACTTTTGAAAATGTCGTATGCAGGTAAAACATTATTGCCTTTACATTTGTGCAGTTTTTTATAAAAGATTCAGCTGGAAAAATATCAGGCCTGAAGGGTTAAAGTTATTACCAGAGCTCTTCTTTTACTTTTATATTGCTAAACATTGGAGGGTTGTGTATATAAGTGAGTGCATACCGTAAAGGGACTTGTAGGACTTGTTAAGGATCATTTCACCAGACACTGTATTTCACACAATACTACATTTTACTATATTGTGATTGTTTTTATCAACAATATCCATGTGACATGTTCACAGGATTAAGATGGATGTCACAGTTTTGCTCATGAAGGTTTTTTAAATTCAAGTAAAATTAATAAAATGTTTGCTTTAGTACAACCGATTGTTACACAGTAGAAATGACCATGTAAACCTGGTAAATCATAGCAAAAGTTTTTTTTGACTAAATTTAACTTTTACTATTGAATGTTGTTCAAATGTGAGTAAACAGATTACAAAAATCTGAAACATAATGATCTGCATAGTCAGTCTCGTGAAGAACTAGGTGATTTTGGCTGAAGCTAGAGTCAGTCTTTCAATTACATGAGAAGTCACAGCCCTCCTGCAAGTTTCAGCCCTTTCTGAGGGGGAACCCTCTCTGATAGGTTGGCTTCCCTGCTTGCCAGTCTCCTGGGAGCAGCCATTCAGGGTTGCTTCAGGAAGCAGGCAGAACTCTTCCCCTCTCTGCTCATGAGCTGACATTATTTTGACAGGGTGGGAAGAGAGAGCAGAAAGAGACCAGCAGTTCAGGGTTGCTCTGGGTCTCCCTCCACCCCCCACCCTTCTATCCTTGAAAAATGAGTCTGCTCATCCCTCTTCTATCTCTCCAAAACCAGACCTGAGAATGGGGAAAAGAGGACCCCACTTATTTGGAGAGGAGCAGAGGTGAGGTTGAGGGGGCAGAAGTGATGTGGGCACTGAGGAGAGGTGGATGACATTAAGGTGAGCAGAATTGACGTGGGAGCTAAAGGTCGGTCTGATGTGGCAGAACTGATATGGTGATTGGGGTCAGCATTAATTGCTGGGCTGTGACAGATGTGAGATGAAGGGGGACACAGAATTATTAGAAATTTGGGGGCTAGAGCGAGGCTGGAAAATGTGACACTATCAAGCAGCTGGCAAGTGCTCCAGCGGTGGTGGTCAAAATCATCTTAATAAATTGGCAACACTAATTGTCTCATACACAAACACACTCTGCTCACTTTTGGGCTAATATATATTTTGAGTTTGATTTGTGATTTTTTTTTTTTAACTTTTAGGGTTGGCAATACTGTGATTTCCATGTAGATTATGGATTAGAAATAGCAATGTAATTAGATAAGCTTATTCTTTATTTGGTCATCTTTATTTTATTTAAACATTGAAAGCCTATAAGAAGAATCCTTTTCTTAAAGACCTTGAAGGCTTTTGTGATGGGATCCCCAGGGTGCAGCCTGGGACTGTGGGACCACTGTGCTCCCTGAACTCTCTGCAGCCTGGGCCATCTCTCACAATGCCTTGTTAGTGACCAGCAGCAGCAAACCCCTCCAGGTTGTCACTCAGCACAACCGCATGTGAAGAACCACACCCGGCAGGATTGCATGAATGCTCCCAGAGCCACTCATGGAATTGCACAGAGAAAGGCACAAGAGCCAAAACTCCCAGCACTGTATCTCAGCTGAGCAGTGCAAATTTATTATTTGAGTCACCACTTCATCAATGGAATGTAGATATACACTAGCCTTTGGAAACGTGAACAGATTACCAGTGAGTTTGCCTGAAGTGTTTGGTAAAGATAAACAGTTAAACAAATTTATGGACTACAAAAGATGATTTTAAGTGATATGCAAAAAGTCAGTTACCAAAATAAAATAAAATATGAGCGCTCAGTCTAAATTCTCAACTCTATTAAGCTGGGCAACATCTAGATTAAGCAGTTTTTCTCACCTCACTGGATACTGCAGTTCATAGTACACAGATTTCACCCTTGAAACCTGGGCTAATCTCCTCTCCTGGAGTCTTAAGTCTTCTTAATGACCTTGTTGCTTGCAGCATCGGTGAGTGCAGGAGTAAGGCCAAGCATGGGCCCCCTCTGTTCTGTTTTATACCCTCAATCCCATGTACTTGGACGACACAAGTCCAGGCATGTGTGATGAGCATTGCTGAGTCCCCAGGCAAAGTTGAGCAATTCTTCTGGTATGACCTCATGCAGGTGAGTCACTGAATTGTAACTCCCTTGCTGGACAATGGTTGTTGATGGTTGTTTGACACCACGCCCAGGCATTGGTTACTTTCCTTGCTGTTGTCTCTGGGGAGCTATCATCTGGCTGATTGCCCAATTTACAGCATGTTTTAGTGACAACCATACAACGCAATCTCATAACTTCATATGTACTAAAGATATACATCTTTAGATAGAACAGTGACTTTCAGCTGATCATAACCATTTCCCTGATACCGCTCATGGCATGCTTTATATGCAATATCAGAGTTATATACAGATGAGGAATATGGGGATTACAAGATGCTCACCTGAGGTATAGTATGTCACTAGTGATACTGTGATAACACCTGAAGTGACTCAAGACTGAATTTGCCATTTCCCCTTCGAAGGACAAGTCTTCACTTTTTATGTAAAGTGGGTTTGCCTGTTAAAACTAAAAGCAGATTTTTTTAATTTTAAAAATTATGCGCCCCTTTCAGAAGATGTCTAACTGATATTGCATGGGAGGTCCCCCAAGCTGTTTGATTGGCAAGAGCAGTCTGCTTTCACATTAGTAGTTTATAATTCCTGTCTATACTGAGATAGCTTGCACTTCACTAAGCAGCAGAGAAGTCCAGATACTTGGCAGGAGAAGGTTGAAAGACAAAGGCAGCAGGCTGTGGGGAGCTTGCTCATCTGTTTGTAATCTTTATTTTTAAAAGAAATCATACAATTTTGCTTTTACATTTTTAGCAATGGCCTTACATTGCTAATAGATTTGTGACCAAGCAAGAACTGTAAAATGTCAAAACCAGGAAAAGCTGCCATAAACCATGGCTTGGTTCCTATTGATCTTAAAAGTACAAAAGAACCTTTGCCACACCAAACTGTGATGAAGATATTTAGCATCAGCATCATTGCCCAGGGCCTCCCTTTCTGCCGTAGACGGGTAAGTATAGAATTCTTAAAAATTGGAAGTTGCATTGCTTGGCCTGAAATATGCCTTGTTATGGTGATTTCTGTTCATGAAGAAGTATTAAAATGTGTGTTGCTTCTAGGTACTTCTCTCAGCACTTACATAATTTGATTTCAGTAATATTTGTACATCAGTTTGTAACTGCAAATCTACATATGTTGTCTTCAAGATATCCTGGAGCCTTGTTTTCTATTACACGTTTAATGGAATGGGGCAAAGATCCTCTTTTAACAGTTAACTGCATTAGAAAAATTGCGAATATTTTACTTAGTGTATATAGTATGTTATTTTTTTAAAGTTCTCTTTAAAATAAGTATCTGGATGTTTTATTTACAGCTTTCTGCTAAAATCAATTGCATACAGTTCTGAATTACTTTAGCACATGTGACTTATTAGATACTTAAATAGGAAAGTCAAAGATCTTAAATTGATTTAATATAAATATTTTAAAGGTATCTTCGTTTAATCCTAATACTTTTTCAGTTCACAATAACAGAGATAACATTTTTGCTGTTACAGAAAATAAAAATAGCATGTTACTATGTGAAGTTTGTGATAGAGTTTATATATAGACAGTCCTTCGCTGTCAAACTGTTATGCTACAGCCTTGATAACTGTAATGATAAAGTTATTCTAAAACACATTTTATGAAGGAAATTTTTTTTTATTTTGATCCCAGTAAAGTAATGATTATTTTCATTTAATTTCCAACATTAATGAATGTTTTCAAATTAATCTGAGTTTATATTATGCTTAAACTCTTCGGCTTAAATTCTACTGAGATCACGCTTTTAAAAACAATGACCAGTTGTTTTTTTTACTACTCCTTCCAATAAATCTACTTTTCATTATATTAACTTCTTTTCATTACGTTTCATTAAAATTATTCCTGAAGTACTGAATACGAATTGTTCAGTTTATTGAAATAAATTAAAAAAAAAAACACTTTTGCAAATGTGCAGTTTTTATCTTGAATTTCAAAATTAGTTCTTTTTTTAGTAAACTTGTACGTTTAATTAAGCTCAGCTGTAAAATAGTCTTTTTAGTAAAATAGTCTTTTTAGTCTAAAAAGTAAGCAGTAAGCAGCAGCAGAAACAAAACTGATCAATGCACTTGACCAAGAAGATTACCCAGGCCCCTCACATATGGAGAACATACATGGAAAGCTAGCATGTGGTACTGACCTAACCTAGACTGCCCAGACAGCAAGTGTGAAAAATTGGGATGGGGGAGGGGGTTATAGTAGCCTATATAAGAAAAAGCCCCAAATATTGAGACTGTCCCTATAAAATCAGGACATCTGGTCACCCTAACCTAACCTATGCAAAATAAATACGTAAATAAGGAATGAAAAGTATATTTCTACCAGTTGTATATAATGGATTAATATATTTATATATCGGATTTATCACATCTTATTTCACAAATAAGCTCACTCAGTTTCAAACTTAAGAGTGCATTGATTGAAAGGTGAATAGGAACATTTTATGGTAAATAGGTGGTAAATTGACTTACTCATTTTTCCGATAGGAGTTCGTCAGAAATGGTAGACAAATGTAATGAAAAGCCCTTTGATTCATAAAGTGAGTGTGATAGACCACAAATATGTTCGCCTGTTAATTCTAATTTCTGTGTGCGCGCCTCATTAGGCTCATGATAGCCTGAGCACTATAGTTAAGAAAAATAAAGAGAAGTAAAAAATTTTTAAAATCTTTTTAGGAGAAAAATGTTAAGTTCTTTTAGTGATAGTTCCAAAAAAATGGCTATTTTAACATTTATTTATGCATTTTTTGAAACTAGTGCTTCAAAAAGATATTAATATTTTAGAAAAAACATTTTCCACAGTGGGAACCACAATCTGAAGAATGTTAAACAGATTACAAATGGGGAAAATCAGTATAAATGCATTTTTGAAAAGACACCCAAAATTCCAAAGGCAGTCAACTTAAACTATCAGCTGAGTTTAAGCAGGCAGTTTAGTGAAAGTTACTACAGGTTTCAGATCTTACGGGGTTCTAAAGAATACACTTACTTCATTTTATTTGATTAATAGGACAAAACTGGAGAACACTGAAACTGCAGAAGTAATTTACTGGCCTAATTGTCAAAGTATATACTTCTATTTTGAATTTAAGCATCATTTGTTATAACTAATTTGTTTTATAAAACTACTAACTTTTATTATGGTGGTCAGTAATAATGAGAGGGAGGGACTCTGCCTTTGCTCTCATGCCTAATAATGTATTCAGCATCTACATATATCTTATTACAACTCTCTGTCAGCGTGTATATGTGTGTATAGCTATCTGTATAGTCTCTTTTTTTAAAGAGCCTTATTTGTCAGAAATGCTGAACACACGTGTAATGCTGTGCACAGGGATGGATGCTAGGCTTCTCTAAAAATTGAGCTCTAAATTAATGTTACCATTTTTTTTAGAACTATCTTTAAACCTGCAATGTAACATACAGTAAAAAGTTTTTATTTGAAGGCACTTCTGATTCTCTTAAATTTAAAAAACTGTACTACTTAAAAAAAAAACAACTTTCATTTTTAAGAGTTGCAACAGGAAACGGAAGTAGCATTTATTTTAGATGGCTTTAATTAATGTGTGCTTTAAATTTTACCACTTTATTATTAAAGATACTGGTAAGCCCTAAGAAATTTTCATGTAAAACTTGTGAAGATCTTTGAGATCAGAAGTCTTAAATGATGTGTAGTTGCAGTGAAGCTTTTCTTGATTGTGACACTTTTTCTTCTATGATGCTTCTTAAAAATAAAGAAATCAAAATTGTTCATCTTAATGCTTTTAAACTGATGATAAAACATATTGCCAATTTGTCTGCAAATATTAGTTGCTTCCAAAGTTTTTTCAGAATAAGTGGATTTAAAATGTCAGTACTAATACCTACAGGTTTTTTCATTGCTTGTGTGCTGTTGATTCATTCAAACTCTGACATGACTTAACTGATAATCAGCTTTCTCCTTTTTCAAACTCAAGGTTTTGCTCCCCTCCCCCTCAATTTTATGTCAAACTAACCAAAAAAATCTAAAAAGTATGTTTGGTGATCATTGGGAGTACTTCCATTATGAGAGCTAACAGTTCATATCTTGTCCATCTCTTGCATTAGTTATATTCAGCTTCTGTCAAGCATTTTACTGTAAATGGTTATAGGATGCAACAGCTGGATTTAACACACTTCTACCTGTAATGCCTATCTGAGTTGCATTGAAAAATAATACTTTTTTAGCATTCTTTATGTAGCACTTGAAAATAAACCGTATCAGTATAATAGGATAATATTACCAAATAAAATGGAAAGATTAGTTCATATTGCCTATTATCCCATCCCTGAAGAGATTAATGTGGTATCCTCTAAACAGTTTATTCATATAGTAGTAAATGTAAGTTTGGTTGCACACACAACCCATTCAAATGGATGTGTATTAATTAAAAAAAGTATACATTACTTATATCGGCATTCACTGGTCTGTACATTACACATAGGTTAGGCCTGCTCATTCCACCATGATAAAACCGTTTACAGTCAGCTGTTCTGAGTTCAGATTCTCTCTGAGCTGCTGTCACACCAAACTCTGACCCCAGTTTACTGTTCCTCTATCTAAGAGAACAGATTTGTGATGATTGCTTTTCATTATAGAACCTCAGAGTGTGAGAACTTGACATGAATTGGGATTGCAGTAATTTGAATCTGACCTTATTTTTGTGTGTCAGTGTGGCCTAATTCAGGCTGCCATTTTACCAGTGTTTCCCAGGCTTCACTCATCTGTAGAGCCATGTAATCCATACTACCAGTTTGTCTGTGCCAGTGGATCTTCAGGATTGCTTTCAGCTTCTTAAAAGTGTGTGTGTATCAGTGCAGCCTAGCCCAGCCACCCATTCTGCAGAGCAGCGTTTCCCAAACTTGTGTTCTGCGGAACATTGGTGTTCCACACGGTGTGAGTCGGTGTTCTGTGAAATAATAGTAATTAAAAAAAAGGGTCTTCAAATTTTTTTTTAATTTTAAATTTGGCATATTTGAAGCCTAGTTTACAACTCTCTTTGAATGACTATAATTTATAAAATAAAATATATATTTGAGCATAAATAACACAATTTTTGTTTGAAAACCAAACAACTACAAAATATTATTATAAGTGTTCTGTAAATATATACCAGGCTAAAAAGTGTTCCGTGGCCAAAAAAGTTTGGGAAACACTGCACTAGAGCAGTCTAGTCCTCACCAGCAGTCTAGCCTTACTGTGCCAGCAGCCCATCAAAGTTGCTGATCTTCAGAAAATAAGCCTGAATTTCTTTTCATTAAAGTTCTCCACATGGAAGTACCAGAGAATTTACGCATGGAAGACAGAAACCTTCTCTCTCCTGTTGATCTGTGTACTCCATTTATGCCTTCCCCATTCTATCTAAACACCAAAATTGTTTTGAAAATAAGTCTCAAAGCATCTATAATTCTGACCACATTGATGGATTCATAGATCATAGTTACCTAGGTTCCTAAAGGATGGTAATCGCCAAAACCTGAAATCTTCTCCGAAATTCCCACAGCCACCCTAACTTTCACAGATATGTGTTTTGTGTGCTTGTTTTTTTCTCCCCTCAGGCCTGAATGTCTGAGCCTTTCACATCACAGATATTCCTTGCAATTGATAAATTTTCTATTAAAATGGCAGAAAGTTTCCATAACTCAAGCATGCTATTTTCTTCGGGGCGGATCTCAAAACTTCCAGGATAATTGTGACATTTCAGCCTGGTTTTGTAGGCCCTCACCAAACTGCCCTTAGGACTTCACAGTTGTTTTTGTCATCTCTTCTACAGTAATTTAGTCTGATACGAGAAAAAGCATATTAGGTTCTTTAACAGACCGTTTCCATTTTCATTTTTTCCTTGAAAAAATATTGGTTATCCCAGATCCTGACTAAGGGATTGTTGCTACTGAGTTCAGTGGGCTTTGGATCAAAAAGAAAGTGCATGACCACAAACAATTTTTTATTTGTTTTTTTGTCTTAAGCCCCAAATATTTAGAGAGAGTTACATATTTTGTATAAGGAATGGGCTTTGAAATCTCTTTCCATTAGACGAGAGTGTGGAGAAAGTCAGATACCTTGTTCTGTCTTCAGATGGGATTTAAAAAGAAGTGTGTGAAGGTCTCAGTATACAGTCTATCACGAGATCAGATGAATACGTAAGCATGCAAAGCAACCAGTAAAAACCTTCCTGAGTGCACCAAAGTATACTCTCGACAAGAGGCTTTTCAGAGTCATGTGCTGAGACACACAGAACTTTGTACAGTATGATTCATAGTGCAGCCACAATGATACAAGTTCTGCCTAAGTCCAGCAGAGAGAGGCTGAACTTAAAGAGAGTTCCACCTCTCTGGTGGAAAAATGAGCAAGTATATTCTATGAGTAATGTCCTGACCAGTGGCTGGCCTCCCTTAGAATATAAAATTACACATTATGGAAGCTAGTTTTCTTTATTTTTAAAACAACATGTGCATGAATAACTAAAAATGTTCTGGTTAGCTTACTTGCAGTTTAAATACAGTGCAATCTAAGGAAAGTTAGCCGAAGAAGAAATTAATCATTTTTCTTTACTACATTTGTAAGGATGCGATACAGTGAAATATATTAGAATCAAAGGTTAGTATGAAAGATTGATTTGTAAGCTCTATGCACCACGGGCTCACCTCTTTCTCTGTTTATCTCCTTCACTCCTTTTTCTCTCCCCAATTCCCATACCCTTTTCCTCCTCCACAGCTAGCTCCTTCTCTTCCATTCTCACATGAAGTGACAGAACAGTGATTGACCAGAAGTGTCTTCCCTCCTCCCCCAAAGAAAAGCTTCAGATTTCCTACTTTCCTCCATATGGGGCAGTGGTGGTCTCTAATGGGATACCCCTCTTTTCTCCTCCTACCTCTGCCCTCCATTTTCTCCACACACAAACTGTGGCTGCTATCAGCATACATTCAGAGCATGTAAGTAGAGGAATGAAGGCCAGAGAGAAGGTTGAAATGACAGTAGAATGAAAAAACAGGAAGTTTCTATGGTTCATTGTTACCATATTGAAGCAATTAATTTTTTAAAAAATCTATGAAGGCACCTCTCGGGTTGCACACAAATGCTTTGCACCTTCTGCATATGTTGTCCAAATTCTTTTGACTAGGATAAAAGTTGAAGCAAAGAACTTTTTTAAAATTAGCCGTAACTAAAATGTTTCTGTTCACAGTACAGATTAATTTAATCTTCATATCCTATAAAGCGGATAACACTTTTCCATTGCAGACTATTACACAAAAAATACATTAAGAACATAATGCAATTTGCAAAATCAGACACTAAAAATATAGGAAATTAAGGTTCCTTGTGGAACCTTAAGGTGGCCCCTAGGTGCATATGCATTATGCTAGTCATTAATTGCATGATATCTCAGTATTTTTGCCATAGTACTCCTCCACAGTGCATAGAATGGATGATGCTCACTAAATGAGCAGCTATTCAGTATTTGTTTTCTCCTCATTGTTAAATGGGTGTCTCCCGCTGCATCTTGGCTCCTCATGATCTGTCTAGGCTGATCAGACAAGAAGTGTGAAAAATCAGGATGAAGCGGTGGAGAGGGGTAACAGGAGCCTATATAAGAAAAAGATCCAAAAATCAGGACTGTCCCTATAAAATCGGGACATCTGGACATCTTCTTTTCCCCCCACCGGTTCTGATCTCTTTGCTCAACTAGTTCCACTCTTCACCCATTGGCTCCCTTTCCCCTCCCTCCACTGTTGCCTTCCATGGTTCCCAGTCTCGTTACCCAACCAGCACCAGTCTTCCCCACCACGGCTTCCAGTCCTAGTCTCTTCCACCCGCAGGCTTCCTTTGTACTTGTGTCCTTTGTGTTTTAATTATAGTAGTAATCTTGGCTGGAACCATTGTTAAGCAGGACACAAACAGCTTTTTGACTTGTGTCTGCATTAATTGCTGTTCAGCTATTTGAAAAATTGTATAAGTAACACTTAAATTTCAGTTGGGGACATTTTTCTGCTGCTGTATCTTAGGTTTGAAAAGAGCCTACACTTTAGATCTCTTGTGTTCCTTAAAATATTTGCTGACTAGCCAACTGGAATGAAAGGCTGTTACGTATAGTTACTGAGAGGCTTGCAGGACATAGTCATGTGTTAAGTTTGATCATATTTCAAAAAACATCTTCTCATCTTACTGCATCATAAATGAATGCAATTTTAATAATTTAAAAAACTATGCATTTTAATAAAGTTTCAAGATAAACCAGGTGGCAAGTTTCATAATGATAGACTGTTGCATACAGTATGTTAAAACAGTGATAGCCTAATCTATTGAAATATGCTACTTTGCTACATAGATATGTATTGGACATATATGTTAGAAGAAGCTGTTGATATTGAGCAAGAAAATGCTACAGTAAATCCCAAACTTTGATAATGTTGCTACTGGTATAATATTTAATAAAGACAGAATGCAGAGCATAAGAAGAATTTTTGTGCCATATAGAGGAATCGAACCTGCCTGAACAGTCAACATACTGAAACACAAATGTATAATTTTTATATATGTGTACTTTACTAGTATATCATCTAGGTACTTTTCCATAGGTTCATTTTTGATCCTACTAATTTAATCTTTTCTATCAAAGGATCTCATTGCGGTTTACAAACACGTAATTAATTAAGCTTGGTGAGGTAGAGAAGTACCCTCATCTTACAGAGGCACAGACATTTGTGACTTACAAAAGTTCTTATGCAGCAAGACCATGGCAAATTTGGAAGGAGAGCCCAACCCCTTTTAGGAGTTGTCTAAACAGGGAGCTGTTGCTGAATATTGATTCTTGATTAACTATTTCTAATTAACTTCAAGAGGGGACACTCTTATTCCAAAATAAGGGTGGTGTTGTTTTCTGAAGTAGCGCGATCCATTTTTTATTTTAGCCAAAAGCTACTACATGAATTAAATTAATTTGGGGTCCGACACTCTTATTTCAGAACATGTGTTCAGATATGGAGTTAGGAAGAATTAATCTGCTTTAAATTGGCACTCTACTTTATTCCGAATTAATTTTCATGTTTAGACAAGCTCTTATTCTCTATTTTATGCTTAAATTGATAAACGATGCTACTTTTCATCCTGGTTTGCCTCTTATTGTTATTTTATATGTTTTATTAAGCTTATGTATGCTACGTTGCCTTGTGTGTGTTCTATAGATATTAGGTATCATTTTGTTCACAATTGAAAAAATTAATGAAAACAAACTGTAGATGCAAGACAGAAGTATATAAAATACTTAGATATATTTTAGAAATCTAAACAATTTCTAAACTATAAACAGTTTTTTGTTGGCATCAATTTATGTAATTTAAGATTGATTATTATGGGGGGAGTGATTGTTTTGTTTTTAAGGGAGGTTGGTCACAAATTCTTGATTTCTGTAGTTAATCTATATTTCTGGCAGTATATAATAAAGATTAAAAAATCATCTTTAGAAGTATAACTTTGCTCACTTAAAGCATGTGGCTTTACTTGGTATTTTATCATTTGATATGTTTTCCTTTGCAGTTTAAATATTCTTGTAAGCTTGAGAATTTTTACTTTGCTTGTGGATCTTATTTTTAAATGGCCATTTCAAGTCTGTTGTTTGGATTACAATAATACCTAGAGTCAACCAACCAAGTTTAGGGCCCTGTTGTGATCAGCGCTGCACAAACACACACACATAGCTTGTGTATGAAGAGCTTTCTTCCTAACAGAGGAAGGGTGGGAGGGGAAATAGGGCACAGACAGGTGAAATGGTTTGCCTGGTGTCACACAGCAGGACCCTGGTTGACCTGGGACTAGAATCTAGGTTTTCTGAATCACAGTCCAGTGCTCTATACATTACATCTTACTGCCTCTCTGTGACTTGGCACTCTTCCAATTACATTCTCTCCCTGCAAAAGACAGAAAAAGAACAGTACAACAGATGCTATAGAGGGTATTCTTGGTATGTTTGCTATTAGCCCCACACTTTTTACACACTAACTGATTCAGTATTTTGGCAAACTTACCGATGGGCATGAAAACAATTTAGTAATTTATGTTGCTTAAATTGAATCTGCATTTATAGTGTTCAGAGAGTACAAATGATAGCCTTTTCCAAAGCATGTTGCTATTTATAAACCCTACCATAAAATTACTTCTCTTGATAGCTGCAGCAGCTGACAAGAATGCTTGCAATTTTGACATATTTGGTATAGCACCACAACATTCCATCTTACATTTCTACCATAACTTATTGTCAATTTCAGGTTAAACTTACTTGTTTTCCCTTTATAGTAGCAAAATATCTTTCCCCCTACAGAGTGTAGGAAGGATCCAGTTTCTGTAGTGGATGGTGTTCCTTGGGCTATGCTTTTATAGCTGGCAAGCGTAAGTCTCTCAATTGCCTAGCACAGGGGTCGGCAACCTTTCAGAAGTGGTGGGCTGAGTCTTCATTTATTCACTCTAATTTAAGGTTTTGCGTGCCAGTAATACATGTTAACATTTTTTGAAGGTCTCTTTCTATATCTATAATATATAACTAAACTATTGTTGTATGCAAAGTAAATAAGGTTTTTAAAATGTTTAAGAAGCTTCATTTAAAATAAAATGCAGAGTCCCCCAGACCAGTGGCCAGGACTGGGGCAGTGTGTGTGCCACTGAAAATCAGCTTGAGTGCCGCTTTTGGCACTCACGCCATAGGTTGCCTACCCCTGGCCTAGCATGTATCCTGTGATCAGGCATGTGTGCACTGCTTTTTTTTTTTTTTTTTTAAAAAAACTTCATCAAGAAATATGTTACTTCTCTCCTATCTTTGCATACCCAGAGCTATTCTGTGCTGTACTGGCAGCTTTAAACTTAGACTACATGTGGGACTGGCAGCCTTTCCCTCTAACAGACTTTAATAATGTAAGAATCATAGAATCTCAGGGTTGGAAGGGACCTCAGGAGGTCATCTAGTCCAACCCCCTGCTCAAAGCAGGACCAATCCCAGCTAAATCATCTCAGCCAGGGCTTTGTCAAGCCTGACCTTAAAAACCTCTAAGGAAGGAGATTCCACCATCTCCCTAGGTAACACATTCCAGTGCTTCACCACCTTTCTAATGAAAAAGTTTTTCCTAATATCCAACCTAAATCTTCCCCACTGCAACTTGAGACCATTACTCCTTGTTCTGTCATCTGGTACCACTGAGAACAGTCTAGATCCATCCTCCGTGGAACCCCCTTTCGGGTAGTTGAAAGCAGCTATCAAATCTCTCCTCAGTCTTCTCTTCTGTAGACTAAACAATCCCAGTTCTCTCAGCCTCTCCTCATAAGTCATGTGCTCCAGGCCCCTAATCATTTTTGTTGCCCTCCTCTGGACTCTTTCCAATTTTTCCACATCTTTCTTGCAGTGTGGGGCCCAAAACTGGACACAGCACTCCAGATGAGGCCTCACCAGTGTCGAAAAGAGGGGAATGATCATGTCCCTCGATCTGATGGCAGGGTAGGATTTGGCCTATTTAGGACTTCTAGTAAGTTTGTTTTTAGTTTTTTCTAGACTATGTAAATCATGAAATATATTGAAAGAACTGATTTTGTTACTTTGAGATTTTCTCAAGAGTACAATGCTACTGCTAGAGCAGATGCTAATTGGATTTTGCTGTTCAAATCCATAGTATTTACCAGTTTTTGCTCTTGACCGTATTTTTATACATTCATCTGGTCTGAGCTTGTGCAAGGCATTCAGTGCTGGTACCTCTTCTCTTGCCCTACATGTAATCAGAACCTGATACTTGTTCAGCTTCTATTTTCTTGGGAGCAAGGGATTTGTTCCAAACTGTGGTAATATTCTCTTTGTTTTAAGTATTTAGACCTGTAAATTTGCCACTGACATAACTGCAGTTCCCAGCTCATAATGATGCCAGAAACTAAGTCCTGGTTATCAAATGTAAAGATGACACATGGCAGAATGATAGTAGTGTTGAATAAAAACATAAAATGGCTTACAGTGTAAGCTAGCATAATCTAAATTTAGTTTTAAACTCATGTTATAGTTTGAAACACCCTGATATTCAGGGGTCACTCTCCACTGTAAAAAATGACTTTGGCATTGATTGCAACTACTTGCATCTATATCAGGGCACTGAAATTCATACCAGGGACTTAAATATTAGTGAACATGATCTTTGCAATATTTGTTGTTGTATCCTTGTTGTTAACATTGTAATCCATTATCTATCCTTCTAAAACTAGCAAGTTATTTTAGTCAGTGTTCAAGTCATATTTAATGTTGTCTGGCTTAAAACTGCAAAATGTGATTAGATGGAACACAGGCTTACTGTCCTTTGTTTTATTTTTCCTTCAAGCACAAAAATCAGACTGGACATGGGGAAGGTAAAATTTAAAAACAGAATTTTAAAACCGTACTGCTTTGTTTTAAGAAACATTTACATACTGAAGGAGATATTATGAAAGAAAAATGTAGGTACATATTTGAAAAGTACATCTCATTATTTCCTTTTTAAAATTCTAATGTATTTAAAAGTGGAGAAAACACCTGTAAAACAGTTTTTATTGTAATCTTATTGAAATTATTTTTGTTAAATAGAAAATAAAAATGGCATGCCCCTCTGATTCTCTGCTTTGATTTCCTTCTCATATAAAAGATAGCCACCAAGGGAGAAAGCCTTGTTAAAGTTCTTAATCACTGTGACAGTCTTGTTCCAGGGGAGAAGCCAGCTTTGACCGCCTCAGGCCAGCTTTGAGTTGGCCATTTGTGTGATGTGATTAGATCTGCTACCATCAGTCAAGACAGCCAGCCATCCAGGTTGGTTACTGGCTGCCCTAAAATCTTGTTTATGATTGACTCTGAGGCTATATTAACACTACCGTGGTAAGTTGACCTACAGTACACAACTCCAGCTACGTGAATAATGTAGCTGGAGTTGATGTACCTTAGGCTGAGTTACCGCAGAGTCGACGGCAAAAACCCTCACGTCAACTTACCTTACTCTTCTCGTCTGGGGTAGAGTACTGGGGTTGACTGGAGAGCGATCTGTTGTTGATTTGGCATGTCTTCACTAGACCTGCTAAATTGACTACTAGTAGAGCAATCTCAGCGCATCGATCATTGCTGTAGGGTAGACATAGCCTTATATGTGGCTTTGTATTCAGGTAGACTACTCTCCTGTTATCTGCATCTCGCTTCATTCCTTGTCCTAAACCCACTCTTCCATTTTTTTTCTTTTGTTTTTAATTTGTTGGCTTCCGAGCCAAGGTTCTGTCCACCTTTCTTCATTTTGATGTCTTACATAAATAAAACACTGGTGGCTCATTGCTTAGTGCTGTGTGTATCTTGAGGTTTCCAGAATAAACTTTTGAATGGGTCAAGAAGTAGTAGTTTTTCTATTCTAAAATGACACCCTATTTGAATTTTGGGAGACAGATGAATGTTTTGCTTGTCTTGGGGATCCACACTGAACATTTTAGTGTTTGCAGGCTTCAACTTGGCTTTTTCTGTTTAGGTAGAACTTGATAAAATGCTCCTGTGGATCCTGCTTTCTGATGACATACCTTTTCAGCTGTTCACAGGCTGTGAGAAAAGGCTGGGGAGCTTAAAACTATTAGTATGTGCAGGGAAATACTTCATTGCTCAACATATGGAGGGTGGGGAGGCACATCTGTATTAAAACCCAGCATGGAACGATGGCTCAGATCACAGCATGATTAGTCAGTGCTAAAGTCAGATCAGTGGTAGTAGCACAATAGGTCATGCGGGACTTTTTTGCATCATTGGCTGTGGTCCAGAAATACCTGTAAATTCTATATTAATAAGGTTAAAAAAATGCTAGCAGTCAAAATTTAGCAAGGTTTATCTACTTGGTTTTAGGTTTGGTCTCTTGGCTATTTAAGGAGGAAGAAGAAAAAGCCATCACCAATTTTATCTCGAGTCTTTCGGTGTCTTTTTACTTGTGGCTTAATGTTGAGAAGTATGTGTGTTTTTAAATCTATAACTATTATTTTTTTGTTTTAATTTAATACTACAGATTAAATGAAATTAGTTTTCAAAGTAATGACATGCATAGTACTGATTGACACTTCAATAGAAATGAAATATTTTTTACATTTTTACAAGTTGGAATACTGAGGTTATGACCATACTAAGTCCCCTGATTATGAGAGCCTCCTCACTCCTTTTTAGGTCTGGAATGATAAAACTACCAGGAAAACAGAAATTACTTTCATGCCTGAAAAGTAGATTAATCTTTCTTTCTAAAATTACATTTTTAGAAAGTAATTAGATACTCTAATTACTGTTGATCAATGGCAAAATGTGCTTTTTCACCTAAAGAAGGTCTAGAAACTTTCAAAATTGATCAGAGCAAAGAACGGTTGAATTTTTTTTGTTTTTTGTCAGCTCCAAACAGGTATTTCTGCAATTGTGATTTTTCATCTTTTCCATGTTTTATCATGACTGTATTCTAGTTTTTTAATATTGATATATTATCAGAGGAGCAATAGCAACTTTATATATAGGTTGCCTAACACTTTCAGTATGAAATATTTCCCATCTTTTTCAAAAGATCTAACCTCCATAGTTTGTATCAGTACTTTGAAATTTGGCGAATGTGTAAAAGGGAAGGTGCTGTTTGCTGTTCTTGTGAAAATACCTCTTGATTTGGGCAAGTTATAAACTGTTGAAAATCATAATTTTCCAAATTTTGTTTTTCTTCACTTGTCTGTGCTAGAGGCTGACCTGCAAAATATGTCAGTTTCTATGAACAAGGCACATGCATTGCCCTGACATTTCACTTCAGCATGCCGTGCAAATTTGAAATTCAGGGAGATGAGGAGGTGGACCATACAAAGTGTCTGCAGCTGCCACTGAACCTTCTCCTGCCCCCAATTAAAATACTCTCTGACCCATGGGAATGTGCACTAGGCTGGGGACCAGAAGACCATGACTTACATCGTACTGGGAGGCTGCAGAAGCTGCTAATACAACCCCAGCTTCTAACACCAGTAGATCAACCTTCTGTCACTGAGCTATGCTGTCACCCAGAACAAATGTGATAGGTACTCCACTATTCTGCCTGTAAAGCAGGGCTACTTTTGTGTATGACTTACTGTTCCAGTGTGTAAAGCATTCTTCTCTAGAGCTCATTCACCAAAAAAGTGCCAGCTATTTTAGGTAATCATGGAGCATTTTAGGAAAATTGTGTGCTGAAGGTCCAGATTTCATACCATGATGATGAGGATGTATGCACATAATAGAAAAGAGGAGTTTAAAATATTTTTAAATATGAGAATATAGCAGGCATACAAAACCTATGTTAAAGGAATGTTATTAAGGCAATAAAGTCAATTACTCAAAAGCATACAAGAATTAAGGTTGCTTGTGCAGCCTTAATTGTGCCCCCTTGTGCATAAACATTATGATGTAGTCTCTACATGATAACATATTACAGGTTTGGGGTTTTTTTCCCACGAGTGGAATGCAAGAAGTTCAGGGAATGAGGCAACTGTTGAATTTTTTTTCCTTTCATCCTCATCATCTATTAATGACTATATCTACTAAACTCCTCTAAAACTCCCAGTGCTGAATAAGGAATTATTGATTTTCTTATTGGCTTTTCTGTGGAGCTCATCATTGTAGTATCTACGCCTAACAAACTTTAATTTCTTTGCAATACCCCTGTGAGAGGAGGAAGATTTTTACAGAGTAGGAACTGAGACAGAGGATTATTAAGTCCAAACTTGCAAGAGCCTCTACTAATTTTTGTTGCTTCAGTAACTTAGGGGAGCAATTTAGGACGTCATCTTGGGCCTTATTTGTGTGTAGGTTGGTTGGTTGTTTTTTAAAGAGGTACAGAGACTTGTTATCTTGGCTGCAAATCCTGCTACGAAAATTGTTTCCTTTAGTTTTATTTACCTCTACTGCTGTCCATTTTGTAAAGTAGCTTGAACTGCTAGTATCAAAATCATATCTATTACACTTGCTATTTCTAAAGGCATGATTGCTAACTATTTCCTCTAATTCTGGTAGCACTAATATTTGATCTTACTAAAATATATTCTTCACATTTTTGCTGTATGTTTTATTAACTTGGGCAAAATAGTATTGGTCAGCCATTGCCATTGATATCTGAAATGAATTGGTTACAATTGCTGCTATTATCAAGAATATCCTTTGTACTTTGATAGATAATTTGTCCCTTGAGGTTATTCAGGCAGAATTATCCAAGCATAATCTGAACTGCAGACCTAATAAAATTATTCCTTGAAGAGATGTTCCCATTTATTTTGCCCTCCAGCTCACATTAACATAGCCTCTCTTTGCATATGAATATTGAGATAAAAGTTATGAAACATCACTTAATAATTGGGCATATGGGAAACCTGCTGGTTCTCTGGGTTTCTTAATTTAAGAACTCACTACTTAAACTTGTACAATATTAACTGTGTAAATAAGGCTTTAAACTGAACTGCCTTGCAATCTTGATTATTGAGCCAGGACTATAGCTACGTAATCTGTACAGTCGCTCATGTGTAATGTGTGTGTTTATGTATCTGTATAATGTATATTTTTTCAAATTTTTATATTTGCTTTTAATGTTTGTACTTTGATCCTGAAGGCAAAACACAACTGTAACATAACCTCAAAAGGCAGAGTTCTTGAAAATTAAAGTGAGAAAACGATTGGCATATATAAAGCTATTTCCCAGTACAGTTTTCTCCCTTTTATTTCCAGGTATTCTGTTTCTTTTAGGTTAAATTCCAGTTGTATTTTGCCTTCAGAATCAGTGTTAAAAAACTTAAAGCAAAAATGATGAAAATTGAAACAATGCCAGGTTTATAATTGTCATTACAAAGAACTCATATTTATCTTGCTGAGAAAATATGTAAATGGAAACATGAAGACTTTTATAAGCTATTCCATAATATGAAGTGGTGAATTGTTATACAGTACTTTCTAATTTCATTTTTTTTAAAACTTATTGGATGGAGAAATAAATATTATCTATAACAACTAACAAAATCAGAGCACTCATTAAAGTCATCATTTTCCTAATATGGAATTGACAAACTGTATCTCTTTTGCCTTTTGGAATGCACCATCCAAAACCTTTATTCTTTAAATTAGCTCAGCATTATACATTGAGAACACCAGATCAGTGAGAGTTACAATAGAGAGGGCATACAAATATACACTGCCTTTGAACAATAAAAATATGTCAAATATTGGGTGTGGCAGTCCAAAGTATGTAATGACGAAGATCACAAGGCTGCCGTCCTATTAAAAACTTAGTATGTATGACAATCACTGTGTTTCAGAAAGAGCTGTAGTGGTTGTGTACAAATATACTAAAATCAACTTTTCCAAACTTTTAAATTCCATTGCCATCACTTAGGAAATATGAGATTTCTGTATTTTCTTACTAGATAAAGTAGTTGGCATTCGAGAACGTGCAGTATTAAAACTAAGTTCTTTCCTTTTTTGTCCCCCCACAATGAGGATGGTATTGAAAAGTGATGTCACAACATATTTGCATGCCCACTCAAATATCTTGTATCTAATACTATATACATTTTTTCTTCAGAATACAGAAAGAGACATTAATGTTGTCAAGATATCAATTTCTGCCAGAAATACCATTTTTGTTTTGTTTGTTTTGACTTATAAAATGTGCTTATCACTTCCAGGAGGGGTTATGGAGATAAACCCTGTTATGCTGGTTTAACCAGTTCCCCACTAGGGGGCTGTACTGCTTAATCTCTGTTTCTAAACACATCTATTTAAAGAGGTACAAAAATTATGTGTAGATAAGCTCTAAGGCCTTATTTGAACTGTTTCAAGATTTATTCGTTAAGCAGTTTGTACCAGTTTAAGTAGATGGAATTTGAAATTGATTTAGATTAACTTCTCTACTATAGAGAAAGCGTGTACTAAAAATCTCTTCTCTGGACTTTTTCCTCTTCCTTCTTATGTCATCTTTACAGTAGCTTTTTAGTCATCAGAGTTTTCCAACCGAAATAGAACCAGAATTTGTAATGTATACGTAAAAGCAGAAGGAAAAAAAATGTTTCAGGCCTTCTTTATACATCATAAATTACCACTCTCTGCCAGGTCAACTTTAACATAGAGTTTTTGTCCTGGATATGGAGGAAGGACAGAGAACATAGAAAAGATGTGCTGCTTAGGATGCATATCTGCTAACTTATCACATCTGAAACTGTCCAGCAATTACTTGTCCAGTGCTGGTCATCCAACCTTCCCTCAGCTGTCCCAGGTGTTGGAAGGTTTGCCATTGGCCACTCAACCTTCCACTGCTGGTCCCAGTCTTATATGAGGGTTAAGGAAAAAAGAGTTGTCCAGTAGCCCCAACTCCGTTCCCTGGCTTTTTTGAGGGATATCTTCCTTTAAGTCTATATCCGATTCAAATTTATAAGGGAAATGCCTCTCCCCACACCCACAGTGGAACAAGTATCTGCACTGGACACCTTCCATCTGCTAAGTTGTGACAATTTGAATCTTATCTGCTGACCTAGCCAACTAGATTCTTGAGCTGCTGTGGGAACAGCGAAACAAAAACTATCTTACCATGGTCAATCTGGAAGTGAGCGAAAAATTCCTTCTCAGTCCCCAAAAAGTTAACTAGCACAATATCCACAAGCACAGCAGACACCGAAATCCAGTCCTATTCTGATCTCAGGGTTGGATCCCCTGTCCTGCGTGCATAATGAACTCCAGCCAGGGAGAAAGGGCTCTTATGACCCCATCTCAGGTATGTGGGAGCCAGTGGGCTCCCAGTTCCCATCTAACCACCCAATCAGCTAGGATGATGATGCTTCTATTCCATTTCCGAAGCCAAACCATGAGGAACGTAAATTCCCACAGTGAGACGAGGGGAGACCACGTAAAGGAGTCATAGTTCCCCTGCCTCTGAGACTGCAATGGATGCATTAGCTTTTCCTAATTGTTGCATCAGCATAGTTTTTCTTGTAGTATATGTGATCTCAGATTTAACAAGAATGTAATTTCATTCATTTTTTTTCTATTATCATCACTGTTATAACTTAAATAGAAACCCTTATTTTTGATCAAGGACCATGTGTAATGGACATGGCAGATACTAGCATAATAAAGCAATCAGCTGTAATTATTTATATCCATTTGGTTGTCTCGATACAATTTTTGTTACTTTGTTTACTTAGAACAGCAAAAACTATAGTTGCATAGGCGATTATATTTTAGAAACTCAATAAATTATACTTCCTCAATAGTAGATTTTTTTACTTCTGAAAATGGTAAAAATCCTCAGAATTGACTGCATCAGGGCTTCATACTTTGTGTGGATAAATGCTTTTTCAGCTTTTTAATGTTAGTATAATTTGTAAGGAAACTGCACGTTTACATTTTTATGGCCATGGGTAGATTTTAGAAAACTCTGTATTTGAATTTAGCAGCAGGAGATCAGTGCTAAACTCGAAGCTGAGAAATAGGCAGAATAGGAAAATATGTCTTGAAATACTGACACTTAAGTATTGCTGGATTTTGGGAAAAGGAGAATATGAGGGGACTTAATTAAATCTCTGAAATGGATTTTTAGTTAGCTGAGCATTTTCAAATGCAATATATGGTTTCTGTTAATTTATGAATGGGAAAGTTTTTCAACTCAGATTTCAAGTGTCTTTAATTCTGTGATGATAAGAAGTGCCACATAATTGACTTTCACCACACCCAAAAACACAATTTAGAAGTGGACGAGACTTTTTGATATAGTACTTAAAAGGAATGTTGTGGGTGTTTCAGCTGTATATCACAAGTTGTTTGCTTAATCTAGAAATAAAATTTGAGCTGCTCCCTGTGTGGTCTTTTGGCAGTGATTAGTCCCTTCACAAAGGTTGCTCAAGGGAGATGGCATTTCCTGCCGCTCTGGCGGATGCTTCAGATTCAAAGAATATTTAGCAAGATTATAGTTATCACAAGATGGAGAAAGCTAGGCACTGCTACTCCAATCAGAGATTTGTGTCCTAGATAGAACATTGCTTCATTGGCTGTGAATGAATAGGCACGTAGAAAGTGAGACTGACATAAAACAGCACAGAAAGTGAGTGGTTATAGTACTGAGCAACAACAGATAGATTACCAACATTCTGACTGGTGTCCGTGTTTCACAAGTGAAAGGTTAGAGAAACACCCATTCTTTGGCAACCAAGGTTTATGTGTAACATATATTAATTTACCTTCAAAAGGCAAAATGAACAGTACAAATGATTAGTCTCTCGATCATTAAGATCAAACAAGAATACAGCAAAAAAAGAATTGTTTATCTGAGCATTTCATTTCCCACATAACCCTCCCCCCCAAATCCAGTCTTTCATTGTACTTTTATGTGGTAGACGGTTGAACTATTATTTCAACTGTCTGTTTCAACACATTTCATGTCTTCGTTGCAGTAGGAAGAATCAAAGCTGGACTGATTGTAGTTACTAAGTTATTACCTCTAGATACCACCAATACATAAACCATCATTCCCTTTCAAAATCCTTTTGTTAGCCTAGAATTAAGGTTGTAAATTGTATTACTTAAAGGGAAAAACTTTTTAAAAAATTTTAATTTTCACAAATGCAACAATTATTTGAAAGCTAAGAATACACTTAACAATGCCTATCACGGAAGCATTTTATTTTTTTACAATCTATATATATTTATATAAAGCATGCCAATGCCCAGATAAGGTCACCAATGCAATTGTAACACAACTATGTCAGGTTTTATTCTCCTTATTTTAAAACAAATGTCTTGGCTCCCTTACAATCACCTCTTTTTTTCCTGCTTATGCATATTCAGAAGAGGTAGCTTGAATTTAGCTGTCAGTGCTTAATGTGGAATGGTTCCTTTTGGGTCAGAGGGTTGAGAGAGTTGGCAGAATGGTTTTGATACTCTTAGTTCCACTATTTATAAAATAATATATGCAGTCGGGAATTGTTACTTGTAAAAGTTCACCAAAAAGGAGTTCATTTCCCCGATCTCAGTGAAGGAGCTATAAGTCGTCTCTGGTGAACCTGATTATCATATACAGTATATGTATACAATGTCAGGGCAACAGTAGCATAGTGAAGTCAATATTATGTATGGGAACACCAACTCAGCAACTATTTGATGTTGCCTATTGCCCTTGAGGTGCCCCTCAGTCCTGTCCTTTCCTGTTACTGTGAATCATGTAAATTGTGTTCATGGGTTTGGCAACCTGTCTCAATTTATTAATAGAAAATATATTATTTTGGGATCAGGTGCCAATTTGGTGTCCATAAGTAGGTAAAAGCCACACTTAATTTTTCCCTTCAAACTCCACTGCTTTGTGTTTGTATGTATTGTATGCATGCATGTGTATGTATGAATATAACTTTTACCTAATTAGTCATGTGGCTAATGTTCCATATTGGAAATTGTGATAATCAGACTCTACTACAGAATATATGAAATTTCCCATTTCCCATTACCAGCATAAATATATTGGAATCTGTTGTAACACAGAAGGGTTTGCTAAGGCACATGTTATGATAAGGTTAGGTTCACCGCAAATAGCATATCAACATTTTGAACGTAACAGATGAGCCAAGTGATCATCATTTTTGAAGTATAGCAATTTGTGATATTTCACTACTAAGTGATGTTAAAAATGCTTTTCTTTTATGACAAATTTCTCTTTACCTTTTCATCATGTACAATTTTGTGGATGAATGAAAAATAAAAATTGGTTATCAGTGCACCTGGGGTGAGATTTTTACCTTGTTCTAGCACTGTTACTCAAGATAAGAGACCCTAAAAGTCCTGGTTCTGGTTGGAGGAGAATTCCCTTTGTGTAGGCTGTATGAAAGTTGGCTGTAGGGCAACTCCCACAAGCCCTGTTGTAGAGAGCGTGACAGGGACAGGAGGGGTATAGTGGGATGGAGAGAGAGAGCAACGGAGATACCGAGTTGTACTGTATGGACAGTTGTCAAAACTGAGGGTATGGTTACACTTACAGGATTATAGCGCTATTGGTTATAGCGGTCCCGTTATACAGTAATATGTATAGCGCTATTGTATGTCCACACTCAGACGCGCCAGCGGTATAGCATGGCCTCATTTGGGGCACTTAATGCAGCATTAAGAGCAGTGCATTAGGGCAGGTATCCTAGTATTCAGCTGGGTGCAACGTGCTTTTTAAACGCGGGGGATGAGGGGGGACGTGTTGTGTGTACGTGGAGGGAGAGAGCCAGTGATTTTTCCCTTCTTCTGAAAGCCTGTCAGGGAGCCTCTGTTCACAGAGGGCTTTGTTTTCACACAGGCTCCCTCCTTAAACATTTGCATTGCTTATCTGCCGAGTTAAGAGAGAAACTCTAAAGAGGTACTTCCGCATTCCTCCATACGAGTTCAAAACAAAGGGAAGAGACGTCAATTGCCTTAAATGGCTCTAGGTATCTCAAGAGATCACTTGTAGCGCAGTGAGTGTCCACATTCTTGCTGCAGTGCTACAGCAGCTGCGCTACAGCCCTTATTCCCCATGCGGAGGTGGATTACCAGGAGCGCTATAACTCCGCGGTTATAGCGCTCTGTGCCTTGCCAGTGTGGACGGGGAGGAGGTTATAGTGCTTTTGGGGGCTTTATAGCGCTATAAAGTGTCAGTGTAACCAAGCCCTTAGGCCCCTAGAGATGTCTGAATTGTGCTGTCCCCCTCAAAGTAGCTGAGAATCAGGATGGGTTAAAATCACTTAACGCCCCTCAGAGACTGAGTTCTGTGCAGCACCTCCTAGAGGTTCAGTACCAATATCAATCCTGTTTTTTAATGGTAAACTTTATTTTTCTCTACAATAAAATGTATATGGCTTGTATAGTCACTACTTCTGACACATTGGATCTTGAAATATTTTTGGTCTTAAAAAGGAAAAAAAAAGTTTCAGAAAGCAAAGTTAGCTAAATATTTTTCTATGTTCATAGTCATATTGCAATCTCCAGTCTTATAACTTTGAATTTCATAGTGCACACACCAAACAATATTATATTTGAAAACCTTTTGTTCTCTCAGCTGCTAGTAACTTTTTGGGGGAGTAAAATATGGGTTCTTGTGTGTTTTACCTCCTTTGGAACAATAAACCATATTGTCTGACAAGAGCAGTCAAAACATTGCACTAAACTGTGATAATTTGAAATACTGTTAGTAATCCCTGGCTTGATAGGAGATGAAACTGAAATATTATGTATTCTTAGTTGCCAAAGCCTGGTAATGTAGTGAAGAGTATTCAGTGACAGTTAACTAAAAATATCATTAGTGAGGTTTACCCAGATACAGTGTATGCAACTCTGAGAGGCCATGAAAACTTTTAAAGAACCTACATTTTCACTGTCATTGGTGAGAGAGGATTGAGCTTAATAGGAATATTTGTTTTGTTTTTAAGAATCAGATGTATTATCCTGTATATTTCCCTATGTTTTCTGTCTATGTAAACCGCTTTGGAAAGAAATATTCTGAAATGTGCAAGATTGCAGAGTTTTCACTGAACATCGTGTATTCACTTATAGTGTGTATTTTATTTATTTAGATATCTGTAGCAAAGTGGCAACTCACTCTGCGGTGCCTCCTGCTGGTATGTCCTGGGAATTAGCTCACTCCATCATCCGGAGTGCCCTCTGTAGGCCATAGTCCCGCTTGCACTTGGCCCCGTGTCCCTCCTGGATCCTGGTGCCCTCTTCCCTAGGGTGCTGCACCCCTGCAGTACCCCCACAGTCTAGTTTAGGGTCTCCCCTCCCCGGGGAACCCCTATCCGCACCTTGCCTCAGTCTAGGCAACTGCCAGTCACCACTTACCCCCGTTCACTGGGGCCGACTGCAGTATAATTGCCACTCATCACCAGCAAGGAGGGTTTGGCCTGCTGCTTCTGCCTCTGCAGCCATGGGCTGCCCCCTGCAACTCCAGTATCCTTTTTTGGACCGTCCCCTAGGCCCTGCAGGCCAGAGCTTCCCTAGCTCCTCTTGCCTTGCCCCAGCCCTGCTCCACTCTAGGTACCCTGTCAAGCTCCCCAGCAGGCAGGCCTGTCTACCTCCAGGGGCAGAGGGAAGACACTCACTCTCTGCATCAAACTCTGGGCCTTTTTGTCAGGGCCAGCTGGGCCCTAATTGACCTAGCCCCAGCTGTGGCTGCTCTGCCCCAGCTGCTTTCCATTGCAGCCCTCTGTTGGGCTGCCTTTCCCTAGCCACAGCCCTCTGCAGGGCTGTTTTAAGCCCTTTTTCCTGGAGTGGGGTAACACCCTCAATACAATATCTTTAAGCTAGTCAGAGAGATTTCTATCAAAAGAGAGCTGCAACCTTCGTTTCAGTTTTCATATGCATTTTCTGCTTTGACTCCTTCCTCTATTTTGAGAAATAAGAAATGGAGGCTTTTTTCAGATGCTGATCTGTCATCCTGGATTGATTCTTATATTCAGCAGGTGCAATCAATAACTCTTCAGTTGTTCATTGTACCATTTTTTTCCTTTCACTATTGCAAATAGACTTAATTTTAATTTAGCAGTTTTTCTTATATTAGCCTACAAACTGAACTGTCTCTTCCTGTTGTTTTTTTAAAGAAAAATCCTTTCAAATTTGTGGTGGTTAGTCTGAGGATAGCAGTTGCCTATCAGTGGTATATCACAAATAAGCAGCAACCTCTAGAGACCAATGTTGTAAATGAGTCTGCTGCATAGCCTAGCATATAAGATCCTTGAATTAATAACTCCACCTAGTCCCTAAAGATAACTTTAAAAAAGTGGAACTGCTTTCTTCAGTGCTATTTTATAATTTTCAAGATTTTTTTTGGAAAGCCTTTTGATGAATGTGAACCTTGAATAGTAATTTAGTTGTTTAAACAATCTTATTTGGTTCATTTCACATCTCCAGTATATCTGCTGGATCACTGGGCATTCCACCTGTTCAGGTACAAGTCCTGTAATTCATGAGGTTGCAGCCACTCCTGAACTTGTGTAGCCTTTATAATAAGCCAATTATTTGAACATCTTTGCAATAACATGAAACCCCAGTCTTGTGTGTGGCTGCACTGGTACCACTTCTACCCAAGGTGATTTGCCAGATTTAAATGGGCAAGAACAATATGTCGTTATCATCTTTTATATTGTCCTCAACAGACCTGGTCTGATTCAGGTATCCATAGACAGACACTAGTTTCTTTCATGCATTCCCAGTCATCCCTCTTTTATTTATTTTGCTCCCTTCTCTCATGGTAGCCCTTCATCTCAGTCTGAAGATGCTCATCTGTGTTAGTCTAATTCTAATGTATCTTGAGCTAAACTTTCAGTGAAGAAATCCTTTCTTCTGAATACTTAATATTCCTGCATAATCAGGCAGTAGGTAGCATATTATGGTAAAAAAATTTTTTTTTCCCCTTTTTAGTGTCATATCCTCAATTTGCTCCTTGAGAGTCTACAAATTGTCTTTCTGATATCTTGCGACCATGGTAGTAGTGAACTACCATGCATACAAATAGATGGTCAGTTGCTTCTGCAAAGCTCTTTTGAGATCTAAAAATCTGTGTCCCTAATTTTCTGACCAATAAAATTCTGTTTGTAGTAACCATCATTTCTGCAAGGAGAGTCAGTGAGCTTCAATTCTGTTCTTCAAGACCATTTCTCAGATGTTCTGTAGGGATGGATTCCAGGGGCTCCTTTCTTCACTATTTGACCTCCCTGATTATCCTTCTGTCTTTAACCACAAAGTAAGCACTACTGGTATATTCGGGGCATGTGATGTACCTAAAAATGATATCTGGAAAGCAAGGATGTCTTGTCTTCTAATGGAAGAAGATCATGCGCTGGGGAGAAGCTTAAAAGTTTTTCAACATTGATTTTTAAGCCTCACAGTTAATGTTTGTATCCTACATGATTTCACCAGTTATTGCTGGCTTAATGCCTACATTTCAGGAGCCAGGGGTTTTGGTTGTAGACTGCTGAATACTGGTTTTGTCTGGGTAATTCTTTCTCCATCCACACAGTTCCCGGAACTGCTTGATTCAAATAGTTACAAATCTTACCATAAAAATAAAAATGTTACCCGTAAATGATATTTCTGCTTCCTGATGAACCAATCTTTAACAACCCTTTTGGATTACATTGTTCATAGTGTAAAGTGTTTATCATTCTTGCAGAAGGAAGGAAGAGAGGATGAAAGGGCGCTGTTTTTATTAGGAGTGGGGGCTGCAGGTACCTTACACCATGTTCATATGTTTTTACTTGGTGAAGTTATTTTCTGTTCCTGAACACTATGGAAGTTCATTCTGCATAAACCAGGAAACACAAGGTAGGACCTAGAGCTCCTTGTGATAAAAAAAAAAAATCTTTGGTACAATATTTCTGCCTGTCACTCAGATAAGAGAAGCATAATACCAAGCATTTCCATGTGATATGGCCGAGATGGGAAAACATAAATTATAGGTTAAAATAATTTTAAAAATATAACCAACAGAAAGATCCTCCCATTCTGTAATGATAGATCTTCTCTGCAGAAATCAATATCCAGAAAAGCCCTAAAAGCTTTACTGGCACTGAAACCTTAAGTGAAAAGGGAGGAAAAAAGGAGAAATCCCTTCTTTAATTTCTGTGTTTGCAGCTTCTCTGCAGAGAGCCCATCAGTGAACTTCTAGAGTTGGAAGTACATTATAGTTTATTTGAATAAAATTTTAAAAACATACCTTTTATGAACATGAACAAGTAATATATAGTTTCCTAAGAAAGCAGAAGATTTACCATGCCATAAATATGAGGTATCGTGGATATAAATGTTAATTGTATTATATATGCATGCATACGCCTATACAAAACATGAATTGCTGTGACCATTGAGTTTATGAAATGTAATATATTTTCTCCTACCATGGCTGTCTTGTACTTGGAAATAATTCAATGTGCAAGAAAAAAGGGGAAGAAAATCATGACAAGAGTAAATGTATTACATTTAATAAACTCAGTTGCCACAACTCTTATTAAAAAAATCCATATTTTTGTAGGTGTAAGATTAGCAGCCATGTTAGTCTGTATCCATAAATAAGACGGGGAAGACTTTGTAGCACCTTAGAGACTAACCAGTTTTTCAGCATAAGCTTTTGTGGGCTATAGCCCACTTCATCGGATGCAACACGAAAGCTTATGCTGAAATAAACTGGTTAGTCTCTAAGGTGCTACAAAGTCTTCCTTGTCTTATTTACATATTTTTGTAGTCATTCTTAATTGAATTGAGCCTGGATCTCTTTTATTCCAGGTGTGTGCTCTAACCAAGCTTATAAGGGGAGAGTCCTTCTCCTGTTGCCAACTGGAAAAATTCATTTCAGTTAGAAAGGAAGATGTTTTGTTTTACCCAAACCAGATTCTTTAATTCACCCACAATCCCCCCACACTGTTTGGATTCAGTTTCACTCAAATCGATTTTTTTCTAATTATTTTGGAACTGCCAGCGAACTGAAAAAACATGTATTCTCCCTGCTCTACTCATGTTTTTTACCAAGTGCAGCTGATTTCAACTGTCAATTTCAGTCTCAAGACATACAGATGCCCACTTGTCCCAACTGTCAAATCTGCATGTGATACCCCTCATCTACTACAGTTTAAGTCCAATAAAACAGCAATAAGCAGCAGAAACTGAGATTGTTATGGGGAGAGGGGAAAACATAGTTTCTGACCTGACAAGATGATTTGTGTAGGTCCTTGTATAAAATGAAGAAAAATGTTTAAGAATAAAAAAAAAAAGTTGCAATGTGGCATTTAAGGCTGATGCTCAGCTGTAAGATTTTTGCCTGCGGTGATAAGTGTACGTTCAGGTCATTTATATTGATAACTCCAGACTTGTTCTGACTATTAAATAATGGAGTGCTAGATGAAAATTAAGTCAAGACAAAGTGCATGTTGGAGAGCTTTTATTTATGTCTGCAGTATTATTTAAATATAAGGAGTACACAGGGAGTGAAATAGACTATATTAAACTATAGATGGATATACTTCACTGACTTTAACTATGAGAGGGAATGATAATGATAAGTAGTCTTATTTTTGTTCAACTTTAACTTTGTGTAGTACCACTCACACATCCTATTTTGCATATTTTTATAAAAAAGAGTAACTGCCTATATTGTTACTAATTGTAATTTAGAATATTTGATCATTTAAGAATTACAACATTTGTCTAATCAGATGAAAATGTTCACATTCAATGGTTATAGTTCCCAAAAGGTTGAAGATTTCAGTGTGTTCCTAATCCTCTTTTATATTGCTATTTGTGTTTTATGTATGCATGAAAGTACAAAATAAAACATGAGATTTAATTAATTTTAAAATATTCTTTAATAGTGGTAAACTGAATTTTTTCAGTTAATTGTTGGGGAAATATACTGCTGTTTCTGTTGTGAACATGTAGAGGCAGTATAGTACTGTCTATAAATCTTTTCTGTTTTCATCTCCTTAATCGATTCTGAAAGATAAGAAGTTAAAATGTAATTACTTTATCTATTATGTATAAATGCACTACTTCGACAAGAACTATGGTTAATACTTGTAGGTAAAATAGTACTATTATCATAAGGCAATAAAAATATCTTTATTTTATGTAATTCACAGTTTGCTCCTTGATGTTGCTTGTAGTACAGTGTGATAGTAAAACCAAACTTATTCTGATCATCCAGAAAAAAAAGGAAACATTTCCTGTTTATGCTAAATTGATCTGGAGAATGGGGACAATATAAAAATTAAACAACTCTACTTAAATCGAGGGGCCTTTTGTTAAGTTCCACCCTCAAAGTTGTTTGGACCAAAGAATGCTTATGATTAACAATATTAATTGTAAGTGGTAGTTATAATGCAACTAACACTCAGCACCCAAACTGGAGTAAAATCTTTTTTAAAATCTCATTTAATATTTATTTTTATTATAAATGTTTAAAGAGAAAATATTAGGCCATGTTTAAACATAAAGTGTATACAGTGTGTATGAACATGTTTACAAGTTACATTTGTTATTTTAATTGTATACAGTGCCTCTGTATACCTGAGATCCCCGCTGTTCTGAAATATTTACTGATGGTTAAGAATTGCTGAAGTAGAATTCTTTAACTTGTTCAGGTAGGTATCCAAAGCAGGCATTCTATCTCTATCCGATAAAACCACATTATTACAATAGATCTGATCTTAGGATGCATTGTCTGAATTGCTGTTCATTTCTGATAATCCTCCATTTGCTGAAATTCACTCTAAGATTTTTTTTCTAGCATTGTTTCAGTTGGTCAGTCCAAATGGAGACATCTCCAATAATGGAGATTTTTAAGTTTTAACTAGATATTTACCATAATTTCAAGAATTTTAGGTGTAATTGTACCTTGTTCTGCAGTGGTTTTTTTCTTACATACTGTCTCACTTTTGAATGTAATGGCTGTTCTTTGCAAGCAATTCAGACACTTTTTAGTAAGTGTCTAATTTTATTTGTAAATAGTGAAATTATTTTTTACACTGATCGTTCAAATTAGTGCACACTGAAGACAATAGAGTTCTGTATGTAAAAATGGATATGCCCTCGTACAGGCATCCCTGAATGAGAAAGGGCCTTAATCTGTAAAGGTGAATGACACTAATGAGAATCTCAGGCTTCCTTCTGGGGAAATAAGAAAAGCAATTCATGACCAGTAGCCCAAATGATGCCACCTATGTATACAATTTGGGCCTTCAGTGGATTTTTTCAGCAGCCCAAGAACTTCAGAGAATATGAGAAATATATATTCGATGCATAAAGAACCCCAAAGTAGATTAAAATAGACTTTAGTTTTTTTCCACAGTAAAGATTACTGAACCCTGTCTAATTGTGAAGTTATTATTTATGATTAAAATCATTTTGGCACAGTAGTTTTCATGGTGGTTCATATTAAACAGAAGTTTCAGAACAGAAATATTAAGATCGTGAGAATAAATAGCAATATCTGTGATACAGAATGCTACTAAAATGTTAAGGACTGTGTATGCCAAAATACTCCAGCAAAGGCCCAGCTTGTTAACTTATTCAGTGAATGAAGTCTACATGAAAGCTTGAAATTAGAGTGGAAACACTTACTGAGGTTCAAGTAAACTTCAGTAGTGCACAAGCAACAAAAATTAATTCCGTCACTCACAAATATGCTGGTGTGTAGTCAATGATCATGTGTTTGGCTTGCTGAGAAAATTGCTTTCTCCTTGTCTTTTGTTTATGCTAAGATCCCTGGTTGGTTGGAGCAGTAACACAACCACCTTTTATACACATGCCCTGTCTGACTCACTAAAGCTCACAAGAGTATAAATTGTCATCCCTGGCCCCCCCCCCCCCCGGCTTTATTATGCGTAAAGAAGATCTTAAAGGTAGCGGAGGTGGTGATCTTTCCCACCCCATTTTGGGGAAAACTAAGTCTTCAGCTCTGTGTTCCAGGAAGACTTTTTGGAAGACTAAAAAATAATGGGTTATGTTATCACAAGAGACCAAAGAAAGTTGGGAAGCTGATACAGGGAGGGTTCTTTAGTTACTTTTTGAAAGTATTTTTTTTATGAACATCTGTTTAACACACAGACTCTTTGGAGAGAGTCAGCCCTGTGCCCTATCAATTCACATGTGAGAAAGCTCCCATTCTAGTCTTCCAGGCACAGGGACTGATTTTCTTCCTTCCAGGTGGGTGCTCGCCCCGAAGCCCTGTCCCCCTTCCTTCCCTTTCCCAAGGCCTTCTCCCATCTCTTCCCACCTCTGCTCTGCCTCCTCCCCTGAGCCTGCACACCCTCGCTCCACCTGTTCCCATCACCTCTCAGCTCCCTCCTCCAGTACCTCCTGCCGCAGAACAGCTGATCAACGGGTGACTGTTGAGTACAAGCGCGCACTTTTTTTTTTTTAAATGGGTGCTCCAGCCCCAAAGCATCCACAGAGTTGGCCCCTGTGTGTCCAGGAATAAAACAAGGAAGATGGCACTTGATGTTCATGATACGTCTAAGGCTCTGTCTACCACAAGTAAAGTTTTATTGGTATAAGAATCCTGTGTACTACACCACTAAAGCATCCGGCATCGTAAAACCACTCTTTCATGAACAAAACAAGCCACATTTGGAAAAGTGCAGATTTGCCAGTATAATTGCATCTACACTATGGGCTTCTACCAGACAGCTATATCTGGCCGAGATTATGACATAACTGTGCTAGCAGAAGTCTGGCCTCAGGTAAATTACAAGTAGGAACTGGAGAAAGGGGACAACAATTTTTTTAACATTTGTCAAGGGCCTGATTTTCAAAATTAGGTGCATGCAACTGAGAGTGCAAAAATGCATGTTCAGTTATCATGCCGGTATGCAAATGGCAGGCTAAATTTGCATGCCAGCATGACAACTACATGCATATGCAGATACTCAACTGCACATGTATTATACTCATACCAGTTGCTGAAAAACAGATACAGTTATCCACAATTTTTTTAAATCAAGCCCAGAGGGTCTTGTGTCCCCAGAGATTATATAGTAGTCTTGACACTGAAATATTAACTTGTATGTTGTCGACATCTTGATAAACTTTACAACAAAACTCTTACACTATGAGGACTGCTATGTAAAAACTTAATAAATAATATAGTGCTTGCTGAGCAGACTTGGTAAAAGTAGTAGAAACTTGAATAAGAGAAATAATGTATTTTTGTTCCTAAGGCCTTCCCCTCCGCCCAACCTGCAGCTCAAAAAGACATTTGTTAATGAATAGAAAACTTTCATTAGCAAGTTGCCTTCTTTGAAAACTAACTGAACTTGCAACTGATCAGAATGGCACTTGGCATATCATTAGTATACAAGGAATAAGCCTTAGAAAATCTGAAGAATTGGTTCACGCAGTTTAACAAAAGTACTTTAGAATTTAGGCTTTTCTTTGGTAGCTTGTATGCCCCTTTTGGACTCTCTTCATTCTTTGGCTATCTATGCAGAACCTTTGCATTTTTTCCACACCTCCCCCCACCTCAGTTCAATAGCTAATCTGCTAAACTCATGCTGCAACTGCTTCATTGAGTGGAAGCGTTGTTCTGCCCATTTCGTACCAGCTTTGTTACTGTGTGGTATTTTTCAGCTGTTTGTGCTCATTACCATACAGCTGGTATTTAGAGGAGAGAAGGAAACAGGCAGAAGCTGCACTGTCTGCTAATAGAACAAGTTCTTCTGCTAGTGGGGTACTGGCAGATGGGGCATGTGTTTGAACGGGTTTTGCTGATAACAGACTGCATTAAAAATCATTTTGAGAAAGTCTAAGGTCAGGCCCATGAATTCAGAGCTTGAGAGGTATTCAGCTTTTTGAAGACCTTTATAGAATATTAATTAACCCGCATACATGAAAGTGACAAATGGGCTGTTTGGAAAAACGTTAGACACTATCCTTCTTTTTCTTGCAATTGTTCATTTCTTTCAGGATTCCCTGAATTTTTTTTTTACCACAGTAAAGAACATACATTTTGTGTTCATGTTCAGGGCCACTTTAAGAAAAATGTTTGAAGATACTATAAGAGTAACAATTTTTCTTATTGCAACAGATTTAATTCTAAATGTAATATTTTTACACTTGCACAAATCATCCCAAGAAGTCTACCTTTATATAAATTTTTCGGCACATATTTGGTTCTGTAAATAAAAATATTGATGCATTCCTCTGTATTTGTAGACTCTGGTCCTGCAGAAAGGTAAACAACTTTAATAATTAAAGCCAATGACTTATAATCAGAAAAGGGGTTATAATCCTGAATCAGCCATGGAATTGTGTGATCCAGGCCACGTCTTTCTGCCTGAGTTTCTCCCTCTGTGAAATGGGGATACTTGCCTATTTACTCAGGTTTATATTGTGGAGTGTTGTAAAGCACTTTGATCACTTTAAAGAGAAGGTTACTGGAATACAAAGAATGTTGTGGCTCAATTTGAGCTATAGTATGTAGAAAGATTGATCCAAAAGACCTTTTCTTTAAATGACTTCAGTAGTGATCCTGTTTAAAATGATGTTGACAAAACTGAAGACAAAGGTGGGGTTGATGGACAATCTGCACTGTAGGTTAAATTGCTGTGTGTTGGCTAGACTTCAAATTTTAAAGCCATTTTCACCATATATTTGTTCTAACAAAATTAACTGGTACAAGAGGTTAATTGAAACCACTGTTATCTTTAGGTTTTTTTAGCTGCTAAATTAATAATACACGGCTACCTCGATATAACGCGATCCGATATAAGGAGAATTCTGATATAACGCAGTAACGGAGCGCTCCAGGGGGCGTGACTGTGCGCTCCAGTGGATCAGTGCATCAGCGTGTCTGGCTTCGATATAACGTGGTTTCACCTATACCGTGGTACAATTTTTTTGGCTCCTGAGGACAGCGTTATATCGAGGTAGCAGTGTATTATAATAAATTGTCTGTATTGCAGTAGAACTGAGAAGCCCCAATCATGTATCAGGACCCCACTGTGTTAAGGACTGGCCAGACAAAGAACAAAAAAGATGGCCTCTGCCTCCAAATGCTTATAATCTCCATGGCCTTGTCTATGCACAAACCTTGTACTATTTTAACTATCGGGGGTGGGGAGAACCTGGAAGTTCTCTGTGAATCGGCTTCGGGGGGGAGGGTCAGTGTGTGAAGCAATAGGAAGAAGAGCAAGGGGAGCTATTGGTGGGGAGTCAGTTGCATGCAGGGAAGGTGTGTCCCAGCAGTTCCTACTGCCATTCCCATGTGCAGTGTGGCTCCCCTTCTTGTTCCCTGTGTGCTGACAACCTCTGTACCCCACTTGGGTGCACTACTCCCACCCTGGCATCTTGCACACAGGTTCCTACCCATCTCCCAAGCCGTGTGCGTCTGCTGTGATCTGCAGTAGCTAGAAGGCAGGGAGGGGAGAAGTGATCATACCTGGCCCTGGCAGTGGGCCCAATCTTTTGTGCTGCAGTGGCCAACCCAACCCCTACTCTGGTTTCAGCTCTACCTCTGCCCTTCCCACTTCCATACATGTGTGCAGGCATGGAAACATAGCCAGGTCCTGCTTTTGCCTCCATGAGATATTGAGGGGCTGTAGAACATTGCGGGGGCAGAAGTGTACATGAGCCCTCCACCTCTGCCTCCCCCGCCGGTATTTGCATTGTGGGGGCATTCTGCAATCCTGTTAACTATGTTCATATAGTTAAAGTAATACAACTGCCCTAAAGTGGAGGCAATTATACTGATATAGCTTATTCCTGAATGAGAGGGAAAATATAGGCACTTTTATATCAGTGTAATTGTGTCCATGCAAGGGCTTATACTGGTATATTTTGGTTAAGAATTGCACCCCTAGCTGACATAATTATATCAACAAAAATTCTGTGTAGACCAGGTCTAAGTACGATCCTGCTTCAACAACAATCCCTCTTCAGCAAAGCATTTGTGATTTAAAACGAAGTACATATTTAAGCATGTGCTAAGTGCTTTCCTGAATCAGGGTCTATATTAGAAAAGGAGACAATAGGAGAAATAGTTCCATAAAAGTTTTTAGGTAGTTTAAAGTGTGTGTGTGTGTGTGTATATCATCATTATTTCATTATGCCCTCCATCCCTCTCAGGGCATGGGCCGCCAACAATAGATTGCCAGAGGATTCTGTCCTGGGCCGTTCTTTCAAGTTGACTCCAGTTGTATCCCATCTTCGTGATGTCTGCCTCAAGGTCACGTCGCCAGGTGTTTCTTGGACGGCCTTTCTTCCGCTTGCCTTGGGGGTTCCACCTCAGTGCCTGTCTGGTGATGTTAGTTGGTGATTTCCGCAGGGTATGTCCTATCCAGTTCCATCTTCTCTTCCGGATTTCTTTTTTTACGGGAAGTTGGCTGGTTCTCTCCCAGAGGTTGGCTTGCTGATGGTATCTGGCCAACGGATCTGGAGAATCCTTCTGAGGCAGCTGTTGATGAATGTCTGGATTCTTTTGATGGTAGTTTGTGTCATTCTCCAGGTTTCGGCCCCGTACAGTAGTACTGATTTTACATTGGAGTTGAACAGCCGAATCTTTGTTTTCAAGGCCAGCTCTCTGGAGCCCCAAATGTTTTTGAGCTGTAGGAAGGCCACTCTTGCTTTGCCGATCCTTGCCTTGACGTCCGTGTCTGTACCTCCCAGCTGGTCTATAATGCTGCCCAAGTAGGTGAAGGACTGCACTTCTTTGAGGGATCGTCCATTCAGGATGACTGGTTTGTTACTGCTGGTGCTAATCTTCAGGATCTTGGTCTTGTCTCTGTGGATGTTGAGTCCAACCTGCGATGATGTGGCTGCTACAACATTTGTTTTCTCCTGTATCTGCTGGTGACTATGGGAGAGAAGTGCAAGGTCGTCGGCAAAATCCAGGTCGTCAAGCTGGCTCCACAAAGTCCACTGGATTCCATTCCTGCATTCACTGGTGGACCTCTTCATGATCCAGTCGATGACGAGAAGGAAGAGAAACGGCGACAACAAGCATCCTTGTCTAACTCCTGTCTTCACCTGAAAGCTGTTGGTGAGCTGCCCTCCATGGATGACTCTGCATGTCATTCCCTCATACGAGTTCTTAATCAAGTTGACCAACTTGGCTGGGATGCCGTAGTGTTGAAGGAGGTTCCAGAGGGTCTGTCGATCAATGCTCTCGAATGCCTTTTCATAGTCGATGAAGTTGATGTACAACGATGAGTTCCACTCCAAGGACTGTTAGACTATAATGTGGAGCGTTGCAATCTGGTCTGTGCAAGATCTGTTCTTCCGGAAGCCCGCTTGTTCGTCTCGAAGCTGTGGGTCTACGGCGTCCCTCATTCTTTCTAAGAGGATTCGATTGAATACGTTGCCTGGCACTGACAGAAGTGTGATGCCTCTGTAATTATTGCAGTTGTTGAGGTCACCTTTCTTGGGGAGCTTGATAAGATAGCCCTCCTTCCAGTCATTTGGTATCACTTCCTCCTCCCAGATCTTCGCAAAAAGGGGGTACAGCATCTTGACTGAGGCATCCAAGTCTGTTTTCAGGGCCTCCGCTGGGATGTCATCAGGTCCAGCTGCCTTCCCGTTCTTCATCAGGGTGATGGCCTTCCTGATCTCTTCTCTGGTGGGCTTGCTGCTGTTGATCGGGAAGTCCAACTTGGCTGGGGCGATGTCCGGAGGATTTGGTGGTTCTGGTCTGTTCAAGAGTTCTTCAAAATGCTCAACCCATCGGTTCATCTGTTTTTCTATTCCTGGGATTTTCTTTCCTTCTTTATCTTTAACGGGTCGTTCTGGGTTGCTGTACTTTCCAGACAGTTTCTTGATTGTGTCATACAGTTGTTTCATGTTGCTGCTGTACGCTGCCTGCTCAGCTTGAGCTACCAGTCCATTCACGTATTCTTTCTTATTCTTCCTAATGTTGTTCTTCACTGCTCTGTGTGCTTCTGCATATTCTTCTTGGGCCTTGGCTTTTGCCGCTCTGGTCCTGCTGTTGTTAACTGCTACTTTCTTCTGCTTTCTCTCCTCCATCTTGACCAAGGTCTCAGCTGTGATCCACTCTTTGTGATGTTGTTTCTTCTCTCCGACCACTTCCTGGCAGGTTGCTCTCAGTGTCTCTTTAACTATCTGCCATTTGTACTGTACAGTGTCTTCCTCTTCATTGTGCAGCTGTTGTAGTACCTCAAACCTGTTCTTCAACTGAAGTCCAAAGTCTTCCCTAATATGGGGACCTTCAGGCGGCTGATGTACTTCATTCTTCTACATGATCCTTCCATCCAGGTGGTCTTCAGCTTCAGTTTCATACTAGCAACTACTAGGTGGTGGTCGGATGCCACATCTGCTCCTCTTCTAACTCTAACATCTAGGAGAGAACTTCTGAACTTCTTACTAATGTAGATGTGGTCAATCTGGTTTTCTGTCACGTTGTCCGGTGATACCCAAGTATTCTTGTGAATCTGCTTATGAGGGAAGATACTGCCTCCGATGACCAGATTATTCAGTGCACAGAGGTCTGCAAATCTCTCGCCATCCTCGTTCATCTCTCCTAGTCCGTGGGTCCCCATGACATGCTCATATCCTGTGTTGTTGAGTCCAGTTTTGGCGTTGAGGTCTCCCATAAGGATAACGATGTCTCTGTTTGAGTATGTCTCCACGATCTTATGCAGTCTGCTGTAAAATTGGTCCTTCGCCGCATCTTCTCTATCGTTGGTGGTGGCATAGCATTGGATGACGTTCATCTTGATCCTCTTCTGTTTAGTTCTGAAGGATGCTGTGATGATCCTGGGGCCATGCGCCTCCCACCCAATCAGTGCCCTCTGTGCCAGCTTGGACAGCATGAAGCCTACTCCCTGGGTGTGGGGAGCGTCGCTCTCTTCATGTCCGGAGTACAGCAACAGTTCTCCTGACATCAGTTGCCTCTGTCCGGCTTGCGTTCATCTGGTCTCGCTGATTCCCAGAATTGTCAGGTGGTTGTTCCTCATCTCAGCAGCTACCTGCGCCGTCTTGCCTGTCTCATACATGGTCCTCACATTCCACGTACCAATGGTGGTTCTCCTGGTTGAGAGAAGGGTAGTCGGCCTAGTGGCTTCCTTGCACCTTTCACCACCTAGCATCATGTGTCTTCAGGTAAACGAAGATCCTTCATTTTCCAGGAAGTTGGTCTCTGAATTATCTATTGCTTGCGTTTCTGTAGTGGGTAAATTTTTATGGGATGGGGTTGCTAGCCCCATGCCCAACCTTCCTCCTTTTTCATCCGGGCTTGGGACCGGCACTGGCAGAGGTGTGTGTGTGTGTGTGTATATATGTGTGTATATATGTGTGTAATAATTATTATATATATATAGATAGATATAGATAGATATAGATAGATATAGATGTAGATACAGATATCTATATATATAGATAGATAGATATATAATTAAAAAGATCCTCCTAGTAACAGAAACCATACTATTTGAAAGGTATGTCTATGCTTAACGGCAGTGTGTAGAGTACAGGCACTGCATGCTCACCTAGTGCTGGTACACATAGCAGTGTAGATGGTGAGGCATTGCGTAGGTGAGTAGAGTATAGACATGGCAGAGCCATCAGTTATATACCCTACATGGCTCTCAACATACCCAAGCATGCCTTCCACATCTGGATTGCTATTTCTAGCAGCATAGCGTCGGACTGCCTCACCGTAGTTGGAGCCTTTCCTTGCTACAATGAAAGACTCCATCAGCAGAGAGAGGCTCTGGTGGGAGAGACGAAGCAGGAAAAAGCTCCAGCAGCTCTCCAATGCCAGAGCCATTGGTCCTGCTTTGAGCAGGGGACTGGACTAGACGACCTCCTGAGGTTTCTTCCAATCCTGATATTCTATGATTTTATGATTTAAAGACTTGTCTAAGTAATTTTTGACTTGTTCTTTCCCCATCTTGGCATCTATGTATTTTTCACTAAAATTGCTTGAAGAATTCAGAATTATAGGATATGTCTATACCTTTATGACTAATAGAACCAAACTGAACTGGTATGATATTAAAAAATGCTCAACATCAAATTCAGGATCAAAACCTTTTTTTTTAAAGGTGGAATTTTAAATGTTTTTTAAATGAAAACACTTACCTGTAAGTTTATAATATTCATGAACATTCCAAAAGTGTAAATAAAAGGTGCAAGGAAAAACTGTCTTTCATAAATAAACTGAAGTCTGTAGGCGTCAGCTAATTAATCCCACTTTGCTTTCTAATTGTAAGTAGTATCAATAGATTTGATACACAATTTTCACCTAACAAAGTTGTTTTAGTTGAGCAATGTAAAAAATGCATGTCATAAGTAACTTGTTTATAGTTCAGTTGGTGTGTTCAACACTGGGAATTGACAGAAGGATTGTGAACTGGTGAATAATTTTCTGGTTTTAGCTGTTATTGACATTACTTGTACATCTGGTATATTTGCTATTGAAACCTGAGGTTGGTCACAACTTCCCTTAGGATAATAAAACTTCATCATGTACAAAAGGTTAAGAGAAGCTATTAGAATAGCAAAGCAAACAAAAGGAAAAAAATACCATGCTGAGGAATGAGGTGCTGTCCTGGAGTCCAGTCCCCCGGATACATTCCACACTAACTTAATTCAAAGCAAGTTCACATGAGCTTGCATTAGTAAAAGAAGAACAGTGCAGTTTGCTTTGGAAAATTGAGAACATTTTGGAGAATTTGTATGAGATCAAATAGACAGCAAAATTATTAAAGACTATTTTGTAGAAGTGCTGTAAAAATGAACTGTAATATGGCGGAGCATGTGGATGCCCTTGCTGCAAAAGGCTTTTTATATCTGTGACAGAATACACTCTGTATTCACACCCCATACAGGGGTATAATAATCTTTGTACAAGGTAAGACTTGTAAGGTATCATCATTTGAAAACTCAAAATTTGGACAAAGCAGATCTTAAGGATTTTATGTAATCTAAGTCTCCAAACAACAATGTAAAAAGATTCTATGTAAATTTGCTTTTAGAAGATTATTATATCTTGTCCCTACAGATTAATCCTAATGAAAATGGCACAAAAAGCTTACTGGAAAAAACTTTTTGTTCCTGTTTTCATTCCCAAAATAAGGAAAGTGCACTTTTTTTTCCCTAAGTAAAACCATATTTTCATTTAAAAAATAAGAATTTCCTACATAAAGCCACCAGGTGCAAATAAATAATATCTCAAACTGTGTGTATTATATTTAAACACAATAATGGACTAATTGTTATAACTTGGTGTAAAAGGTGTGAGGAAAAGTGGCCTGAAGTTTTTATTCCGTGGGTTAACAAAGTATCAAGTGTTCAAACTGGAGTTTTAAAGAGCAGCATGTCAGGAAGTCTTTGTTCCGTCTTTGACTTTGTGCTCTTTTGTATATTTGAACTATCCCTCCTAGTAATTTTTTCATTGTGCAGACCTTTTTGTATATGAGAAGGTTGATTAAAAAGCTTGCAAGACTTAGCTTTTAAAGTTGTCCTTCAAGTAGTTATGCAGATGTCCTATACAAAACTGCTGTAAGCTTTTATCCGGATTTGCCACAGTTTCAGATATCTTTATATATACTTGAGCTAAGTGGCATTATTCCGTGTGACCTTTACATATCTGTGTCCTAAACATCAACTTCCATGAGGAACAAAGCATACCATAAATGTACAGGGAAAGCACATTAATTACAAATGTTCAAAATATATAATGTCAAAAAATGTGTGATAAAACTAGAAAGTTGGGATTTTTAGCTATGGATATGTTCAATAGTAAAATTTTATAAAAAACACCCATCTCCTTATTCTTTTTAAGTGTAATGGTGAAACTCTGTAGTTGCCAGCTACAGTGAAGACAAGACTTCAAAGGCTTAGCAAGCCCACCAACTAAATTTTTCCTTGTTTGTAAGTCCTATCTTTTCCCACAGTTCCTCAAACTGATCATGTAATCATGTAACATAATTTAATTAACATCATTGGAAGTGTACCATACAATTTAAGGAATTCCAGAACTTGATTTATTTTCTTTAACCTTTCCTACCTTCCCTTATTCAACTTATATTGTAAAATCATCACAGTAGACACCATGTCTTTACTGACAGTCTAAAGTTCCATGTACACCTATTGTGCTATGTGTAAATGTTTACTAAATCACCTGCAGTCTGCACACTGAAGCATTTTTTTCTAGTTAATTATCTACAAAGACTGTCCTTCATAGGGGTTTGCCTGGTAGTTACCTTGAATAGTTCTGGATTTCTTCCAAGCAAACGCTTTTAGTGATCTAAGACGAATGAAATCTGATGTAGTTTTAATCAGGGTGGGTATAACTTATACATTTTGAGAATGATTCCTAGACATGAATTAAGTCCTTCTTTCTAAAGTGATTTGGGCACTAAGAAGTTTTGACTTTCAATGAGACAAAGTGCCCAAGTCTCTCTTGAAAATTTTGTCCTGTGTCTATTGATTTGAACTCATATAGCCCTTTTTATATTGGTGCCGTCCAATTCTTTATTGTGTGAATAGATGGCTGCAGGAGCAGGAAGAGGCTTTTTGACTATTTGTTGGTTCCATAGAAGTGTTGGACGCTGACTTTTATAATATAGTTTCAGTCTGTTGCATCTTTGTCCAATGGGTTGATTTTTTTTTTCCTTTAAGGGCATCTCCTTGTGGGTATACTATGGGGCAATAAGTAGTTACAACGTAGTTAAGATTGGAATAAAGTTTCTGTTTCAAGCCAAATTCCAATTCTTTCTAAAATCCACACATGTAGTCCAGCTTATCTTGAAAAATGGCGTGCCAGTTCAGGTCCCATGGTAGTTTGGAGACAGCAAATTTGGGAAAATTTGATTAAGGGGTTCCTTCCTTCAGAAGTGACTTGATTTTAAAATTTCAACTCCCTTAACACTTCTTTGTGCCAAGATGAGGAAAAATCTATGAGTAGGGATCACATGAAATTTTTATACTAAGGGGAAGCCTGTGTTGAGATCTAGCATCTGATTCAAAAAATAAACTCCAAAATAAAATGAATAAAACGTTGTTAGACTTTCAACTTCTGATTCTGTAGAGTGGTTTTCTGGATGACTACAGACACTGCATGGAATGCCAGCACTGTGTGCAGGCTTCTGGCTGTAGGGGAGGAGAGAGTATATGAAAGAGTGACATCACAAAATATCCTGTAGCCTAAGGGAAGGTGTGTGAGAAAGTAAACATGTTGGATTGAGGAGTAATGATTTTATAATGATTGCATTAATGATAGGAAAGGGGTTGACTCCAACCTCACTCAGGGTATTTTGTTTAGACATGTTCCTTTGTTTGCATCTGCAGCTGAGACTTGCCTATCTCACTTCTACTTTAGTGATTAGTGAAGTGGCAAGTGTACCTGTATGTATTTTGAACATATGGGATCCAAAACAGTAGGGCCAATGAAGAAATTGAATCTTTTTTTCTTTGCTGAAAAATAGTAGACAGTGCTGCTCGCATTTTTCACAAAGGTAAATCTAGAACAGGACTTGGAAGGTTGAACAGGCAGAATAGGTAAGGGCCTGCCAAACAAAAAAAAAAATATTGTAGCTAACCATTGGCATTGCTCCCTCTCAAAAAGAGTTGGAGCATCACCTGAAATTTTGGCATGATTTGGACTGGACTGAAACATCATTCATCCCGGTCTGTCATGTGCCAAATTTTGGGTTATGCTCCATAGTAGAATCTTGAATAGTACTTATTTCACAATAGTTTGGGCCTTGCCCAAGCAAAATCTCAGGCAGAAGGAATGTGGCATCTAGTTCTTCCCAAACAACACAAGAATTTTGGGAACCAAAGTGAGGTGCCTTCTGCTGTCTCCCAGATTCTCTTCCCCTGACAGTTCTTTCTAAAGCTGCTATCTCTTCTCCACTATTTCCTCCAGCCTATCATCTCCCCAACATGAAGCCTTCGTTCACAGAATCATTAATGTGCTCTCCCAGAACATGAGTTTAATTCCCAATACTCAAACATTGGAAAACCAGTTGATCTTTTTAATAGTAGATGGAAATGAGGAGAAGTGACAACTCAACACATGCAATGATATCTTGTAAAACAGCAATAATTATTCCCCTTAGTACCTGACAATCTAAGAATGTTTTACACCAGGCAAAACCCTGGACTTGAGGTCTGCCCTGTCCATAAACCTTCCCTTTCCTGACCAATGTCTCCTTTGGATGAAGTCCCAAAGTCTCTGTACAGCATGGAGTGATGGGAAAACTTAAGAAAGTTCCTCAGCATTAAACTGTCAAAATCAGCTCTGAAAACAGTGAATCAACTTATACTGGTCAAATCCACAATAGCCAAAAGAGCCTACCAATAAAGAAATGAGTCATACATATTGAATAATGTGATCGAGGTCACCCAGAAAATCTGGATGGGTGTGTGTTTTCTACTCTGAACTAGCAAATACAGGATCTTGAGGGCATCCACAAGTCTTTCTCTCCATATGAGCTTGCAGCTACATTTCTTTGCAAAGTAGTGCATTTACCTCATTTGTCCGCCTATGCTATGCTGGCAATAGCCAACCTCAAAGGGGGAGACATTTGTTTGAGAGGACTCTTGATCGCACTTAGAAGGATAACACTGATGAGGATTCTAGAGCAAACCTAGTTTATTGTCTTGGCTTTCAACAAACTATCCCCTGGTATCTAAAATGGTCTAGATTTTTTTAAAAGTGCACTGGATTATAAGGTTAATAGTTCTTTCATTCCTCATTTCAGACAGGCCAGTGGTCTCATTGCTCTGTCCAAAGCTTGAGTCCAGTGAGACTGTCTGACTATTCCAAAGTTAATTCTCCACTAGACTAAATCAAAGGATGACACTATATTATTGTTTTCAGAATCATTAAATACCTGAGAGACTTTCTGCAGCTGCCTCCACCCCATATGGTCAATATACACCTTACCCCATGTAGGTACACAGAAAGATCCTACATTTCTTGTAAAAATAATTGAGGATATGCCAGATGACCTCACAAATATTAGAGACATTTTCCAATCCTACATACCAGAAAATTTAGGGATTTATTCAATGTGATTCTAAATTAATCTGGAGGTAATCATTTATTTCTTAGACCTAGAGTAGTTCATATGGCATATGACCAAAAGAAGACTTGGAATGGAGTCCATCAGAACTCATTTTAAGAACCAGCTTAGGGGATTTCCTTGTATCAATCAAGCTGTTGAATACTTATCAACATATTCAAAGAGACCATTGTCACCAGAGGTATTGGAGACTAAAATAAGAAGAGTCCCCTTCCATATTTGCGGCCACTTGTTATTTTACATGTTCTTAAAATGTGACTGTCTACCCCCTAAGCACCAATATAATAGAATACATACAAAATTTACAAGACACAATAGATCAAGGGGAAAAAACATAGGCTCTGAACTTAGTCTACTGCATTATCTTGCACTACTCTTGTTGCACTTTAAGCATGATTCACTTCTGCTCACTGTGGACATGAAGATCATGTTGGCAATTTGCCAGGAAGTAGTATTTTATAACTTTGTTCTGGTTAACTTAGTTTGAATTCATTTGTCAGAACAGTTAATGAACTTTCAGCACTATACTAAAGGCTGTATTTCTTAAATTTTTAATAAGAGAAATTATATGGGTCTTCAAACATGATTTTCTATTTTCTTTTGAATCAGGTATTCCCCCATTATTGACTATGGTCTAACAAGGGACAAACGTCAAAATTTCAAGTTTGAGTGTCGAGAGTGAGGTTAATGGGAATAAAAGTCCTCAGCATCTCTGAAAATCAGGCCGCTTATTTAAATATGGATTGAGGTTGCTAAATTTAGAGTCCCAAGTTTGAACCATTTGGGAGAACGTGCAGAGCGTCTAGTTTTCAGATCATTTGTTTATTCTCAGAGTGGAATGTTGACTAAATGTCTCAAACAGTGAATTTGTGAAGTCTGTAATGGGGACAGGACTTGTCCTTCTGAACATCTTATCTTACTCCACTTTCCTTTTGTCAACCTTCTGAACAGAGTGGTAAGATGTTTTGCTAAAGAAATTAATACAGCAGCCAGCCTTAGCATTTGTTTTACTTGAGAGCCCTAGTCATGGATGTCGCAGGTACTATACAAAGGCAGAACAGAAAGACTGTCCCTGCCCCAAAGAGCTTACAATAGGACAAATATCAGATAAGAGATAACAGATGGGTACAGGGAGAAAAAGATGGGAGTACAAGGAAACAATGAGACTACATTAGTCAGCATGATAGGTGGCGGTCTCAGCACACCAACTGCTAAGTTTTATATAGGCATCACAGCAGAGGAGAGTTTAAAGGAGGGAGGTGAAGGAGGATAATGGAGATATTTGTAGGCATTTATGTGGAATTCCTTTTAAGTGGGAAGGGTAGCATGAGAGAAGCACAAAGGAGTTTGTTTAAAAATATAACAAGTGAGAGATGGAGGTTAGCATCATGAGCTGCTCAGAGGAAGGAGCAGACTTTTTGATAAAGGGGGTAGTTTGGGAAAAGCCTTGAAAGTCAAGACTGGCAGTTCATATTTGATGTGATAGAGAAAAGGGAGGTAGTGGAGAGATGTAGCTAGAGCAGAGATATGGTTAAAAAGATCGGGTTGGTGAATGAAACTGCAAGCAGCATTCTGAATGGATATGGCGGGGGGCAAGTTGCATTTGTCAAGGTCAGAGAAAGGGATGATGCAGTAATTAAGATGTGAAATGATGAGAGCTGGGATGAGAGTTTTTAGCAGTTTATGGATAGGAAAGGCCACTAGAGAAATTATGCAGAAAGAATTTTCAGGATTTGGATAAAGCCTGGATGTGAGGATCTAGAGAGAGCTTTGAGTGGAAGATGACACTCGGGTTGCTGGCCTGAGTAACAGATAGGATGGCAAATTGAATGAGTCAACAATATGATGCAACTGAGAAAAAGATTGATATCATCCTGAGGTGTGTGAACAGAAGTGCTGTACCTAAGTAACAGGGAAGTAATTGTCATATTCCACTTGGTAGTTGGTACTGGTGAGGCCTTAACTGAAGTACTATGTCCAGTTCTGGGGTCATATTTCAGGAAAGATGTGGACAAATTGGAGAGCATCCAGAGGAGAGCAACAAAAATGAGAACAGATTTAGAAAACCTGACCCACGAGGAAAGGTTAAAAAAACAGCATATTTAGTGTTGAGAAGAGATGACTGGGAGGATGGGGACCTGATAACTCTTCAGACATGTTAAGGGATGTGATAAAGAGAACTGTGATCAATTGTCTCCATGTCCACTGAAGATAGGAGAAGTAGTAATGGGCTTAATCTATAGAAAGGGGGATTTAGGTTAGATATTAGGAAAACTTTTCTAGGTATAATGGTAGTTAAGCATTGAATAGGTTTCCAGTGGAGGCTGTGGAATTCCCATGATTGGAAGTTTTTAAGAACAGGTTAGACAAACACCTGTCAGGGATGGTCTAGGTTTACTCAGTCCTGCTACAGCACAGAGGGGTGGACTTGATGACTTCTCATGGTCCCATCTAGCCCTACATTTCTGTGACTTCTATGTCAGAGACCAAGATTTTAGTTTTTGACAGAAGAAGAAAGGTCTACAATAGAGAGGTGAATCTGTAGATAGGACTACCCAGACATAAGGTGTAGCAGGATAAAAGAAGTGAACCACGGACAAGTCCTGTGGAGTCCCACAGAAGGTTTAGGGAAGAGGATGAGGCAGATCTGTCAACGGACATGCTGAAGAAGTGATTAGAGAGGTGGGAGGAGAACCAACAGAGGACAGAATCATTGAAGTCAATGGAGGACAAGATTTCAATAAGAGCCTGTCCATGGCTGCCAAGTCAAAGAGGATGAAGATCGAGTACTGGCTCTGAGCTTTGGCTAGGAAGAGATAATTAGAAAGTTGGTGGGAGCAGTTTAAGTGAAGTGCAAGGGACGGAAGATGAATTGCAGAGGGTCTGAGATGGAATTGCAGGAGAGGAACTCTAAACAGGGATTGGAGATAGTACATTTAATGAGCTGAGAAATGAAAGGGAGATGAGGGTGGTAGTTGAAGAAGCAAGTAAAGTAAGGAGTTGGGCAGGTTTAAGAAAGAAGAGACTGAAGTACACTTGTATACCAGAGAAAATGAGAAGTTGAAGAGAAAGGAAAGTGAGGGATGAGGGGAGCACAAAGATCAGGAGATGGAAGAAAATGTCTCCCGAGATAAGGAAGAGGATTTGAATGTGACTTGTGCTGGCTAGGGGGCGTGGGAGTTCATAATGGAGACAGGAAGAAGAGCAGCAGGCAGAGGGTGGGAACTGACTCTGTTACACTCTTCTCTCCATGTTCATGTCCCTTTAGTGCAGCCTTTTGTTGAGTGTCACTCCCTAGAGAATGTGACATGCAGCATAATACCGTCTCTTTTCCTTTCCTGTTTTTAACTGATTGGGGGATTGGTAAACAGATTCCATCAGAATCAAATTAGTATATTGGTGCAAGATTACATTAGAAACTTTTTCACTTTGTGTAGGTCTTCTACACTTTAATCTGGTTAGTTGAGAGTTGTTGGGGTGTGTCTGGCATTGCTGTAAAGGTAGTTGCTTAAGCATACTCATAGTTTACTTGCTTTAACTGTTGCATGAATAAAGGAAATAACTTAAATTTGACACGCTATCTGTTGTGCTCTTTGTATAAACTATATTTTTATGCAGTTGAAAATGGATTTGAAAGAATAGTTTGTGATAGTTTTATGTATTTTCTAGAGTTTTAAACAAAATTCAAAGTGCGAAGGGCACAGTATTCCTAGATAGTCTGCCACAGTGGTAGGTCAGACTGTCCTCAGATGTTCTAATTTGTAGTATCTCACTGGGGTTTTTTTGTTGTGTTTTGATAAATCAGAAATATAAGTGGTTCAAATTCACATAAGTAACTGGATTAAAGAAATACTAAGAAGCTGTATAACATTACAAATGTTAAAACAATGTTTGCTATCTCATTTTGTGGTTACAAAATGAACAGCCTAGTAAAACAAATGTTGCTGAAATCTTTAATTTACTTCATCCTGTCTATGGGGAGAAAAAAAAAACCCTGTAGTCTTTCGGAAAACAGAAATATAGTTACTTGACTCACTGCTTATTCAACATTGAATGGATTTTGTTTAGAGAAAGCATCAATTGCTTAGCTTTCAGCTGGTGAGTTTTTAGAAGTACTGGAGAAATGATTAAATATGTGATGCCTGTGGACATGAAAAGGCTGCAACATGCAGTTTTTCTCTGGTTGAATCTTTCTCGTTGAGAGATTTACTTCATAGTATTAATGTTTTTAATTGCATAAAGGAACATCACTTTTTCTTGATCAAAATGGTCCCCAATACAGACAATAAAAAGCTACTGATATTTAGCAATTGACATTTTCCTGTATCTTTTATTGAGGTATTACTTTTTGAAACTTCATTTTAATGCTAAAATAACACCTGCAAAGGGGGCATTTGTTTAAAACCGTTCCTGTTCTCTTAGAAGTCTCTCTTTTCACTATCTTTTCTGACAATTGAATGGACTAGAGCATTCATCTCTATTCTTACTTATTTAATGCTACATTCAGTGGAAAAATCAGTTAACAATCCTATGTCCTCATTCTTTATTGTAAAATACTTACCCTTGATAGTGCTCTGTTGCCTCCCTTGTATAGATAGAAAAGTCTGAGAGACTATTTCCTGACTCAAGGCACTGGTTTGCAGATGACTTTCATTTAGATTGGACAGGTTCACTAACTTGCCAACTCCAATTGCAGCCATTCTTGATGTGAAATTGCACAGCAGAAGGTTAATAACAATGGGTTATAGAGGCTTCAAAGGGTTTTGTGTGACCCCAGCATGCTTGGCATTCCTTTCTGCTGTGTAAAGGTTGGGAATTGTCTCCCCATGGTCCAAAGAGCACACTTAGGGCAAGGAACCTAGCTCTGTGGTAGATTTCTCCTCTGCCCTTGCAAAAAGGAGAAGATTGTTATGGCAATAAATCAGGAAGATCATAGGCATATGGAAGAAAACTAAATTCCCTTTCCTCCTCCATATTATAGTGTATTATGCATTTTCAGAGGGAAAAAGGAGGCAGGTAAAGTATATGTAGTATACCGTATCATGAATTAACAGTAAAGTTAAAGTTACTAGTTACAATCAGCCAGAGATTCTAAAGCATGAGAGCGGGAAATTAGTATTTATGAAAAAAAAAATGTTCTGGTGCATTTTATATGTACTAAATTGCTCTTATCCAATATGAATAGACATGTTGCATAAAGATATTTTAAGAAAGTGTGAATATTCTATTTAAATTTGTACAGAATTAATTTTAAGTAGCACAGTGCATTTAATTTAAAAAGGTAACGGTGTTAATGAATGGTTTAAGCACTTACAGAGAGTAAAGATATTTACATTTTATTCTCTGTTCTCCTGCAGACTTCTGATGCCTGTTTGGACACATCACTTGTCCTCAGTTTCCCTCTGGGGATAACAGTATACATCCCAGGAGGTTCATATTTATAAAGCCTTGTATTAAGATAGAAAATGCGGGGACGGATGATAGCGCTGCCTATTATTAAGGTTGCCTGCCCCTTCCCATTTAAGCCTCTATTTTTAGTTGCTTATAATTTTTACAAACTTTAACCATTAAGGTTCAAATTTTCCATAACAGGTGTTTGTCTCAGGTTAACATGTTTTGGAAAAATTCATCCAACATAGTTCAGTCATGTTAGAGAATGTGGCTAGGGGAAAATGTTGTTTTTCCCATGTTAAAATATTCCAGACATCTTTTCTTTAGAAAGCTCTAAAATCAGTGTCAATGTGCTTTGGAGGATGGACTTGACCTTTGGCAGGGTGGTTGGTTTTTAAATCAAGGATGTGCAGTGTGACATCCCCATGAAAATCCCCCCAAATTTGGCAAGTTATAAGACTTTCCAAAAATCACAAGTTTGCACACGCTCAGTAGAGACTTCAGAGATTTTAGCAGCTGTCTAAAGATCTCATCCTCACTGAGCATACTTGAGCCTGCCTTAGTTCTTGGTGCTGACCAGACTGCACATGCACTATCCCTACATAGTGAATGAGCATGCTCCACCCCACCTCAGTTGTTATATATGATAGGGCTGCACATGTACCATCACTACAGAGCATCTGAGCAAAGCTGGACGTCCCCTGTACTGGAACTGTCAACACAGCCTGTTTCTGCTGTGGTTTTGATGACGACCCCCCATGCTGGTACCTAGGCAGCATAAAGGAGGAAGATGCCTGATTTGAATTTAGAGAGGATGAAAACTGGACTGTGAGGGGAAGCAAAGGAATAGTTTGGGACAAAGAGACTGGGACTGGATAAGGGAGAAAAAAAAATCTAAGACCTCTTAGGCAAAAAGACTGGAAAAGGGAGCCTGGTGGGTAGGTTAGGACTGGGAGGCAGGGACTGGTTGATTGGAGAGGCTGAGAATTGGGGAGCCAAAAGGTGGTGAGAGGAAGTTGGGAGAGATTGGTCAAGGAGACTGGGACTAGAACTTGGGGTGGGGAGTTGGAACTGGTTGGACAAGGAACCTAAGACTGGGAGGCAGGTCAGGGGAGACTGAGACTGGGGGCCAGTGAGGAAAATGGGGAGAGACAGATCAGATGGAGAGCTGGGGGAGAGAGTCTATTATCTGGACAAGGAGAGTGAGACTAGGAATCAGTGGCGAGAAAGGATGGGATACAGACCTAACAAGGAGTTGCAGTGCAGGAGAACTGGGACTGATAAGAAAGAGTCAGGCGTGGCTAAAATAGGCAAAAAGGTCTCTGATCACTAGAGCACACTCCACTGCAGGGCCTGGATTGGAACCCAAGTTTCCTGAATATCACCATGGCTCTGCTGTCAGGAAATATCTGAGACACCCACTGATAGTGTCTCTTTCATCCTCATTTAGTGCTGATGCATATGGAGGATGACAACATACTATTGCTGTCAGTTACTCCATTTGCTCAACTGGTAGAGGTCTGAGTAGTGGAACTGAAGATTGCAACCCCGCTGATGACTCATGTGGGTATCAATATGATGCCACATGATGGAATTTTGTTTTTTCAGTTTGCTTTTTTAAAAACCTAGGAAATTATGCAAAACCCCCCCAAACATTAAAAAGACATGATGAAGGTTACAAAGACAGGCATGCATAAGTTAGGAAATGCTAGACGTAGGGTTATCTTAATTTAGCCCTCTTGTGCATATGCATTACAATTAGGTTTGGTGGAATTTGATTTTTTAAAAAAATGATTATGATGAATAATATTGATATTTATTTTCACAGTGCACAAAATTATAGAGTTTAAGCATTTTTTTCATTTTTTATCAACTTAAGTTTTCACCGGTGTGAAAAATTATGGGGGGAGGTTAGAAAATAATTATTTAGTGACAGCAGACATTCAGATTAAAAAATTAAAAGGTTTATAACCATTCAAATACAAATTGTCAACACCACAGGTCAATATATATACATAGTAAATATTCTTAAATCAAGCTCTCATAAGATCTCAATCAGCATTTCTTTGCCTATCTATACATTTATATTATTGATGGAAATATTTTTGTCAGTTGTGTGATGAAATCAATGTTCACTGACATTTACTGATAAAAATATAATTATTCAAAGCCTAATATGGTGCTATCTTTATATGATCACATTTGCCAGAGGACCCTGCTTCATTGAGAGCACAAGATGGACCTGCTCTGGGGATGAATCAGGGTTGTTTAATGAAGAAGGCAGTTGTCCAGAAGGCTGCTGCTTAATTTGCTGCAGAAGATGGAAGGTGTGTAGTGAATGAGGCAGGGGATTGCAAGGAGGAAAAGAAGGGTCTCATAGTTAAGCTAGTTGAATGCTGCCCTGGAGGACTGGATTCTACCCCTGTCTCTATGACAGGCAGGTCAATTAAATCAAACGTTTTACAGATAGTCACTAATTGTGTGCCGCCTCACTTTTTGAGTGTCCAACTTGATACCATGGGGTCTAAGTTGAAAAAATGCTGAGCACTCACAAATGCAACCAAAGTTAGTGGGAGTTGTGATTGAATATATAAAATGCTAAGTAATCTAAAAATCAGGCCCTAGGCATCTTAAATTTAAGGAACCAGAAGTAGCAGACACTTTTGACCTCTGTCTCTCTCCCTTAGCAACCCATGTATAAAATGGGGATAATACTGCCTCTTCATCTCACAGGGTGTTGTAAAGTTAAATTAATTTCTTTGTGAAGCACTGAGGTATGAGGATAAGTGCCATGGAGAAACTCATGAGGAAACTAGTAATTCTGTCTTCAGATCATGGTTTGAATAGTGTGCAGTTAAATAAGACATGGGGCCATCCATCGAACAACGAGCATAAAAGATTGACTAGCAGCTCATTAAGTGAGCACCATCCGTCCTGTGAACTGAATGAGGCTGGGATTCTGTGGATAAAAAAGTATGCGATCATGTAATCAAATACTTACATTCTGGTATTTTCTAACTTGTGTGTGCTTGACTTTGCAATCTTAATAATGTTCTTTTAATGAAGGGTTTTTTTATTAATAGTGCAAAAGTTCAGTCTTTGTATGCGTTTAGTTCTTGGTTGTGCCTCAGCTGAGATTCCTGGCTCAATCTCCAGTCTCTTCTGTTATGAACTCTAACTCTACCACTCATCCGCTCTGCATCCCTAGTATTGGAGAGATTGGGAGAGGAACAATTTTATAATGTAAGGTTTACTTTGTATTTCCAAACAATCCTTATACATTACAGTACAGGAACTGTCAGCAAGCATTTTAAAGTGAGTACTCTAAAGTTGAGGTGCTGGAGTGTTTCTTATTCTAATCATCTGGAAATAGGAATTCATATTTTTCCAACACATTCATCTTTCAGAGTGCAATTTGCAGACAGGCCTTATTTCTGCTCGAGTGATTTTTTTTTTTTTTTATAAAGTCTGAGCAAAGACAGTTGAGCCACTTGTGTTCAAGGAGAAAATATACTTTCCCCCTGTAAATACAAATTCTTGTGACTTTTTGTAAAAGAGCTCTATAACTGAAACGTAGGCAGAAAGCTGCAATTTGGCAGAGAAATGATCTTCATTAAGTGTTCTGGTCACAATCGGAGTTGATTTGGCAAAGTTATAAGCCTTTGGACAAAGTCACACACAGTAAGGTTTAATAGGGGAACCACAGATGCATGTTGTTCCCATTGAAGTCAGAGGAATACATATGCTTTTATTCAAGGGCAATTTGATCCCAGTTTTTTAACAATAATTGTATTTTAAATAAGATCAGTTAGCAAATTCAGCTAGACGCTTAACATTTCAAAATGTATGCAAGAGGTCAGATCCTGGCCCTTGGCTCTGTCATCTTTGCAGTGCCTTTGTAGGGCAGCCAGGAGGGGGAATCCCTGGATGGTTGATGGCTGTACGCAACCCACTTTCCCTACCTTTAGCTTGGATGTAGGGATCCAAGAGGGGTGTGCTAAGAGCAGGGCCAGAATGCATTGCACGGTGGTAATCTCAGCTAAAGGACTGTGTGGAATTCTGTCTCCTGCAATTTAGAGCAGAGTATCATGGAGAAGCAAAGGTGACACAGAGCCTCTCCCTCTGGAGAGAGATGTCCTACATTGACCAAAGGTCACCTAAACCTGGGAACTGACTCAGGGATTGTGCACAGAGTGAAGGGAGGCCTCAATATCATTATTAGCTATGCCACTGTCAAATAATACAGCAAATTTAAACTCACCAAAAATCACCAATAGCATTTTAATGCTAATTGTATAGTACCTTAGTGAGACTGTCACAGGGGTTCTCCGCTCAGAAAATGTTTCTACAACCAAAACTGGAATGTTCTTTCTATGGTGTAATGTTTTACTGTAATCTCTCTCCTTCTGGGGATTATATAGCTCTGTGGGTGATTTATGTAATTCAATCTAGTCTTTCATTAGAAGTAATAGACAGTCTTAATTACAACATGCCACATAACAAAATGTTAAAGGTTCTAGAAATCTTGCCAACAGGAAAAGGATTGGACAATGCAAATTTTGATTAATTAAGAGAGCTGGCAGTACTGACTGGGAAATAAGATTTTATGTCTGCTGGAAACTGTGTAATTCTGGTGTAGAAATTTTTCCATTTGTTGTGAATTATAATAGTTTTTAAAAAGTTGTCTTCTGAGATAGAAAAAGTTTGCTGATGTTGAATACATATGAATTGTGAAATATAGATATTTACTTAACTATTTTTTTCTCTTCTGAAGGAAGTTTTAAAAGTGTATTTCTGTGGGTAGTCTGCTTCAGTATTAATATAGTATGCTAATTGTGTGGCAGGAAGATTGATTAACTAGACCTCAGAATAATAGGTGTTTCTAGAGAATGAAACTCACAATTGGTGTTGAAGACTGTCGCATGTTGGGCAAGGATGAAAATGGGTATTATATGTTTGTTCTCTTTTCTATCCCCTCTCAAACCACACATAGCAACGGAAGAATAGGTGCCAACCATCAACCTTACCTGGTGCCACCTGGAGGCCGCTCAAAGATTCATGGATTCATAGTATTGAGCCAGATCTGGGAACATTATTACACATCACCCATAATCACTTGGGGTGGCATAACAATCCTTAGTAGACTATGCCTGTGTGTGTGTGTGTGTTTCCTCTCTTTCTCAAAAAGGAAAGGAACTAGATTGCCAGATACAGTAGTCACCATCAAAACATTTGCATCTGCCAATTCTTAGCTTTCCATATATTTTCCCTATATAATTAGAATAAGTGGTATAACTCCCCATATTTAGAGTAAATTATATCTGCGAAACTAAGTTTCTATTGTGTGATGATTATTGGCAAATGGTGACTCTTAGAGCTAATATAATGGTCATGATTCAAGTAAAGAAATTAACAGGTAAAGCAAATTTTGTGGGGGAGGGGCTGTTTCCTCAGAGAATGACTGGCAGTCATGAGCAGTGGGGGAAATTAATGATCAGTAATGTACCAGAAGAGAATAAAATTGAAAAGTAAAATAGAAACACAGTACTTCACTTTAACCTTTAAGAAAACTGTTAATGATTACTTGACTACCTCATTCTGGAGCCCATTTTGTTCAAAAATACATACACTTAGGCCAGGGGCAGGCAGCCTATGGCATGGGTCCCAAAGGCGGCATTCACACTGCCCCAGTCCTGGCTACCTGTCCGGGTGGGCTCTACATTTTAATTTAATTTTAAATTAAGCTTCTTAAACATTTTAAAAATCTTATTAACTTTACATATAACAATAGTTTAGTTATATATTATAGACGTAGAAAGAGACCTTCTAAAAATGTTTACATGTATTACTGACACGCGGAACCTTAAATTTGAGTGAATAAATGAAGACTTGGCACACCACTTCTGAAGGGTTGCCGATCCCTGACCTAGGCTATAAGGTCAATCTTGTAATCTTTAGTAAATGGGTAGAGTTTGTCCATGTTGATCACCTATAAATTTTCTCTGTTGTGGTTGAGAATGCACTATTTCCAGAGTGTGTTTGGGAAGAGTCTAATACACTTGGAGTGATCTTACAGTCTAAATGATGATACATAAGAAAGCAAAAAAGTTGAGATACCGAATTGATATTTGTGAAGAAGTTGAAGGAGCCCAGATGAAGTTTGTCCTTTTGAGGATATGCACCACTGTCTATACCACACTAACCTTTATACTGTTTTTGGCTACATGAACAAAAGAAATTGTTTCCCCTCAACTCAACTTGGTCTTGGAATTTTTCTACTGAGTGCTGGTGAGCATCGTCAGCTCTCATTGTAGCCAATGGGAATTGCAGGTGACTATCTCTAGGTTCATTCCTTAATGTGCACTGCATCTGTTTTTTCAAATGCTCTGCTGAAAATTTTAATGCCAACCAATCTTGCAGAAGCCACGTCATGTGAGAGTTTTCTTTCCATGCTACAGAGTTGTTGCCCCATGGATCTAGCTGGGACTTTGACCTTGATCAGAACTAGAAAAGGGAGGCTGGCAGATTTTTTGAGTGGATTTTATTACCGTTTCCTTATATTTTTTCATTTGGTCACTGTATCAGGCTATGATCTCTGTAAGAAAAACATACAAAGGAGAAGGAGATTTAGCATAGAGGCAGCTGGAGATTTGAAAGAATTCTCCTTAGTGAGATATTTTTTGAAAAAATAATCAATTACCTTGTTTGTTTTTTCCCTCCATCTTGTAAAGTATCTCTCTGAAAGGATCATAGAATCATTGAATATCATGGTTGGAAGGGACCTCAGGAGGTCATCTAGTCCAAACCTCTGCTTAAAGCAGGACTAACCACAACTAAATCATCCCAGCCAGGGCTTTGTCAAGCCTGACCTTAAAAACCTCTAAGGAAGGAGATTCCTCTACCTCCCTAGGTAACCCATTCCAGTGCTTCCACCACCCTCCTAGTGAAAAAGTTTTTCCTAATATCCAACCTAAACCTCCCACACTGCAACTTGAGACCATTACTCCTTGTTCTGTCATCTGGTACCACTGAGAACAGTCTAGATCCATCCTCTTTAGAATCCCCCTTTCAGGTGGTTGAAAGCAGCTATCAAATCCCCCCTCAGTCTTCTCTTCTATAGACTAAACAATCCCAGTTCCCTCAGCCTTTCCCTCATAAGTCATGTGCTCTAGCCCCCTAATCATTTTTGTTGCTCTCTGGACTCTTTCCAATTTTTCCACATCTTTTGTGTAGTGTGAGCCCCAAAACTGGACACAGTACTCCGGATGAGGCCTCACCAATATTGAATAGAGGGGAATAATCACGTCCCTTGATCTGCTGGCAATGTCCCTACTTATACAACCCAAAATGCCGTTAGCCTCCGTAGAAACAAGGGCATACTGTTGACTCATATCCAGCTTCTCATCCACTGTAACCCCTAGGTCCTTTTCTGCAGAACTGCTGCCTAGCCATTTGGTCCCTAATCTATAGCAGTGCATGGGATTCTTTCGTCCTAAGTGCAGGTCTCTGTACTTGTCCTTGTTGAACAGCCTCAAATTTCTTTTGGCCCAATCCTCTAATTTGTCTAGGTCTCTCTGTATCCTCTCCCTACCCTCTATCATATCTACCACTCCTCCCAGTTTAGTGTCATCTGCAAACTTGCTGAGGGTGCAGTCATCCACACCATCCTCCAGATCATTGATAAAGATATTGAATAAAACCGACCCTTGTGGCACTCCACTTGATACCGGCTGCCAACTAGACATGGAGCCATTGATCACTACCTGTTGAGCCTGACTGTGTAGCCAGCTTTCTGTTACCTTATGGTCCATTCATCCAGCCCAATGGTGGTCACCATTGTCACAGTTCAGGGCAACTACATCTGTATTCCTCTTAGTGGTTCAACAAGTGCATCTATTTTCAGCTTCCAGCTCCTTTGCTGTTGCCTTTCTGGGTGGAGACCCAAGTGTCTCTCCATCTGACAGGAGTATTCCGAGGCTACCAAGTTCCCTGCCTTCCCTAATGTATTTTCTAGCAAAAATATTCTGCCTAAACAGATCTGCTTGTTTTCTCTTCAGGACTGTTAATTTATATCTGCAGCAATCAGTTAACACAGAGTTCTTTCTAAGCAAGGCTACTTTATTCTTATGGTTAAAAAGCATTACAGAAAAAAACATATTTAAAACCATAAAAGAACCTACACATATGCTAAAAGTTGTAACCACAAAAAAAAAAACAACCCAGCCTGGGGGTGTTTTTTTGTGGTTACAAGTTTTCAGTGTTCATGACACTCTCACTTAAGCCAAGTCTTTCCAATCCTTCCATAAGGATTAGGGCCCTCCATAGACAAAGGGTCCAGTCCATTTGCTAGATCAGGGAAAAAGGCCCTGAGTCAGCTTAAAACCCAGGCTTTTATCCAAAAGTTGTAGAGGGTTCCTGTTATGTTTTGGGGTTTAGTTTGTTGGTTGATTTTTTTGTCTGTTGATCTGGGAGAATCCACTTTGAATTAATACATATGTATATCTCCATTGGGAAAGAGTGGCTTCAAAAACTAATAACAGGAAGTTCATTAGCATCCTCTCCTTCCTACTAAAGAAGGTCCATACAATGCCACAACACATACACAATATCATTTTAATACAATGTACCTTAAAGTTATTAACCCTAATTCAATAAGGTTTAGCTTAATTCCATACAATTTATCTTAATTCCATAAGATTTGTTCAGGATATTGTCAGTCTGTCATAGCCATATCCAGCTTAGTTTGTCCTCTGGAATACTGAAACTGTTTAGGGTCTTTCTTCTTAGCCTTTTCCTTTTGCTGGAAACCTACCATTTTGTGTGAATAGGTTCTTCCTTTACTTCCTTTCAAGTGATGATGAGCTCTTTTTGGAGAGACTCATTTGAATGTATTTTTGCCGAGTTTAGCATTCTCAGATGGTCCAGTCTGCAGCTCAGAAATGTTAATTACCTTCTTTAACCTAGGCTCAAAGAATTCCACTGGGAAAATTCTTTCCTGGGAATCCATGGCAAATTTGACTGTAGAATTTCCATTTTACCACAGACTTCCTCTGACTTTGGGCAAGTCATTTTAATCTTTGCCTCAGTTCCCATCTGTAAAATGAGTATACCGGTTTTCCACTTAATGGGTGTTGAGAATAAATCAGTGAATATTTGGGAGACACCCACTGTTTAGGGCCTATATAAATACGTACATAGAAGATGGACAGTAACAAGGTGCTGTTCTGGCACTGCATGTCTTTTTTCTGGGGCAGAACTTCTGTGGTACATGGAGCAGGCATGCAGAGCTTAAAGGGATACTTTGCTCCTTGACTGACATCTGTAAACTTTCTTACTCTCTGCATAGCAAGGGGAGCAAGAACACAATTGTTCAGGAGTTCCAGAATCATTCTCATGATTGAAGCTACCTCATCTCTTTCAGCCAGGCGTGGGAAGGCCGGGGGGATGCGAGAGAGACTCCCAATTTATCAGATCTCTTCTAACGTTAACTGATAGGAAAAATGGAAATTCCAAGCAGGTTCAAGGGAAAGTTCTCTTATAAAAATCCCAGTGACATCCCCCCTGGGTTGTCATCCTACTCCTAGGGAGAAGTAAGATTCTCATCTAGGAATTGCCACTGGATTTTGCCCTGCACCCCAAAATGTCTGTAAAAGACTTTGGCTAAAAGGCATCTAATAAACTTTTGATTATACAGTTCTCCTTTATGGTTATAGAAATCTACATTTCTCACAAACTGGAAAAAACATATTTTGTACATCCTTCCTGCACCAATGTTGGTGCACAGTATGGAAACTAGCCTCTTCCATTCTTCTCTGTCATTTGCTGCTGATTCCTTGAAACTGACTATTCTGCAATCCCTGGTAATGGTGGTTCTTAACATTTCTCTTGGATACCCTCATTTTCTCACAACAGTTGGTTTTCACTTGACAGTTTCGTGTGGGAATCTGTATGTTGGCATTCAGAGAACATGCCCCAGATACAATCCAGAGCTTCCTTCTGATTCTGGTGGAAAGAGCTGGTTGGTGGTATTTCAGATCTCTTCGTTGGTGCTGACGTCTTTGCAGTCAATGTTCAGAATCTTTCATAGGCACTTATTTTGGAAGGCATCTAGTTTTCTGTCTTAGTAGATCTCCAACTCTTGCAGCTATACATTAGCCCTGAGATTGTTTAAATTGAAAATTCAGAGTTTTGTTCTAGTTCTGTATATCTTTGATTGCCATACTATGTTTCACTTTCTCTTGAGATTTCCTTTGGTTAATATGGTGCTGCCCAGGTAGATGAACTGTTTTACTTTCTTGATATTTTTGCCTTTTAATGTGATGTTACTGCTTGATGTCTGGTTTCAGTAATGTTTGTTCTAGCATAATTTTCAGCCTCATTTGGCTTGCTATTTTTGCCAACTTGTGTATCTGTCTGATCTTTTCAGAGGTATCTCTGGATAGCACAATATCATCAGTAAAGTTGCTATATCAGTGTTTGTTTTGCTAATACACTTCTTCATTATCTAGGGTAATGCCAAACAAAAATGGAAATAAAATGCAGCCCTGTTCCATGCCAGCATCCACACTGAACCACTCTGTTGTCCAGTTGTTCACCCTCACAGAACACTTGACATCTCTGTACATGGCCTTGATGATATTGACAATTTTAACTGGCATTCTAAAGGATTAAAAAATATTCCATAATGTATATCAGTGCAGGCTGTCAAATGCCATTTGTAAATAAAAATAATTGATGAAGGAGGGGAGCTTGCCATTCTATACATTTTTCTATGGTGGACCTTTAGTGTAAATATCTGATGTACATGAGATGTCTTGGGCCTGAATCCACACTGTTCTTCTCAAAGGTTTGCTTTCATCCTTTGCAGTGTCATACTACAGGAGGCTTGCCCTAGAACAGAGAGTAGTCTAATTCCTCTCCAGTTGTTAAAGTCAGTAAGATCACTCTTTATCTGATAATGATTCCATGTTTCTACTGGTCAGGTGGGATCTCTTCTTCCCAAACTTTTTTGAACAGCTGTATCAGTTTTCTTAGGATAGTTGTATTAAGTAATTCTAAAATAAAAAATTGTGTGTGAAACACCCTGCTACCTCGATATAACCTCTGGAGCCAAAAAATCATACCGTGGCATAGGAGAAACTGCGTTATTGTGAAGTTAGACATGCTGATGCACTGATCCACCAGAGCGCACAGTCACGCCCGCTGGAGTGCTCCTTTACTGCGTTATATCAGAATTCGCCTTATATTGGACCGCATTATATCGAGGTAGCAGTGTATTCAAAGCTTTCCTTAAGATTTTTCTAAGTGTGAGAGAAACCATCAAATGATTTGTGTGTGGACACCAGAAGCAGACATTAGAAGCTTTTTAATGTTTGGGGGATTTTGTATAACCTTCAACTAATTTTAAAAACAGAGATTTTCTGGGAAGAGGATGCACAGAATATTAAAGGTGCACTGGGAGGACTGCCTTCCAAAGAAAACCTGGACATATTCTTGAATTTTACAGATTAGCCACTACAGTAATAAATATTTTAATCTGTATTACATAATTTTCTATTTTAAAAGTTGCAAGTGTTAAGTTGGACAAACCAGTTTATTGTGTAGCCAACAGAATATTTCAAATAATATATTTCAAATTATTTTAAAATTAACTGCACTTTAAGTACTAATTTATGTTCACTGAAAGCACCAATATAAAAGTCCAGTTAACTGGCCGAGGGCTACACTATAATTGTAGTAAGTGGCAATGAGCTTGTTTGCTTGAGCTGGAAAAATCAGAAGCATGCTTCACTTTCAAATATAAAAAAATGGTTTGATAACATTCCACAATAAAATCTGTTTTATTTTTCAAAGAAAAGATGAAGACAAGTTTAAGGAGGGGAGTGTTGGTGTGGGGGCTATTTAGTTCCCTGTTCAAGTCCTTCCTGTACTCTGCTTACAGGCTCCCCGGAGCTGAGCACCATATAATTGATGTGCAGCCTGCATTGCTGAAGGTTGGACTGCACCATTCCGTGAGCGAGGGAAGATGTAATCTGATCCTCTGCTGCTAAGGGAGGGATCTGTTAAGTCAAGGCTTTGACAGGGCATAGTCTCCTCCAATAATCTTCCCCCTTTCTCTCATTATTCCCTCAAGTTCTACTCCGGCAAGCTGCATGTATGTATGTGTCCTGAGAAGCGGTTTGATCCTGAGCTTCATTTGCCTTTACAGTGGAGTTTTGTTGCTGGTTCTGCTGCCTAATTTTCCTTTTCTGACGTGCCCGAGCATGTCCACATTAGAGTCTGTGACATACCTACCTGAAAAAGGTTTATATTGTCAGAGACTACCAAGCAGTCGGACGCTCGGGGGCACAGAATCACTGAAGGGAAAAAATACAGAAAACATGGGTTTCTACGGCACTTTAAAAATGATCTTTTACAAAGTAAGTAATCTGTTTTTTCTTGTTTGAGAGTGTGTATGTGTCTGTGTTTAAGGAAGAAAAAAATCTGTAGCATCAGAGATGGCTGCAGTATCTTCTCTTTTTGGTGGGTGGCTGGATGCCTGGCATTCTATTCTACACGATGAATGAAGGCAAATAATGAAATGGCTAAATGAGATGCGAAAAGATATTTTAGGAATCTGAATAAGAAGTGATATGTTGATCTGAGAATTTACCTTTAAATACACTACTTGACTTTCAAAATGCAGCTCATCTAAACAGTAACTTGAAAGCACTTTATGCATAACTCTTCTTTAGTAAATCTTCTTTCTGTACCTTACCATATCTCTCAGGCTTATTTTAATTTTGCTGTGAATGTACAAAAAGGTGCAAGTAATGATGTTGATATTTATATATAATGCAGTGTGCTATGAAAGACTTTGATACCACTCTGTATTTCTGGTAATGATGCAGAATACAGTTTGATATTTTGACTGCAAGATCAGTTATTCCAGTAAATCAACACTGTCTAAAGGACTTAGTACTTATATTCACAGAGAATTATTTCACAAGTTATTCTCCAGTATTTCTGATACAAGTTTTCAATCGCACAAAAATCATCTTGAAATCTAAATTTTATCACTACAGCAGTCTTCTGGAAACAAAGTTTTACCTTAGTATGGTAAATGCAATTGTGTCAATGAATTTACTTGGCGTTCTGTAAAGTGCTGAAAGCATATATATGTCACTAAGCTGATAAGAACAGATGAAAAAGTTTCTTGAAATAATTAAGAAAACAGGAAATTGGAGATGTCATTATTAGGTAACTATAAGACTGCATGTTGATTTGACTATTTTCTATGCTCTTTAGAAGAATAAATGACTATATCTGCTTACACTGTTGCTGGCATTATATTTCTCATACCTAACAATTTTTGCTTTTGAAAAAGTAAATCTCTTTTGAGAGAAGGAATTAGAAGATAAATATAAGCATTGGTGTGAAGATACACTCTCAGGAAAATCAGTTTAATTTTTAACTGAGATTAAAAACATCGTGTAACATGAAAATACTTCCTTAAGATTCCTACTATAAGATTTCTCTAGTATGGTGTTGTACTAAAACAAACGAGATTTATGCCTCCAGTGGTTTTGCTGTCTTGCTCCTGTACAATGATAAAAGATGGTCTCCATTATTCTCAGTGTTGTTTAGAACAATTTGGGGGCAGTGGAGGTGGGTGGGTAGGGTTGGTTCTTGCATTTGGGATTTGTTATGCAGGGTTTTTGTTTGTTCTGTTTAGTGTTTTTATGGTGAGATGGTTATTGTGTACCATGTGAGGCATGGGCAAGAAAACAAGGTTTAGCTATAAAGCAAGCTGTTTCTCTTTTTTTTTTAATGAGTATGTATAATCTTAGTAGTCCTTTCTCCTAATTACTAATGGAACAAAATACAAAAGCTTTACTGAATGTTTATTAAGTGACATGTAAATGTCTAGTATTTTAAAGGAAAATATGTCTAATGCAAACATTTTTTACAGCTCTAGATAATCCAATTCATTTTAGGAAGGAAGACCGGTAAAATAAATGGTTGATTCCATCATAAAGATGAAATTATAGCATCTGCAACATTTTAAAAAACAGAGAACCATTTAGTATTTCATATCCAAGATATCAACTTAAAACCATTTATTTAAACAGATTAAATTAGAGAAGCTAAAAACCCTCACAAATATTTAAGGTCTAAATTGATGCACAGGTAGTTTATACATTCTGCATCCAATAGCTGTTACTGCTCTACTAATGGCTAAAATGTTTTCCTTATAATAAAAACAAATCTTTATTTGGCATAAAATGACTTCTTAGTTGAGTCCAAAAATCTGTGGCTGAAGATTACCAGCATATGCAGCAAGTAATCCTTATTTGGCTGGTTGGATGAACATGCCTTTCACTGGTTCCCATCTCTTTGGTAATTTTTGCAGACTTGCTTCTCCTTTTCACGGCTGCCCTGCTCATTATTTGTTTTTTGATCATATCTAATTGTGGGTGACATTCTAGACTAGATTTATTCTTTTTCATTCTACCGCTTTTGTAAAAATGTCAGTGTCCTCTTTAAGTCATTTTAAGTCAATGTCATTTCATAAATGTTTGAAATATTAAATTAAAAATGTCAGGATGAGTCAATTTTTTAGTATTTGAATTTTTTTGTCTTAATGCCTAAAATATACATTTAGTCTACAGTGCATAGAGACTATCCAAAATGTAACCTATTTCTCATTTTCAGACTTTACAGTTATAATAGCTATGAAACTGAAATAATAGGGGTGGAATTCTTTTCAGAGACTTCACAAAGATCAGTTTTTTAAATAAACCTTTAAGTAGTTATATCCAAATAAAAAGTAAGATAGTAGTTTTAAGTATCTTTAGTCCCCAAAGTAGCAATGTTATAACACTCTAGTCATAAAATAGATACTTATTCATTAAAACTATTTCACATTTGTTACTTCTAGTTGTAAACTAGAACATTATTTAAAATTATTTTGTTGATGGAGGTTTCTTATGACAATTCAGAATTAAAATAAAAGGAAAAATGTGTTCATTGTAGAAATTACAGACATGATTTATGCTGGTCATGCAACTAAATCTTTGGGGTTTTTTTTCCCCTCCCCACCTTACAGATGAAGAGAAAGTTGGACCATGGCTCCGAGGTCCGTTCTTTCTCTCTGGGAAAGAAACCCTGCAAAGTCTCAGAATACACGAGGTAATTAAATGTAATAACAGATGACCTGGTCATGATTCTTATGTGTGCATCCTGTCTTTCCAGCTGCTCAACCTGAATTATAGTTCATCTTAAATGTTAACTCAATGAAGAGAACTGGTGGTATTATCCCTATTAGCATGTAGTTCAGTTGGTTAAAATTATGGAAAGTGAAGTTGAGTTTTAATAGAGTAGCCAAAGTTGCATTTCTTCTTTTGAGGTTTGCTTTAAATTTCTAATATATTGCCCATCTCTGAAGGGCAGAAGCATCCCTCAGAATAAAGTGTGAAATCAATACAGTTTTAAAAGGGACTTAATGGTAAGAACTTCTAAAAAGAAAGACTTTTACAAAATATGATCAAATGTATCAATTTATGAAGGCATCTGAAATACTTGCGTGGAAATTTATGTAAGCAGAACTGAACATATGATCCTAAACAAATTACAAAAAGTACTTGCTGCCTACATTATGGTATTATTGTGTCCCGTTCTTCTCCTTTACTCATGGTGATTAATATATTAGTGCACAAGTAGTTCCATTTATTTCAGAGAGACTCCTTGCAGAGTAAAATAGTCAACATGAGAAAGGGAGCAGAATAGGGCAATTTCTGAATTAGCAAATATACTTTATTTGCTAAAGATAAGATCTTAAATGTTCTATATCATACATTACAGTATGCTCAGTACTTACTGTAGTTGCCGTAACAACTAGATAAAATTGTTCTCTGATGTTCTGCTGCATTCCATCATTTTGGAATTTGTATCAATGTAAAACTTTTCCTGCTACTTTCCACTTAAAATTGGCTTAAGAAGTCAGTTCTTGAATATATCACTGTTGATGTATCTTGAAAGTTTAAATTATGTTTTATACGTCTCTCCTTTTACGAGGATTATTGCACAAATGAAAAGCCCAGAAAATGTGGGAAAATATGTTCTGTGTTTGGTCTTTGATTTTGTAAACGGCTGCATTAAACAGACCATATCTTGTTAGTGAGCAAATATAACCATTCTGACTTCCAGATCTTTCTAGTTGGTATATTATTTTCAATTGTTCTGAATTTTCTGAACTCGTTCTGCCAAAAACCTGCCTCTTTATGTAACATTTCCTCACAAAATACAGTCCTGGGTGTCCACAAAAAAAGATAATTCAGTAAAGTATACTATGTGTCAAAATATATGTACCTGTTTTCAGAGGAATTGTTGTTACTTATCCAGCTTCCTAGAACATGTGACTGTTTTAATAGAATGAAAACAAACATTCAGAAAGTTCTAAACACAAGAAAGAATAAAATGTGAACAAAGATAATGTTTAATATTATTTCAAAAGAAAAAGATTTTGGTTTTAATTTCTGTTGTGGATTATTCCAGTTTTGACCAAAAAGTCCAATGTAGCAGTGAAAGACATTTAAATAAAGGTATAACATCTCCAAACATTTTATTTCCTTAAAATATGTATTTTAATGCCTCTAGCACAAATTCAGTATTTATATTTCATGTTGTTTATAACAAGTTTCTAATTTTCTAGCCCACTTTATCACCAACATTCAAGAGCTAGCTTCAGTAGATTAAAAAAACAGAAAAACTGACCATATTCAGTCCTATTGATGATAGTTGAGAAGCTGTGAAAATAGTCTCTCTCAGAAACACAGATAACCTTTGCTTGTTCACCCACACCAAGGGTAGAATTCAGCCCTGTGCATAGGCCTATGCACCAGTTACATCCCACATAAGCTTAATTCACAGTGTCTTATTTTGGAACTGAAATGTTGAATTAGCTTTTTGTTGGCCCTCTGCACAGGGGAGAATAGAATTAGAAATGTCATTGATTTTAAAAGTATCATGGATTAACTTAAAAGCATGACTTTTCTAAGTCTTCTTTCCATTTGCATTCAGAAGGTTGAGTTTATATACAGGAAAAACCCCTTTTCATAAATAATATAGGACAATCTTATGACTTGATCTTTTGAGTCGTTTGATCATATTATATTGAATATTGTTTAAGTAAAATTATTTAATTCTTCTTGCATCTTAATATTTCTATGTGTTCTCCTTGTTGTTAGAAGGAAAGACTCACAGGTCTGATAAACCTGGGATTTGTTTGCACCCATAAAAAAACCCACTGGGTTATCTGCATTAGGTTCTGTGAAACAAAGCGCTCTGTATTAGCTTTTGTTTACGTTAGAACTTACTGAAATATCAAGTAAAGAAATAAACCTGTTCTTATCAGTCTTTAATCTTCATGAATCTGTTCATGCAATTTTTTGGTACATACTGGGGAAAAAAGAAAAAAAGAAAAAAAAATTTGAGTTAAAATAAATGTTAGTTACAAATAAGTCTATATTGCATCAGTTTACAGCAATACTCTGTCCAGTGAAATCCTGAAGAGCAAATCAGCTAAATGACTAGATTTACTGCAAAATATTAAATATATTAAATCAAATTGTTTAGGAATTTCCAGTGGATTTAAATTCTTCATTTTCTGCAATAGTTTATACAGATAGCTATGTTTTAAATAGGTGATCCAAGATACTTAAGCAGGGACTATATCAGTCAGATATCTTATAAATGAAGTGTTTTACATGATGTAAGGTGAGAGAAAATTGAAGGCTGGACAACATTACTGTGGTAGCCTTCTCTAGGAGTTTAGACCAGTCACATAGGATGGAGTTCAGGATGGTGGGGAGAAGACACCTCAGGCAGAAACATACATTCCTGTGTCTGATCTTTTAAGTACGTGAGTGAGAAATTTGTGTGTGGATGGGGCCAAACTACTGCCTCACAGCTCCCCCCTCACCCCCCCCCCCTAAAAAAATAGTGAGGTTGGTATTAATCCATCAATATGCAAATATTTAAAATACAGTAAAATATATTGAAGTGAAACTAGTCTGTTGTTATAAAATATTAATAGCCTCTTGCTAACAAAATATATCAAGGACTCAGATAATGGATTATTTTGTTGTTTGGCAATGAGGCAGCAACATGTTTTACCATTACAGTTGAGACCTGTGAACTCCTACTTTCCACATCACCGGAGACCAGGCACACAGGAAACATGACACACTTGATCTTCCTGGAGTGAAAGAATATATTCTTACTGCATCTCTTACATAAGCACTCCCTGCTGGCCAGTTGATAGAGTGGTATTCATTTGGCCTTCAATGGATGCTACCCATTTTTTTCCTGGCAGGAAGATAAACTCTAGAATGATAGAAACAGCTGTATTGATGAGAGTGAGGAAACGTACTCCTTGAATGACAAAATAGACTTTTCAAACTGTCGTTGCCTGGATAATCTCACATAAAAATCAAAACATTTTATATTAATTCGGATTTGTTACTGCTGTACTAAAGTATTTTAAGTATATCGATATTTTATTTTTCATAATGCAATAATTTCTGTGACTTTTACTTATTTGTATCATAGCACTACTGGGCTTGTGCCATGTTCAGCAACACCTACTACTTTTGGGGACCTGAGAGCAGCCAATGGCCAAGGACAACAGCGGCGCCGGATTACATCTGTCCAGCCACCTACAGGACTTCAGGAATGGCTGAAAATGTTTCAGGTAACCAGCAACTAGTGTGTGAGATTAAATAACCACCTGGAATGGTTCACCTTCGTGATTTAAGAAAAAATAGCCAGTTTAACGTATCCCCATTCATTCCATGTAGTCTTGACAAAATAAATGAGCACCAACTTTAAAAGAAATACAGTTTTCCATTCCAGCTAGTTACTGTACAAAATCACAAAAATTTTGCTTTCTTGGGTTTGCTACCAAAATAAACTCTACTGTTAAGTACTTTGAAATTTTTTGCAAACTCTATCCAGCATGTTGCCACTGCTGCCATTGTGGCCTTAATTTAACAAAAGACGTATTTATTCTGAAGCCTGTAAGCATTAGTGCATGGTTTGTGTGTCTGTAATTATGATGCTAAATTTATCAGAATCGGATAATTTAAGTGGAATAGAGGGAAATCTAGTTTATAATGCTTTAAAAACGTAGTTATTTGACAAAATATAGGTCTGATGAAAAGGAAACTCAATGTACGTTCTTACCGTTCTGTGTTTTAATCACATTTTTGGCTTGTGCATATTTGTACAGTTGAAAAAAAGAGCAAAGAGAGGACTTTTTTCTCCCTTCAAATAGTCTGGTCAACAATGTCTATATGTAAAGCAACACTGATAAACAATCTGTAAAATAAAATGGTATGCACCAATACCAATTAATGCAACAGAAGTAGATTATTTCCTACATAGATATCTCTTGTTGTGTATTTAAAAATGTGAAAAAACTACCCACTGATTAACAATAAAGCAATATATTTTTTGTTTCTGAACATTACTTCTGTAACAATTTAAATATAAGAGCTGGACCAATGAAAATATAAAAATTCATTCCATTATCATCAGCAGTCACTTTTTCAGGTTCAGTGTAAACTTACTGATACTGTTTTAGGCAGAAACCATTTTTTATAACTTTGTTCTCGATGAAAATCATCATCTAATAATGTACATTATGTAACTAATCTCGTATACAAATTCTTGCTCTTGAAAAAAGTAAAAACCGCTTCCTTCATAAATTATAAATATGTAATCTGTTCATACAAAACTCATACTTTGAAGTGAAGTGGAGAAGACTACAGGATTCGCAGCAATAAGTATTCAAATTCAGTTGTTAAAGGTATGCTTTCGTGATGTTTTTTTCCTAGAAAGATGTGTTTTATCCACAAGAATAAGATTTTAATGGTACGTGATTTATGTGCTTCTTTCTAGACATAGCATATACTTCAACACAGCTCCTGATTATTAATCAATTGAAAGCCCTTCAGTTATAAAAAGTTAGTTTGTTTCACAACAAAGGTATTTTATTGATAATTTTAAGTACTTGGTTTACTTTTTCACATAGTCTATAACTATATACAAAAAACCAGCAGAGTGGATTTGATTTAACTCAAATTGATTTAAATCATGATTTAAATCACTAGTCAGGAAAACTGGATTTAATCATGGATTTCTACATAACAGTGCATTCTTGTTGGTTGTTATAACCTTAATACATATTCTTCATAGCTCAAAGACAGATGTAGGTTTCATTTTTAGAAAGTACACATTATACATTTTTAAGTGATTTATTCTGAAAATATTTCAGATTAGTTGTACGGGTATATCAGAAAATGAATGATTGTTTGGTTATTTCATTTACCAAAGGTAATTGAAGCAGATATTTATGAAGTCATTGGGAGGCGAACTCTCTCCATTGAACAGGTTAATCACTAATATTTGGAGGATTTTCTTGCCAGGCTGTATTAGGAGGAGAACATCACCAGACAGATATTTACATTGTTTTATTTAACTAAAACAACATCATTATGTATTCTGGATTTTTTTCTTCAACAAAACAAGAATATGAATTTTTGAATTTAAACATTCAAGTTTTTTTAAAATGACATTTGTTTTTGTTAAAATTGTTTTTAACTAAAATAGTTAAATGACATATTTTTAAAAAACCACAAAAATTAAATCGACTATGTCAGCCAGGTCAACGTGCAGAACTGAAAATATTGGCTTTTGCAGCTAACTCACCTTCATTTTCTGTTTGTTCTTAATCTGGAAAAGAAAAACAAGCTTTCCTGCTTTTTCAGGTCTCAAACGATTTCTCAGTTTGGAATGAATTAGTCCAAAGGAAGAAAATATTCTTTCTACACTGCAGAAGACGCTACTGCTGTTAAAAGTGACATAAGCACTTCAACAGTCTCTGAACCCAAGTGCTTAAGTGACTTCCACCAGTTCACTGGTGTGACTTTCTTTAAATAATCATCAGCAAACATATATTTATTGAATGGTTCACCCTTAGCTCTGAAGTTTATTATAGTTGACATTATGGAGGGATAATTGCTGGATGTCCATGTCACAGCCAACTCCTCTTCTTCAGCAGTTAAGGTTTGACTCTGGCACAAAGTATTGAGAATATCTGCAAGAAAATGAGCTGGAGTTGCGCTTGTCCCATTTGTTTTTTTAATGCTTGTAATTGAACTCTGTCATCGCATATTTCTCTCTTTAAGATCTCACTCAGTTCATTTCAACAGCATCAGCAATAAAACAGCTATGTCCCTGCATTTTGTTCAAGGCTACAGAAATAGTCTTCAGGGTACTCAGCATGTGTTCAACATTTCTCTTAAGTCCAATGTTGAGAACTTTGGCTGTGACAGTGCCATCTATTTTTTTCATGATTTTGTTCACAAACTGTCATCAGATTAGGCCAGTTCTTGATATAGTGCTCAAAACAATCCACTACTGAGTTCCATTGCACATCTTGTGGGAGAGTTAGCTTGGTTCCTCCTGCTTTTTTCAGAGCAGCTGCTGCAAAGTGTTTATTACAGAAGTATCTTGCAATTTCAACAACATTAGCCTTTATTTTTGGAACACTGAAGTCTTTTGCTAAGAGGTGCATCAAATGAGAACTGCAACCGTATGTTGTTAGCCTGGAACGCTCTCTCTTCTAAATACTTTCTTTTCATCTTGGGATACATTTGCAGCATTGTCTATGACCAAGCTGCATACTAGACATTTGAATTTTTTTTCACAATTTGTTATAGCTTTTAGTGCTACTTCTTGTAAGTATTCTGCTGTGTGTACATTTCCTGATGTATCCATTGTTTCTGGAAGGAAGACATTCCCTTCTTCTGTTGTCACACAAGCACATACAACAGGATCATTGTGCACATTGCTCCACCCATCAAGACTCAGATTAACAATTTTACCCTGTAGACCTTTTGCACACCACTCAGTTTCTCTTTCATACACTTTATCCAGCAATTTGCCTGCAACATCTGCTCTATTGGGTGGACTGTATCCTGGTCTTAATGACTAAACCATGTTAAGGAAGTGTGGATTCTCAATCATATGGAAAGGAGAGTTTGTTGCATAAACAAATCGGGCATCAATTACCTATTTTTGTAATCTGCTGGTTCTTACCACAAACTTATCCATGGTTGTTTCTGGATGATGGAGATTTTTTTTTTTTTTAGGTTTTGCTACAGGTGATATACTGTGGCTATATGACACACATGATGTGACTGAAATACTATCACTGGCAGATAACTCTGAAACTATAGAAAAATATGGCTATCTTGAAGGTGGATAGACTTCAGAATCCTGTATGTTGAGGATTGATTCTCCTAAATACAAAAGTCAATGTAGTTATTTAATTATTATTACCATACTGCTCGTTTACTATTACTCATTGCATTCCCTGACACTCAGTACTACTTTAAAGGTGAAATTGTAAAAGGAAGAGCTGCCTATTTCAGCTATTTGATTTTTGTCACAACTGTGTCTAAAATGATAGTATTATAGAGGAACAACCACATTTGTTGGAAGGAACACTTCTTACGATGATGTTTCATTCAGACAACCAGGCCTTGCATTTCTTTGTTGCACTGTTTGCATTTTGTATGCATACCTGTCTTACCCACAGGTAGAGGAACTTCATTAAAATATTTCCAAACTGTGTCTCTTTTCTGGCCTGCTGCCATGATAGGTTTTCCATTCTAGTGAGAGAATGATATGGTAGATCTCAAATCAATGAAGGCTACACTCAAGACTGCTGGACTGTGCTGCTCAAACAGTTTCACTTTTGTTTCTACTGCTTCTCCCTCCCTTCTCACATTTATCTCCAGACTTCTTCTCGTTATCCACAGCTATTCTAACAATTTTCTATTCATTGAACTTCTTGAAACTTTGCACCTTTAGAGAGAGATAAGGGATTGATTCTGTGTACACAAATTTGCAGAGGCACAATATGGTTGAGGTCTGTTGTTTCTCAGTTCTATACATTATTTATTTGCTTAAAAACATTTTTGCTGTTAACAAGCATGTTATTTCCGGAGACACAAATCCATAGTTTGAGAACTGCAAAACTAAGTATCTCTGATGGTGTCTTCTAGACTGAGCATTGAGTCCCATTGGGTAGATAGAAAGATTAACCTAAATAATTTATACAGAAGCCCCGGGGACTCAATAAGATTGGGTCCCTAATCCATGAACTAGACAAACTCATTTACAAAACTTTTCTTAAACATTACATGAATATATTGTCTCATACTAAAGGATTAGAATTTATAATCCCTGAAAAACCAAGTCTGTGAAGTGGGAGGCTGAAAATTTTTTGGGAGCATAGGAAGAAATGGGAAAGGAAGAGGCTGTTAGTCAACGGGAATTTTGCAGGTCAGGACTGCAAAATGAGGCCCCTTTATGATTGCAGATTGTTACGAATGACATTTGTTAGATACATATATTAGCCTACAGAAAAACTGTTTCACTAACAAATAAATTTGCTTTTAATAAAAATTTAACTAAACATTTAAACTAATGTTTTAGGTTATGACTTCAAGAAGAGCCTGAAGTTAGGTTTCTAAATCTGATTTAGGCTCCTAAATAAGTGACCTGATTTTCAAAAGTGCTGACCATGCAGAAGTTCCCAATGATTACTTCAGTTTGGGCAATAGGTGTTCAGCATATTTGAAAATCAAGCCAGTTATTTTGGAGGCTAACTTTTGAAACTTTTTAAACTTCAGGTTTAAAGTCATGTCTCCTTGACTCCTCCAAGGGCACTTATCTTTATTACCTTCATTCCTCAGTAGGAAAATAAAAACTTGCACAAAGTACAGTTAAAAATTACTTAGGATGGTGCAGTTTCTGAGCATGCACTGATAGTGTCACTCTTAGAATCTGATTCTTTTTTTCTGTATGGCAATCAAAATGAGAGCACTTTCTCCCTTATTTAGTATAGCACAGCTATTAAAAGTAACACTATCCTGTTTGTCTATAATTCCATCTATACTGACAGCAATCAATTTTAAAATTAAACTTCCAGACCAAAAATAAAGAATAAAACCAAACCAACTTTGTTAAACTGGAGGTACAGTTGTAAATGTTTATTAGTTGTGGGGAGAGAAAAAACTAAGAGAACCTGGTTTTCTCAAAAGCTTGTAAGATTTGCCTGAAAGTCAAAGTAAGATTACTCTTTGAAATAAAATTTTACAAAGGATTGGAAATACACATTTCTTGGCGCCCATGCAGCCTTAATGCCTGTCCATCTCCTGCCAGACTGCCATCCATGATTCCTGTCTGCCTAGTGTGTAAGATGCAGTCATTTTGATGAAGGACTTCGGATAGCAAGGACTTCAAGAAGTTCATAGCATGGAACTGGAAATATCTTGAATCCACTTTAATTATGTTGCTGTCTGTAGAATCAAGAAACTGGAATATACGACTTTGGTTTTGAATGTATATTTCTGCTACCTAAGTGTGATTTGATTTGTCTTCCACCCGGTGCACAGGTGTTTCAACTACATAAATTTTAATTCAGCCATTAGGAAGTTTATAGCCTCAGATATTAATGATCAGTTTCAGTACAACATAATTCTGTATAATTAGGGGGATTTCTCTCAAATACTTGTCTTGAATCGATCATTTCTGATGAACACAGATTTTCTTATCCATCCACTCTGAATGGTTCAAAATAAGACACAAATGATTTCCTGTAGTTAGTGTACATTTTACTTTAAATGCTATAGTAGCATACAGTATCTATGAACTTGACTGAAATAGTTCAATAAAATCACTTTACAATTTCTAGAGTCGCTGCTTCAGTTAAGATGTGCATTGTTTGAGGATTTGTATCCTGGTCTAATACACCTGTTCTGAGGATAGTGTGGATGGTACTGAAGTAGAGTTATAGTTATTTGAATTCTATTAACTGTATATTTCCATTCATTTGAATTTCCAGGCTAACATCAGATTCTTTTAAGAACACTAAAATGTTCTGTGACGTCTTTTCATTTACTGTTTGACCTGAGCTCAGTGCTTTGAACATGACAACTAAAATAAAGTCTCCGCCCCCAGAACCTTACAATTTAAAGGACACAAACAGATAAGACATAATCAGTTGGGGAGACAGAGAGAGCTGATTGGAAATTTTCTAATGGAACCCTTTTTCCATTAGTAAATACTGATTTCTGCAAAATGTTTTGCCTTTGATTAATGTGTCAACAAGAGTTTGTTTTGAAAGAAAAATTGAAAAGAAACATTTAAACAAAGTTGAAATATCCAGTTCATTCAACATTCAGCCTTTTTGAAACAGACTCTTTAGATATTCCATTTCATATCATATATAATTTTGGCAACCTAAAAATGTTTTAATTCTGTCTTGCAAATTTTGAAATTGAAATTCCTTGTGAAACCAAAAATCCAATTCCTGCCAAGTTCCTCTGGAGGCAGAATTACGTCAAATATTAATCTCTTCTTTACTTTCTCCCTAAACTTTTCCCATTTATATACTATTGGTAATGTTGTGGTAAGGGGACATTTGTCTAACACTGACAAAGTTTTGAAACCTCCTCATTTAACTAGCAAATTGAAAAAACTAGCCAGAGTTTCATTCAGTGTGAGCCTGCATGCAGTTTTCACACATCAGCATTGATGTGGTATGGTCAGCGCATACAAATTCACTGCATTCTCCACATTGCAGCTCTTGCGGTCAAATGACCTTAAGCAAATGTGGCAGCATCCACTGCCAAGTCTACAGGGAGATCTCATGGTATCTGGTTTTTGATAGTAGCCAAGGGATGAGAGTGCTGCTTTGATGGGCATGGTGAGATGATGGATATATCAAGGATTCTCCTCTTTATATGTGCATCTTCGAGACATTCTCCTAGATTGACAAGGAATAAATGCCTTGTTTTGGTTGAGTGTGGTGCCAAGCAGAATCACTGCTGACTCAGATAAGGAATCTGGGATGCCAGCAACATCAAGCATGTTGAAGAAAAGAAACACTGGCCTTTTTATTTTGCACCCACAGAGTACATTCTTGCAAGACTGTCCATGTTGTTGACAGCACTTTTAGCATCATAATGGAGAATTACGTGGGGTTTCTTTTTGTCTCCCCCCAGAACCTTGTCATGATGCACTTATTATTACCAACCTGCTCTTCTTTGGAACATAGAAAGCCAGGGTAAGTGGCTCAGCAAACTGATGAACAGTTTTTCTCTGCTCCAGTGTGGATGAATCTCAGAACATCTGGCTTGTTCCAACATAGGTCACATTTTCATTAAATAGATCTTCAATAAGTTGAACACTGGTGAAGTTATCCCCAGCTGTGTTTCTTCCAGTCTTACACCAGGGCTGAACATGAGAGCCTCATCATCTGAAAATGAACCTGATGAACAGTCAATGAAAATGTAGTCTTCCTTTTTAGAGCTACTCTTGACATGATCTTGCACAATGTCACTGTCATTTAATGTTATCATCACAAAACAACTTACTTGCAGAGTTACAAATTATTTTTCTAAGACCAAAAGCAGACTATCATGCCTGTTTGTTCACCTTCTTGAATTGTGGAATACAGAAAATGCCCTCAAGAGTCTCCTTAGTCTGCAGTGTTTGGAGCACAATACCTAGGCAGACAATCCCCTCAAAAGTGGTAAGCAGAGAGCCCCATCAGTCCACCGTGTTGAGGATACCAAACAAGCCCAGATTTGAAGGGACCAATCTCCCTGGAGTACCTTCTACTGTAGGGTAACTGTATGCAACAACTGTTGTCACTGCAATCCATCATCCAATTAGCATATGCTAACTATTATAGTACAAGATATTCTCACTAGAAGCAAATGTGTACATAGAGCTACTTAAAAAGAGAGGATGGTGCAATACGTTTGGGCTACATTTGTACTCCACATACTGTTTTGATACAGAAAAATTATTTTTCATGCTAAATTACATTTTTTTTTAATTTAGCTTAATTGTGTACATGTGCCTGGGTAACTGTCCTAAAACTGTATAGTTGGAAGGCCACTGGTTCATTGTTATCACAACATATATGCTTACGGGGTACAATATTCCCACAGATGTGGGGAAAGGTTAATGGAGCTTTTTTGCCTGGTAAAGCATTTTAGACTTCTAAAAATGTGAGTTGCTCAGGAACAAACATGTTAGAAATTTTGCATCATTGCTTGACACCTATTTGCTTACTTTTTAGTTGACAAACATGTTCACTGTTATTGTTTATACAAAACACACATTTACTCCTTCCCCTCTCTGTCTCTGCTGCATGTGCTGTGTGCTAACGGATCAATCTATAGATCACAAAATGGTAATCTAATGAAGATAATTATGTCATTCCCCCATTAACAGATATAGTTGTATTTATCTGGCAAGACTACTCACTCTTAACAAAATTTTCCACAGCAAATATTTTTCCTCAGAGATCTCATATCGACTGTTACCAGTTTATTTTTAAAAACATGAAAGACCAGTCGGGAGAGCTCCCTAGAGTAAGCATCTTTTAGCAGTTGATTGTTTGGAAGGGTCTTAAGTTTGTTGCTTCTAGCCAACCTGTAAAGCTGAAAGAACAGATATCACTGTCTTAAAGATGGTTTTCCCCTGTGAAGGTGGTGTGTGTGTGTGTGTGCGCGCGCGCACCAGTGTGTACCTCTCAGTTTAGTTCTACATTGTATTTTATCAGTAAAGATAAGAGTAAGGATTATTTACACTGATACGCAATAGTGTCATCAGAATTTAGGGGCCATTAATAATTTTTTATCGATTTACAACTATGGCAAACATCTGCCACAGCACAAAATATTGATATTCAAGTTCTTTCAATTATTTTTGCTATATTAATTACTAACAAAATTGGTTTAGAATGATTTTGAAAGTTATGAGAGACTAATACATGTCTCTCACACATATAATACATGTGGCTATAATTCAAAAGTAGTTTGACAGATCAGATTAAACGTTGCAAACATTTCTAGTTAGTGTCAACTAGTGCCTTGGAATAAAAAACAAAACAATTTTAAAACAGCTGATGATATTAGCAGCTGCTGTGTATGCACACTAACTACTTTATTTAAAAGAATTTTCAGAAGTGTGGTTTGTGTGATTGAGTTTTGATATCTATGGTTTGTTTGATCGTTTTCAGTTGAGATAGTTCCCACTGAAAGAGTCCTATTGTAAAGCTCTAAAAGCTGTTGATAGGAGCGTCTTTGAAACTTCCACTGAGATCACATTTTTCAAAAAATATGTATTTTAAAATTTTTAAATCCCAGACATCCTTCTACCAACCTACATCATCTCGACAGATTTCAGCAGGAAAGGCTATGGTTCAGTTTTCAGTCTCCTCAAACATCGCATCCCAGTCCTCAAACCTTGCCAATGTCTTCCAACAAAAAAAGTGTATAGTCAGGAGCTAATTTTTCTAATATTTCTAATGAGTTAATTAAAAACTATTCTTAAAACTACAAAGATAACTTTTTACATCATAAAGAGGAGTAAATTCCTGTTCTGCTCATAGTTCATCTTTCTGACTTCTACTCTATCCTTAACTTGCCTCACTATGTCTTGGCTTTGCAGTACATGGTAAGCAATCATATACCCTAACTTCAAATCCAAAGAATGATAGTGCACAACACAACAAATCTAGTTCTTGAGGTACAGGTTAAGGGGGTATATTAATTTTAATTCTAAACTATCTTGCTTTCTCGTATTTGTTAGCCCTTTGAACTGTAATGTAATGTGTTAATTTACTTGCATATGCCATTCTAGAAGAACCCATATGTTAAAAATATGAATACGAATCTACTTAGAAAACACTTTTGCCATTTAATTTTCTGTCCTCTCTTACACTTTGTTCATGCTCTAATTTGATTGCTAAATGGTTCTCTATTGTTTTTTCTCTTGAAATTGTTTTTGCATAACAAATCAAAATCTGTTGAGCACAGATGAGTTTGAGAAAGATATGCTTGTCAGATATGCCATATATTCAGTTATTAATTTTTCTGCAAATGCTGCTGATAATCTGCTGTACTCTCAGATGAGTGCCTATTTAAAGTCATCAAATTTTATGATGCCCGTTAGTAAGAAAGTGAAGTAAGAAAATTACCAGTAAAAATTCCCTGTTTACTTAGTAAACTGATGTTTACAAAATAAAATGTTGGTTTATGGCCAGGATTCTGAAATATAACATTGTGGCAGATGAACATATAGCAGTAACAACCTTTGGGCAATAAGCAAAGCAATGTAGTTTAGAGAAAGTTGCCACTTAGTGTGTTGTGTTTTGGTTTGGTTCTCTCCCCCACATCCTACTTAAAGTTTCTAATGAACCAGTGGAATTTTGATTTGGACATTTCAGTTGAATACTCATTGGAGTGAGTACTCTTGCACTAATCACTTCACACTCAATACATTTTAAATTGGTTTTAAAACAATGTACAATTTTTAACTATTTGTGTTGTATTTTTATGTTATAGCTCATACTCATCAATATAATAGATACACTTCTCTCTTGGCACTTGAGTTTGGGTTCTAAACATTTTCTATCAATTTTATTTTGTTTAATTTCAAATGACTATCACAAAAGTCCTAATAAATTATTTTGTATGGGTAAGTTACTTTGTTACCCATAGGAAGTCTATACACACTATTGTTGGATATCCTGCAAACTCACTTTTCTGTGAAGTAGCTTTATAAGTATTGTATACTAAAAAAGTACAAACACTGAACATATCTTTTTCTCTTATAGAGCTGGAGTGGACCAGAGAAATTACTTGCTTTAGATGAACTCATTGATAGTTGTGAGCCAACACAAGTGAAACATATGATGCAAGTGATAGAGCCGCAATTTCAACGAGACTTTATTTCCTTGCTCCCAAAAGAGGTGAGGATTATCAGTTAATGCTGGGCTCTGGGTACTGTTTGACTATGTAACTCATCATCTATCACCTTTAAACATTTCCATGCTAATTATGATACTCAGTATTGTCAATTTAACACTGTTAATTGGTGTTAAAGACTACTACAAGTTGACAAACTGCCATGTCTTAATATAATTATTAAATTAATGTGTGCTTCTGAGCTAAAGGCCAGATTTTTGAAGATATTTAGGCACTGTGTGGGATTTTCAGAAGTGCCTCCTTGCGCCTTTAGGCATCTTAAAATATTCAAAACATCTGTCCAAGTGACTTTCTTTCAACTACTGAGAGAAGTTCCATGTTGTATAAGTCTATAAGTCATTTGAGTTCTTTCATCTTAGGTAGGTTTTCTTTAACCATGTTTTCTTTCTGGTTCTTTTGTGTCTTGTTTCTTGATTGATTTGCCAGATTTAGTCTTGCATATATTCTGTATCATCAGCGTGTACATTTTGATCATTAGCCTCTCCACGTTTTGAAGAGACAATAAAATACTGTTTTGTAGAACTACTTCACTTAAACAGTCAATATATACAAATTTATTCTTGATTTGTAACATGCACCTATCATTGTCCAAATATATTAAATCTGCATTGAGTTTGTTTATGTTACTTATATAACTGAGACACAATTACCCAACAACAAGGACCGGAAAACTCCAATCCCCTTATCCTAGCCCCCAGACAATCCTTTGGTAAACAAATATCTGTCAATATACCCTGCAGGTCAATAGGGAAGCAAGTACTAGATTCAAGGACCCTCCATGGAGAACATACAGCCTAAGGAATGTTGCGGAGAATGCTTCTGAAGTAGTCCACAGTTGTTTTAGAATACTATGAGACAGGTGGTCCATTAGGCTATGTCTATATGCTATGGAGGCTATGGGAGCATAGCCCTCTAGCACAGGCAGAGTATATACTGACAAGGGGTACGTCTATACTACCCGGAATGGCGGGTAGTGCTTGATGTATTGGGGATCGATTTATTGCATCTTGTTTAGATGTGATAAATCGATTCCTGAACATGACGTCACCCCTGTCGACTCCGGAACTCCAGCTCCGCAAGAGGAGTAAGCGGAGTCGACAAGGGAGCCGCAACGGTCGACTTGCCGCCATGAAGATGACCAGGTAAGTCAAACTAAGATGCTTCCACTTCAGCTTCGGGAATAGCGTAGCTGAAGTTGTGTATCTTAGTTTGAAATGTTGAATGTCATTAGCTATGTTGACAGAAGCATTCTTCCACTGGCATAGCTGCATCTACACTGGAGGTTTTTGACTTTTGCACACTCCTGACCAACATAGCTATGTTCATATAACTTGAAGTGTTGACCAAGCCTTAGATATCCAGGCTCTAAAACAAATTTCTTACCGTTATTAGAGGGTTAGTGAAAATTAGTAGTTTTACTGCTGTCTGGTTTTTATGATATGTCTAACAGTTTTTGAGATGGGTGTCCACGAGAACAACTACACAGTACCTGTTAATTTGTTCCCTATTAAAAATTTTGCTTCAGGTTTTAATTACTTTATTAGCTGAGATTTTCTTGGTAGAAACATGGATTTTTCTTTTCCTACACTTTTTAAAGTATTCTTAGTAGTAGTATGCTGGTGTCAGAATATGGTCCACTATGTTCCGTATGTTCTTTGTGTGCATTAAGACTGTTCTTATGTTCCATTCTCTGGCATTTCTTTCAGTGTAAGCTATATATTTTTAATACTTAGTCATGGCCACTCTTTTCCTTTCATGTGCTAGTATAGTATCTTTTTAACCGAGGAAAGTGTCATAGCTGTCCTTTGGGGTTAATTGGATCATTTTTGTTAGGGGATGGAAGTAATACATACTATTAACTAAATATGCACAGTGCATGTAACTATTATTGACATTCGTGTTTTCTGCACCTGGTTTCTTTGGAATCCTTCACTTGTTTGTGAGGAATACTATGGGGAATGAAACACACCATGTTGTGTTATTCCTAGAGAAGCTGCTCAAAGCCTTCTATAGTTCAGAAGCACAAGAAGGGTTGGAGGAAGGTGGAAGGCATCTTACATTTTGAAAGGAGGGAGGATGCTTTATCATTCCTACAGTTTCGAAAACTGGATAATGTAATGAATATCATCAATGCTTAAATCTCAGTTGCCCTCACATGATTTAACACCCAAATTAATCCAACACAAATCATACTTTTCCTATTTTGTGTATCACTGGTGCTGTCCTTGCTCTTAGTCTTAAAAGATTATGTCTACACCCTCAGCTGGCCTGTGGCAGCTGACGGGTTCACCAGGGGCTGGGAGGATCCAGAGCCAAGGCTCTAGCACAAGCCCAAACATCTACCCCACAATTTTATAGCCCAACAATCTGTTCCATGAGCCTAAGTCAGGTGACATGGGCTGGCCACAGGTGTTTAACTGGGGTGTAGACCAACACAAGAAGAACTTTTTGTATGGAAGTATCCTCCGAGTATTAAAGTACCATACTTAACCACAAATCTATCTATTTTTCCTGATAACAATGATAAATATTGAAATTACTTGTGTTTAGTTTAGGAGTTTCTAGATATCTTTCTTGCTTACTGAAACTCAAACATTAATGCAACCAATGAAACTCATCAATACCTATAACGACCTCCTACAAGGTCATACACAATATCATGATTGAATGGGGTGACCAGAACATGAAAATGATTTGTATAAAAGGGATCTTATTCAAAATGTCTTCAGCAATGGCAAGGGAATACAGAAGAGGAAAAGCCAAGTGTATGCCTTCCCTCCTCCCAAGTTCTCTTTAGTGTGAAAGTCCTTCTATAAGAAACAGGCACCCAAGATATTTTAGGAGCAAGGGATACTGGTTCTTATTTTTCTCATTAAAATATTACAAAGAATAATTGGTATTGAACTGTTTGGACCAAGTGTAAAATATTCCATAGTTCCTTCCACTCCTGGAAATAAAATGCAAGAAGTGGAACTTAGAGGGACAGTCAGTAATTTAGAGGATTTGACCCTTCAGCTATGCCCAATAAATAATTCAGACATGTATATTTATGATGCATCATTACTGGATATCACTAATCCTCTAAAGGATGTTAGCCCTAAATACAGCACTTAGGCAGCAAGGGCCCAGTCTTTGGCTCTGTCTGAGTTGTATTTGGGACAAGATCCAAGGGGCTGGGACAAAAGTTATGCCACCTTTATGCACCCACAATCCTAGCGCCAGCAGTGAGCTGGTTTCACCCTTGATACAATTTAGGCCACATCTATATTAAAACAGATTGCATTTTAAAATATGTTAGTTAACAAAACTTTAATGAAGTATTGATTCTAAACAAAATCTTAACACCTAATGTAAGCAAGCTTAACTTATGTTTAAAAATATATTCTTTTCTGGCCAGGAACACCCAGAGGAAAAAATGGGATATATTCATGTACCTCTGTCTTACTGACATTCCAACTGTCTGCTGTGATTCACATAACAAGATCAACATTTCCAAACTTCAGTAGCTATTGTTATTTCTTCCTTTTTGGGTGTTTTTGTTTTGTTTGGAAGGCAGGTTGTGGGCAACTTGTGTTTTTGTTTTTACTGAACGTAAATAAAACAATGCAAACAAAAAATAAAGACACATATAGACTAGAGGTCAGTGTAGATAACCTGACCTCCATGACAAATGAGAAGATTATTAGTTAAATAATCTTAAATAATCAAATATTATACCACAAACTAATCATCTCTAATTAGTTTCTGATAACTTATAATTTGCAAAACTTAGTTGTATTATATAAGTCTGACACTCAATAGTCAATGGTCCCACCTGGCACCTCGTTTCTTTTAAAGAAAATATTTCCCAGGTGACATTTTTTGCATGGATCTCAAGATATTATTAAAACTATTTTGTCTAGCAGTATTTTGCTCCTGTAGGAATGTACTGTAGCTCTCTAATACTTCTGGGCCTGTTTGATATTTCAGTGTATTGTTTTAATACATCTATTTTGACTGTCTGCATCTCAATCTCTGTGTTCTGTGAATGACAGAGTTTATTCTCCTACCTCTTTGCAGTTGGCACTATATGTGCTTTCATTCCTGGAACCCAAGGACCTTCTGCAGGCAGCACAGACATGCCGTTACTGGAGAATTCTGGCTGAGGATAACCTTTTGTGGAGAGAGAAATGCAAGGAAGAGGGTAAGGCTCACGAAAAATGCTACCAGTGATAGAACCAGCTATGGGTGTTCATCTTCATTTATGTAAGAAGCTTAAAATTTTGAGAGAGGAATTCAGTTGAGTGTAAATTTGTTACTAATGCTTGACCTCTGTAATTATCTTTGAAGCAGAGGTAGAAAATATTTGTGATATTTTAAAATAAACTGCAGTTAAATGTTGTTATATAAAAAGATTATATGTAGTATAAAGACCTATATATGCTGTATCCATTTGGTATAATATATATATTATGAAATGATTTTTACAACGTAGATTTAATTTTCATACAAACTATCACAGAACATTTCACAGTTACTGGGTGAATAGAAAGAATGCTTTAAAGAGTTTGGGTACAGTGAGAGCAAAAGGCACTGAACTGTGAAACTGATAAAGGTATAAGTAAGTATTCTTGCAGTAACAAGGGGAAAATAGAATGACGTAGTGATTAGGAAAAAGTAAGAGCAGTGTGGTCTAGTGCCAATTGTAGGCTAAATGAACAGGGAGGTTTCAAGGTTAGACTTGAGGAAAAGTGGTAATTTAGTGACTCAGACAGAGGCAGAGTTTCCATAAACAAAAGAGGGTGCAGCCTACACTGGTGTGGCAAAATCCCTGTAAAGAGTCAAAGAAGAGCACTGTGAAATAGGCAAGATAATAGATTTCTATAGGGGTCAGAGAAAAAACAGCAAGACCTTGGACAGTTTGAAAAACAAGTGGATCTATTTTTACATGCATGAATAAAGAGCCAGTGTAGGGATGGAGCACATAGATACAGTCCTTCTTTGAGTTGTGGTCCTTGTGTGTATTCCACTTTAGGTGTCCGTATGCTCCAAGCACCTGAAACTGGAAGATCTCTGCTAGCAGTGTCAATTGGTCTGTGCCTGCACCCCTCATTTCCTCATGCTTTAAAACAAAGGCATGAAGGGCGACTTGGACCAACTGCCTTTCCATTTCTTTTTACCACCGATGGTCTAAGACAGAACCCCTCTATGTCCATGGTATTAACTAGTGTTTTTCTTCAAGCTTGTTCTTGTGTGTAAATAGTTTTTAAGTGTAATTTTTAGTAGTTTAGGGTTAGGGATTTCCCCACACAACCAAAGCTCCTCTCCATATGGGGTGCCTACTTATGCCCAGGGTCCAGGTTTCAAGAACTGTGTCTCCTGCCCATGGACTTCTCAGTCAGTGAAGACAACAACAACAAACACCTGCTTCAGGGAAGCTTTACGTCCCCTCCACGTGCACCATCTGCTGGTTCTTCCCAAGCCGAACCCGTCAAGTCCGTGAGTACAGGCTCTGAAGATTCCTAACAGCCTGCATGATGAGGCCCCACTCCGATCCTTCCTGTGCCCCATTTGGTGGCTGCTTGCTTTTTTTCTTTTTCTTCCTTCAGGTTTGGCATCTTGTGACATCAGACAGATGTGTTTGGGAGATTATCACCAATGGGTACAAAGTAGAGTTCCTTTCCCTCCCCCTGTTCCTCTCCAGGGACCACCCCCGTCCCACAAAAGGATTTTCACTCTGTCTGGGAGCCAGAGTTTTTCTTCAGCACAGGACAAAAGGGTTTTATTCAAGATATTTCCTCATCCCCAAGAAGGAAAGGGTTGATACTAGCTGTCAGACAACTAAATGTCTTTATCTGTCTTCTGAGATTCAGAATGATCACCCTGGACTCAGCTCTTGATTTAAAGGATGGTTATTTCCACATAGACAACTATCATGCACCTGGGAGATTCCTGAGATTCACCAAGGACCTGGACCACTATCAATGGAGAATGCTCCCCTTCAGCCTCTCACCAGCACTGAATGTATTCACTGAAGTGCTATTGCTAGTGACAGCCCATCTCCACTGTAAGGGTTCTTCAGCATTCCCCTACCTTAAGGACTTGTTACTCATGGGAGAGCTCTACATGATGTATGGGAAACCAGACAGTCCCTACACAGTCTCCAAATAAAAATAGAAAAGTCAATTGTAGTTCCCACATTGACTACAGACTTTATTGGGGCAATCTTAGAATGAAGGATCTCATGCAGCATAAGTGGAGTGACCAGATGACAGGTCAAACTTATCTAATCTTCCTAGGCCCTACATGTTCCTACATGACACCTTTGCAGGGCTTCACCTTTGATACTTACAGGCCAAAAAAGCACAGTCTGACAAAGTGGCCTCTCTCCCCAACAAAACTCTGGCTTCTCTTTCCTGAGAAGTGAGAAACACGCTGTGTAGCATTTCCCTTTGTGTCTCCCCCAACCACAAAAAGACTGATCACAAATGCTACCCTACCAGAATGGAGAGCCTAGCTGTATGAGCATGTGGCACAAAGTAGAATCATAGAATCTCAGGGTTGGAAGGGACCTCAGGAGATCATTCAGTCCAACCCCCTGCTCAAAGCAGGACCAATTCCCAACTGAGTCATCCCAGCCAGGGCTTTGTCAAGCCTGACCTTAAAAACCTCTAAGGAAGGAGATTCCATCACCTCCCTAGGTAACCCTTTCCAGTGCTTCACCACCTTCCTAGTAAAAAAAAAAAGTTTTTCCTAATATCCACCTAAATCTGCCCCCAGGACAACTTGAGACCATTACTTCTTGTTCTGTCATCTGCTACCACTGAGAACAGTCTAGATCTATCCTCTTTGGAACCCCCTTTCAGGTAGTTGAAAGCAGCTACCAAATTGCACATCATTCTTTTCTTCTGTAAACTAAACAATCCCAGTTCCCTCTCCTCATAAGTCATGTGCTCCAGCCCCATAATCATTTTTGTTGCCCTCTGCTGGACTCTCTTCCATTTCTCCACATCCTTCTTGTAGTGTGGGGCCCAAAACTGGACACAATACTCCAGATGAGGCCTCACTAATGCTGAATAGAGGGGAATGATCACGACCCTTGATCTGCTGGCAATGCCCCTACTTGTACAACCCAAGATGCCATCAGCCTTCTTGGCAACAAGGGCACACTGTTGACTCATATCCAGCTTCTTATCCACTGTAACCCCTAGATCCTTTTCTGCAGAACTGCTGCCTAGCCATTCGGTCTCTACTCTGTAGCAGTTCATGGGATTCTTCCATCCTAAGTGCAGGACTCCGCACTCGTCCTTGTTGAACCTTTCTTTTCTTTTGCCCCAATCCTCTAATTTGTCTAGGGCCCTCTGTATCCTATCCCTACCCTCCAGCATATCTACCACTCCTCTCAATTTAATGTCATCCGCAAACTTGTTGAGGGTGCAGTCCGCTCCATCCTCCAGATCATTAATAAAAATATTGAACAAAACCAGCTCCAGGTCTGACCCTGGGGCACTCTACTGGATACCAGCTGCCAACTAGTCATGGAGCCATTGATCACTACCCGTTGAACCTCATGATCCAGCCAGCTTTCTATCCACCTTATAGTCTATTCATCCAATCCATACTACTTTAACTTGCTGGCAAGAATATTGTAGGAGACCTATCAGAAGCTTTGCTAAAGTCAAGGAATACCATGTCCACTGCTTTCCCCTCATCCACAGAGCCAGTTTATCTTGACAGAGAAGGCAGTTCGGTTAGTCAGGCATGACTTGCCCCTGGTGAAACCATGCTGATTGTTCCTGATCATTTTCCTCTCCTATAACTGCTTCAGAATTGATTCCTTAAGGACCCACCAAGAATCCCACCTACACATAAACCTTCTGGAACTGTGTACAATGCACAAAACCTGTAAACAATTTCTGCCATTTTAGAGTCATAGAGTTTACGGCCAGAGGGGACCACCAGATCATCTAATGTGACTTCCTGTATCTTATAGGCCACCACCATCACCCTGCATTAGCACACTGAGTCCAACAACCAAACTTAGATCAAAGTATTGCAGACCACAGGAGATTGCCTGTGACACATGCCTCGAGAAAAGAAGGGATAGTGGTCCCCACAACAGATGGGAAATGTTCAATGATGATCTTGGCAAGTGATCTGCACTCACGTATTGCAGAAAGTGGTCAAAAAAACAAAACCCAAGGTCAGTATGACCTAGGGAAAATTCATTCCCATCTCCACATATGGCAACCAATTAGACCCTGAACACATGAGCAAGAATCAGCCAGCCAACAACCTGAGAGAAAGAGAATGCTTGGTGCGATCTCAGAGCCCTGTCCCTCGCTGTCTGTCACCTCTCCAGGCATGGCGATCCTTGAGGAAGGAGATTAAAAAAAAAATACATAGGGTGGGGAGCGGGATGGAATACCTTTCTGACTCCTGAAGTTGAACAGCTGACACCCTGAACCATGATCTTTTAGGAGCATAAGACAAACTAAAAGTGGACCCCAGGGTTATACTGAGCTCTGCCTTTCACCATCACAGGCAACCCTCTCATATAATCACACGCAAAATGTGTCCAGTTCTCTCTCAAAACTAATTTAGTTGGCTGCCTTCATTTATTTGGACGTTACATGCCTATATGTGAGGTTGTTTGACTTTTTATCCACTGGGTATAGACTGTGTAGGCTGGACTATGGGCCCCGTTGTAGTCATCTGAAACAGGTCTGTTTGTTGGTACCGTGGGAAGGGCTATATGGCTCTGACACTTGGAGCTTAGATCAGCCCCACGGATTAAAGTCTGAGTGGTTAATTGCTCTCTAGTGGTTTGGGACAAAGCTGATCTAGGAAACTTGCTAGGCAAACTCAAGAGCTATGAATAGAAGAAGCTAATAAGAGAGTTTGAGGAAGTTTAGAGAGAGTGTGCGATGCTCTCCTTGCAGGTTTCCTCCTACAAGTGATTTCAAGATGGCCAGCAATGGACTGGTGGTGGTGTCCTACAGTGAATGTGCCATGTTTTCTTTTCTTCCTGAAGCCAGAAGGGACTAATGAAGTGCACGTTGGTGGCTGTGCTGGCGGAGAAGAGCCTTGGAATGGAGAGCAAGTAGGGACATTATTGAGAAGCTGAGGAATTTCTGGACAGCCACATTCAGGAATCATCAGTATGTTTCCAAGAAGAAAGAAGCTAGCCCCCAAGGAATCAGAGGAAGAAGATGTAAGACAGTAGGCATAGCAGTTCAAAAGGGGCAAGAAGTCATGGCAGCATCCTACACAGACAAGGATGGGTAAACTGTGGCAACCAGAGAGAAGAGGGCCAGGAGGAATTCCACACAGCTAGAAGTTTCCAGTTGATACCAGGTTCCTGACATGGAACAGTGGAAGATATCTCTGGAGATCCAACTGATCCAAGGGAATGAAGGGATGTATGGAACATACCTGTGCATAGCAGCTTGGCCCAACCTGTAGAAACCAAGCCTGCCCACAGACATATCTCCAAATGTCCAAGGTAGACAGACCATTTTTGTTGAGGATTCAATACTCAGAATAATTCAAAGAACATTCTGCAAAGGACAGACGGGCAACAGAATAGTGTATTTTCTTCATGGAGCCAAGACATGAACTGTAATTGTAAGACTGCATAGGCTTTTGAAGTCAATGGACAAGGATCCATCGATGATGGATGGTTCAAATTGGCAATAATTACATTCTTGTGTGTTATCTTGCAGATAACTGACTTCAGGAAAAGAATGTCCAAATGATTTTCACTGAGATCTTTTCTGTCCCAGGACTGAAGGAAGACGGAAGGTAGATGATTCTGGAAGTGAAGTGGTGTAGGGTGAATGGGTTTCGTTTTATAGAACATTTGATCCACTTTCTGTGGGGAAAGAGGACTTTTATAGTTCAGATGTCCTCCACCTCAGTAGAAGTGCCTCCAGTGATGTCAGGCACATGGAGTACCTGCAAACCTAGAGTGGAATACAGCTAGGGACCACATATCTCAAAGAACTCCACTAACTATGTTCAAAGTAAATAACCTCTCTTTCTTCCTAGCATGTCGAAGTGACAGGACTACAGTGTTCTGGCCCTGGACCTTGGAGACACATACACAGACAATCATCCTTCCCTGAAATTTAGAGACTAGGGCTTTAGGAGAAATCCATAAAAGGGCACTAAAAAAGACTAACGTATGAATCAACCTGTAATTTTTAAAGGCGCCTTAGGTAGTGAGGTGCCAAATCCTATTGGAGTGGGAGTTCTCTTATCCCATTAGCCTCTTTTGAGAAGCCCTCCCTTTAAACGTTTCACAAAATAAAGAGCCAAAAGAAAGGTATATTCTTGTCTTGTTCCCATGATGACAGTACTGAGAAAAGAAAGATGAAAGTGTAGGGGTTCAAGAATGATTCAGTAACTTCTTAGGCTTGGAAACCAAGTATGTGTGATTAAGAATGTCAGAAGGGATGAGCACTGGAGAGAGAACTCTTTTCCCAGTAGCACTCAGTAATTTGAAAGACCAATTTAGTCAAGACTGGCAAATATAAGTACCAAGAATGATTTGAGAAGGATGAAGAAGTGGGAGTCATTCATGTACTGGCAATGACCAAGATTGAAGTAAATAATTAGATGAACCAGAGTGAAAAGACGTATACCAGCCAAGTGGGCTACAGACAGAAACATAAGGTATTCATTTGTAGAAAGGATGAAGCAAAGCCATCAGCAAAAATATGAAAAAGGACCAATTATACAACAGTGGTAGTTCAAAAGAAAATTGAAAAGATCTAGCAGAGAGAGGAGGGCAGGCTGATGTCACTGAAGCAGAGGACAACGAATGAGGTTGGGTTGGCACAGTATTTGGTGAGGTGATTGTCACCGTAATATATGAAGTCAGTGGTAGCTTTAAAAGTTTGGGGGTGAAGGGAGATTGTTTGATGTTTGGTGGAATTGACAAGATTTTCTTTTTTAAAAAAAAAAAAAAATGAAATTCATTTTAGGGATTGATGAACCACTGCATTTTAAGAGAAGGAAAGTAATAAAACCAGGCTTCATACATAGCCCATGGAAAAGTGCTTATATCAGACAACACAGAATTGATACTAACTGGCGGCGAGGAGAACTTAAATCTCCTAAGGTAACCATTTCTGAACTATGTACATGTCATGAATTAAGTGGGATCAGCCTGTCAGCTGCTAGTTTTGTTTTGGACTAAACTAAATCATTTCTGACATTCAAAAAACTTTTTAAAATTACTAAAATAACTTGAAAAGAGTGTTAAATCCCTTTGTGCCAATTTTTTTCTTAAAAATAATTTAATCAGGAGTAAGTCATGTATATTTTACAGGGCAGAAATTTATGTATGTTTCCACCTATCCTGTTTTAAGCCAAATGAAAACTTCTGAGCATCTGTAAAGGGAAACATCTGTAGTTGTCCTTCTAAGAGTTGATAGGAGAACCTGGGCCCACCCACTTGTGTGGGCTCCAATCCAGGGCTCCAGTGGTAGGCAGCTAAGTCCTGCATTCTGGTGCGTTATACAATTGCCTTGCAGGATCACTTCCTATTAAGTCCCCTCACTCTCCATAAGACAAAGTAAAATATTTAACATAAGATAAAATTTCTAAACTTCAAAGCATCACCAAGTCCCTTTGCAGGCTTTGTCAGGCCACAGAAGGCAGGCCTCGGAGCTCCTGTAAATTATTTCCCAGGAGCTCAGGTCAACTTCCCTCCACTGTCTGCCTGGTACTAAGATATTCTGCTTCCGTTTTTAAGTGCATCCAGTCTGTGCAGGCTTTATAAGTGTGGTGCGGCAAGGCCAGCTGGGACCAGATCAACTCCTTAACCTCTTCCTCTCCACTGTAGGGTTTGTATACCTCACTCCAGCACCATATCAGAAAATCAAAATATAGCTGCTGCTTGTAAAGTTAAATCCTGCTGCAGTGGCACCAGGCAACATTTTCACTGAGGCCCCAATCCTGGGAACGTTTATACTGATACTGAACTTTACACAGGAAAGTACTCCCATTCACTTCAATAGGAATACTTGTGCATAAAGTTAATCGTGTGCTTAAGGTATTTTTAGATTGTAATATGAAACTATTACACGAATTCAGATATTTGTTTTCATTTCATGTCATATTTTTATAACTTTTTAAAAGTAAAGTACCTGAATTCCCTTTGTAAGATTTCATTGCCTTTGAATATAAAAATGAAGTACTATAATGTTGATGAAAATTGTTTCATTTCAGCCTGATAATATTAAGGTATGCCCACATTTTAATGATATTGATCCTAGGTTATAGTCTCAATGTGCTTTATTTATGCAGTAATGTAGCAGTCAAATCATCAAGCCTGATTATGTATAAAGAACAGCCAGAGACTTACACCATTCTTTTTAGAGAAATTAGTGACTTTTCCTAATTTTTGTATAGTAGTCTAGAAAATTAAGCAAACAAAACAATATAGGAGTTACCTAAAAAGCTGAGAGAATCTCCTGCTACTTGAATATCTGACTGCAACGTTCTGTGTTTCTGGCAACAACTCTGCATTTTTTGTCCTATCACGCTATGCTGGAACTATTAAAATGGTAGCCTCAGACATTATCCAGCTTCCCATTTCATATCGCTAGACATTTTAAAAAGCATTCAGATATTTTTAAGTAGTAAATTCCTTGTTTAGTTTGTATGTTCTGATGTAATTGAACTTTACTGTAGTAAAAATTATCTGTTGCAGTTTTCCATGAACAAACATTGAAAATGCCATTTTTGAAAAATAACGTTCAAATCCGCAAACTTGGAAATATGTATTTTCTTCTCATTTAGCCAAACTAACTTTTGTTTCTTCGTAACTTGTAAAGCTTTCTATAGTTCTTATTTTGGTAGTATCTGGTACCCCATAGATCAGGAGTGGGGTGGTTAAGAATTTAAGTACACCTTAAGACTAGTTCATAAAAATAAAAAAAAATGCATTGGATAACAGAAGCAATTTTTTTATTCATAGGTAAAGTGTTTTCCATGAAATTATTCTCATGCTTTTAAAGATTTTATTTAGATGTTTTTAAAATTATTTTTTAGAATACAGTGGTCTATCCAGCATGTTATCCTAGTTTTAGCAATGATCTATTTTAATTATTTTAGAAGAAGGGTAAAAATAGTGTTAATGTACCCAGTCAGCTATGCAATACTATATCATGGATGAAATTTTATATCAAGAAAATGTCTTCCTGACTCTAGCTAGTAATAAAGTAGATCTGAAGCATAAGGACTGATGACGATTCAATTTTTTAATCTAGTTACAGTAATTTATACCCCCTTCTTGCTGATGTACACCATTCTGATTTTCGTTTTTCTTTATCTTCTAATCTTTGGCTCACATTGCAACACACATTCTCTATTGTCAGGTGCTCAAAGGTCATGATGATCATGTAATCACATGTCTACAATTCTGTGGTAACCGAATAGTCAGTGGTTCTGATGACAACACATTAAAAGTTTGGTCAGCAGTTACAGGCAAGGTAAGTTGGTAATTGCTGTTAAGATCTAGTGAAATGGACCATTGGTATAGTAATAGCAAATTTTAAAGTGCTTTACTAATTTATCCTGTTTCTCAGAACATCTTATGTCTTCACCTTTATTGCTGTCTGGTGCAAGACAAAGACAGAATATTAGAAAATATCTGAGCAACCTTTCTCTGCACCAAAATATGTCTACTTTATGAAAGACACCTTGATGTGAAATTATAATGCTGTACATGTTACCATTGGCACAGATTCTTGTTCTCTTGGCAGCTGCTCAAGTCTTGGGGAGTCATTTTTGACATTGATTACAGAGAATTTGGCCACGTACTACTTTATCTTCCCTATAGGTTAATTCATCCTGACTTCATTCACATGGATCTTGTTTCTGGCTAATGCTTGTGGCTTCCACATTTATTTATTTGTTTTTTAAGTTTTTCAATTTTTTTTATTAGTCTTAAAATAGACTGTTTATTTCTCTTTATTCTAGCAACCAAGTATCTTCTAATTTCAACAGCCCAAATGTTGATAGTGGCAAGTTTAAGATATAAAAGATATACACATTGTAATATTAGTCCTTAGATGTATTTAAAGGGTTAAGTTTCTGTCTTTGCATGCCTCGAAGTGCCTTGACTGGATTGTAACTACTGCCTTAGGGAAGAATAAAATAAAATGTGGCATGCAGGTAGCCACACCCAGTTCAGATGGCTTCCCTTTACTCAGCCTAGTTCATGAAAGAAACCACGGTGCAATTTTAACATTCTTTCATCAAAAAGGACAGGATGGAGTTATTCTGTAATGAAAAACATTTGTACATTCTTCCTCCTCAAAAATATAATGTTCCACTGCATATATGAAATTAAACATGACAGAATGACTTATCAGCAGTTTTTACGTTCTCAGTAACATCTTATCTAATAATTAAAGCATCTTTATATGAAGGATATACATACAAACCTTAAAGAATATTCAGAATATGTTGCATCCAACATGGAAGAATTCTATATTTGACCTCATCGTGACTTAGAAAGAGAAATTGGTCACAGAATGAAAAATTTAGTGATCACTTATATGCAATGACCATGACTTGATCATATTTGTTATGTGCAAACAGAATAAAGTCCAAACCAATAAAATATATTCTTACTGCTTTGAAAAAGCCAATTTCACAAAGCTGAAAAAAATTCCGAGCCAGAACAGAGAGAGAATTTAAACAGAAAAATGTGAATAATTGGGAACTGTTCAACAACATTTTACTTGGTGCCCAAAAAGCCACAATCAAGAAAGGAGACAACACCGATTAAAAAATGAACTGGCTTAGAAGGGAAATGAAATCAGCTATTAATGTGTGTATATATATTTACATGCCTCAGACTTCTCCTTGTGTCCTCCTACTTCCCTTATCAATTTTTTTACAATTTTACAATTTTTTTTACAATTCCTATATATATATATATATATATATATGAATAACCAATGGAAAAGGGGAAGTGGATATGAATGAATATAAACTGAAGCTAGGAATTGTAAAAAATTGATAGGGGAAGTAGGAGGACACAAGGAAAAGTCTGAGGTAAGCAGAGTTAAGGACGATAAGGAACTGTTTAAGGTCATTAGGAAGAAAAGGAATCCTAACAATGGTATTGGTACATTATTAGATGGAAATGATAGAACAGTCAATAATACTGAAAAGCCTAAATGTTCAATAAATATCTGTTCCATATTTGAGGGAAACAGGTGATGGATTTATAAACTATGATGATGAAATACTTTCCATTCCAGCAATTACTCATGAGGATATTACGAAGTATCTAATAAAGTTAGACATGTTTTAATCAGCAGGTCCAGAAACTTGCATCCAAAAGTTTTAAAAGATTTGGTTGAGGTGCTCTGGATTGTTAATGCTGATTTTCAGTAAGCCTTGGAACACTGGGAGAAGAAACTAATGTAGTTCCAATATTTAAAAATTGTTCCTGCCCCATTGAGGTAATTAACCATTAGAAAAAACTTTACCAAGTATTGTGGTGCATTCTCCATCACTGGAAGGCTTTATATCAATATTGGATGTTTTTGCAAAAGGGATGCCCTAGTTCAAATAATAATTAATTCAGAGAAATCCTATGGTCTGTGTTATACAAGAGGTCAGGTTATATGCTCACAGTGGTCTGGCCTGGCCTCATAATCTATGAACTGATTAAATCTCTTTCACCTTCTTCCAAAATGCTAACTATACACAATATTTTTCAGTGTTTAAGAACACTAGTTGGACACACAGGTGGAGTCTGGTCATCACAAATGAGGGACAATATCATTATTAGTGGATCTACAGACCGAACACTTAAAGTATGGAATGCGGAGACTGGAGAATGTATTCATACTTTATATGGACACACTTCCACTGTGCGTTGTATGCATCTCCACGAAAAAAGGTAAATGTTCATTTAAAATTAGATATCTTTTTTGCCTCTTACTTTGATTTTTTTTTTTAAAAGGAAAATGTACCTAAAATTTCATTAAGTAGTCCTAAAACAGTAAAGATCTGTGCAATGTAAAAGCTATAATATTCAGTAAAAATATTATTAAAATTAAATTTATACATTCAGCATGAGGAGAAAAGAGCAGCTGACTGCCAGAAGAAAAGGTGTGAGAGAATTAACCAAAGTACAATAAGACATAAACCTCCCCATATACAGTCAAATAGTTACCTATAACTTTCTTTCAAAGTTGTTTGTTATTGATGTGATCCATTCTGCTATGCTATGCTACAAACAGTCCTTGTTTTTTTACTACTTTCTGTCCATTTTGTTGTAAACCTTTACCCATTTTAAAATTACCTTTTAAAAAAATGTCTTTGGATTTGAATATATTTTATTTAAATTTCTTTTACAAAGTCATTTCATTTCAACAATAGTGTATCAATTTAAGAGACTTTGGCTGAGATGTTGTAGTTATTTGTTTAAAGCTTGGCATTAATATGTAGTTGTGTCTAGAATGTCGTCTTGGTTATTCATCCCTTCTTTTCCTTCTAAGAAAACTGGGTTTTTCTGCCCAGACAGTTAATGGAATTACAGTAATTTTCATTATTCCAGTCTCAAAAGATGTAAAACATTTTAAAAACTGATATTTACTGTACAAATCAAGTGACATATATGTTGCATAGAAAACCTCCAAAGAGGGGTTTAAAAAATAAGTAACAATTACTGGGTAAGTTTTAGTGCTCTTTAAAGCAAGACTATATTATTAGCTTGAACTAACCATATGTAAAAGCAGGTGGTATGTAATCTGTCACATACAACTCTCCCAACCCACCCTCTGTCTTGAACAATAAGATATTGCAGGTCAAGTCTGCATCTCTCCTTTTAAATACTGACTGCCAATCGCACCAAATAGTTTGGTGCTGTGATGATGAACAGGGTGGGAAAACCTAAAATGCTTGAACTTTCAACCTGAACAAAATGTGAAGCCAAACCAGCACTTCAGAAACAGGCGGACTAGTACCCAGGCTACCGTGCCTTCCAGAGAAATTAGTTCACCTTAACTGCTTTATGCACAAAAGGTTGATACATCAGTCTTCCTGTTTTAGCATATGTGATACAAATAACATGGAAGTTTATATGCTAAGTGTAGTTTTTGTTTGTGTTTCACCAGAGTTGTCAGTGGGTCTCGAGATGCCACGCTGAGAGTTTGGGACATAGAGACAGGCCAATGTTTACATGTTCTGATGGGACACGTAGCTGCAGTCCGGTGCGTTCAGTATGATGGCAGGAGGGTTGTTAGTGGAGCATATGATTTTATGGTCAAAGTGTGGGATCCAGAGACTGAAACCTGTCTACACACACTGCAAGGGCATACTAATAGAGTCTATTCGTTACAGGTAAGCAATTTGCATCTAGTGCTCTAGATTCCTTTGGATATACCACCTTTATTGTTAGACTACTAAAACTGTTGGTACTTGCTAATCTGCAGATGCAGTCCTAGAAAATACATAGAGATTCAGATTACCCTCATCCTGCATCCCTCCTCTTGCTACATCTTGTCTTAATTTAGAATGGGAGCCAAAATCCTAGTTTGGGTCTCTAAGAGCTATCACAGTACAAATTAATAAGATTTTTTTAAAAAAAATCATGGTTATTAATTGTACATTATTTTTTCTTTTGTTGTGAATATGCTTGTTTTCAGTGTCCCTGTTAACCAAAAATAATGCCCCTTTGATAGTCTGAAAGTTCATGTATTAGTATTCTAGAATTTTAATCTTAGAGAAGGAACTTAGTACTAAGGTATATGGGGTAGTGCTAGACTAGTTCACTGTGTGCTGCAGTAGCTAGAATATGTATGTGCTGCTTCATGTGGAATATTTTACAGTCATGAAAAAAATACTTCCTCTCCCCCAAAAACCGTACTATTAATCTTTAAAATTAAACCAGAGCTTGTCTCTCTTATTCCAAACTGAAGAAGAATGTACTTAGTAAATAAATGCTGAAAAGAAACATATCCACATAAAGGAGAGAGAAGGCTGCTTCTGGTATTTACAAAAAGACAAGTAACTCTGGGCAGCTTTGCATGATTGAATTTTTCCTTACCCTGATGCTTGAAAGGAGATTTTGTGTGTTCTCTAGAAATTGCATTTATTGAAACATAGCGGGTTATGTTGTCTCTTTCAGTATACAATTGTTGGGTTCCTAGCTAGTAACACTTCATGGGTTGTTATAAAAAAAAAAACCAAAAAAAAAAAACCCCAACAGTGGTTAATTGTGTGTGTCTATGTGTGTCTGTCTGTACATGTACCTAGGATTTTAATGGCTGTTAGTAAAGGGTTCTGATCAGCTCCCTGCGCTAGAGGCCATGTCTCCATTTGGAATGTTTTGCTGATTTAACTGTACCAGCCCAGTAAAGTACATCAGCAAAGCATTCCTAATGTGGATGCTTTTTCTGGCATAGTTTATTCCAGTCACATCTCCACCCCCATTCCAGTAGAAGTGCAGTTTTGCCATGATAACAGAGTTTGCAGTATGGGCTTTTGCCAGCCCAGCTATGTTGGTCACAAATCACATCTCATCACACCCCTCAGTAATACAGTAAAAGTTTGTACCTGGAGGCCTACTGTGGATCCTCCTTTACCTTTTTACCTACCCTGAACATCCTTGTTTCTCTCAGAACTGAAACAACTTCCAGAGTCTGAGAAGGCATTTAGAGATTCATTTTGTGCTAGGGCTTGCTGGCACTATAGTCATATAGGATAGCAAATGGAGAACTGGGAATGGCATTCTGGCTGGCAAATTGAGGGGGTTGGTACTGGGCCTAACCCTCTACTGTTACAAAGGCCTGAGACTAATACTTGATCAAACTTTTTTTAAAAATTGGTAAATATAATTAAAACCAAGAAATCACATATTCTGCGAGCCTGGTCTATGGCACAGGAAGTGTCACTCAGTAACTGAGAGACTGGAGGACTTTGTAACTCATTAACATAGAATGTGTTTATGGGAAAACAAGTGTTTCATAACTTAATGTTGGGCCAGAGAGAGAGGGGGATTCGACAGCGGTTAGAGCGTTCACCTGTAAATGTGGGAGACCCCTGTTCCAATGACTATTTGTACAAAGTAGAACTGTTTGAGAGCCCCATCTCAAACTATCCCAAAGCCCTGGGGTTAGGACCCTCTCCTAAGAGTTGTGAGATGTAGGCTCAAATCTCTGTTCCAAATCAGGCAGAGGGCAGGATCTCCCACATCTTGGCTGAGCGCTGTAACCAGTGGGCTACAGGTTATAAGGGGGGCAACACTATCATCTCCCAGTAATGGTGTGTTGGTTGTGAGGTTTTATGGTGTTTGAGAGAAGGCTTAGGTACCAACTCCAGGAGAGAGTTCATGGCTGTGAATTCTAAGCAGTGATAGATGCCCCCCTTCAACCTAGACTTAGGTGTGTAAATCCCTTTGAGAGACAGGAGCTTAAGCCACACCCTTCTTCCTAGTGGCTTCTTGCTCAGCTTGCTGGCTTTTATGGACCCCATTCTTAGGTGCATAACTTTCCCTGTGCATGATATTAGAAGTCTGAGTATCTATGTCACAGCTGTAGATTCCAGTAGGCATCAGAGAACCTAGTATAATTAGCATTGCAATGCTGCACCTACATCATCTTTGTAAAACTAGACTATAGATGATAGTGGACTAGATTTCCTGCTGGAAAGCATATGTAAAATGCTAGTCCTTACAGAAAGTCATCAGAATCATTAATTTACAACACATTAAATTTTTTTCAAAAAGGTTTAAATTCATATTCATTCTTAATTTATTATTTAGGTGCAGTATATACTACCTGATCACCACCACTGGCTCTTGGTTTTGGTTAATAAAGTGTTTGTATTGACTTTTCGCTCTGATATTGTGGTGATGAGGATAGATTTGATCAAATTAAATATTCCACAAAATTTTTTGGATGAGGAGGTTGATACTTAAGGCAGAAGATCCTTTAAAACTCTTTGCAGTTGGCTTGAAATATCTGAAACCACTCACATATTTTTCTGTTCTGTTTGCTTGAAATTTTAGCAATGTATAGTACTACCCAAAGAGAGGGTCAAAGTAAAGCATCTATCTGTATGCACTTTTCTCCTTAGTCAAGATTAAGATTTGTAGGTGTCAAACTGCAGAACTCCATAGGCCTTGTCTACACTAGGAAATTATACTGATGGCCCTCTCGTTAACCATGCGCACCCAATGTTATGTTAAACCAGGGGTAGGCAACCTATGGCACGGGTGCCGAAGGGGGCACATGAGTTGATTTTCAGTAGCACTCGCACTGCCTGGGTCCTGGCCACCGGTCTAGGGGGATCTGCATTTTAATTTAATTTTAAATGAAGCTGCTTAAACATTTTTAAAACCTTATTTACTTTACATACAACAATAGTCTAATTATATAGTAAAGACTTGTAGAAAGACACCTTCTAAAAACATTGCAATGTATTACTGGCACACGAAACCTTAAATTAGAGTGAATAAATGAAGAATCGGCACACCACTTCTGAAAGGCTGCCGACCCCTGTGTTAAACATAAAGCTTTGCACTGAGTTCTAAGTTGTATTTAACATTGTTAAGAAATGTGTTCTACCATAATGTAATTTCCTAGTATAGATTAAATTAAATTAAGTTATAAAAATAATTTGTGTATTATGGAAAGACAGCTGTTCTGACAGAAATTTGCTATCTGTATGTTAATAAACCACAAAAATATGTAGGAAATGGCATCTCAAACCAGCCAGTCAACTTAGCAAGGTCATAGTGTAGACCATCTTATTTTGAGAAACTCTGAATTAAATGCAAGTAGCAAACCTCATGTTTTTTTCAGTGTGAATGCTAAGAGCTTAATACAATTGCATGTAATGTATTTACCTTTTTTTTAGTTTGATGGCATCCATGTAGTGAGTGGATCTCTCGACACCTCAATCCGAGTTTGGGATGTGGAGACAGGAAACTGCATTCACACTTTGACAGGCCACCAGTCATTAACAAGTGGAATGGAACTAAAAGACAATATTCTTGTGTCTGGGAATGCAGATTCAACAGTCAAAATCTGGGATATCAAAACAGGACAGTGTTTACAGACATTGCAAGGTGAGCTTACGCTATCCAAATATAAATATATTCATTCAAAATACTAAAAGGCTGGTGCAAAATTAGTGCATGTCAGTCCTCAATTTACCAATTGCTTCAGTGTTGCTGAAATAGTTAACTTTAATATCAAAGTACTTGTTCATATCTGTTAAATCTGAGCATTTCCACTTCACATACATTGCTAGAGAACAAAATTAGCATTGGGGAGATTGTTTCAATTTTAGGTCAAGTCAAGCTGTGTTTTAAATCTACAGTCTTGTTTAATGCACCACGCTGAAACAGGGAAAGGGAAAAGATTCCAACCAGCATTTAAAAATAAAAAATAACTTGTATACAAGAAAAACAGCTGCTGATCATTTAATGCTCAAAATTTGGCCATGGCAATAGCTGCACTATCTTTTGTATTTGAGAAATTATCTTTCTGTGAAGTAAATACACCTTTTTTATAATTAAATCTAAAATAATTTGCGTATTATGGAAAGACAATTGTTTTGACAGAAATTTGCTATCTGTGTGTTAGACTAATAAACCACAAAAATATGTAGGAAATGGCATCTCAAACCAGCCAGTCAACTTAATTATTTAGGTCACTCGGACATTTCAAAGCCTCTAGACTAATTGGGTTGGGAGGCAGTGAACACTGTCTGTTACAATAAATCAAGAAAAATGACTGGAAAACATATCCTCCATTTAAAAACAGGAAAGAGAGACAGATTTTAGTGTTCGTTTTGACTGTTGCTGTGCCCACGTACAAACATTCACTTATTTTCCTAAGCAAGTCTTTTGTAATATCTTTCTCTGGCTTTTGCCTGCCAGCCCTGGTTCTGGGAGAATACCCACTTCATTAAAAAACATCCGCCACTGCTTAATCATATTTAATTACTGGACAAAACAAGCTCTGACCTTTTAAAGGACAATTACTATTGGATGGATCAAGGGGAAAAAAAGGCATGTAAAGAAAAAGAGCTTTGTTGTTTGAGTTAATATTTAACTATGACTTGAAGTGGAGTTTTCTTGTCTGTTGGAGTTCTGTACAATTCCACCAGAAAGGATTTTAACTAGACTAGTGCTTGGGTAACAGCACCATTTCCTGCCATCAAGGTTTAGCAATGACCCTAGGAACCAGACCACACTTTCTTCCCAAATGGGGTGGGGAGTGATAATTATCTATTCTGTGATCACTTCCTTCTACTAGCTATGTTCATGTTGAACCTATGAGAACAGGGGCATTTTTCAATATCTATACTAGTCCTTTGAAAACACAGAATGAGGCCTTTGTGCATGTTAAATATTTGATTTACTTTGCATTCAAATATGCCTAAACATGGTAACCCCTTACACTGCTTTCTAACCACAAGCAAAATTCTTCTGGTTTTACTACTGTAGGTCCCAACAAGCATCAGAGTGCTGTGACCTGTTTACAGTTCAACAAGAATTTTGTAATTACCAGCTCAGATGATGGGACTGTAAAACTTTGGGACTTGAAAACGGGTGAATTTATCCGAAATCTAGTCACATTGGAGAGTGGGGGAAGTGGAGGCGTCGTGTGGCGGATCAGAGCCTCCAACACAAAGCTAGTGTGTGCAGTTGGAAGCCGAAATGGAACTGAGGAAACAAAGCTGCTGGTGTTGGACTTCGATGTGGATATGAAGTGAAGGGCAGAAAGATGAATTTGTCCAAATGTGTAGACGATGTTTCCTCTCTCTCCGCCCGCAAAAAAAAAAAAAAAAATCCCTTGTCCTTGGTGGTGCAGGATGTTGGCTTGGGGCAACAGATCCTAAAGACCTACAGACTATGAAGGAGGAGACTGCAAGATGACAAACTGTTACTGACAAGAGAGGCATTTGCTGTCTCATCACATAAAAAGCTTCACTTTTGACTGGGGCAGCTTTGCAAATATAAGACTTTCTAAATCAAACCAGGTGCAATTATTTCTTTATTTTCCTCTAAGTGCTCATTGAGCAGAGTGGAGGTTAAAAAGTTGTTACAATTCTTGCTAACCTGTTATTTTACCACAGAGATCTAGGAAGTTGCTGCATAACATCCATTACTGGATGACTTTCAAAGTTGAGAGCATCCTTGGCAACAACAATGTCAAATCCTGGTGTGGAAAAGCTAAAATCTTACTGTGAATGTTTTTGTACAGTTTTATCAGAGCCTTTTTTTTTTTTGCCAGCCATTGCCAATGTCAATCACAGTATTAGCCTCTGTTACTCTATTTACTGTTGCTTTCATCTACACTCTGCAATGCATATGTTGCTCTGAGGTGGCAAGTTGTCCTGGGTTCTGAGAGTTCTTGAATGGATTTAACTCTCAATGCCGGTGCTAGAAGTAGGTCTTCAAGTATGGGATTGTTGTCCCACCCCTGTACTGTATTCCCAGTGGCCAAACTTATTTATGCTGCTAAATGAAAGAAAGTAAAGCAAATTATTTCTCGTTTAATTTTTTTCTGCTGTGACGTTTTAGTCCCAGACTGAATTCCAAATTTGCTCTAGTTTGGTTACAGAAAAAGACTTTTTGCCACTGAAACTTGAGCCAACTGTGCCTCTAAGAGGCTGAGAGTTAAAAAGTTTCAGACAATTAAGAGTGAAGTTTGCCTGCAAGTAAAGAATTGAGTGTGTGTGCAAAGCTTATTTTCTTTTTTCTGGGCAAAAATTAAAACACATTCCTTAGAACAAAGCTATTGCAGCCTGTTCTGTGGGGAAACTTTTTTCTTTGTGAGGGCTGTGGTGAATGGAATGAACATGCATAATAAAACTGACAAAAATTTTAAAAAATATAAATACAGAAATAAAATTGCTGGTCAGTCTTAGTGTTTTACAGTATTGAGAAAAACAACTGTTACAGTTATTGCTGCAAGGAACTGACACAGTGCAAAAACTATTACGTTTTTGTAATAAAGATGTACATGCAAACAAAAAAAAATGAAAAAGTCAAATGGTTTGCCTCATTCTCCAGGAGCCACAACTCAAGCTGAACTGTGAAAGTGGTTTAACACTGTATCCTAGGCGATCTTGTTTTTTCCTCCCTTTTTTGTTTTGTTTTATTTATAGTCTGATTTAAAACAATCAGATTCCGGTTGGTTAATTTTAGTTATGTAACAATCTGACATGATGGAGGAAAAACAACCTTTAAAGGGATTGTGTCTATGGTTTGATTCACTTAGAAATTTTATTTTCTTATAACTTAAGTGCAATAAAATGTGTTTTTCTTGTTAGCATGTCTTTTTCTTCCAATGGTTTACTAGTGTACTAATATGCAACACTGAAGCAAGTATATGGGCAAAATCTTGACTTGCTGTTACACATCTCATAGTAACAAGATAGGTCAAGTTTCTCAGCTTACTGAAAAGAGTGGAATGTACAGAAACCAAAATGCCTGCAAGGACTTCTTATGTAACAAGTTCTAAAAGAAATTACTTTTTTCCCCAAGAACACTGAGTCAACATATCTGTGCATTAGTCACTGTATTGAGTTTTGTCATTGGGCCTTCAACAAACATGGGCGTTAGCTTCCTATCACTAAGACTGTTCTACTAGGTTAAGATTTGACACTGGCAGGAGTTTGCCACAAAATTAATCAGTAAATTTAGAGGAAAATTATGAATAAGCTTTTTGGGGCTATTACAGTTTCTCCTCAGACCATCTTGTTAATTGCATCAGAGATTGAAAAAGTTTAATAGAAATGAAATCTGTTTTTTATTGATTGAAATTCTACAGAAAAGAATATATAGTATCAAAAGAAATGCAAGAAGCAGTAAAATCCATATCAGAATTTAAAACCACTCAAGGTCAGCAACATAAGAGAGCTTTAAAGTGAACTGTCCAAAATAATATTGAAAGAGAGTCCTACACAATCTGCATGGTCCAAAGCAGTTCCACCAACTTGCTCAAACAGAAAAGTCAACACAATTGAGCTAATCAAAATATCAGTTGCATTGAAAGCCTATCAAATGTTATGTTTTCTTCTAAAACTGTGAGCACAAAACTAACAGTGGATTTTTTTCAAGGAAGACTGAGTGGTAGAGAGAGATATGAGGTATGTCTCTTTGTAGACTTTTTACCATCAATTTAGCTGGTCAACAGTTTACCTTTTTAAAATATTCGTTATACAGAAACTACAACATCTCTACCCTGCTATATGCTTTACCTCATTATATCCAAATTCGTGTTACCACAAGCGGTTCCTTTGCGCCCTCCCCACCCCAGCTCACCTCCGCCTTAGCGCAGCGGTAACAAGCACACTGTAGCTCTGCTTCTCGCCCCTTCCTCCCAGGCTTGTGCCAATCAGCTGTTTGGCACGGCAAGCCTAGAAGGGAGGGGGAGAGAAGCAGAGTGGTAGCAGCATGCTCAGGGGAGGAGGCGGAGCAGAGGTGAGCTGGGGCAGAGAGCGGTTCCTCTCCCTACTCCAATATAATATGGTATCACCTATAATACAATAAGATTTTTGGCTCCGAAGGACCATGTTATATCAGGGTAGAGGTAAAAGGAGCAGAAAATGCAGATAGGATCGGTTTCAGGACAGAAACAGAAAATAAATATATATACCATCTAAGTTTAGTTCTGATCTACCCTCATTCTGAAAGTTAAGGTCTCCAATGATCCTTCTTCAGTATTGACTGTAGTGAGGCAAGCTATTTGTTTACAAATGGAGGCACACTATGCAGTTAAGAAAAAAAAACACCAACTGGTACAAGCAAAAACAGTCCGATGAGTGTTATGGTGTCTAATAGTGCAAACATGGTGCGAACTTCCAGCACTTTGCCCTTCTCGTCCTGACTACTTAGCTCAACTAAGTCTTCACTAGAGCAGAGGTTTCTTCAGTTGATCAAAAGGAACTCTCTGGTACCAATACTGGATGCAAAAGACCAAGAGAGGTTGTTTTGATTTTTTTTAAAGGGGGAAGTTTACAACAACTGATGCTGTGGAAAACCAGGCCTAACAACCACCTGGATAACACAGCAAAAGCTTTGCAGTTATAGAACCTTTTGGTATGATTTGTAAAGCCTCAACTACTAAAATTATCAATGAGCTAATTTGGTAATTATAAAAGGATAGGGTATTTATCAGATTGTAAAGAAAATGAGGTGAGATTACGCTACGCCTGAGGCACAAGAATACAAAAAAGAGGCAGAACAGGATTCTGGTGAAGAAAGTGATAGGAAAGGTAGGTTTGAAATAGTTCAAGCTCACTCATTTGAAATGTGTTGAGCCACCAATACGAATAGGGCCAAACCGCGTTCAGGTAGAGTTTAGAAAGTACCCTAAATCCCAAATTATAGTTCAACTGAGTTAGCCATTTTAAGCGATTCAGCAAACTGTTTGTAGCCCAGTTTAGCAGGTGTTTAGGGTAAAGATTGTTTAGTTATAAAGTTAGGAAGAAGGTCAAAAGGACAATAATGTGTCTTTGTTTAGTAGGAATGAGAAAAGTAGCACACTTCAGCTGGGAACTAATAATTTTTTTTCTATTTGAATTATGCTATAACAGGATTTTATTTTTCTCATCTATTTTGTGAGCGCAGAAGAGTTTAAATCAGATCTTGGATATCTGAAGTGGGTATTTACTTTCTGATCTCAACATCTATGTGCAGGATTTGGCAAAGCTAATAAAATTTAAAACTGACTACTAAGGCCAAGCATCTCAAAGGTATTTATTTAGGCATCCAAATACCTTTAAGAATCTGGGCCTTGGTATATATGTAATTCATTTAGAACTGAGCACAAGTTCAACAGTTCAGCTACATTTCTTCTACACTAAAGCCATCATGGTAATAAATATTCTTAATGATTTTTTTTTACAGTCCTATATTTGGCTATATCAGCCTTTGCTCAGAGACAAGCAGACTGTAAACAATGTGAGGTCCTTAACAACTCTTATTCCTCTGCTCCTGCTGTGCTGCAGCCTATATTCTGTCAAAATGCAGATCATGTGCATTCTACGTGGAAGTTTATATCTTGAGTATTTAGGGAATGTCATTTCTTGAATACTTGTGATGGGATTTGTTTTCATTTTGATGAAAATGTCGACATTTGACTGGTGTAAACAGAACTGTTCTAAAGTTCCATTCTGCGCATGTAGTTTGGATCAAATGGGTATTCATTCTTCCCACATCGACAGAGAGTAACAACGAACCTACAGGGGATTTCTGGCACTATTCCTGGAGTCCTTTCCTGTTGCTATGCTATTCCTTCCCCCTATTTCTGCTTCAGCATAATTTCTATATCTCTCTTCTCTTGTATTTAAAATGGATAACACAAAACAACTCATTTTTTAAAAAAGATGACAGTGGTTTCTGTATTCCCCCATTTTAGCTAACAGTGAGCAATCTTGCATTAGCCTTGCCATTCATGTGCAGGGTCTTGACCGGACCAGGTACTCAAATGCCCCTTTACATGTCCAACCTGAGTGGGGTTGCTACTGAAGGATCGAGACTGATTTCCTCTGGGTCTGAGCAACTGTTTCTCATCCACCAAACTCCTCTCCCCCACCATACTCAATTGCTTATTTCCATAAATAGCGTCCTCTCAGTCACGAAACCCAGGCCCTGGTAAACAAGACTGGCTCTTACCCAATCAAGCACAAGCAGCTTCACCCTTACAGCCTCCCTTCCTTTTTTCTCACAGTAGTGGTTCTAGGAAACATTTCTGATGGATAGGACAAAGAGAGAGGGAGTCCTGCCAATCAAAAAGACAAGGGGCTAGATAAATGCCTGCTGCAACTATTTACTCACAAACAACTTATCAGTTCAGCAATATTGTCCTTTCATCCACCAGTCGATTTCCAAGAGGAGAAAGTATACTTCCTTCCCCTACATACTGTACTTAACATTTTCAATAGGTCCTGGTACCCAGAGCTGAGAGGTTTTAGGGGTATATACTTTATGACCTTAAGAGATCTACACAAGACTGCCATTTCAGATTAGAATTTGGACACACCCAACTTGTCAAACATTTTAAGATTGCATGCCTTAGGTCACGGATTCCAGCAGTTCAGTCTGTTAAACAAAGACAAGGAAGTTGTAATCCATTCCAAAATGACCTGAAAGGCTCACATCAGAGAAACTGCTCAGTACACTTCTATATAGATTCTTATACTACCCTCATCACTGTAGTAACTGAGTGCCTTCCAATAATGCATTATTACACCATGTGATCAACATCTGTCATATTTGGTTTACTCTCTCACCCATTCGCTCCAGCAGAGAGGTGGATGGGTAGGTGTATGTGCACAGTACCATATAGTGTTTTGGTTTTTAAACACATACTCTGCTATGCATTTAAGAGAGCGGGCAGGGTTGAAAATGTGTGCCTTGCACTTGGAGTAAAAGCGGGTGAGGTTTGTGATTATCCTTAGTTCTTGTGCGAGTTTATGCTATGGTTTCTGACTGGCCCCTGCCAATAACACTCCTGCATCAAAAAGTTTTACCCTTACTGTAGAGCAGTCCATTGTGCCTGAGGAAGAGCTGTTACTCATGGTCTTCCTGCTGGACCCAGGCCATTGCGCATCTAGAGGCGAAGGACTCAGACCTTCAAATTTATTCAGCATTCTCTGGGGAAGCCATGTAGAGAAAGAATAGGCACGATGGCCTCACAGTACCATATATTGCGGATGCAAAATGCGGCAGTGTTCTGTACTAGCTGGAGTTTCATAAGTAAGTGTTGAAATCATGCTGAGGAATTTTGTATTGCTGTAGTCTGGAGATGACATAGGCATGAATAACTGCGTCCAGGTAAGCATTGATAGGATGGGCCGGAGCCTCCTAGCCAACCACAGATGTAGAAAGTATTACTTGTGGCTGCTGCTATGGGAGAGTTTAATCATCAGCAAGAAATCCAGTAGCACATACACTTAATCCTGCCTCAGTGCTAGGAGGGGTACTAGATGACTTCTTGTCCTTTCCAGTCTTACATTGCTATGATTCACTGAACACAAACTACAGCCTCAACTGTCTAATTGTGGGATGTACCTTAAGCCAAAGGAGACAGCACCATGTCTGCAAACTCCCCGAAGTGCTTTCCTCTCCCTCTCCCCTGCCCACCATCATGTGTCTCGTTCAGCTCCAGCCAGCTGCGCTTCATCTGTGAATTGATCTCAGCCAAACCCTAAGCTATCCTGCTGATGCTAGTATTGTCATATGTAACAAAGGATAGGTAGAACTGTCTCATCTGCATATTGCTGGCACTTAAGTCTGTCATCTGACCATGTCACTGAATAACGGCATGTAATTGTGGAATAGGACCAAAGAGAGAACTGATCCTGGTGGGATTCCTCAAGGGAACAGTTTAGTGGTGGAAAGGCAGTTTCCCATCACTAAAGACTGTGATGTTGTCACACAAGTCATGGATTCTGTGACTTTCTGGGACCTTGTGACTTCTGCAGCAGCCGGTACAACTGACCCCCTGGGCAGGAAGCCCCCAGGCCACCCACCACTTCTGGGGCAGTCTTGGGCCACCAGCTCTCCCCAGTCCCCAAGCACCAGCAACGGTCCTGGGATGTGCGCCACTGCCACTCCCTCCCCCAGCACCAGCAGCTGTCCCAGACTGCCCCCTGCTCCAGAACACCCATGGGGATTCAGGATCCCCACTCCTGAGCACCCAAGATTTAGTCAGGGATATATAGTACAAGTCATGGACAAGTCACAAGCTGTGAATTCTTGTTCACGGCCGTGCCCTGTCCATGATGTTTTACTAAAAATACCCATGGCTAAAACGTGGCCTTTTCACTACTCAATGGCTGCATACACCAAGAAGGACAAACCATTGTAGTGCATTCCACTGGACCCTCTACTTCTTTCCGGGGACACAGCAGAATCTTTTGATCAAGAAGGTCAAATGCTGCAGGGAGGTCCAGTAAGAAACCATCCATTAGTGCTAATAAGAGTTGTCTCATGTCCTGGCCTGGATAAACTGTGCTGAGTCTGGGATATTAGCTTCAATTAAATGAGTTTGTAGTTGGCCAACAGGAATGGGAGGTTGCCCTTGGGAGAGAGTTGGCTAGAACTGACATCCAAGGTGTTTCTCTAGTGCTGGTTAGACTACATCATCTTTGAAAGACTAAGGGAAGATTCCTTCCCTGAATGATTTGCTGTCTGTCAGCCATGACTGGCACCAGTTGCTCATAACTCCTTTTCATCAGCCAGTAAGGGTTGGGTTGGATTCCTTTATGGAGTCCAGAACTTCTCAATGAGTGAATACACTGCACTCTGGGAATGCAGCTGTGCTATTGGTTGGGTGGTGTAGGGGGAGTGGATCCATACTGATTAATAAACCTTCCAACATGTTTGTGATCTTTTCAGTGAAATAGGAGGATAGGTCTTCACAGGTACTATATTTGGATGTAGGCAAACAGGGTTGATGAAGTAGTTTGCCACCCTAGCAATGTCCTTCTGATTGGATTTGGCTGCTTCAGTTGAAGCTGATAGGAAGGCTCTGTTGGCCTGCATATAGCCACAACATATACTTGGAGAATTTTTTTGTTTCAAGCCTTCATTCTCCATCATTGGTGCTTGAGTTTCTGACTCCTCTCCAATCTGGCACAGAGTATTAAAATTAAGGAGATCAGTCCAAACAAATCGTCTATTCTAATTCAGCATGTCCCTATTACAATACAGTGATATTTTACATTCAGACTCCATTTTTTGTCCCAAAGCAATTTGCAGTTTATATAAATGTAGCCCACTTGAACTGCTGCAGCAGCAGCCTCTAGGATGGAGAGTTGCAGCCGTCTGGCACAGGATGCAGCAAAACAGCAGAATGAGAGAAACTACTGTTATGCTATTAGAAAAATCATCAGAGGCGCTAACGTCCATACAGAGCAGACACCGCTTGCTCTTGAAAATCTACAACTGCATAGAAAATATGGGGTAACACTACCTACAGTTGAACTTGGGGTTCCAGGGAGACTAATTTCTAACTTGTTATTTAACCTACTAAGTGAGACCCCACTCTAACACAGCCCAGAGTTCCCTTACTACCAACTGATAACAATGCAGACTTAACCTAGTCCATCACAATGTCCCCAAGCAAGTCATCCAACCTCTCAGTCAATTTTCCGATGCTGTGCTCTCTATTTTGGCTCCTTCTGTCTGAGACCAGGAATCTCAGGACAGAGAGGGGAGTTGGTCAATCACTCTTTTAACACAGTTTCTCCCAAGATGACATCCACTCTCACTTTTGTAAACTATATATGTAGTGTGGCACCTGTCTGGATGTTGTTACAGAAGTAACCCACCTTTTCTCCCTGTCCAAATTTTCTCCCCAAAGCTGACCTAGTGGCCAATCTCTCTCTCTTTCAAAAATCTATGATCTAACAGCTAGGTCACATGTCTATTGTGAAGTGAGTTGTATTGTCCATACTCCTCTCAAGTCAATAAATGAGTATCAGTGAACCAAGTGCCAGCTCTGCATTAAAATAAGGGGCCACTAAGTGGGTATCCCAGTGAGAGTTTAGGTAAATACATATTATTATTTCCTACTTACAAATAAGAAATACAGGTAAAGTGAGTCACCTGGAAAGCACCTTGATATAACAGATAAGAGGGGCTAGGGAGTCAAAGAAAATGGGTTCTAATCATAAACACTGACTTGCCATCTGGTCTCTCTGAACCTCGATTTTCTGTTCTGCAAAACAGATACTGATGTTTACCTAAATCAGAGGCCCAAGGAAAAGTTTACAAAGTGCTATATCAATGGAAAGTACTAATGCCAGATGGAGGCAGAAAGACTAATAGAATTCATTCCTCTTAATCATTTAACACAGGTGTGGACAAACTACGTCCCGCAGGATTGCCACCACCATGGCACCACAGGGCTAAGGCAGGCTTCCTGCCTGCCCTGGCCCTGCACCACTCCTAGAAGTGGTCGGCACCGTGTCCCTAGGGCAGCAGGGAGCAGAGGGCTCCAAGCGCAGCCCTTGCCTGCAGGCACCACCCTCTGCACCTCCCATTGGGCAGGAACGGTGAACCGCGGCCAATGGAAACTTTGGGGGAGGTACCCACAAGCGAGGGCAGCATGTGGAGCCCTCTGTACCCCAAGGACCTGGTGCCGGTCGCTTCCGGGAGTGAAGCGGGGCCTGGGCAAGCAGGGAACCTGCCTTAGCCTTGCTGCACCACGCTTCCACCCCAGAGCCACTCAAGGTAAATGGTGCCAGGACAAAGCCCACACCCCAAATCTCTCGTACACTCCACACCCCGACCCCATGCCTTGAGCACCCTGCTGCACCCCACACTCCCTGCACCCAACCCCCTGCCCTGAGCCCCCTCCTGTAATCTGCACCCCTCCCTGCACCCTCTCTTACACTACGAATCCCTCCTGTGCTCAATCCCTTGCCCTGAGCCCCTTCCTGCACACAGCACTCCCTCCCGCACCCCACACTTCTCTTCCCCTGCCCTACATTCTTGGTCCTGCATGCAATTTCCCCACCTAGATGTGGCTCTCAGGCCAAAAAGTTTGCCCACCCTGATCTAGCATCTCTGCTGGTGCACAACTATTCCATCCACTACATTATTCTGGACTTCCTGAAAGGTTCTTGCAATATGGGACAACCTGCAATGTTCAAAGCAGCTGTAGCCTTAGGAAAGAAACCTAACAGAAAATCCTGTGATGTATGGGTGAAAAAATCTTGTAATGATCATGAGTTATCAAGGAAGGAAAAAATCAAATGTACAAAGACAAAATGGGGAATAGCTGGCTAGAGCAGTACAGTGGGAAAGGATTAGGAATAATTAATCAACAGTGTGATGTTGCTGCAAAAAAGACAAATCTAATTCTGGGGGGTTTTAATAGGAGTGTCATTTGTAAAACATAGGAGGTAATTGTTACGCTCTATTTGGCACTGGTGAGGCCTCAGCTGCAATAGTTTCCTGTTTTGGGCATCACACTTTAAGAAATTAACAAACTGAAAAGTTCAGGAAGAAATAAGAGGTTTGTTTAGAGGAAGGAGGTTGAAAGAAGTGGCCATGTTCAGTTTACAAAGGAAAAGGCTGGGGGAACTGTCTTCAAATATGTAACAGGCTGTAAGGACAAGTGATTAATTGTTATCCATGTCCAAGGACAAGATGTCATTGGTTCAATTTGCAGCAAGTAAGATTAAGGTTAGATATTAAGAAAACCTAACTATAAAGATAGTTAAACACTGGAACAGGTTATCTAGGGAGGTTATAGATGCCTCATCTTTGGAAGTTTTTAAGAACAAGGTTAAACAAACACCAGTCAGAGATGGTCTTAGTAAACTTAACCCTGTCTCAGCATAAGGGCATGGACTACATGACCTCTTGAAATTCCTTCTAGCTCTACATTTTATGACTACCGTATTAGTCAATCATTTTCTTTTAAACTTGCTTTGCACCTTACATCTTGGGAAGATTTACTCAAGTCTGAGGAAAAAAATAGTTTGAGTTATGGATGCACAACATTTTTGACTGCAATACAGGTGAGGTCAGATGTTTTGCACCTATGCAGAACTCAAAAATGAATTTTGTTCAAAATTTCCAAATTGATTCACCTCTGGGCTGAGGCCAAGTTTAGAAAATTTTATCCCTTTCGAAATTAGTTTGAGAAAGGTACATGCAAGAAAGAAAGAGAAATTATAATGTACACTTCAAACTTAATAGTAGTCAATACTGCTCCCTGTATTACTAATATGCAGTGCATCTGGAACACTGTGACTTGTCAGAGTGTATTAGGAATAACGTATAAAACATATCTAGAACAATCTAGTAGACATTTCTTACTAATTCTTAATATGGAGTGACAGCATATGTAGTAACAGCTCCAGAGCTAATGTAGGCTGGGAATGCATATTAACCATATTACCCTTCAGCCAGATATATTTTAACTGCTCTGTTGACACTGTCTATGCAATCCAAAAGAGCTTTGGAACAGCAAGTACAACTATGAAATTTTTCTTGTAATATTATTAAAATAATGTAACTGAATTCAAAAAGGTAAATTAATGGCGAGTGACACAAACTGACAAAAGCAACAAAATGGTGAATTAGATAGGACACACTAGTCCCAGTAAGATAAAAACGATGAAAACACAAAACCATGCACTTTAACTCTCATGTTTCTTGTTTCTCACACTCCTAATTCTACCTTCGTGGTATTTTTAATTATGGTTGTCTCCTGCTTATGACTAAACCTTTTTTCCACAGATGTATGGATGCGTGTCCAGTACTAACTTGATTTATGCTGTACACATATAATATGTGTATATATTTATACAGCAAGAAACATGAAAAGAATTTGCTTAACATTTGTTCTTGTTGTTGCTACTGCAATGGCTAACTGTGCTTGTGTGCATGTGAATGTTTGCAACAGGGGCACTGCAAAGCTCTTTTCCCTACCCCCCGCCTTGAACAGAAAAACAACAAATCAGTGTTGCTGCTTATCCTTGCTAAGCTGAAGAATCATTACATTGGTGAAAATAAATTAGAATTAAATCAAATGGTCATTCAAAGTCATGACATGACTAGCATTACTGGTTGTTTGTATCTTTAGTGCCTGAGGTGTAGAATCTTTTCCCACTGACAGAACAATGGGTATTTAAGTCTGGCTAATGGATGCCACCATATGGGAAGAGAGAAGTTCCTTTAATTTTTGACTCTCCAAACAAATTATCTTCTCTAATTAATACCTGAATACCTTTATGTACAGTAACTCAACTTACATTTTCTTCATCATGGGGGAAAAAAAGCATCAGTGTGTTTGGCTGTTACTAGCATTGGCAGAAATGTCACAAATCCCTTTTTGCTAAACTCCCCGGTTCTGGACCAGAGAGGAAGAAACATCACCTACTTAACAGACCTACAATAAAAGCTTGTCTCTCCCTAATTATTCTCTAATCAGAAGAAAACTCTCTCTAAAATTAAACTCTATATAATTTATCTTAAATTCAATACACCATATACTATTGTAGCAATGCATAGAATACATGCATTGATTCTGACAACAGACAATACTATTTACAGGATCATGGGACTATCACCTGTCCTCCATTTCCCCCGTTAGTTTTATGACCAGTGTGGAGAAATAATCTAGATAATGAAACGTAATTCAGTTACAAGTAATGATTCCTCACTCTAGAAGATTAAATTCATCTTGGCATATACATTTTGGGGTTGCCAGGGATTGGGAATGGAGGTATAGAAATGACCAGCCATTAATTGTAAGATTTTTGTGACAAGTGAAAATGACAGTTTGCAGCTTCGTTTTCTTACCAAATGAAAAAAATCTAAACTTTTAGCACAGCCAACGTCTCTTGCCAGAACATGGCTTTTAATTTTACGGAAAGTGCATAGTCACATTTTTAAAGTGATTCGTATGTTTCTAAGAGCCACTCCACCTTAGAAGTTTGTTGTACAATGTAAAGTGTCTTTTGAAATTAGCATTTAGTAGTAAGAGCATTTGTCTACCTAAGTACTTAATCTCACAGGCCCTTGGATATTTTATCATCTGATGTGCTCTAACCAGTGAGCAACTGAGAGTTCAAGCAAGTGATACAGAGGAAAAGATAATCAGTCTATAGGAGCCCATCCAGCTATAGTTACACAGCACTAAGGTTAAAGACCAGATTCTTCCTTAGCATTCAAATCTGATACTAAAGGAATTTACAGAGCTTTATCCAAGCAGCTAATTCTCAATTTTACTGCAAACAATTTACAATCAAATGAAGTAAAAGCTAAAAGCGTTGAGTACATTAAAGATTTAATTTTCCTCTTGGGTTTCCCTCCACTTTATCTTTCAGTGAAGACCAATTTTAAAAAAATGGGCTATTCTGCCAGTAAATAAACTATTTTAATGCACAGAAGCCAAATTGCTAATACAGGCATCCTTTGCAGAAGATGATCCTGTATCCCCATTCTTCAACAAAATAGACTTGGAGAAAGGCATTGCTTATTGTACTGAAAATTCAACCTCAGTACAAGTTATGTATAATGCTTATTCTGACACAGTATCCTGGGAGCCTTATATTCCATACGTCACAAAAGTAGCATTCTGGGCAAAGTGTACAGAAATACAGACATCAAAGGAATAGGATTCTTACCAAATGTGTTGTACCATGTAACTTACAAATGTAGGAGCTAGTTTGTCAATGAAATTCAAGCTGTTATTAAAACCTTTGTCAGTAGGGCTGAACAGAAATCAAGAGGTTCAATGGCATCATGGTAAAACCTCAGGAGGATGCCAGAGCTGGGACTGGTACAGCTGAACTGATGTTCACATCCATGGACAGGCACAGCTCAGGAGAAACTCTCAGTTCAGGGACTACTTGTGGTGAGAGAAGAAGGATCTGCTGAGACAACCTGCCAGTATGTTCCGGATTCCAGAGAGGTGCAAGTCTTCCAGGTGGATTGCAAGCTCAATGCAGAAGTCCCATAGATGGAGGGCTTCTGACACAGACCTGACAAACAAGCTGCCCCCTGCCTGTTGACATACAGCACGGAAGCTCTGTTGTCTGTCAACAACTGCACTACCCGACTGGACAGTTGGGGAAGGAAGACTCCGCAAATCAGGCAGAGGGCTCTGCATTCTTTAACATTTATGTGCAACACGAGTGCCTCCCGAGACCATAATCCCTGAGTCCGCAGTGTGCCAAGATGTGCTTCCCAACCAAGGTTGGAAGCCTCTAAAATCAGGTAGACAGTGAGTCATGGGCTCACAAAGGGCACACCTTCCATTACCACCACTACAGGAAGGTAAGCACCCATGTTGGGATCACGACAATCTTGTCCAGGTGATATCTGGCCAGGGAGTAGACTGACACCAGCCACATCTGGAGGGGACGCAGCCTGAGTCTCGCATGACAGACAATGTATGAGCAAGCTGCCATGTGCCCCAACAGTCTGAGGCAGTCCTAGGCGATGGTGAGCGGATGGGCCATGATGCGGGTTACCAGGTATGCCACTGTCCTGAACCTGGTCTCCAGAAGGAACGCTCTGGTTCAGATAAAGTTGAGTACCACTCCAACAAATTCCATCCTTTGAACTGGGTTTAATGTTGATTTTTGTTAGTTTATCAACAGGTCTAAAGCTTGGCAACGTCTCAACACTGCAGTGGACCTGGGACTTCGAGCAGCCCTTGATAAGCCATTTGTTGAGGTATGTGTAAATCTGGATACCTTGATGTCTGAGGTAGGCTACTACCACCAACATGCACTTCGTGAATACCCTTGCTGCTGCTCTTAGGCCAAAGGGGAGTAGCACAAATTGGTAACGAGCAGTCCCTACTACGAAACATAGGAACTGTCTAGGTCCCTGAAATATCACTATGTGAAAATAGGCATCCTTCGGGTCTCCCAGATCCAGGGAAGGAATGATGGAGGCCACGGAAAATGTCAACTTCTTGAGATACTTGTTGAGGCCCCATGGGTCGAGGATGGGGCACAGACCCCCTTTGGGATAAAAAAATTGTGGGAGGAAAACTCCTTTCCCCTTAAGTGCAGAAGAACTTCCTCTATCACTCCCACCTGGAGAAGACCCTGCTTCTCCTGAGTGAATAGATGCTTGTGAGAAGGGTTCCTGAAGCGGGACGGGGAGGAGGAGATAGAAATAAACTGGAGGATATACCACCTTGTTACTGTGCTGAGGACCCACTGGTCAGATGTTGTAGAGGCCCAGTCCAGGAGGAAGAGAGACAGGCAGTTGGAAAAGAACAGGGATGCTGGATGCAGGAAACAGTCTGGAAAGTTACCCTTGAGCGTACCCTCAAAATGCCTGCTTATTACCTGGTTGGGTGCAGACAGAGGTCGAGTGAGTAAAGGAGGCTGGCTGATGGCCTTGCCAGCACTTGTAGCCCCTGACCTTTTTAGACAAGGGCTCTGAACGGGAGGAACTCCCAAACCTGTGGGATTGTTGCAGCTCGAACCGCTTCTTCACGGGTGCCGGGTGTACAGGCCCAGCAAGTGCAAGGTGGCCCTAAAGCAGGGGTGGGCAAACTACAGCCCGCGGGCCACATCAGGCCCACGAGACTGTCCCATCCGGCCCGCGGAGGCTGCCCCTGGCCCCTCCCCCGGAGCCGTGCAGCATGGGCACCACTGCGGGGCCAGGGCTGCGCGCTCTCCCCTCCCCCGCAGCCGTGCAGGCAGTATTCTGGGCTGCACCGCACAGGGAGTGCTCTGGGGGCCGGGACTGCGCGCCCCCTCCCCTGGAGCCGCGCCGCATGGGAAGAGCCCTGGGGGCCGGAGCTGCAAGCGGGCCCTTCCTCCGGAGCCGTGCCGGGGAGCGCTCCGGGGGCCGGGGCTGCGCGCTAACCTCTCCCCCAGAGCAGCGCCGCGCGGGGAATGCCCTGGGGGCTGGGGCTGCACGGTTGCCCCTCCTCTGGAGTCATGCTACGCGGTCGCCACTCTCCCGGAGCCACGCCGCGCGGGCAGAGCTCTGGGGGCCGGGGCTGCTATGGTAAGAGGGGGGATGGGGGGTTCCAGGGTGGTGGTTGTTGGGGGGCTTTGGAGGGGGCAGTCAGGGAGCAGGGTAGGTTGGATGGGGGTGGGGTTCTGGGGTGGTGTTTAGGGGGCTGGAACACGGATAGGGGTTGGGGCAGTCAGGGGACAGGGAGGAGGGGAATTGGGTAGGGGGTAGGGTCCTGGGGGATGGTTAGGGGTCTGTGGAAGGGGGAGTCAGGGGATAAGGTGGGGGGGTTGATGGATGGGTCAGGGATTCTCAGGGGGCAGTCGGAGGCGGGAAGTGGGAGGGAGCAGTCAGGGGATGGGAAATGGGAGGGGGCTGGATTGGGAGCGGGGCCTTCCCTACCCAGTCCTCTATATAATTTTGCACTCCCAATGTGGCCTTTGGGCGAAAAAGTTTGCCCACCCCTGCCCTAGAGTCTTTTAGGCACTGAAATTTGCTGTCTGCCTGTTCTGCGAACAGCACCAAGCCATCAAAGAGGTGGCCCCGGATGGATTGCTGAACATCTGCTGACAAGCCCGACAGCTGCAACCAGGATGCCCACTTCATTGAAATGGCCGAAGCCATAGAATGGCCCGCAGAGTCCTCCGCATCAGAGGCTGCTTGGAGGGCTGCCCTGGCTATCACTCTGCTCTCCTCCAGAATAGCCAGGAATTCCTTCTTGGACTCCTCAGGCAGCAACTCTGCAAACTTGGCCATGGCCTGCCAGATGTTAAAATCATAGTGGCCAAGTAGGGCCTGATGGTTGACCACTCTTAGCTGGAAGCTGGCTGTAGAATAAATCTTTCTACCAAAAAGATCGAGACTCTTCATCTCCTTATTTTTAGTGGTCAATCCCAGCTGACCCCTCTATTACGCTCATTGGCTGCTGACACCACCAGTGAGCATGGGGTGAAGTGTGTCAAACCACTTAGCGCCCGTTTAGAGATGGGAGGCAGGGAGGAGGGGGTTTGCCAAAGGGCTTTGAGCCGTTTTACTACTCCATCGTGTACCGGTAATTCCACCTTTGAGGGGGCTGCTGCACTCAGCACATTCAACAGGCATTCCAAGGGCTCCACCAGATCCTTGGCTTCCTGTCCAAGGTTCGATGCCACCCTCTTCAAAAGCTCCTGGTGTACCCTTGCATCATCCTAGGGGACTGTGTAAGGGCCCCACTATGGCCTTGTCGGGAGAAGATGAGGAGGCAGTAAGTATAAGTGGGCCTGGTAACTCCACTGACTCTGCCAGGGGAGCCTCAGTTGGAGCTGGCTGTCCCTGCAGAGCTTTCTCTGACCCAGGGGCAGGTGGGAGACTGTGGCTGATGCCTCTGCGATAGTTGGGGAAATGCCCCAGGGTTCCACACGTACCAGAGGAAATGCCGAAAGACCCCAGTCTTCCTCCTCACTTTGAGCCTGAGGAGGGGGAGGCTTCTCTGGGGGACCAGGAAGAGACTAATGTTGCCTATCTACTCCGCTCCCCTCGGATCTCTCCACGGACCTCTGCTAGGGAGTTGTACTGGGATAATGTCTCTGGGTGCGGTGACTCCACTGACTGGTGACAGTACCCCAGTGATCGACACCTCATGCTATGAGAGTAGTGCCGCTTTGTGGACCGGGAGCAAGAGAATCAACATCCTGGAAACCGTCAACACACCCATGGGGATCCATACCGAGAACCAGAGACCGGTGACCCTCCATAATAGTGCTGCGAGCCTGGAGACTGTTGCAGACACTCCGGGCACCAGGGTTCTGGGGACTGGCAACACTCCTCCAAGGATCAGCCACAGACAGCCGGCGAGTAATGCCAAGATCCCAGTGAACAACGTCGGGAACTCTGGCAGGGAGGGACTGGTGGTGCTGTTCAGGTGAGCACTGATGGGTACCTCCACAGTGGTGAGGAGCAGTGCTGCACTGACAGACCTCTGGAAGTGTCCCAGAGGTTTTCTCCTTGAATGGGGCACCTCACTAACTTGCATGGGTGGCACCGGAAGGGACAATATGTCCTTAGTGGCCTGAAAGACCTCTGGCCTTGAGGACACCACCAGATGCCATGTGCCTCTGCTTTCCAGGGTGGCAAGCAGGTCTTGAAGGGGCTTGACAGCTCAGTAGATGTTGCAGCCTGGCCACTGTTCAGAGAGAAAAAGCTACCCCTCACTGGTCCTCCGGCTCTCTCCTTCACTGTATGGGATGCAGGAGAACGCCCTCTCCCAGCCTTTCTTCACTTTTTAGCTAGTACAGAGTATGCGGACTGGCCCCAGTCTGACGTTGGTGCCAGCAGTGCACTCGGCACTGAGGCTGTGATGCTTGGAGCAGAGTCCGATCTAGTTGGCTCAAAGGCCGGTGTGAGAGCCACCTCCATAAGAGCACTCAGAGATGAATGTCCCGCTCCTTTTTCGTTCGTGGCCTGAAGCTCTTACAGATGCAACGCTTGTCACTCACGTGGGTTTCCCCCAAGCACTTTAGACAGCTTTTATGGAGATCGCTGACTGGCATAGGTTTCCTGCAGCAGTCACAAGCTTGAAGCCCAGGGAACAGACCATGCCCCATCCCTAGTCTAAGTCTCATCTGGAACTAACCAACTATTAATAACTCTAAAGGAATAGTAAAACTACAAATGTTTTTAACAACCATATACAAAAAGTTTACAACTAGACACGGCTGAGAGAAGTAAGCTTGCTGAGGCAACAAGACGTTTCAGCACCGTCACCAGCGGTAAGAAGGAACTGAGGGACAGGGGAGCCAGCAGTGCCCCTTATACTTACACATACTCAAGCCATCCCATAGGGTGCCAGAACCGGTACCCTACAGATACCACTGAGGGAAAACTTCCAGCATCAGTGCATATGGAAAGCACCACACCTGCAATGGAATGGACATGAGCAATCACTCAAAGAAGAACCCTGAGTATCAGGTCGTGTACTGCTCTGCTATGCAGCAGAGAGAGACGCTCCATCCCTCCTCCCACATCCCCAAATGCAATTAAGGGCCCAGAAGACGCCCCGTGGCTAAATGCTGTACCCTCCTCAGCCCAGTACTCTCTGAAGGAGGACGAGAAGAGGAATAAAGTAGAACTGGGCAATATTTTTCCCCAGCAAATAGTTGATTCAGTGTCGGCTGACCTAACATTATTCTCGAATTCGTGTCAAGTTGGAATGGTTTTCACGAAACCCAAAAAATCAAAATGTATCAGAAATATAATGAAATGTTTCATTTTGGGCATTTTGACGAAAGCAAAGGAAGTTGCACATAATGTGTGTGCGGGGAAGGGCTGGGAGAGGTTTATAATCTTTAGCTCACTGGTTAGGATACTCACTGGGAATGTGGGAGACCCCCCTTTCAATTCTCTCTCCATCTGATGTGAATTTAGTCCTCCTTGGCTTTTGACAAAATGCTTGAAGCTGAAAAACACTTCTTGTCAGCTCAAACCTAAATTTTCATTTCAACCAAACTTGACATTTATTTGACTTTTTGATTTGCCAAAAATTTTGGAAAACAAAACAAAAAAACCAAAAGTTTCAGGTTGACCCAAAACAACACTTTTCTTCTATTATTTTTCAGAATTGCCAGCAAACCAAAAAATCCATCATTTGGCCAGCTCTAAAGTAAAGCATCTACATTACAGACCTGTGCCTGCCTCAGATCCACTGTAGTGTGTTGGCACTCAGGCAGTCCCGCAAGGAGCTGAGTTCAGTGCTAAGTAGGGTTTGTATACAGTGTCCATAGTGCCACGTGCTGATTCTTCCACAAAGGCTATTCGTGAGCTGTGCTGCCTCAATTTATCAGTCCAAAAGAAATTCTCAGGGTGCCCCTCTGACAAGGCAACTGGAGCAGGATGGGCCCCAACATAAAGGAAATGAAGGAATCAGCTTGAGTCCTTCTACATATTCAGGGGCAAATTAGGGTTTTGTGGGGTCCCTCCCACTGCCTCCAACGTTCTTTCCAGGGAAATGGGGCCAGGGCACAGGGGTTTGTCCCACTCCGCCTGCCAATGCTTCAGCTGGAGAGTGAGGTCAGAGTGCTGGCCTAACGGCTAATCCACCACTGTACGTATGTACCTGAAATGCAGTCTGTTATGAAATGCAAGATAACAGAAAGCTGTGTCTTGCTCTGCGTGATTCAGTAATGTGAGTAAATAGGCCAGTAAAAAAGGTGAGAGCCCGGATGTAGAAATGCCCAGCGACTGTATAATATGCTCTTTCGAAAGGTTGGAAAAAGGAAAAGCTCCCCTCCTTGGTGCCAGCCCAAGTAAATGCAGAGGAAAAATAAATTCTTCTTAGCAGAGTATGAAACACAAACTCCAATGAGCACTGCTCTGGAGGGGAACTATTAGATTGGCCAGAGAGGCAATGACAAGCTGAGGAGCAGAATTTTACAAAGAAACAAATACTAGGAAATCATCTGTTTCTGAGCATGAAAATGAGGGCCATTCTTATATGCTGAGTAAAGGTAGGAAGAATTTAATTCAGATAATGTAAGCAGGCCTGCATCAGTGGCCAAAAATCAATTCACCAGTCCAGAACAAATGTAGAACACCTCTCAACTTCTCAGGGAAAGTCAGATTCACTAAGGAGTGGGTCTTATAACAACTTCATTAATGATCTGGTGAAAGGCAGTAAACAGAATACAGAGGCAAAACTGATTAGGGAAGAGTTGTGAACACCAGTCAGAAAGATAAAATGCTAAAAGGCACCCTAGAAAGTTCAGAAATTGGCTGGAAACAACAAAAAGATTCAATGTAGAAAGATATAAGCAAATGCACCTGGGAGAAAAATAATTAAATGCACAGGGCTGATTCTCTACTACACTGTACCTCGGTCATTTATACCTGTGCAAAGTGAGCAAAATGAATGTTCAATGCAAATCAGAATGGATGCACTTTACACAAATGTAAAGGACTATACAAGATGCTAAGTACTTAAAAATCAGGTCTGTGTCAGTTGGGTATACTTAATGAGAGGGAGAAACCTATGAAGCAGAAATTAAGGTCTGGTCTACACAGGCACTCTAATGCACTGCTGCAGCAGCACTTTAACGTGGCTTATGTGGTCACGGCTCTAAAAAACCCACTTCCACAAGGGGCGTAGCTGCGAGTACAGCTCCCAGTACTGGTGCAGTGTCTAGACTTCTTTCTGACCGCCCTCTGGTCTGACTGGTGCAGTGTCTAGACTTCTTTCTGACCGCCCTCTGGTCTGACAAAACTACACCTGGCGCAAGACTGCAGGAGGGAGGTGGTATTTTATGCTACCTTTGTAACATCCTCATCCTCAGTCAGTTTGATCCCAAAAGCAACATGGAACAATTATTTCAGCAGCTAGCCAAATCCCCATTCCTGGGGCTCCTGCTATTTATAGCCCTCTGCAGCTCTGTTGCAGGGCCAAAGATTTAGCTCCTATTTCTCTACAGCATGCAGTACATACTTCTGCATTGCACCACTACCAGGAACAGCTTATCTGAATCTAACTGATTCCTTAGTTTCACATCCTCTGTCAAGATCCTTCTCTTTTCTCCCTGGCTTATAACAACTCACCTTCTAATAAAATAATTAATCTTATTTCTCTGAGCCTCTAGTTTCCTTCACATCACTATAGTACATCTGCAAGAGCTCCCTGTGTAACCTGTACATATAAATTAAAACCAGCAGTGAAGTTCTTTGAGATAAATATAAATGGAAGATTTTTCTGCAAAAGTAAATTTTATTAAATTGAAAAACTACTGAAGAGTGGTGTATTTTGCCTTATGGAGTAATAAGTCTGGATTGTTTAATATGGTTTGTACTGGAGAATATTTTTCCGCATGATTACTTTGTGCTTCTGTAACAGATGGGACAGAATTGCTGCAACTGTGGGCCAAAGTCTGAGAATTAACATAGTAAACCAGGCAATAATAAAAACCACAAAGATTAAAATTAGACATTCACATTTCACTCACTGCCACTAAGTTGTTTTTGGTTTATCATCTTTTTGCACCATCTAAATGCAAAGCTCTGTGCTTGTGATTATCTCAGGGTGTACGATAAAACAGCCACATAGTGTCGGACTTCCAAAAGCATCTAAGTGACTTAGGAATAGAGATGGAAGAAATTTTGTGTATGGAATTTTTTATTTTTTATGCCAGACACATACATTCAGGTCATCCAAAACAATTTGCAAATTCAGGTCAATTTCAGCAATTGTCTCAGTCAGGGAAAAGAGAAAACATTTGGAAATGTCAAAATGGTTCATTTTTGCATTTCTGAAATGAAACATTTTGATTTTTCATTTTAGAAACAGATTTCGTTTCCGAATTTCCCTTGACTTTATTTAAACAGCTATTTTAAAACATTTTTAAAACCTCAAAACATAATTTTTTTCAGCACTTTGTTTTTCTGGAAAATGTAAAACATTTTTGTTTCAGGTTGAAACAAACCTGAGGGGCAGGGGGCAAAGGAAGGGGAGGGGTCTGGATCCAAACCAAATATTCAGTTATTTGGACAAGAAGTAGAGCTGACTGGACATTGGAATTCTGTTCCATGGGAAATCCTGAAATGTTTGTACAATTTCCATTCCTAAACAGAATGAAAATAGCAATATCAAAATTTCCCTTAGAACAGGAATCTCAGAATTTCACTTTCAGTTAAGTGCCTTTTCATTTCAACATTTCTGGGGCTCTCAAGCTGCCCAAAGCCCCAACAGCCACCACGTAGCCAGGATGCTTGGGGACTCTGAGGCAGGCTTCTAAGTGGACAGCCCCAGAACTAGTGAGCTTGGAAGTCCTGGGGCACCCCGACTCTAAGATGGCCTGACTAGAATGCTGCCCCAGAGCCAGGGAGTCTGGTAAGATCTGGGATGCTAAGAACCTGCAAGCCTCAGCTTGCAGCCTCAGCCGGGTGCCAGAGATTCCAAGTCAGCCCATCAGGTGGATTACCGGTGTGCTGGACGCCTGGAACCTGAGCTTCCCATCAGCCTCTCTTGGTGCACCTGGTCTGCAGGCTGCTGCCGCCGCTGCCACCTGCAACTCCTGCCACAGCTCTGGGTTACTGGCCCTTCCCCCCGCCCCCCCACCCACACACACACACACTCACACTCAGCAGCTCCTGCCTGGGCTCAGGGCTTCCACACACTGCCACTCCTGCCCAGGCTCAGAGACCTGGGCTAGGGAGCTTCCCCCTGCAGTTCCAGCCCCCATAGCTCCTGCCCAACTTGGGGCTGGCCCCCACCCGCGGCTCCTGACCAGGCTCGGGATGCCCAAGCTCCAGGGCTGCTGCTGATCTCCCCATTCCCCACCACAGCCCCTGCTGGGGGCACCAGGGCTCCAGACAGGACTCAGGGCTTCCACCCCCTGCAGCTCCTGCGTGGGCTCAGAGACTTGGGCTGGGAGCCACCACCCCTGCAGCTCCAGCTGGGACTCAGCTTTCGCCCCCCCATAGCTCCTGCCTGAGCTCTGGACTCCCCACTTCTACCCCCACAACCCCGTGGCTCCTGCCAGAGCTCAGGGGGCAGGGGCAGGGCTGCTGCCCCCTCCCCACCAGCTCCTGACAGGGCTCAGGGCACCCATGCTCTGGACTTCAGCCCCTATAGTGCCTCTAAGGATTGGGGCTTCCACACCGTGGCTCGTATTCAGGGCTGGGGCACCCATTTTTCAAATTGTCCAGGGCCCATGAGCATAGGCCCCACAGGCCCATATATTAATCCACCACTGGCTCTGACTAGCAGCTAGGAGCCCCCAGCTGGGGCGTTCCCAGGAGCATTGGGGAGATCGGACCTTCCTCCACCTCTAAGAGCCTCCTCCAGCTGCAAAAACTCTGGAGCTTCTGCTTTCAGAGCTGGGCTCTGAAGGCAGCAAAGATGAGTATGGCAATCCTGTAACCCCCCTACAACAGCTTTGGGACCACATACCCCCACAATCTCATTTTGTATCAGGACCCACACAGTTACACCACCATGAAACTTCAAATGTGAACATCTGAAATCATGAAACTGACCAATTTTAAGATCCTGTGGCCACGAAACTGACCAAAGTGAACCATACGGGGGAAGGATAGCTCAGTGGTGAGAGCACTGGCCTGCTAAACCCAGAGTTGTGAGTTCAGTCCTTGAGGGGGCTATTTAGGGGTCTGGGGGGATCTGTCAGGGGACAGTACTTGGTCCTGCTAGTGTAGGCAGGGGACTGGACTCGATGACCTTTCAAAGTCTTTCCAGCTCTATGAGATAGAGAGGTAAATTTGGTAGAGCCCTATCTATGATCAAGACAAAATGTTCAATTATATATGCCAGATTTCTTTCCATAAAACAGAGGAACTGCAACTCATTCACAGCACTTTAGAAGCAAGAAAGTACTAATCTTACCTTGAATTGTTAAGTACTTGCCAGAGTGCTACAGTACATTTTGGGATGCTTATTGCTAACATTTCCTTGCACTTTACCGTCTTTTCAAGTTCTACATGGAGACTTTCACGAGTGAGTTAGCCAAGAAACGTGTGATGGCTGGTTTCCCCTGAATTTGGGGGAAACGGAAGAATGCGTATATGTGTGCTGCTTTAGAAGATTTAGAAAACTGACTAAACCTATACTTCACATATTTGGTGTTCTTTTCCTCCTCTGATTGACTGGATGAGAAATTTCATCTGTCTGTCAACACTTAATGCAAAACCATGCAAATGTTTAACCTTGGTGGGAAATGCCTGGGAGGAACATTTCAAGGTCTCTACAATGTTATTAAATATGTACAATACACTACACTGTACAATATGCTTATCTACCAGACAAAAGTCTACCAGATTAAATCAGCTGCACAGCCACAAGGCACAGTGCAATGAAGAATCCATTACCCAAATCATTTTATATCTAAGCCAAAAAAAAATATAAAGACATTTACATTAGCATCTCCTGGTAACGCAAATGTTGGGCTATGGATGGGAGCATGATGCTGCAACTGTCCATACCGTGTGTGGTTCCAATACTGAGTCAGCCATTTTTCAAGCTGCCTCTTTTATTTAAAATAAATTAAATGTATGTACAGATCCAGAACTATGCAGTAGCATCAAAAAGAGCTAACGTTCTTCTGCAATTTATCATCTACCATCTTTGCAAAAATGGAAGCTGAAAGGTTTTTATAAATTATATTTTTGAAACTGGGTTTTTATTCATAACCCATTATTTTCTTTTTTTATTATTTCTATTGTTTAGCGACTGATTATCCTCTACTGGAGTCAAGGTGATTTTAAAAATGCTTAATATTTTACTTTTTCAAAGCACGGTTAAAACATTAATCCAAATAATAACTAAGATCCTCTTGGCTCACAAGTACTACATTTCATATGGCCTAAGATGAAATAAAACAGAATAATAGGCCAAATCATGCTCACTTTATTCACCTATATTGTCCCTCGAAGTCAATGGGACTACATGTCTCAGGAGAGGAAGCTGTGACCCAATATATTTATCCCCACACTTCGTAGACATACAACATATACTGAAAGTGAATGACAACATAAAATAGAGGATACAGTAGAATGGTACGTAAATTAATCTGTTAGGGACTTAGTCTAATTCTTATCACCGGGAAGCTACTTTCATATTGAAATTATAGCCAATACAGCCACACCACTCTGGGTGAGGATTTCATTAGGTCTCTTAATCAGAATCAGTGCTGAAAGTGAAAGGGAAACTTCCAAGGAAAGTTTATATAGGAAAGGGCAATGACAATTCCGTAGGTGACACTTCCTTCAGCGTCAGGGCAACCAAAATGTCCCACCACAATGTTCAGAGGCACTAGGCTGCTTGAGTTATTGCAACAAAGGAGACGTAAAACTATGGTCTTCACCATTTGACCCCATTAAATATTCTACAGGGTATTTTAAAAAAAAAACAACAAAAAAAAAACAGGTATTATCCAAACAGCCTGGCAAAATTTCAGTGTGGGAGATTAAATTCTGCATACTTAAAATTCTTGTACTTGCTGATGATTACAGTTTTCTTAATTTCCCCTCCTAAAGACACTGAATAGGAATGCTAGAGCAAAATAGGAGTCACATTCCATTTGAGACATGGCTGCACTTCAGAGATAAGTACAGAGTTGCCATCATTTATCATTATCCGGTGTTAATATAACATTGTGATATTTACTTTGTCATGCTGCATAAGTCCCAAAGATATTTGGGGACTGTCTGGACGCTCTTTAAAAAGGACTATCCTTTCAAACGTGATAAGAAGCAACCCTAACATACTCAAAGATAAAAGGCATTATTTAGATATAAAGTAAAGTGATCACCATTAAAAAGTCAACTGGTGAGGCCTGAGATAATTATTTCTCTGTATCAGATACAGAACCATAGTGGATAAATGTTGACTTTTTAATGGCAATCACTGTATTATTAGTTTTGTTTTCTTTCTTACTCCAGTAGGACATGCTTTGGTGATGAGTCATTGAAATAAGAACCAATGCACATTCAATAAGTAATTTAAAAAAAAAATCAATAAAAAATGAGTCTACATCTTCCCACATATCGTAAGTCTAGCTGAGCTCTTCCTTCTCATATGATCACAACCACAGGAATTCCTCACTTAAAGTAGTCCTGGCTAATGTTGTTTTGTTGTTATGTTGTTGATCAATTAAGAAACATGCTCATTTAAAGTTGTGCAATGTTCCCTTCAAACACTGTTTGGCAGCCACTTGCTTTGTTCGCTGCTTGCAGGAAGAGCAGCGTGCTGCAGCTAGCTGGTGGGGGCTTGGAACCAGGGTGGATCGGCAGCCTCTCATCAGCTCTCCGTTCCACTAAGTTCCCTGCTCAGCAGTTGCCCAGCGGGCTATCAATTGCCGGCAGTTCAGCTGCCCCTCCCCTCCCCCTCCGCCATGTGCTGCTCCTGCCCTCTGCCTTGGAGTTGCTCCCCGAGATTCCCTTAGCGTGGGGGGAGGAGAGAAAGAGGGGGGTTAATGTCAGGATGTCCTCCTCCCCCCATGTTCCCGGACCCAACTTACCCCATCTTCCATAGAACAGGGGGGACACACGATGGAGAGAGTTCTCTATAAACTCTCTGGTCTCTGCAAACTGATCTAATTAGTAAGGCAGTGTCTGCATACTTAAAGGGGAATCTCTCTCACACACACACAGGGTACCTGTCTCTGTCTGCCCTCCCTCCTTTCCTGCTGCAGAGTGTGAAAGTTAACTCTTGAGAGCTCAGTCAATTGCTAGTTCATTTAGCAGTAAGGCATTCCCTGGGAAATATCCCACCCTCTGACTCCTCAACCAAGCTTCACAATCATCATCACTGTGTACCAGTATTAAACTGTTTGTTTAAAAGTGTGTGTGTGTGTGTCTGTGTGTGTGTGTGTGTCTGTGTCTGTGTCTTTTGTCCGGTGAAAATTTTTTTCCTGAACCTAACCCCCCTTCATTTACATTAATTCTTATGGGGAAATTGGATTCACTTAACATCGTTTTGCTTAGAGTCGCATTTTTCAGGAACATGTACTCCTCACAAAGTGTAGTTCTGTACAGTTCTTTTTCAGACAACAAAGCTATATTTATTATGTCCACACCTCCACAATAATAGGATTTAATTACACATTGCATATGCTACTAGCATTGAGTATATGCACTGGCCTGCAATAAAAAAAACTGCATTTATTACAAAAAATAAGGTAGCAAGGTACCAACAGAATGTTAGAGAATAAACAAAATCTGCAATTTTATTTACTCACTTGCCTTTCAGGAACAGGGAAACAGTAAAGCAATTTCAAAAAGATTATTAGACTTTAATGTTTTTAGTACATTAGAAGACATTTCTCAAAGGAACACTGACTCTGCAACTTAGGGAAGAGAGCTAATAATTGAAGAAAGAATGATGTGGCACGGAAAGTCTTGCAGACCTTTTTTAGAAGTGTTCCAGAGAGATGGACATTATTGACTTAAAAATAACATCACCACATTTTTGGATGATTTTAGTGATCTTTCACAAATGTATTTATTCCCAAGAAAGTCACAATAATACTGAAGAAAACCAGATAGAACATAGAAAGTCCTCTCTGCCAGCATAACTGTCTCAATGCAATATAAATATACAGCACCTACCCAGAGCTCAGGCTTTTTTGAATAAACTTTATGGAAAACTTGTTAGAGATTGATAGAAATCTTGATAGAGTATTTCAGGCCATATTAATGTTAACTATCTTCTTTAAATTTAAAAAATGTGTAGGGAAACTATCTTTAGATTGTCCATGCTGACTATATATTACAGCCGACTAAATTTCCACGAGGTTTCTCTCTCTATTCAAAAACAACCAGAAGAATCTTTGGATTCAAATATTTTATACCACCTCTTCCAATCAGTTGTGATTGATTAAGGCTGAGTAGATTTTAACAGAAAGCAAATGACTGCACTGAAGATGGTTAAGTTTGGGTAGGTTTGGCCTGTAGGCCAGAAAATATTCATAAAGATGTGTGTTTGCTATACTTAGGGTGACCAGACAGGAGCCTATATGAGAAAAAAACCCCAAAAATCAGGACTATCCCTATAAAATCGGGACATTTGGTCACCCTAGTTATACAGGATTAAAAAGGTAGAATGAAAAACCTTGAAAAGAAAAGGAATGTCATTTTCCAATAAGAATATTTAAAACTGTCAGTAAATTCCTATGTTTTCTCAGCTGAGTTTGTCTGAGCCTGACATCATAATTGCACCTATGCAGAGAAATTCATTCTCCAAGCCATAAGAACATAACATAAGAACATAAGAAGGGCCGTACTGGGTCAGACCAAAGGTCCATCTAGCCCAATATCCTGTCTACTGACAGTGGCCAATGCCAGGTGCCCCGGAGTGAGTGAACCTAACAGGTAAAGATCAAGTGATCTCTCTCCTGCCATTCATCACCACCCTCTGACAAACAGAGGCTAGGGACACCATTCCTTACCCAGCCTGGCTAATAGCCATTAATGGACTTAGCCTCCATGAATTTATCCAGTTCTCTTTTAAACCCTGTTATAGTGCTAGCCTTCATAGCCTCCTCAGGCAAGGAGTTCCACAGGTTGACTGTGCGCTGTGTGAAGAAGAACTTCCTTTTACTTGTTTTAAACCTGCTGCCCACTAATTTCAATGGGTGGCCCCTAGTTCTGCTATTATGGGAACAAGTAAATAACTTTTCCTTATTCACTTTCTCCACGCCACTCATAATTTTATATACCTCTATCATATCCCCCCTTAGTCTCCTCTTATCCAAGCTAAAAAGTCCTAGCCTCTTTAATCTCCCCTCATACGGGACCCATTCCAATCCCCTAATCATTTTAGTTGCCCTTCTCTGAACCTTTTCTAATGCCAGTATATTCTTTTTGAGATGAGGAGACCACATTTGTACACAGTACTCAAGATGTGGCCGCACCATGGATTTGTATAGGGGCAATAAGATATTCTCCGTCTTATTTTCTATCCCTTTGTTAATGATTCCTAACATCCTGTTTGCTTTTTTGACTGCCACTGCATGGACATCTTCAGAGAACTATCCACGATGACTCCAAGATCTCTTTCCTGAACAGTTGTAGCTAAATTAGCCCCCATCATATTGTATGTATAGTTGAGGTTATTTTTTCCAAAGTGCATTACTTTACATTTATCCACATTAAATTTCATTTGCCATTTTGTTGCCCATTCACTTGGTTTTGTGAGATCTTTTTGAAGTTCTTCACAGCCTGCTTGGGTCTTAACTATTGTGAGCAGTTTAGTATCATCTGCAAACTTTGCCACCTCACTGTTTACCCCTTCCTCCAAATCACTGATAAGTTGAATAGGATTGGTCCTAGGACTGACTCCTGGGGAACACCACTAGTTACCCCTCTCCATTCTGAAAATTTACCATTTATTCCTACCCTTTGTTCCCTGTCTTTTAACCAGTTCTCAATCCATGAAAGGATCTTCCCTCTTATCCCATGGCAACTTAATTTACATAAGAGCCTTTGGTGAGGAACCTTGTCAAAGGCTTTCTGGAAATCTAAGTACACTACATCTACTGGATCCCCCTTGTCCACATGTTTGTTGACCCCTTCAAAGAACTCTAATAGATTAGTAAGACATGATTTCCCCTTACAGAAACCATGCTGACTTTTGCCCAACAATTTATGTTCTTCTATGTGCCTGACAATTTTATTCTTTACTATTGTTTCAATTAATTTGTCCGGTACGGACCTTAGACTTACCGGTCTGTAGTTTCCGGGATCACCTCTAGAGCCCTTTTTAAATATTGGCATTACATTAGCTATCTTCCAGTCATTGGGTACAGAAGCCGATTTAAAGGACAGGTTACAAACCTTAGTTAACAGTTCCGCAATTTCACATTTGAGTTCTTTCAGAACTCTTGAGTGAATGCCATCTGGTCCCGGTGACTTGTTACAGTTAAGTTTATCAATTAGTTCCAAGACCTCCTCTAGTGACACTTCAATCTGTGACAACTCCTCAGATTTGTCACCTACAAAAGACGGCTCAGGTTTGGGAATCTCCCTAATGTCCTCAGCCGCGAAGACTGAAGCAAAGAATTTATTTAGTTTCTCCGCAATGACTTTATCATCTTTAAGTGCTCCTTTTGTATCTCTATCATCCAGGGGCCCCACTGGTTGTTTAGCAGGCTTCCTGCTTCCCTCCAGGCTTCTCTTCTTAGGAGTGTTGCAGTTTTGACAGTTGAGGGAGCCTGTCTCAAGAAAGTCCTATTAATTTCTGAGGTGAAATACCAGAGATTGACACTTGTGGCTATATCATACAGTAAGACCATTCAAATGGTGTTCAGGGGTAAGCAGAATAAAAATGGGGTTTGACCTTTTATGTACATCACGATGGAGGACCACACTGAATAACTATTGTTTGTATGTGTGTGGCTGGGATCATTCAGGGGTTTGTGCTTCCTTAGATGTGCGCTCATACGCCTACTAATGCAAACAGAACAGATACGTATTGAAGGGAGAATTAGACCCCTTTAAATTGAGCACAAATCGATTTAATATTGGTTATTTCATCACTGCATCTCAGAAGACTCTCATACAATAAAATCCAACAATGTTGACCACTCCTGGCCCACAGAGTTCTCATAATCCTGCCAAATCAGCAGCAACCACAGTTAAAATGCCTCAGGGGGCAGGGTGGGCAGGAATATTTCCCACTTTCTAGTAGCTTTGGCTGGAGCACAATGCAGGTTCCCCTCTCATCCTGTTTAACAAGAAACTTCCTCCTACGATTCCCCTAACTCACTCCACAAACACCATAACAGTTCTGGATACACTGCCTCTTTCAGCATCCACTCACCCAACTACCCTAGACGGCACAGCAAAGGAGTCTGAGGAAGCTGGGGGACAAGGCTGCTCATTCAATGATGGATATCACAGCTGGGTATGGGAGACAGGCTTTGCAAGATGCCCTTTATTTGCATGAATCCACCCTGCTTACCTCCATTGTCAAACAGGGGTGCATGAGCCTTTTGCCCTTAAACTACACCTAGGGTGACCAGATGTCCCAATGTTATAGGGACAGTCCCAATTTTGGGGTCTTTTTCTTATACAGGCTCCTATTATCCCCCACCACGTGTCCCAATTTTTCACACTTGCTGTCTGGTCACCCTAACTACACTCTTGGGAGCTCGGAGTTTTGAGGGTCATAAGGAAACGCTATAAGAAAAGTAATAAAAATTAGAAGAAATGTACTGTAATTGGGACCAAAGGTAATGTGTAACAAAGAGGGATACAGTAAGAAAATATTTTGAATTTATTCAAAGTGGGGAATCTCCATACTAAGAGCTTGTCTACATAGGAACATCCAGGAAAGTTAATCTGAATTAACTCTCTATAGGGACACAATTATTCAGAATTAAAGTGATCTTAATTCTGTTTTATTTGTTTTGGGAGTCACTAGTGAGGAGAGCTGGGGCCACTTTGCTCTACAGAAGATACGATCTTTCACAAAAAGGAACCAGGCTGCTATCAATTTAAATTGTGAAGGTTTGTGGTGTCATTTAAAATAGGAATTGAAGAGGACTTAGATTGGACAATGAAAGCTGCTTAGGAAAGCACGCGTAAAAATGAAACTATGCATCAGGCAAGAATGAATAGGACTATAATTCTATGAAGACCGGATGAAGGCAGATTAGAGACAACAAGGAACAATTCAATTAGGTATCCAGCTAAGGTTAAATTTACTATTGCTATCAATCCTCATGCTTTAAGGCATAAATTAATCACCAGCTCAGGTCAGAAAGAAACTCCCTCCTATTGTACAGTATCACATAGTTGGGTCTTCCTCTGAATCATCATGCATTAGAGACTGTCAGAGGCAGGATGTGAAACTACATGGACCGTTGGCCTGTTCTTGGCAGCAATTTCTATATTCTTCATTTTCTTCATGGTTCTTACAGTTTGCGATCAAGTTATTTATACTGTAGCAGGCATGTCTACAACAGATTGTAATTAACTTCTCTAATTCTGCAACTACCACAGATAGTAGCTTGAATGATTCCGACATCTATCCAGAGCAATATACTGTATTTTTATAGGTCTTGATGATTTACTAGTTTTGCTTTCAAAACCAAATCTCACACTCTAAGCTTAATTACTTGTTTTAAAATGACACATAAAACCACTGCATATTACTCAGCATATGATATAACAATAGCAATAACATGAAGAAACAGCATCAATGATCTTTAAAAAGGCAATTTAGAATTTAGCTTTGAATTTATTTTAAAAAGGAAAGATGTAAGTACTGTCTCCATGGCTGAGATTTATGAACACTCTGCTTTTCCATTATCCAAGCATCTCAGTTACCCGAAAGCACATCTGTAAAGCAAAGACAGTAAGAGACTGCAAGAGTTTTTTATATCCATAAATTACAGATGTTGCTCTGAGCCATTCATCTATCAAGACAATTTTCCATAAAACTAAGACCATCCTGTAAAGTATCAACTCTAAACAAGTAACGGAGGATATGAAAATAGTTAGCAAATGGCACATAGTCTCCAGACCCAATCTGTTTTATGGAGGACATTTTCATTTCTGTTCCAAGGCTTTTTAATACTGTCTGACAAAATTGGGGGTAGCAAACCAAAGACCAAATAAGACCTTTGACCAGCAAATGAAAGTGTTAGTTTAATATCTCCCTTGGCTCGCCAGCACATGAGCCAGTGTAAACTTATTACAGTTAACAACACCATAGTAAACTCAGTGAAGAATATATGAGTAATTTATGACTAATTTGTATTTATTTTAACTTGTACATTCAACTACCAAAGCTAAATCATATGTTCAAACCATACATTTTAATTTCTCATATTTTATATTTATAGCTAGTGTGTTCTCACATGTCTACATACAATCTTTGTATTCAGCTCTATGAACACATGCTATTTGTATCTACTGTGAAAGAAAGGGACTAAAGCTAATATAAGAGTTTACTGTAGAAATAAAGCGTACAAAATAAAAATCAAATTGAGAAATCCAGAAGTCTGCTTTTTAAAAAACTGTGTTGTCATGGCAAAGATAAGTTGCTTTATCTGAAATTTAGACTTCTTCAGGCAATTGAGAAATGAATACACACAGAAGCAGCAGATAAATAAGATTAGGGAAAACTATTCAGCCATGCAGCCTTTTCTAGGCTGTGCCAAATACAGAACACGTATTAGCTGAATGGAAAATGGGAAAACAGTACTTGGGAGAGAGAAAAGAGAGAGATACTTGAGTACTCAGTGCCAATCAATCGCATATCCAAAGTAGAAGGCAAACACCATGCTGCTGTCACCTTCAGTGCTGCAAATCTGATGAAGCTTCATCAAATTTGTTGGAAATGTTCTCTCCCTTCCCCCCGCCCCCGCCATAAACTTGTATCTCAGAAATAGCAGAATGAACTGGGATTCCCCTACATTCTCCTTGTCTCACAGTCTTGGCAACAGTCACTGTTTAGCTTTGTTATGTGAAAGTATTCTACAAAGATAAGACACAGGTTTTAAATCCATGAGAGTGTCTTTTTTCAGAGACCCAGAAAACCTTGGTGGAAGAGAGCACCTTGGTCCTGGTTCTGAATGATTCAAATAAGAAACTAAATTGTCTGGGAGAAGCTGTAATGTGTGATGGCCACATAACACAGGCTTGTGTGGCTTGATTTTGCATGCTCAAATGAAGAATGCTTTCTGAATTGAGGGAGGGAAGAGAACATACACCAGAATGGAAGCACTCTGGAGACTAGAGGCCATTTCATTAAATTATTAACAGTTAGAGATAAAATATTTTATTTTAATGACCCATACTGGAGCCCTGAGGAATCCTGCCATTTTCCCAAGCACCCACACTTCAGCCAGCCAATGAACAAGATTTTCCATGCTGGATGCCTCACTGTTAGGCTCCTAAGTCTATGTGTAGGCACTTAGATAAGATACACTGTTTTTCAATGGAGATAAACAACCAACAGCTCTCACTGAAAAAAGTAAAAAATGCTGGATGTTCAGCACTTCTGAAATATAGGCTTCTTCTTTAGGAGCCTAACTTTAAGCACCCACTTTTTAAAGAGCTGGTTAGTATCATTACAGCTAAGCAGCTGTAGTGACACTAACCAACTCTGTGAGACCAGATCTGGGAATCATACCAAGTTCTCTTGTATAGCAGTACAAATCTATTCCAATAGGACACAGGGTAAGTCCCTAAAATCCAATATTTATACGCTTAACTGTTCAGCTTATTCACAATAGTCCTTGAGTCTAAACGAATCATGTTCATCATGTAGATGAAAAACTACAAACGCTCTGTGAACTGATGTGCTAAGTGTTACCAACATCACATTATGAACTCAGACGGTGGGAAGACTACAATCACTTTACTATTTTCTCATAGCTATGTAAATTGCTATTTTGCGATCCAGAAATAGACTGATAGATTCCAACGCCAGAAGGAACCACTGTGATCATTCCAGTGTGACATGTATAACACAGGCCATAGAACTTCCTCCAAATTATTTCTAAGCATATCTTTTAGAAAAACACCTTATCTTGATTTTAAAATTGCCGGTGATGGAGAGTCTACCAGGAACCCTGGAAAACTGTTCCAGTGGGGAATTATTCTCACTGTTAAAGATTTACACTTTATTTCCAGTCTGAATTCATCAAGCTTTAACTTCTAGCCATCGGATTATGTTATACCTTTCTCTGGTAGACTAAAGACCCTATTATCAGATTGCTATTCTGACTCACACTGTAATCAGATCACCCCTTAACCTTCTTTTTGTTAAGCTAAATAGACTGAGCTCCTTGAGTCTATCACTACAAGGCCTGTGGTTTCTAAACCTTTAATCATTCTCATGGCTCTTCTAATCTTCAATTTATTAACCTCCTTTTTGAGCTGTGAATACCAGAACTGGACATGGTATTCAAGCACAGTCACACTAGTGCCACATACAGAAGTAAAATAACCTCTCTACACCTACACGACATCCAAGAATTGCATTAGCTCTTTGGGCCAGAGCATTGCACTGAAAGCTGATAAGTTGACTATCCACTATGGTCTCCAAATGTTTTTCAGAGTCACTGCTTCCCAGGATAACGTCCCGCAGCCTCTAAGTATGGCCTACATTCTTTGTGCCTAAATGTATTCATTTACATTTAGCTGTGTTAAAATGCATATTGTTTGCTTGAGCCCAGCTTACCAAATGATCCTGATCACTCAATATCAGCAATCTGTCCTATTAATTATTTACCACCCTCCTACCCGTTTTTACATCATCTCCAAATTGCCAGTGATGACTTTATGTATTCTTCCAGGTCATTGCTAAAAATGTTAAATAATGGAGAACCAAGAACTGATCCCCGCAGACCCCACTAAAAATGCACCCTCAGTGAGGATTCCTGTTTACAGTTACAGTTTGAGATCTGTCAGTCAGCTTTTAACATGATTAATGTGTGGCATGTTAATTTTATATTGTTCTAGTTTTTTATTCAAAGGGTCATGCAGTAGCAAGACTTACAAAAAATGTCTAAGTATATTACAAGAACACTATTACCTTTGTCAAACTTCTGATCTCATCAAAAAAATATCATTTGATAGAATCTACTTTCCATAAACCCATGTTAATTGGCATTGATTATATTACTCTCCTTTAATTTATTATTTGACTTCTGTATCAGCTGCTCCATTATCTTGCCCTAGATTGAAGTCAGACTGACAGGCCTATAATTACCCAGGTCATTTCCTTTAACTTTTTTAAATACTGGCACACCATTAGCTTTCTCCAGTCTTCTGAAACTTTCCCATTGTTCTAAAACTGACTAGAAAATCACTATTAATGGTCCAGCAAACTCCTCAGACAGCTCATTTAAAACTCTTGGCTGCAAGTTATCTGCAACTGCTAAGGCTTGTCATTGTTTATGGCTTTGTGAAACTGGCCATTTTAAAGCACCAAATATACATATTACTGGTCTGCATTTTATTCCTTTTCCACATTGCAAATGTGATCAAGTCATGACCACTTATACCTAAGCTACTATTAATTTTCAGTTCTATGATCAGTTCTTCTATCTGTCAAAGTCTAATATAGAATTCCCTCATCTTAGAGGCAACAATGTTTGAGTTAGGAAATTGACATCTATTGTATTTAAGAAAAAAATCCCATGGATGTTGTAATACTGGCAGCATGACACCTCCAGCGTATGTCACTCAAATTGAAGTCTTCGCTTCTCTTCCTACTTGTCAGAAATAGTTGCATAGGAAGCTGGTCATCCTGTTTCCTAGAATGATTTGGTGGTCTGTAGCAGACACCAACTAATAACTTTCTTGTGCTTTGTCTGTTAGGATACTGATGTATAAGCATTCAAGGTTATTTTCTTCTGAGTTATTTAGGCCTGTGAAACTGGTAATGCCATTTTTGACAAAAAGAGTACCATTCCCCCTTCCCTTCTGCCACTCAATCCTTGCTAAATAGGTTCTAACCATTGATTTTAACATTCCAATCACGCAAATCATCCCACCAGATTTCAGTAATACCAACTAGATCGAATTTATGCTAATAAATGAACAATTCTAATTCTTCTTGTTTGTTACCCAGGCTTGATTCTCTTCTCGATATCTCGTTTTTGTGCTAAATGAGTGCTCATATCGTTCCTCTTTTTACCCTTCTCTTTTGTTATCAGTTTAACATTCTCCTGACTAGTAGGCAGCCTGTCCCTAAGTTGGCAGTGTTGACAAACACACCAAAAAATGCTCAAACTTAAATAGTTTTTCTATTTTAGCAGAGTGTAGTCTAAACACAGCAAAGGGATACATGCAGTGAAATCTTAAAACAAGGCTCACCGGATTATAACTAAAACTTGCCAGGGCAGTAAATCATTTACATTAAATACAAAGAAACAGTGGGTATATTCTAAGAGAAGCAAATGCTTTGATCCACTGTCTCTCATCTTCAGTGGAATCTGTGAAAACACACAGCGAAATATGTTTTATAAGCTCTCAATAAACTGAAACACAATTAAGAACAGATTTTTATTTTTTGATCCTCCTAACATTTTTGCTTATCTCACAGTCATGCGCATGTAACAATAAGAGAATGAAGGGCTTAGGTCACTGTTGCTAAAGACATTATCTTCTGTAACCTTTTTCTCTCACAGTACTAGGAAGAGCTTGGAGCTCATCTCTAGCATCACTGCATATTATTCTCCTCAAATACACAAAGATATGTACCAATAAGGAACGGTTGACCTGGCAACAGAATGTTTTCATTTACTAATTTAGCCTCCCTTTTTTTTAATAATATTTGTTTCAGCTAAGTAGAGAACAGATCTGGCTTGAGCTATTTGGCAAATGTGAATGCACATCAAGTACGAAGTGCAATCCGAAGCCATTCCACATTCTCAATTTACTCTGCTATCAATGCACACGTAGAGATGTGAATCAAGAAGAGAAACAGACTCCTCAAAACCAAAATCCTTCCATCTGTCTACAACTTGATGTCGCTTCATTTCCTTCCCCCAACCCTCTCAGGGGTTTGTTAGCATGCGAGGTGTTGAAATATAGTTGAGGAGGAAAAATATTTTCCCCAAAAGATGATTTTCAAGTTATCTGGAATTTCCCCATTCTGCTTTTTTTTTTTAAAAAAAAGCCGCTATTTTTGATGTTTACCTGTTTTACCTTTCCAGGGATTTGATTCAATCTTGCTGTGTTTCAAAACCCAGTGACCTTCATGTGATGGATAGGAGTATGGTTTAGGAGGTGGTGGGATCAAGTGGAACCACAGGACGACTTGAGTTCCATATACCCAATGACAGTAGCACACTACAGAGGTTCTGCTATTTATAATCTAAGTCAACTGACAAGTCTTTAAACAAATCCATCAAACACTATCAATAATTCCTTACAAACATTTGTTGTCAGAAACTGCTGACAAGAGCACAACTAAATTGCTCAGTGTACATACAAAATTGTTAATTAATAATAAGGAAAATCTTAACATGCAGTTCAGGGACCAATCTTAAACTCCTGTGATGTAGAATTTGTCATACATTATTTTCTACTAGTCAAGACTGATAATAAATCATTTTATATTCTTGTTACTTATTAATACTGAAGCAAGCTGTTGCAGAAAAACTGGAATACTCATTTATTTATTTTTTAGGGCAGAAGAAAGTTTTTTTCACTCTTTTCAGACTTATCTTTTAACATCTTCGATCTCGAATATATTTTGCATACCAAAGCGCATAACCATCTAGAAGAGCAGTGCTTGTCAGATTCATCAACACCACAACTTAACAACTGGTAAGTTTTTGACCTGAAACTATAAAAATCATGTAAAGCATGCAAGCTTTCTCTGTACCTTCCAAATACAGCAACGCACTGGTGTCAGGACTCTCTCTGTAGTGCCTTTGCTGTTACAATAGGCAGATTTTTTAAAAAAACTTTTTCATCTTATATTCAGTTCACTTGTTAGTGGTAGCTTAGGCACAGCAGTGTTTGTATGTTCAATTGTTTATTGTTTGAAATCATACCACTGTTCAGGTCCCTACCTTCATCAGATCTTTGGTCCTTGGCTGCAAATTTGTTTTTCCTATATTAGCTCCCTGTTCTGTTGAACTGAGCTGACCCAAAGAAGACAGCAGAAATTAAGAAGTGTCCATCATGCCTTCATAAAATGACTGTGACAGAGCAACACACTCACTGACTTCTTTATGGGAGTCTCTCTCCTTGGCTGGACACTCTGTTGCCTTTCATAAGAATTTTCAGAAGTTCCTGGTGATTTTTTTGGCTGCCAGCTGTAAGGCCCCTTAGAATGACCTGATTTTTAATGAGTGGGTTCTTAGCACTTTTTGAAAGTCATACTTACGGGGTGTCCCAAGCTGGGCATCGAAAAATGGAGGCAGTCATGAAAATCGCATCTAGAACCACAAAAGACAGACACACATCTAAAGTCTTTCTTTATGCACAAAGCCTCATCCAGTGAATCTGTTGTCCTTGGATCTGAACAAATCTGGGGCTCTGGGATTTTCCAACCGCGGTTCCATGGGTTGACTTCTAGGGATTGCAGAGTGATTGCTGAGTCTTCTTTGGTTCTAAAAGGTCCTAAGTGCAGAGACCTCTAAGGATCCATGCTCTTGGTACATCAAAGGCTTCAGGTCCTCCTTCCCAAAAGACTAACATCTATTTCAAGATTCTCTGTGAACTGATGGAGTCTTCCTAACATGCATCTGCAAAGATTACTGCAATTCCTAGATTGCCTCATTTAATTTCTTCTTCTACATATTTACTATTGTCTATGCAGAGACCCAAGGGCCTCTCTCAGATCCCTGAACTAAAAATAAGAAAAAAGACATGGTTAGGATGAACCTTCTTAGCCCCAGATGGAGGACCTAACATCAAAAGAGCAGAAACTATCAATTATCTTTGGAAGTGACGCACTTGTAATTTAATCCATCCAACTGCTCTTCATCTGGTGGAAAAAGAGAATTCACTTGTGGACAAACTGAGTCACAAGTGCGAGACACAAGCAATCCTCAAAAGAATCAGTGGTACAGTTTTGTTCTATAAATGAAATAATCTCTCAGTTAATTTTTCTTCTGTAAGAAACAAAGCATAGTGTCTCCTATTTTGTCGAAGAGCAAAAACAGAAATCAGTTTTCTTACAGATATCTTATTACTGGACTAGGATAAACAATTCGTGTATGCCTTTTGTCGGATTTCTCTTCTTCCCTAAGTCATCAAGAAGATAAGACAAGTCTTGTGATGCTTATAGCTTCAAATTGGGCATATCCAATCTGAAGTTCTGATTCCCGAGACATCTAATCTCTCTGCCATCAAAGCTTCTAATAATGGTTATTGGGTCGTTCATATTTTTGTATTAGGTGACAAGGGGAAATTCATCAAGATCTGCCATGCCTTCACCTAGCTCATAACAGTTTGTTGAATACAGATGTTCAGTACTCCAAAGAAATGCAGAACATACATCTGCAATCCAGGAATAAACTTTCCCAGAAGTATCTGAGCTTTTATCTATCATGGAAAAGACGTAAATTCACTTTTCTACGTGGACTCAAGTCAACAATTTTCTCCTTTGGCATTATCTGTTCCTGAATTTTTTTACTACTTAATTGAAACAAAGCAGTCAAGCCTATCTGTTATTACCATAAAATACACTTATAAATTCATAGATTCTAAGGCCAGAAAGAATCACTGAGATCATATGACCTCCAGTACAACACAGGCCATAGAACTCCCCCAAAATAGGTCTTAAAGCATATCTTTACAACTTATTTCCAGGCTGAATTTGTCAAGATTCAGCTCCCAGCCATTGGATTATGTTATAATTTTCTGTTATACTGACGAGCATAAACCCATCATCACATATTTGTTCCTCATGTAGGTACTTACCGACTAATCAGGCCATCCCTTAACCTTCTCTTTGTTAAACTAAATAGACTGAGCATTCTGAGTCTATCACTATAAGGCATGTTTTCTAATCCTTTATTCATTCTCTTGCCATATCATTACCTGCCATTTTTGCTTGCCACCAAGTAGTTCAAGGTTTTTCTATCTTCAACCATCCTGTAATTAAGTTTCCTGACAAGAATAATATGTACTTGCCAGTCCAAGAATTTATTCCACCTTGGGTCTTGAGTTTAGTGCTTACAGGACTGATAGAGTCACCTTCTGCACTTCTGAAAAACACTCTCTTTAACACTTATCTTTAAAGATGGCCTTTTTAATAGCTGTAACATCTGCAAACGCAGTGAGTAAACCAAAAGGCTTAATGGCTGACTCACATTTTACTGTGTTCTACAGGGACAAACAATTCAAACAAAGGTGGCTTTACTTCTTCAACCTACATTTTTGCTTAATGTGTTTTCAGATTTCCATTTCAATCAATCCACATCTTTCATCAGTGTTTTTTCATAAGATATATCTATTATATGGGAGGCTAGATTACATAAACTTGATTTTAATAAGAGCTGAATCATTATTTAGGAAAAACAAAGTCCTTTAGGAAGTCATCCAAACTATATGTAGTCTGATGATAGACTAGTATCTATTCCCAAGCTTCTTTTTCTATTCAAATATTTTTCCAAATGAATGAAACTCTGTACTCAGATCAGGATCTAGAGTCCCATTCTATAAGATTAAGGCAGCTTTGTGTAATGTTTCTATCAAGGTACAAATCTCCACAATACTCTGTTCATGCCTTTGTGCAACACTGTACTTTCCACTTGGTATCTCACTGTGACACTCTATTGGGGAGATCAGTTTAATCACTGCTTGATTAGTGCTTTCCCCATTAATGTATAGAGGTTGTCCTAGTTAAGCTCTCACAAAAAGCAATTTCTCAAAAGAGGAAGAACAGTTATTTACCAGTAGCTGTCGGTCTCCAAGTGTATTGCTGCTACATATTCACAACTCTGCCCCTCTTCTATGCTTCTTCAGAAACTTCCTGGGACTCTGTAGGGTGTATTTTTGTTCCACAGCACTTAGAACTCATTGATCCATGGTAAGAAAGTCCCTACCACATAGGAAGCAGCTAACCTGTTGAAAAAAACAGGGGCGAGAGAAACTGGTACTCTGTCCTCGACAAGGCAAACATGCACACCGCTTAGAATTTTCTGGCTCGTCTGGAAGAATCTGCTGCAAAAGAAACCTGTGGTTCCTGCCTTTTTTTTCTGGATTAGTCCAGCTATCTAGGTGGGGAAAATGGGTATCACTGGTAAGAGGGAGGGTAGAATTCTTTTCTTCTAGGGAAAGGATGTAAATTCCCAATATCTTCAGCATGGACTCTGAGTCTTTGAGATGGTGAAGCTTCTCATCAGTCTGCTGTGAGAAAAGGGTAGGACCCTCAAAGGGGAGATCCTGGATAGTCTACTGAACCTCCTGTGGGAAACCTGATGATTAAAGCCATGAATTCCTGTGTACCATTATCACAGATGCCATGGCTCTAGCTGCCAAATCTGCCCCATCTAAGGCCCTTGAAAAGAGGTCCTTTACCTTCTTCTAAGACAGCCTGAAACTCCTGCCTGGCATTCTCTGGCAAATTCAGTACATTACCCCAGAGGGAGAAATTGTATCTGGCCAGCAAGGCTTGCTAGTTAGAGATATGAAATTGCAGAGCAGCAGTGGTATAAATATTTCTACTGAAAAGGTCCAGTCTCTTTGCTTCTTTATTCTTTGGGGTAGTAGTAGACCATCTTCAATGTACCCCATCATTTATATTCAAGACAACCAAGGAACCTGGCAAGGCATGCATGTAGAAATACTCATAGTCCTGACAAGGGATAGTATCTTCTCTCGTTTCCCTTGGCTTTAGGGAGCAGAGATTATGGGACTTGCTACAGCGATCTTGTAGGTTCTAGGATGTTTTTATTTGTAGGCAGAACCACTCAGGGAGGTCCTGTTGACCAGAGTAGATCCATCAATTTGTGGGAACTCCCCATCCTGAATGTGAAGAAAGGAAGCATTCCTCTTTAGCAACTCTTGATAGGTTTTGTAGTCTTCCTGAACAGGTGATGACACATCAAGCATTACAGCCGCTTAAAGGGATGAAGAGGCATGTGCCCCTACCGGCAAAGCTGCCAACGGGGGCGGGCGGGGAAGGTCGGGGAAAGGGTGAGGGGCAGCTACATTAAAGCGCTGTGGGTTTGCATGGGTTGCATACCGCCCCATACCAACCCTCTACTGACCCATTTTTCACACCTGTTGGCATCATACTCAGTACTGTGGGTAACATCGTGAGACACCTCATGGGAACTAGCCTAGCATCTTCTTGGGGATCTAGAGGGAGGAGGAACCAGAGAGGAACTTGGGGGGGAGGGAACCCCACAGCATAGGCGCTGACTCCATGGGCGCTCGCCAATCAGCTCCTCTCCCTCCTACTAACTCCGACAAAGATGCTGAATCATCTGACCATGGAGGCACTGTACCAGGAGGTACTGAGGTCTGGTGATCTCTCTACAGAGATTTAATTATCAGAGACAGCATGCTGGCTTTGCCTCTGGATAAGGAAGCAATGGACGTTCAAGTTGCCCATGGTAGCGAGGGCTGGACCCGTCTTGCAGGTAAGTCCAAAGGATCAAGTGGTATTGGGTGGTCTATCTCCTGGACTGCTGGAGAATCAGCTACCAAAAGACAGACCAAATGCTGTGCCGCAGCATATGCTTCTGGTGTTGCCCGTATCAAGAGATTTCCCTGACGCTGCTGTTGTTACATCAAAGGAGTTGGTACCACAGTGGGGGCTGGGCTCAACAATGTATGCCTCAGTGAAGGAGTGGATGACCACACATGAGACAAAATCAGTACCAGGGAATGCTTCTTTTCCAAGGACACTGTACCCTGTACTCCAGCTTGTTTCCTAGTGGACCATACTGGGGACCTCTTCTGGAGGTGCTTGGCTCTTTCAAGGGATGTTGTCTGTGTTTCTTCCTCAGCGTCAAGAAAGGGGATTGGTGCCAAGTCTCCAGAGGAGCACTTCTGACCAGCAGAAAAGTTTGGAAGATGGATGCAGGGTTGCCTCCATGAGAAGGTGATGCATTCTCACCTACCTATACTTTTTCATATGGGACTTAAAGCCTCTGCAGATCTGACAACAGTCATGGATGTCACCCTCACTGAGGCACTTTAAGTACCTGAAATTAGGGTCCCTTAACAAAATTTATGCAGCCACTACAAGTCTTAAAAGCCTGGAAATGGAGCCAAACCCCAGTACCAGATGTAAAGGTCAGACATGTTAAGAAACTAAGAAAAATAACAAATGAAACCTTCACTAAAGTTACTAACAACTATGAAAAACTACCACCACTAACTATATACAAGAGAGAAACTAAATTCTCTGAAAAGGGTGAACACTTTCAGCAGCAACCTACCATGCTCCAACCACCAATCATGGGTGGTAAGAAGGAACTGAGAGGACTGGTCGTGACTCTCCCTTTATACCATTATGCAGCAGCACATGCACCATCCTGACAGGTACTGTCAACGGAAAAATCTCTGGCTCAAGTACACTGAATGTGCACACACTTTATGTGGAATACCCATGTGCAATCACTTACAGAATTTTTATTGACCACATTAGGAGTTGATAGGAGCTCAACACTTTTGAAAATCAAGCCATTTATTTAGTTGTTTAAGTATGGATTTAACATCTTAATTATAAAAAACAATTGTGAAAAGCTTGGTCCTAGGAATCAGAGGGGTAGCCGTGTTAGTCTGGAATTGCAGAAGTGACAAAGAGTCCTGTGGCACCTTAAAGACTAACT
>ML677326.1:65715504-65796828 GCA_007922305.1 Dermatemys mawii
AGTAATTTTTCCATTCTACTCAGCACTGAGAAGGCCTCAACTAAAGTACTGTGTCAAGTTCTTTGCACCACACTTCAGGAAAGATGTGAAGAAACTGAGGAAGTCCAGAGGAGAGAAACAAAAATGATTAAAGGTATAGAAAACATGACTTACATGGAAAGACTGAAAAAAATGGGTTGTTTAGTCTAGAGAAGAGAAGACTTAAGGGGGGATACGATAACAATCTTCAAGTAAATAAAAAGTTGTTCTACAAATGAGGGTGATAAATTGTTCTTGATATCCAATAAGAATGGGACAAGAAATAAATTGCAGCAAGGGGGATTTTGGTTAGACATTAGGAAAGCTTCCTAACTGTAAGGGTAATTAAGTACTGGAACAAATTACCTAAGGAGGTTGTGGACTCTAATATAAATACATATGTACAAACACACATGCAGTTAAACAAAATACACATCTACACATCAAAGTATGTGCACAGTAACCTTAATTTCCTAATTTTTGAGTTCTTGACTTTGAACCTTAATGTTCTTTTAACTGCTTTCTGGATGTAATTTCCTACATTACCTCCTTCTCTCCCCGCCGGAAAAACAGACAGACATTCTATAATTGTGGAATCACACTGATCCCCAAAATGGGTCATCAGCAGGGTTAGGGCTTTTAGATCCACAGTACAGACCACTACTACTTGAGCTAATGGAATAAATGGTACCAGTAATAGGTTATTATCCTTTATGTGGAGGATCAGACACTACAGGGGGCTGAGTCACACACTGTCAGCTGATAGCAAAAAAATGTAGAGACTTAGGACTCTTTGGTTCAATTCCAAGATTTTGGAGGGGAATACTATTTAGCTGTCATAGTTACCACCATCATCTGTCTCATTATCCCTCTGTTCCTATCTCACTTCAGCTCATATCTCTGTCTCCTTTCATATTCTACCTACGCCTCAGCTCCAGCTTCTGTTCCCTCCGCCTGCTTCTGCTCCTATCCAACCCCTAATATGGCTCCTGCATCTGTGTAGTCCTTGCCAACTTCTCCATCCCTAGGCTCTTGCCTCTTTACTTATGTTCCCCTGGTTCCTGCCTCTTTCTTCTTTCCTACCCAACATCTCCAGCTCATGCCACATCCCCCCCTCTGCTTCCATTCACTCCTCCCACTTGGATCCCTTCTCCTCCCTTTTCTGCTTTCCCCCAAACATTTTCTGTCTCCCTCTGCTCCTCCCAAACCCTCTGGCTCCTGCAACCCCCTCTACCCATGTCCCTCTCATTCTCTACTCTTAACACCTCTGCATTTGAGTCAGGCTATTTTCTGAGGTGGAAGAATAACTCAAAAAGAGATTAGTGTGCTCAAATCAGGGGGAGCAGATAATTTCAGTGTTCTGGGAGGGAAATTACTGACATGCAAGACTACTTGTCCAGTAAGATTTCTAGTCCAACAGGAAGCATTTTTAATAAGTCTATCAATTCAGAAGTGATACAATATGACTGGATAATGGCTAACATCATACCTATATTTAAGAAATGGACAAAAAGTGATCCAGGCAATTACAGACCTGTTTGCCTAATCACAGTAGTATGCAAGATTTTGAAATAAATTGTGAAGGAAAGCATAATTAAATTCATGGAAATAAATAGAAAAGAGGATGTAATGCAACATAGATTTAAATCAAAGGTAGATTGTGTCAGTCACACCTAATTTCTTTCTCTGAGAAAATAACTGATTTTACAGCTAAGAGAAATACAACACATTTAATATACCACATGGGAAACTATTAGTTAAGTTAGAGAAGATAGAGATTAGCACAAGAACTGTAACATGCATAAGAATTTGGCTAATGGGGAGAAGGCAACAGGTTGTGCTGAAAGGTGAACTATTGGACTAGAACAGATTAGCAAAGGAGTTCCTCAAGGATCAGTATTGGACCCAGTCTTATTTAATATTTTTACTAATGACCCGGCATAAAAAGCATGAGTGTGTTAATAAAATCTGATGATGATATAGGGTAGGAGGCATCGTCAATACAAAGGAGAATCGGAGTAGGATATAGGAAGAGGGTGGTTAAGCACTGGAAAAAATTGCCTAGGGAGGTTGTGGAATCCCCATCATTAGAGATTTTTAAGAGCAGGTTAGACAAACACCATTCAAGGATGGTCTAGATCAGGGGATCTCAACCCATCAGGGGGTTGTGAGTCTATTACATGGGGGGAAGGTCACGAGCTGTCAGCCTCTGCCTGAAATCCTGCTTTGCCTCCAGCATTTATAACAGGGTCAAATATATAAACAAGAGTTTTTAATTTATAAGGGGGAGTGTCGCACTCAGAGGCTTGCTATGTGAAAAGGGTCACCAGTACAGTAGTTTGAGAACCACTGGTCTAATACGAGGTCTCTGAGTCCTATGATTCTAAGATCTGGATGACCTTGAATACTGAAGTAGCAGAAATAGGATGAAATCTAATAATACAAAGTGCAAGGTCATGCATATAGGATCTAATTATAAGAATTTCTACTACAACTTGGGGCTCATCAATTGGACGTGATGGAGAAGGAGAGCGATCTGGATGTGTTGATTGATCACAGGATGACAATGAGCCACCAATGTGATATGACTGTGAAAAAGGCAAACGGGATCCCAGGATATATCAAATGAAGCATTTCCAGTAGGTACAGAAAAGTAAAGTAAAAGTAAGACCTCATCTGAAATTCTGTGTACAATTCTGATTACCCGTGTTCAAGAGAGATTAATTCAAATTGGAACAGATACAGGCAAGGGCAATCAGGATGAGTGGGGGAATGGAGATGAGACTAAAAGAGCTTGGCTTGTTTAGCCTAGCAAAAGACGTTGTTTAAGGGATTCAATTACTCTCTATAAATAAATCTAGAGCAGGGAAGGTAAAAAACTATTTAAGATAAAGGACAGAGTTGGTACAAATGGGCATAAACTGGCAATTCACAAATTCAGACTGGAAATTAGAAGATTCATAAGACTGAGGGCCTGGAACAGCCACTCAGTAGGAGTTATGGGGGCAAAAAAACTCAGCTTTGAGAGACAGATGGAAAAACTGCATAATAGGCTTGCTTGGGTGGGTGTGGACAGGGTTCACAGAACCGAGAAGTCCCTTTCAGTTTAAAGCTCATGTTGCAGGGTCAGCAAAGGATTTCCCCTCCCCATCCCCAGCTCATTCTGGGTTTTTTGGTCTCCTTTCTCTATGTGGTTCCCTGGCTTGTTTTTGCTCACATGCTCAGATTCTAACTGATCACCTTTATGTGGGGTCAGGAAAGAATTTTCTCCCAAGTGAGATTGGTAGTGACCCTGCAGTACTTTTTGCCTTCCTCTGCAACATGCGGGTTACTAGGTAGGATCATGTAGGTATATCTAATTTAATTTCCTGCCACTGCAGGGGCCTCAGACATTGGGGTAGCTCAGTGCTCCTATTCCCTGCCTTTGGGTTTAGTTTAATGTCCTGTGAATTGTAATATTTTGATCTAATTTTGGTTGCTGGGTTTAGCGTATGGGTGCTGGCTGATGTTGGTAGCCTGCACTATACATGAGGTCAAACTAGATGATCTGGTGATCTCTTCTGGCCTTAAACTCTGTAGATCCTCCTCCATACTGCCTGCACTCTAACAGGAGGAGCACTGAGGGAACAGTTCTGATGCCTGGTGCCACTCCAGCCCCAAGATGGAAGATACTCAGTCCTTCTGTGCAGACGGTGCATGCTCAGTATGGTTGGCACATAGGAACTATGAGAGCTGCTTCTGACCTAGTCCTCCAGAACTTTCATATTATGATGAAGGATTTCTCCTGATTCTGAGTTAGACATTTTGTGAAAGGCAAAGATGAACTGCTATATAACTTCCCGCTGATGCACTCTGCCAGACAATCACAAGCACCATATCTAAATATTCTCTAAGGCCATCATGAATAGACCTATATATTTCCCCTTCAAGGCTGTCAGGCATAAATCCAGAAAACCATGACTCAACTGAGGAACAAACTGCTGGCTTCACCAACACAGGAAAGACAATCAAAAAGAGTCGTATAGATCAATAAATCTATTAGAATGGGTCATTTGAACCACTTACTGATTTCTTTGTTGTGAGGATTTTTCAGCGGTTTAAAACTGAGCTAAGACAACCACTGAGTCATCTCATTGTCTTTTTTAGGTGGTTCCCTATACAGTCTACTTAGGATATTTCAGCAACATCTGTAGTCCTTTAAAGAATAAACTAGGGCAAAGAAAAAAGAAGAAGATTTTGCTTTTCACAAAGAGGAATTTCTTCTTCCTTAAGCTCAAAATTTATTTATAATGGGTTTTTAAAAAACCTGTTAATTATAGAGCACTGAAACTCATTTGATCAATCGCAGCAGAGGACATACTAAGCACCTCTATTACCAAATAACAAGCCTAATTCTGAACTCACTTATGTGTGTGTTACCTCCATTGACTTTGACAGTATTTACTCCCAAGTACGTGAAGGCAAAACGGGGGCCCTCCAATTGGTGTTGCTCCAAGCAGCAGAAATTTCATATGCAAGAAGCCCACTGCCAGTCATGTTTTCAGATAAGATGCAATAATTATCTGATCCTGTTTCCATTGAAGACAACAGAAAGTTTTGCCACTGACTTCAATGGCACAAGTCTGGGTCCCTACAGTGGAAAAACACCAATTACTTCAAATAACTTGTCCCAACATTCCCTTGTTCTGCCACCATCTCCAATCTAGAGAAGAAAGTTGGACAGTTACTCTGCTTCTTCTAACACCAAAGCCTGTGCTTTATTAGGAAGAGGCTATCAAAAGCAGCCACGTTCTGTATACAACCCCATGAACCAATCTCAATATAGGCACAACATTTTGGGACATACCATTACAACACTAACTGTAAGGAGGCAGGGGACTAAAATAACACATTTCTTTGTTCACAAAACATACATAGGACTATCTGTGTTTCTGTGCTTCAATATATTTATTAGCGCTCCTCTATTATTTTCTGGCAGCTCAAAGACAAGCTCACCTATGGTTCATAGTGCAGCAGACCCTCATTAATTCAAACTAAGGACTTGGAACAAGTGAATAATACAATAAGAAGCAAATAAAATGAACCACAAAATATACTTTGTTCATTTGTTTTTGCATCTGCAGTTTGGTTGCAATTCTTTATGATAAATCTTAGTAACATGAGACCTCACAACTGAAAAAACAGTTACTCACTTCTCGTAACTTGTTCTTCGAGACGTATTATTCATGTCCGTTCCAGTCAGGTGCGTGTGTGCTTGTATGCACACTGGCTGGAAGATTTTTCCCCTAGCAGCATCCGCCCTGGGCTCCCCCTAGAGTCGCGCCTTCATGGTGCCCAATATAGAGCCCTGCCAACCCAACACCCCCCTGAGTTCCTTCTTGCAGGCTACTCCGACAGAGGGGTAGGTGGGTGGGTATTGGAATGGACATGAACAACACATCTCGAAGAAGAGCAGTTACAAGGAGTAACTTTTTACTTCTTCGAGTGCTTGTTCATGTCTGTTCCAATCAGGTGACTCCCAAGACAAATTTAGAAGGTGGGGTCAGACCTACACACTGATTGGATGGAGTACTGCTCTTCCAAAGACCGCATCATCTCTGGCCTGCCAGGTGATTGCATGGTGAAAGTGTGTATGGAAGACCATATAGCTGCTCTGCAGATTTCCTGGGTGGGAACTTGAGCCGGGAACACCATTGATGAAGCCTGTGCCCTGGTAGAATGTGCAGTGATCAGAAGCACGGGAACCCTTGCCAGGTTGTAGCACTCACTAATACAGGGACTGGTGCCAGGGCTGCAGACATCGAAGCACGCATCAGCGCCATCGTCAGCACTGTGGGAGAGAAGTGCATCAGCACGCTCACAGGAGCCACAGGAAGCAAGGGGCCCGGTGCCAACATCAGTGCCTGCATCGAAGTTGATGTCGACACCAGTGTAGGTGTGGGAGACGGGTGCAGCGATGCTGTCAATGCTGGTGCTGAGGTGAGAGCCAAGCACAGTGCCGGAGTCAATGATGGAGTTGAAGGTAGAGGCATCGGGACCATAAGCGCGGAGGGCAGATGGGCAGTGGAAAGTGGAATGAAGGTGACAGAGGTCATGGAAGACATCACAGGGCAGGGACCCTGGGTTCCTCCCTGGCCTTAGTGAAAGGCCCAGGGGGTCAAGAAGGGCCACTGAGGCAGGTTTGGCCATTGCGGAGGCCACGCCTGGGGCTCCCTCCTGTCTCTATCGGATCTCAATCTGTGACTTCTGCTCCTCCCAGAGCGATAGGAGTCGGACTCTTACTCCGAGGTCTCTGACACTGAAGACCACAGAGGAGCTAATCCTCGGTGTCTTGGACATCAAGAGCTTGGGGAGCAGATAGGCTCTCTGTCCGAGTGGATAGGCATCAAGGGACACGGTGAGGGGAAGTGCCATGACATCATAGTTGGCTTACCCTTCAAATGCACTGGAAGAGGAGATGGGTTTGTCGATGCTGAGGGTTCCTCCCTAGCAGGCGAGAATGGTGCCATAAAATGGAGGAGGTTCCGAGCAGCGTGGTACGCTTCTGGCGTCTACGGGAGCTGTAACTGCTGTGTAGGTACCAGTGATTGAGGCAAGGCCAAATTCGACTGCTGCACTTGGCCCACCTGGGGTTGCCTATCTCATGGCTTAGCTTGAGGAGAGAGATTGTCTGGCTTCTTCTTTTGGAACACCAGCAAGTGGGAATGATGCCTCCTATCAGACGGGCCCTACGAGGAGCCATGTCGGTGCCAAGCATCTCAGGAGGAGTCCTTTCTCGGCACCAAACTCACCAACAGGGCTGGCATGCTCCATGTCTTGGAGATACATTAGGGGTTGGGTCCCCTAAGCCCAGGTCGGAGTAGGGTTGTAGAGCTGCCTCCATGAGGATCATCTTGAGTTGTTGTTCCCTTTCCTTAAGAGTTGTTAGATGGAACTCACGGCAGATCTTACAACAATCTTTCTGACTGGTGACTTGGTGCAGGCCATACAGTTTTTTAAAACCCACGGATCGCGGCAGGGAGGGAGGGACCCCCCCAACAAACTAAGACACTAATAACACTAACAAACTAACTATGTACAATCAGATAAAGAATGAACTTGATGAGCAAGAGCTAAGGGATCTTCCAGTCACCATCATTGGCGGTAAGAAGGAACTGAGGGGAGGAGTGGGTTGGCAGGGCTCTATATTAGGTGCCATGAAGGCGCGACTCCAGAGCATGTCCAGGCCGACCGATGCTGCAAGGGGGAAAAATCTTCCGGCCAAATGGACATGCGTGCGCACACTCCTGGTTGGAATGGATATGGACAAGCACTCGAAGAAGAACTCTGCTATTACATTTTACAGATCTGCCATTTTAGTGGGTAGTTTATCAAGTGGAGGGCCTGATTTAGGGGTAGGCGACCTTCTGAAGTGGTGAGGTTGGGCCGCCAGGCTTGGGGAGCTGTTTTTGTTGTTAGCAACAAAAGAGAAAATAGAATGTTTTAGAAAAATGTTTCAGGTAGTCCATACGTGGATTCATTTTTCACTAACCTCCTAGAATATTCTGACCTTTGTAGAATCTTGTGGAGCCTTCCAGATTTTTTGAAAACTGCATTTTCCTTGAACCTCCTAGAATCTTGTCAGCCATGTCCTCACTGGTATATAAGGGGTGGGGCATCACCAGTCAGCCAGTGAGATATAAGAATGAAGTGTGAGCCCAGCTGTGATACTGTGAACCTTGTTCTATTGTGTAATTGTAAAAGTGTACTTATGTGTTAAAACTTGAAAAGTGTAAGTAGCAACTAATCAAGGACATATTTAATGATAAGCCAGAAATATCTATTGAACCCCTATTTACGCAACAAGATAAAAGAAATACTATTACTACTTTTGCCATGTTTAACACATAATGTTTGATGACTTTCTAAGACTGCGGACATAGACATTTGCTCTCCCTAATACTGTGTTTCCCTGGTAGAAAATAAAAAATGCCCCTGTAGAAGCCCTCAGGAGCTCAGTATAGGAAGCAAAAAGCTCAGGTGCAAACTACTTTGCAGCAAGGGGCAAATTTGATGGAAAAAGATCTGAAACAGAACAATATAGACCAGGCTTCAAGCAGTCGTGATTGTCCCAGTGCAGAATAAATTGATGAGCAAAGTGTAAATGATGGAAGTCTTATTGCTAAGGAATTAGCAAATGTGCCTGAAAAGGAATAGAAATGTGAGGAAAGTGATGGAGAATTATCTAGTTTTCCTGGCCCGGTGTAAAGGAGTGATGATAAAGAAGAATGTGGCTCACATGAAAAGGAGAAAAATGATAAAGAAGAATCAGCCTCACATGATGACAGAAAGAGCAGTGAGAAAAACTGCACACCACAAATCGATACATCAAATTGTGTTTTATGGCCAGCAATCATAAACTCTGCCGATATTATAAAAATTTTGAATGGACCAGGCAAAATTCAAGGATATGATATTTCTGGTAAATGAGCAGAAGCGACATTTCTCAAGTCACACTGCAAAAGAATGCTTGAGAATGGTTGGTTAGTTTACTTGAAATCGACTGATAATGTGTTCTATTTTTATTGCAAAATATTTGACAAGAATGCCAAATAATTGCTTGCACTTAGCAGGTACAATTATTGGCATAATTTAACTGATGCTCTGAAGCAACATGAAAAATCACCAGGCCATTTTATGGCGTACTCCAAATGGATGGAGGTAGAGTTCAGGCTCAAGCTAAATAAATGCACAGACACAGAAAGTCAGTGCATTATTAATGTAGAAAACCAGCATTGGAGGAACATGCTCAAGCATCTCACCTCAATTACTCTCTTCCTTGCAAAGAATAAATTGGCTTTCCAGGGCTTGTTGGATGAGTTGTTCACTGAACATACTGGCAATTTCCTCAGCTGGTAGAGTTCCTCGGGAAATATGACAATGTCATGCGAGCACCTATATCAAGTAGTTCTTAAAGAAGCTAAGGACCATTACTGCAGCAAAACAATTCAAAACAAGTTGATTGACCTTATGGCAAGGAAGGTGCTCGATGATGTGCCTCGGCAAAGCAAAGTACTACGCCATAATAATGAACTGCACTCCCATTAGACACTGTATCATTTACAGTTATCATTTACAGTAAGATTTGTTGATGATGAGGATGGCTGTATCCAAGTAAAGGAACACATCTGTTTCTGGTCTGAGGATTATTCTATTGGAAAAGGCCTAACAGAACTGTTTATGAACATTTTGAATGAGAATAAAATAAAGTTTCAGGGCTGCTGCAACCAAGGCTACGACAACAGCGTGAACAAGAAGGGAAGAAACAGTGGCATCCAGGCAAGGATCCTTGCACTGAATCCAAGAGCTTTCTTCATGGCTACCATTCCTTCAACGTGGTTGTATCGGATGCAGCGTCATCTTCTTTAGAATCAGTATCTCTCCTCAGAGTACTGCAGAGGATATACATCCTGTTTTCAGCATAATATCAGGTGAAATATCCTCATGGACCATGCTACAAATCTGACCATGAAGCCGCTAAGCAACACTCACTGGAAGAGCTGCATTAACGGTGTAAGACCAGTGAGGTACCAAGTGACTGAGGTTTACAATGCCCTGATGAAATTGGCACAGTTGAGTAAAGCTGAAGCTGAAATCCGAGAAGGAGCAAAGCCTGGCAAACCGGTTCATTGACTTTAAATTTCTGGTCTCAATTGCAGTTTAGCCCAATATCCTGTTCCAAATAAACACTGTAAGCAAGGCATTACAATTTCAGTGGAGATCGTGACCACTACTACTTTGATGAGAAGGTGCCTTGATTTTGTTGTGTATTACAGAGACAACAGATTTGAAGATACCATCACTGCTGCCAAAGAAATGGCAGAAAACGTAGGAGTTCAGCCTGTCTTCAAGAAAACATGTTCATCGGATAAAGAAACAGTTTGGTTATAGGGGCAGAGATGAGGTGATGGGAAGCTTAGCAGAAAAATTCAAGAGAGAGTTTTTTTGCTCACTCATTGACACTGCTCGCGTGTCCATCGAAGAAAGTTTGGACAAATGAAGCACCACAAAAAGATCTGGGGCTTTTTGTACGACCTTAGTAAGCTGCCAGCAGACAGGAATAACACTTCTGCAACAATTATACAGACCTTCACCAGATGCTGACACATGGATAATGTTCAGACATCAAAGATAAAGACCTCTATGTCAATTTCAGACAACATCCATCACATTTTGCAACATGGGAAGTACTCTCTACTCCAAGTTCTCCAATTCATTCATGATGCAGAACTGAAAAACACATTTCCTAATGTGTGGATAGGTTTGAGGATTCTTCTCATGCTGACAGTCATGAGTGGTGAATGCAGGTTTTTGAAGCTCCGGCTAATTAAAACATATCTTCAATCGACGATGGCCAATGAAGACTTAGATTGCTTGATATTTTATCTCTTGAAATGCCATTGGGAAGACTTTGATTCTGTCACTGTGCTTCAGTTTGCAAGGGCAAGGGCGAGAAAAGCGACCTTTCGAACTAAAAGACTAGGATTAACATTTTAAGGCTGTCACCTACTGAAACACTATTTAATACTGGTCCACCAATTGTCAGTGCACAGTTCAGTTTACTGATGTTAGTACATTTTGGTTATTCTTAAAATGAAAACATTTCTATAAGCTTAGAAGAAATGATTTTTTGTTTGCTTATATATATGGCATGAATAAACACAGATTTACAGATCCTAGTGTGCAAATTTATCATCTTACATGACAGGAATAAACCATGCATGTAAATTGTTCATCAGTCATGAAATGAGCTACAAATGCTATAAAAAACAAGATATTCAAAAGTTTTACAAATGGATGGGATGGCACCTAAGATGCTCCTCGCCTGTGGTGCCATATGGTTAAATCAGGGAGGATTTAAGATAACAAGCTGGTTCAGCCTGATTGGACTAACCTTGTTATCTCCAACCTGGCCCTTGCCTCTTTTTTATCCCTGCCCCTGGATACTTCCACTGCTTGCCTCCGACAAAGTGGGTATTAGCCCACAAAAGCTTATGCTCTAATACTTTAGTTAGTCTTTAAGGTGCCACAGGACTCTTTGTCACTAATGAAGTTAAAGATAAGAAAATTCTTTACGGCAGAAAAAAGAACAGCACAGATTCAGGCAAAAACTGGATAGATAAGATGGACCATGATCTTTTAACAGGGAATTGTTATTTACTTTGTGTCTTAGCTTTGGTGTATGTGGAAACACACACCCTTCTAACCATCTCCATATGTTTCTCTGAGCCTTGTACTGTCCTATAGTTTTTTGGTTGTTTGTCTCCTATTTTTTTTATATTCAAGTGGCATTAACTATCTCTGTCTACTTCATTTTTTGTATGATATATTGTCTAATTCACTGGCAGACATGACACTGCATATAAAAGGATGTACTCTATATATTGTCAAAAATAACCAAAAGTAAAAATAGAACAGTAAAAGATTACTAAATACACAAGACAGCTGATAGGGTCACTGCTTTGTGAAACCACGTGAATTATGACATGCTGTAGTTTATGTCACATTACAAAAGTACATTTCCACATATCATGCTACAACATCAAATTTGACTTATTCCATAGAGAGTGAATGGACAGGCATTAAAGGTTTTACAGGAACCAGTAAAAAAGGAAAATCATTAATCAAACATTTTCTCCTGACTCAGATGTTGGCAGGGAGTTAAACTGAGAGCATGGTCCTCTCCCCTGTATTTTCAGGTTGGATGGGGAAAAGAATACTTTCACATCACTGAGACTGGCAATAATATTTTCAAACTCATGGGTGACAGGAAAGGACCCGGAAGACTGCAGAAGGGCTAATGAAGTGCTCATCTTTAAAAAGGAAAAAGGAGGAGCTGGGGAACTATGGAAAGTCATCCTGACCTCAGTACTTAGGAAACTACTAAAGCAACGTAGAAAACATTCAATCTGTGAATGCCTGAAGGATGAAGGGGTAATCACTAGCAGCCATCATAAATTTACTAGGAAGAAACATGCTAAACCATCTTGATTTGCTTCTTTGAAAGGGTAACTGGCTTAGTGGATAGGGGGAATACAGAGGACATAATATATCTGGACTTCAGCAAGGCTTTTGCCATGTGGGACTATGTCATTCTGATAAGTGAGCTGGAGAAATGTGGCTCGGCGGAACTACCATTAAGTGGAAACATAATTGGCTAAAAACTGCAAACAAAGAGTAGCTATTAATGGAATTATGTCAGATTGGAGGCAGGTCCCAAGTGGGGTTCCACAGGGGTCTGTTCTGGCTCCGGCGTTTTTTTAACATCTTTATTATTGACCTGGATGTAGGGATAGAGAGCATACCGATCAAATTTACAGACGAGATAAACCTGGGGCGCGATAGCTCTATCCTCCAAAGTATTGGCAAACATTCAAAGGGATCTTGATAAATTGGAGAACTGGGCTCTAGACAATTAAATTTAAACTTAACAAAGACAAATGTTAGACACCACACCTAGGGGAGAAAAAAAAATGCACAAATACAGGATGGGGAATAACTGGTTTGGCAGCAGCACTGCTGAGAAGGATCTAGGAGTTGTGGCTGCTCACTCATGTTGAGGTTGTGATCCATGTGATGCTGTTGCAAACAAAGCAAATGCAATTTTAAGCTTCATTAACAGTGGCATAGCATGCAAATCACAGGAGGAACAGTACAACCTACTTGGCGCTGGTTAGGCCGCAGCTGGAGTACTGTGATCAATTCTGGTCACCAATATAGAAAGGATGTGGAGAAAATGAAAAGTATCCAGAGGCGAGTGACAAAGCTGATCAAAGGGATGGAACGCAAGCCATATGAGCAAAGGCTGAAGGAAGTGGGTATGTTTAGTTTGGAAAAGAGGACATCAAGGGGGGACACGATAACACAGGGGTGGGCAAACTACGGCCCGTGGGTCACATCCAGCCCATGAGCTAATTTTGCCCGGCTCCCCAAGCTCCTGGCTGGGGAGATGAAGCCCGGCCCCTCTCCTGTTGTCCCCTCTCCCACACCTTCCCTGCTGTCCCAGAGCAGCCCGGGACAGCGCTGTAGTGGCATGGCTCGGGGGTGGAGGGTTAGCTCTTGCTGTGCGGCCTGCCAGAGCTTTCAGCCCCACCCTCTTACCACGCCATTCTCCCATCCCCCAAAGCCTGCGTGTGCCATGTCCAGGAGCAGCCCTGGACAACACTGCAGCGGCGTGGCTCTGGCAGGGCCTGAGCTGCCGCTGGTAGCGGCGTGGTAAGGGGGCAGGGCTGCGAGCCACGGCGAGCCAAGCAGCAGAGGTCAGGCCGCACCAGAGCCATGCCGCTTCAGCGTTGTCCAGGGCCGCTCCTGAACGCAGGGCACTGAAGCTCCAGGAGAGGGGGGAAGCGGTATGGTAAGGGGGCGGGGTGGATAAGGGGCAGGGAGTTCTGGGGGAAGTCAGGGGACAGGGAGCAGGGTGGGTTGAATGGGGCAGAGGCTCTGGGGGTGGTGGTCAGAGGATGTGGAATGGGGGGGGAGTTGGTTAGGGTGGTGGAGTCCCAGGGATCTGTCAGGAGGCAGAGTGGTGGATAGGGGTTGGGGCACTCAGGGGACAAGGAGTGGGGGGGCTGAGTAGATGGGGGTCCAAGGTGGTGGTTGGAGGAAGTTCAGGATGGGGCGTTCAGGGGACAAGGAGCAGGATGGGTTGGGTACTCTGAGGGGGGCAGTCAGGGGCAGGAAGTGAGTGGGGGTCGGACAGCGGGTGAGACCTTCTCTGCCCAGCTCTCCGTATAATTTTGGAACCCCGATGTGGTCCTTGGGCTAAAACATTGCCCACCCCTGCAATAACAGTTTTCAAATACTTGAAAGGCTGCCATAAAAAAGATGGGAGAAAAAAGATGTTCTCTCTTGCCACAGAGGACAGGACAAGAGGCAAAGTGTTCAAACTACAGCATAGAAGATTTAGATTAAATCTCCAGAAAAACTTTCTACCTGCCAGAATAGAAGGACAATGGAACAGACTGCCTAAGGAGGTTATGGAAGCTCCTTCACTGGAGGTTTTCAAAAGGAGGCTTGATAGCCATCTGTCTTAGATGGTTTAGACAGAACAAATCTTGCATCTAGATGACCCTTGTGGTCCCTTCTCTCCCTATGGTGCTAAGATTCTATCCTCTCATATAATTTAGAGTGGGGTAGGGGATGCCTCACTCTCAACTTGCCAGATCCCAAATGTGTGGCCAAGACAATTTTTCTGGCAGGAAGCTTTAAACAATGGCACTTCACTAACATTTCTTACAAACTCGATTTAATTATTCTATATTATTGATGTAAATAATTTACAACATTAAAAGTGATAACATTATATTTGAGTATAGCATAGGTAAATATGTCTTTCATAAGGAAGGGCAGTGGAGTCAATTGTGGGAGTGCAGGAATAGCTCCCCATAAACATCATGGGCCTGATTTCAAGGAATTTGTAGGCACACAATTTTACAGGCATAATACATGCATGCTTAGCACATGCACTACTGGATATGCAAGAGCACCTGGCTATTTAGAGTTTTATTTACCCATGTGCATGTAAACAGATGTGCAATAGTGAATTAACAAATGAGAGCTTAGAAACTTTCTAGAAAAGAGGTACTAACTGACCAATCACACCTTTACAAGGATCTATCACCGCTACTTTATAAGAACTTATATACAGTTCAGTTTAAATGCCCATGTAGCAAGCACTGTGCTCACTCTCATTTTCTGCTTTGCTGCTGAGACACTAACTTACCGGTACTTTCAAAACTTGTTTCTTCCTCATCTCCCATCATCCCCCAACCATTTTCCATTCAATCTCAAAACGCAACGATCATTAAAAACAATGAATATGTCTGGCGCAAGAAAACGTGCCTTGACTATTAACTATTCATTAAGTACCTGGCACTGTATCCATTATATGGGATTCTGACATGAAAAGAAAAGCTTTAGAGCTCACTGAAAAGTACAAGCATTTCCATATAAAAGAGTTAAAAAGGGGCACCTTTGTCTGACACATAACAGGATGCAAAATCCTTGTGGTGGTGTTGATAGTCTCATTATTTGTGTAGGCTAATTCTCCTGTTTAGATACCACCTTTTCCAAATCACAGATAAATTAACTCAACTTTAGCTAATGTGGTAATGATTTGTACTGAGTGGCAGAAATTCCCATGTAATTATGCATGAATTGATGTGTGATTTCCTAATGAGCTTAAGTGAAGAAATCATTATTTTGTGATAAATGCTTTATTTCTTAAAATGCTAGTAACGCATTTCTAATAAATTTAATCAAGCTACTCTCACTCATGTAGCATTTGCAATTATTAAATATACTGCCTTACTGCTTTGATTGATTGCAGGATGTTAAAGTTCAGTGTTTCATAAACAAGCCACTAACAACTCATGTTCCCGCCCCAACCCCCAGAACCACGAATTATTTCATTCTGAAGTTCATTCACATTGTATGGAGATTTCATGCCTTATTAGAGGCAGAATTCTTTTCCCATTTATTTATGAATGTACACATCGGTAAATGAAGTGAAATATAAATTTAGGTGTATACCTCATTCTTTGAGATGTCAGCTGAGGCAGAGCAGACCGCCACAACAATAGCTAATCATTGGAGTTCCCTTTAAAAAAAATCCTGGAGACTATCTTAGTCCATTGCAACATCTATTTACTGTGCCCCTGCTCCTTCAGCTTGCACTGCAGGAATTCACTGGAACATGCCACTTATGTGGAAGTCACATTACTACAGGAAGCCTGGGCTCAGAAAAATCAGAAAACGTCCTATAATTACATTAAAACTTCTTGTCCTAGGGACTTTTCACTTTGGTTAGTTCAGACTTCCCCTTCCTTATACATTCTTTTGAACAGAGAAGAAGCCCCCTAGGGATGGGCAGTCTTACTCCACCAAACCCAAAACAGCTGCAGGCCTAGTTATAATACATCACCTATGAACTGCCCCAATAAAGAATGGCCAGTGGAAACTTCCCATAGTTCCATCCATTCAGACACCAGAACTAAGCTATTCTGAGGGTCTCAAATTTTGCCCATTTTTAGGGTCCTGCCTGCCACCTTGAACAATTCTTACATTAGCGCCTCATGTGAAAAAAACTCTAGTTGGGGAGCTGGGACTCCTAACTGGAATTTGGATTGATATTCCATATCTGGAAGAGACTTTTATTCAATTCCTGGAGAGAAAGAAAACCAAATCCAAGATTGGGGAAAAGGACAGAAGCGATATGGTCCAGTTGACTATCTTGGGCACAGTGAGGCCTTCCTCAGAATGCTAGTTTTCTGTTCTAATTCTGAACAGCCCAGCTAACAGAGATGCTCATTAGAACCATAACTGACGAGAAGATCTCTCATTTGTGAAATACTCAAGAATATTCAACCTCAAGATGGGACAGGCTGAGTTGTTTTAAACTCAAGTTATCAGGAAGCAAAGCAAAAATTTCTGAGCTAAATTCACATTAGTATTTCTATGAAGCAAGGAAAGTGGTTTAGAATTACTATTACCTCACTTGAGGTTACCTATAACATATCATTGGTGCATAATTACAAATACATTGATTTTGCTTTGAACATAATGCCTTTCTAGAGTACTCAAGACCCACTGATCTGATGTTTGGAAAGCATTTTATTATATATATATGATGTGTGTCACACTGCAAGATGTTAAGAAGTGTTATATTGTAATTGTACCTCCTCAATTCTTTTTGTTTACAGCTGCCATACCAGATCAGTCAATAGATCTATCTAGTTCAATACCTCCCCATATGCCCACAAAAGCACCATCATGACAAACTGTACAATTCTCTTCCAGGAGTGTGGACTCCCTCCTGATCCTCACAGGCAATCAACTTATGCCCTAAATAATGAGATTCAATTACCCTTATTGTGATTTTACCTGTCACAGCTGCAGGTATTAAATATGGTCATAATATTGAGTCTTTTTAGAAATGTAATGTATTTGTCTTCCAGTGAATTTCACAGCAGTAGCAGTAACATTAATGATTCTTCTGTCTATACAAAAACATAATGGGTTTAATTTTTAAAGGGCCTCAACCCAGCCCTTTTTTATGCATGCCAATCCAGTCTAATAATTGGAGACACTGCTCTACAGCCAAAATGCTTCTGAAATAAATGTAGTCAAACTTTACTAATTCTGGATCACTGAGAACGAAAATGATGCTTAAAATTGTTGATTGGCTCTAGTTTCCAAGATATGCTATTGGGTCAGTATATACGACCCTTGACATGGGAATGGTGGAGGATAAGTGAGTTATAAAGGGAAGGGGTCTCAATTTAAACCAGAAATGACTAAAATACATCTTTGACTGGATCTATGAATAAATCTATGACTGGGTTTGGACAGTACTTGCTTTTTAGGCAAAACAATGAATGATGCAATCTGAAGCTGGTATTGCATCATACATGATATGAATTGCATCATGTTATTCCTAGAAGTCATGGATGATGCAAACATAACGAAGCTTACATCACTCTGCTGAACAAATTGCCCTATATCAGCTCTAGAAATCATACAGTGTTGTGCTCTCTTATTTGTCAGTGTTCGATTTTGCAAAGGGACACATTTTTGTTTAGCCAAAGTGAGCAGAGATGCCTCGTACTTGTGTGAACAGTGCAGATAACTTCTGCTATGTTTGTGGTGAAGTGACTTTTGCATCACAAAAGCGCAGTATAACCACTATGGTTAAGAAAGCCTATCACCTTTATTTTGACTGCAAAATTGGAGATCAGGACAAGAGGTGGGCCCCACACATATGCTGCAACACTTGTGCAACAAATCTTCGCCAGTGGTTGAACAGGAAAAGGAAATCTATGCCTTTTGCAGTGCCAATGATTTGGAGAGAGCCAACAGATCATACCAGCAATTGTTACTTCTGCTTGATGCCTCCAGTTGGCACCAAGCAGAAGTAAAGGTGTGTCAAAGAAGAAAAAGTGGACTGTGCATTATCCAAACATTCCATCAGCTATACGCCCAATACCCCACAGAGAAGGACTGCCGGTTCCTGATGCACCAGAATCATTCTCACTTGAGTCAGACGAGGAAGAGGAAGAGGAAGAAACTTCTGGTCCTGAACCATCAGTGTCACAGGACCCACATTTTCTCCCATCCTCCTCCTCTGAACCACACCTCATAACACAAGCTGAACTGAATGGCCTTGTCAGGGATTTGGAACTACCCAAGAGTAAGGCAGAGCTGTTGGGCTCCAGACTACAGCAGTGGAATCTCCTGGCAGGTGATGTTAGGGTTTCCATGTTCCGTGACCGTCAAAAGGATCTTGTCCCATTCTTCTTCATGGAAGGTGATCTTGCAGCCTGCAACATCGATGATGTGATGGCAGCCCTCAACATCGTTCACGATCCAGATGAGTGGAGACTCTTCATTGATTCATCGAAGACAAGTCTTAAAGCTGTTTTGCTGCATAATGGCAATGTTTTGCCATCAATTCCAGTTGGTCATGCAGTTCATATGAAGGAAACCTATGACAACATGAAACAACTTTTGAGGTGCATAAACTATGACCAACATCAGTGGCAGCTTTGTGGCGATTTGAAGGTTGTTGCTCTCTTGCTTGGTCTGCAGACTGGACACACAAAGTACTGCTGTTTTCTCTGTGAATGGGATAGTCATGCAAGAGATTCCCACTACATCAAGAAAGATGGGCCACTCCGACAGTCATTAGAGCCTGGGAGGAAAAGTGTTCAGCATCCACCACTTGTTGAATCAAGGAAGATTTTGTTACCACCCTTACACATCAAACTGGGTCTGAAGAAGAACTTTGTCAAGGCCATTGACAAAACACAAGCAGCTTTCAAGTACCTCCGTGGAAAATTTCCAAGGTTAAATGAAGCTAAGATAAAGGACGGTGTCTTTATTGGTCCTCAGATTCTGTGAACTTCTTCGAGATGATGCATCTGATCATGCACTGCGTGGCAAGGAAAAGACGGCATGGAATGCCTTCCAGTCAGTGGCAATACATTTTCTCGGAAACAACAAGGCAGACAACTACAGGTTGTTGGTGGAAAACCTCCTCAAGGCATACAAAAGCCTTGTTTGCAACATGTCACTAAAGATCCATTTTTTGCACTCTCATTTAGATTTTTTTCCACCGAACTGCGGAGCAGTGAGCGACGAGCACGGCGAGCGATTTCACCAGGACACTGCAACAACGGAGAAACACTATCAGGGCAAATGGAGCCCATCAATGCTTGCAGACTATTGCTGGACAGTGACAAGAGATGCTCCATTTAATGAATACAAGAGACAAGCCAAGAAGCGCCGAGTAGACACTGAATAGGACTAAACTATGTACATAATAGTTTTTTGCCTTTTGTTTCATAATACATTTTATTTATATAACCCTTTTGCTGATTTTTAAAGTGTTACATAAACAGGACAGGTGAAATATCGTGTAAAGCAACCATAAACACATGAAAAGACCTAGGTTTACAATTTATGATTAAAATTCTAGCTACATAATATACATAGACATAAAATGTAAAAACTTAAATATCTTAGAAACAGTAGCCAATCAGTTGTTTTAATTGTCATATCTGAATTCAGCACATCAAAATACATAATAAATATCACATTTTATCTCTGAAGCAGACGACTTCTAAAAAATTGTAGACCAGTGATATCAACAAGCCATCATTTGGGTCCTCAAGTAACTGCTCCTGTAAAATGGGAACCACTATTATTTGCATGATCAAAATTACCCATTCAAAAGGGGAGGGCAGTTTTAAAAATCAGGTCCAATAACATATTTAAAATGTAACCTTTCAGCCTATTTGTTAGGTTTACTTTTTACTAGAACTATATTTGTCAATGTCTATCTATCAATCACTTTAAAAGGCTTTGATCTCCATAGTATCTGAGCGCATGCAATTTCTACACAATCTCTGTGTAAGCTCAAAAGCTTGCCTCTCGCAACAACAGAAGTTGTCCAATAAAATATAGTACTTCACTCACCTTGTATCACAATCTTTAATGTATTTTTCCTCACAACATTCCTGTAAGGTAGAGAAAGAAGTACTATCATCTCCATGTTACAGATGGGCAACTGAGCCAGGGAGAGTCTAAGTGACTTGCCCAAGGTCATACAGAAAGCCTGTGGCAGAACACAGAATAGAATCTGGGTTTCTCAAGTCCTAGGCTAGCACCCTAATAACCAGGTCATCTTTTCTCTCTACAAAAATAATTCAAAAACTACAAAAATAGTTCATTTATCTATCCTAACAATTCACAAACAGCTTGGCATGGAAAAGCTATTTGAAAAGCATATATAAAGTAATAAGAAGATCCACAAGCCTGTGTTTCATATCTACTTATATTTGGATTTTGAGGCATCTTCCATATTAGCATCACTTTGCAACATACAAATCCTGAGTACTGTAAATTGTAGTTTCTCCTACTCTGCCTACTCACTCTTGCTCTAAATATTTTAACCTGTATCTCCTGCTGCTGGAACATCTCCCACAAACTAATTCAGACCCTTTAATTCTCCTCTATCAGACATCCAAAGTCTTTCTCATTTGAGCTGAAGTCTTTATCTTATAGTCAATAATGATGTTAAATATTGTAAGAAATACAGACAATGATACAGACAAGCTGGGATTTTCAAAGGAGCCTAAAGGGAGTTACGCATCTGACGCTTGGGCACGTTCTCTTAATCTCCTTCAAAATCCCAATCAATGTATCAAAGCGAAAATTAATTTACCTACTCCTACATTTTTATACAAAGACTTAATTTTGGTTTCCCTTCTGTTTGCCCACAACAGCAACATTTATGCTCACATGACTAGAAGACGAAAGAATGTATAGCATTATTTCCCATAGTATTTCTTTTACACAAAGGTTAGTAACATGTCCAACAAGCTGATCACACAGTCCTTATTCAAGCAAAATACGACTTGACTTCCATCACCAAAGGAGCATTCCCATAGTTTCCTTCATGTCCAATCATTGTTCAGAATAAGTTGTACCATTTCTGAGGGAAGTGAATGAAAACTTCTGTTTATGAAATTCCAGGAATTCAAAATTCAACATTTTTTCCTTCATCAAAACATGCAAATTCAAAATGAGATATGCTATAATTTATTAAACATCATTTCACTAACATCTCTTAAAGAGAATTTTATGGAGCAGCAAAACAGCCCAGAATGAAGCTGAATACTGTTCTGTATTTCTTTCTGTAAAATTTCATTAATCATTTTTGCAAAGTTGTAATGCATATTGTACACATAACTATATAATGAAAAGGGGGACAAAGTTGCTGTTTACTTCTAGAAAAAAAGATATATGTATGTTCATTAGATAATATTTATTTAAAATAAAAACATATTATCCTTGCATTTGTTAATTATAGTCTGCTAGCAAAAGAACTTTCTCATAAGGGGATTCTTTTAATTTAAGGAGTCTGGTCCAGAACACTTTATAAGCCCTAATTTTGCATAAAGTTTCTCAATCCTTTCCTTATGCAATCCCTTTCTGCATGTATATCTGATTTCCTATTTTAAAAGGTTCTATTTCTCCAATTTTGGCTACTGGTTCCATATGATCACTTCAAACTTTCATTCCATATTTCAGTGCAAATTAGATCACAAAAAGCAAAAAAAGTTAGTCAATTTAACAAGAGTTGTGGTATCAGTATACTGTTTTCTTTTAAACAGAAAATATATCTTCTGTGAAGCACAGAAAACAGCTTCCTTTTTTTTAAAAAAAAATCAGACCCTCTGGTCTATCCATTGATATTCATAACAATTCATAATTTACGTAAACATCTATGCTTTATGGTTGTTACCAGCACATATACCTCTGGACTAGAAAAGTAAGAAATAAAACATATATAAATCCCACATTAAGCATTCCCCAGAAACACTGAAAAGCAAAATCTAATCCATCATATTGCTAAAGACACACAGAAGAATGCACAGTCATACTATTTTTTAGGAAAAACTACTGAACTACAGGTGGGGGTTTTTTCCCACTAAAATGGATCATTTTTGTGAAATCAGAACAAAATATGCTGCTCTTTCTTTTTATAAATATACTGGATTATAAATTGTTCTGCTTCCTATTTTCTGTCAGGCATAACCAGACATCATTTTTCACATAAGGTATTACTTATTATATTTACCTAATAACAACCAATACGTTACAATTTTTCTTTGATGATGCTCGTGCTTGCCAGAGTAAGATAGTGCTCTTGTACTCCTCATGCAGGAAAAACATTGCATTCAAAGGCAGGTATGCCTAATTAAGGAGTGTATGATCAGAGACAAGATCTTTAAGAACACTGGAAATGTCAACTTAATTCACTATCAGGACTGCATGGTTACAATGAAGACCAGCATAGATAGATGTAAACAATGTGCACACCACCACATATCTGGTCTTTTATTAGTTCTACTGAATAGTTCACTCTAACACACTTACTATGGCTCCAGTTCATCAAAGCACTTGAGCATATGCTTAACTTTGGGTATGTGTTTAAGTGTTTTGCTGAACAGGCTCCTATAACAGTGCTTTTAGTTTGATGAGATACATCAGATACAAAAGAGGGGTAATGGATTCAAGGGATCAGCAATCTTTCAGGTTTAATGTGCCAGTAATACATTTTAATGTTTTTAGAAGGTCTCTTTCTGAAAGTCTTTAATATATAACTGAACTGTTGTTGTATGTAAAGTAAATAAGATTTTTAAAATGTTTAAGCAGCATCACTTTAAATTAAATTAAAATGCAGAATCCCCCAGACTGGTGGCCAGGACCCTGGTGGTAGTGTGAGTGCCACTGAAAATCAGCTTGAATGCCATCCGTGCCATAGGTTGCCTACCCCTGGCTTAGTACTTCAATATTATGTTGATGGGCACTACAGAATAGTCAAGTAGATAAATAAACAGATTAGCTAGTGGACTAGCTAGCATTGTACAAGTTTGAAATTGCTTCCTATACCTTTGGCAATTACTAGTTTATTATTACAAAAGCTAAATTAGACCACGTATTTATTGGAGCCAAAGACCCACATAGTAGATGAGATTAAGGGATAGCACATAAAGGAACAGTATGCACAACATTGTTTTCAAAAACAGGTTGTGTTTCACTGATGGGCTGTTAAGTATTTTCAATGGGTCATGTCCTTGGAAAGCTGTTAATATTAAATCTATAGTGAAAGTATAGTTTCCTTTAAATTACCATCATAGTACTTCATTTGCTGGCATATAATATGCCGTTATTGGAACACATTAGGTATTAATGAGTGTAGTAAAATATACACATAACCACTCTGAATCAGTGACATTTGAAGTCAAAGTTATGGCATTAACTCACACGATTCTGCATCCTGGGAACCAGCAAGGGTTGCCAAAGAATCCTTGTTAACTTGTCATTACAAAATTTCTGTTTTGCCAACCATTTCAGGAGCAGATGCATGCAATCTTGATATGCCAGCTCTTTCTTACAAGAATTAGGATGAGATCATTAATTAAAGCAAGTTAAATGAGGAGAATCTCAAGTATTCTCTGTAAGCTAGTCTCATCAGCCAACAGATCACAACAACTATATTCCTCTACTTTATCCCTATGTGGCTACACATTTGCTTATTTATAGGGAAAAAAAGGGAAACATGTTTTGAGGGGATAATTTGTCATATAGAAATAGACTTAAAATGGAGAGAGACACATCAGAAACAGTGAACCTGGCAGCAACTGAGGTATCTATGTAAATGGTTGATATTTTTTTTTTAACTTACTCCTGCTTCTAGCACATCACTTCCCTTTATATGATTCTGTGAATTTTAAATAAATTCAGAATTGTACAGGGAATAACTTCCCTGTCTTCTCCAGGACTAGAAAGAAGACCAACTGCAGTAACTTCCATTTTCTTATGTACAATAAAACCCTTGAGACATACTTATTAATATCAGAGAAATGCAAGCTAAAAAGAACTGAGTAAAGTTTCAGGCAGAAGAGGAACTTATCTGTTGCTGAATTCATCTGGGTATGACGCAGGTTGCTACAGACAAAAAACTGTCGAAAGTCCTTGCTTTGGGGTTCTGAAATATAAAATATTCATGGTGTATAATTTTGCATAATTTGTTTAGCTGCTGAGGCATAATTTAATTATTTGGTGCATAACTTCTTAGAAAAGATTGAAGAAAAGAACAAACTATTTTCTCAAACTAATTCTTTTATTGGCAAACCGTAAATGCAGTCTGTGTCTGAGCATAAACACATGTAAGACTCGAGGCATGTGCACACTATAGATGTATAAATGTATACCGTACCAATATTATGCTCACTACATTCCTAATACCATTTTTACTTTGCCACCTATTGTGTTTGATGATACCTGACTTCTTATATTCTTGTTTGTTCACTAATGATATTGATTTTCTCCAGAAACGTGATGTGATATCAAAAATACACTGGAGTTCTGTCAAGACAAGTCACAGACTCCAAAAACATATTCTACAGCATTTGCCTACATTTGAAGGCTATCATGTACTTGCTAAAATGTTAAGTGTACGAGAAAACCACACCATTTTAATTAAATGGGTCAAAATTGTACAGTGAGATTTTCACCAGCACTCAGTTTTGGCATAACTCGGATTCCATCAGTAACTTATCTGAAAATCACCACCTTGAACTCTTGTGGTTCAGATTAAATGGAACACAGATCTAAACAAGTCAACCTGCAAAAACAAAATCTGGCCAAACCCAAAATCACCTTGATTTGTTCATTACAGACACTGGACAAATCCAAGATCTTTTATTTGAAACCCACTCTCCATGAAAATGTTGGTGACTTGAATCAAAAGGAACAATACTAATCAAGAAAAAGTATTCACTTGCATGTATAAACAGCCTTAACTGTTTACATGTTTTTATCATTATCTGTCTGCTTAATTACAACAGCATATCAAATAAATAAATAAATAAATAAATAAAAAGCTATGAAGCAAGATCCCTGTCTTCAAGAGCTCACAATCTAAAAAAAAAAAAACCTACAAAGGATAAAGGAAATGAGATGCAATAAACAGCAGAATGATAAAGCTGAAAACATTTATTGTTATTGCTATGATTTGTTTGTTTGAATGTGTGTGTTGTGTTTATGATTTTCAGTCAGCTGATTATTTAACACTTCCCTGTTTATATACTTTACAGTATATTGGAAGTATATTTTAAGAAAGAGAATTTATGATATAAATATACATTTTAATAAAACAAAAGAATGCCTGGCTCCTTTTACATGAGTAGTCCACTTGAAGCACATGCACAGAAGGAAAGGTATTTCTCATAAAATTGGCAGCATAACAAAATTTCAGGTAAGTGTTTTAAAAGATCATTTATGTGTGTAATCCAGAACAATCTTTATCTCATTTTTACATACCAGCTGTAAATCAAAGTCAGGTTTATATACACTGTATATGCAAAATCCTGTAGGCTCTCTCTTTTTTTTTTTTTTTGCAAGCTCCACCGGGAGTTTTACCTAAGTGAGTACTTCAGGATTAAAACATTATGAAAGGTATAAACCTGAGCAATGATTACAAGATATTGGGAGGTATTCTTAAAAGCTGCTGGGGAGTTAGATGCCAAACTCCCACTGAAAGGCAGGCGCATAACTATCTTTGGCACTTCTACAAATTTCACCTGTAGTCCATACATACATATAACGCTCACACTGATTTACAACTGGGGCCCAACTCTCTCAAAGCAAGTTAAGTACTGAAGCCAATGAGAATTACTCATTGCAGAACAGGGCCGCTGGCTTGGAAAAAATGTGATGATCATTGTCATGAGATACCAATATACACATAACTGATTTTTTCAAAAAGACATTCCAGAAATTTCATGAACAGTCTTACAGAAACCAGTTCTTAATGTTTATTGCCTTTAATCCCCAGATTTCTGGGAAAACTAACTACGTAATATTCCACTAGGCCACCTCTCCCTTTACTAGATCACCTATCAGTACCCCTTGCTATAAAAAAAAGCCTGATGAGAAGGAAAATTGACAACTATTAAAAGATTTTATGACCTTGATTATACATGTCTGATTTCTGACACTTTGTCACAGCACACACAAACTCATGTGCAAAATTATATTCTTCTTATTTTCTAATTAATGAATAATCACAAAGTCAGTGTGTGCATGTCTAGGGTACAGTGGAAATGACTCATACGGAAAGCTGCAAATACTCGTCACTGTCACTAAGCCAGATGATTAACCTAAACTATTTCAATCATAGCCTATCACTGTTCCCTTTGAAGAATCTCAAGAAGCTCTGGGAGCAGGAAGTACCTGAGTCTGGACAACTAACAGTAGTGTATGTATTGCAGGTGTTCACTATTTATTTGAAAAGAACATGTAGGGGTCTTAAATTAATTAAAATTTTAATTAATGTAGCAGCTATTTAAAGTCCTTTTGAAAATCAAGTCACTATTGCTGTGTTTCTATACCTCAGGCTACATGATTCTGAACCCTACCATTTTGTTTTATTTCATTGCGATTGTTAGGCTGGGAGTTGCCCAAGACAATGAATGTAACCATAACCCTTCTTCATGGTAAACATATAATTTCCCCTATGCTCCAGTGAGTAATAATAATATGTGTAGTACATACAGTGTTTACATTCCCTTGGGTTTAATATAGCTCACAGCAAAATTGATTTTCTGGAATCTTGCAATAAACCTCATCAAAGTAAATGAAACCCACACTGGCTTTTTATAAAGTGATTGGATTCAGTGTGATAAATTAACCCTAACCATCAGAGAGACCCCCAGTAACGTGCATGTTAAATTAACCTCCTCTACTTTTGAAGTAAGATTTAAATTTTGCTACAGGGCTTATTTAACACTCTCTCTCTGGACAGCACTTCAGCAACTCCTCACGAGCATGGAGCTTTGCATCTGAATGCTGTGCCCAATTTGGAAACTAGAGATTTTCTTTTCGGACTAAGGTTATCAAGCTCCGGTCCAAAGAGACCCCTATTTACTACCCAATATGAGTAGCTCCTCCCTCTGCAGTCAACAGGAGTTACTTAGATCTTGAGGGGAATACTCAGACCCCAGAAGGCAAGAGAGTCAGGAAGAGCCAGAGAGGGAAAACGTTTTTGTAATGCTTATTATTATATATGTTTCTGTACTTGTTTGAAATTAAAGCTCATGAAAGATACTTGACTGACAGTCATAAAGGCAAATGCCATGTATTAATCTATACATGCTGGTTACCAGAGAAGGTTTCTTTTCAGACAATGACATTCAATATGGCCTTCCCTAAAATGCCTCAACGGACTCTAGTGACTTCTAGAAAAAGAAAATGCAAGATGTACATTTGCAACTAATGTGCAATGTGTATGAAAACTATTTTTGTTGCAATGTTTACTACTGTTTAAATGAAAAAATTATTCATTTAAACAAGGGTAAAACCTATGAGATTGTTCTTCTCATTTCCCAGAGTGTCTGGGGAAAATAGGCTGCAGTAAACAATCATGCCTTATTTTATTCCTACTTAAATGAATTATCATAATAATAACTAGAAAAAGCATCTGGTTTCTGCACAGCACAGATGGTGGGATTTTTTTGACACATTGCTCACATTTGCCCTCTTCCTAGTCTCTGGCTCAGGGTCTCCTACTTTTTTAAGACCTGCAGCAGACTGACCCCACCATGTCTGAAAGCACAAAGTTAAGGGATTGCTGATACCGCATACAAAACATTGAGGAACATTCTATTTTCTGAAAATTATTACTACACAAGAACAAGCAGAATGTTCTCTGTAGAACGTTCTACATGTTCTTTATGCTGAAGACATTTGCATGTAACAGAACCTTTGGGCTGGTCCTCACTAGGGCGGGGGATCGACTGTAGATACGCAACTTCAGCTACGTTAATAACGTAGCTGAAGTCGGCGTCTCTACAGCCGACTTACCTCCCATCCTCACGGCGGTGGCGGCACACTCCCCCATCGACTCCAGCTTACTCCTCGCGGCGAGCTGGAGTTACGGAGTTGACCGCGGTGCCGTTGGCGATCGATTTATCGCGTCCTGACAAGACGCGATAAATCGATCACCAAAAGACCGATTTCTGTTGCGCCAAGTGAGGACAAGCCCTTTGTTTCTAAACTCATTTATCTGTTCCTACTGTTTCCTTCACTCTTCACAGTAACTTAGAAAAGATAATCCCCTCTTTGTGACATCACAAGTGGTTGTTATACAAATGGTCATGATGTCACTAATCAAGGATTAGAATTAGGAAATGGGAATAAACAGCAGGAACAATTTAACACTTTTTGTTTTAATTAATATTTGTACTAACAAGTAAGCCCTGCACATATCATTTGGTAGAAGAGAGAAAAACAAAGCAAGTACTGGTAATTACAATCTCATTGATCTTTTGAGGATTTTTAAAAGTATTGACTAGGACATGGTATGTTAATAATATAATAATGTGAACTTCCACAATGCCTTTAATCTGAGGAGCTAAAAGCTGCATTAGCTGCTGCCTTGCTTCCACATCTGTGCTAACCAGTTGCAGGAAGGAAAGGAGTGCTGGATAAGCAACATAGCTATTTGCGAAATGGCAGTTTCAAGAAGCCCAAATATATTAAGTAAGTTGCAGGGAGTGCAGAGGTGCGTGAATGAAGCCCACTGTTACCAAATTAAGTGATATTTGGTATTTTTCTCAAAGCCCCCAGTACCAGAATCAAGGGATTGCTTGAGGATATGAGTTTTCATTTTTAAAAACTAAACAAGTTTCTACCCCTAATGGTTGCTGAGAACAATTTGAAAAAGTGAAGGTAACGCACCCTATAGACTCAGAAATCAGAAAGACCATTACATTTATTACTTTTAAAAACACATGATTTTTGAGCCAGACTCATGACTGTTGAGCATTTCTATAATACAGAAGAGAATCTGATTGGAGAACTGGGGAAATTCTCCCACTGGACACCTTTGTTTTAAATACCTGCCATTTGGTGCGACCTTTGTGCCCTAAAATACAAACAAAACAAAACCCAGAACAAGCAAAACACTTGTGTAATATGCTGATGTGCAGCTTGCTAAATTAGCCATTTTAATGTAACCAACTACTACAGCTCTCTTACTTTTGTTCTCTTTTCCTTGTCTCCATTTTTTGTTCTCTTTCACTCAGCTTGCCGCTCTGGAAAAAAACAAGCGTGGGCCTGAGAGAGGAGCCACTCCCTGCAGCAGCTGCAGGCTTGCAGAGCCAGGGAAAGCAGGTCCCGCGGGAAGCAATAGGCACGCGTCTGCCCGGAGCTAAACTACAGCACACAGCGCCCCCTGTGGCAGACTTCAGAAACTGCTCCCCTTTGCTCTGCTTAGAGAAAACTGGCAGTCGCAGCTTCACAGGCCTGGAGCATTGGGAAGCTGGAAGGTATCAGCCCAGCAGCCTAAGCACGAAATCAACCCACAGGGCACACAGTAGTTTCCTTGTAACCCAGTCCAGAGGCCCTGTGGGAGCCCTGTTGTCAGTGGGGAATATGAGAGGGGTAGCCGTGTTAGTCTGGAATTGCAGAAGTGACAAAGAGTCCTGTGGCACCTTAAAGACTAACTAAAAGTATTAAAGCATAAGCTTTCATTGGTTAATACCCACTTCATCGGATATGGAGAATATGGCAACACCTGCCTATAATGTGAAAGCAAAAAACCTGAAAATTTCCTGTTGGCTGATCATTCCCAGGTTGCTCTTTGCTCAGCTATTTAAAATAAAATAGACAAAAAATAACTTTCAGTTAAAAATAGATAACTAATTATACTCTAATGTACATGAATCAGAACAATTATGAAACAAGAATTCTTGTACTATTTTACAGCCTCCCTGAACTATCTGTTCTGCTCAGTGTCATCTCCAGCCATTACACTTGTCGCACCAGTGAAAGCTCTGCAGGTTCTTCTGGAGGTGACTGAGAGGGTCTGGGAAACCTCCCCAAAACCATAGACACTGGCCAAAAGCCTGAAATGGGCAGCCCTAAGATCTATGAGGCAAGGAGGGCCTGCTTTGTACCCTGGACTACCCTAGCAGGTTTTTTCACAGAATGGAGAAGTCTCGCCCTTGGTTTTTAACATTATTTTTTATCATGTGAACTATGTAACACAAGCCAAACCCAAATAAGATAATGCCACATTATATAAAATTAAATATATAAGGTTTAATTCCAGGTACAACTACAGAGCAGTTCTCGGACCACCACAGAAAGCTCAGGGGCATAAGTGACTTTTTCCCATCTTTTCATCCTGTGAGGTTGAAGTGGCCTCCAGCACACGTCAGAGTTGCCTCAGAGTAGCTCTAAGTTATGCTGGAAGACATCAGCTTCTATGGAGTTGTGTCCCTGGCCAGGATCACAACAGTGCATCACACTTCAGCCCAACCACCACCAATCCACATCCTACCTTGAAAAGACCCCTGTGTCAGTGAGAGAAGGGCATCAGTAGTGAGCACGTACCAGAGACTGAAGAGCTGTCCATTAATACCTATTAAAATAATAGTTTATAACTTGTATGACATTTCAGTTTTAGATCTCAACATGGTTTAAAAAGTTAAGTACCATCCATTCCTATTTCATACATGGAGAAGCTGAAGCACCCAAAAATGAAATAACCTGTGCAAGGTCTAACAACAAGTTAATGGCAAGTCAGGAATAGAACCTCAGAATCCTGGCCACTGTGCCTTATTCACTGGACCATGATGACTCCCTTAACACCTTTTAAAGGATCTGGGTTATGTCTGCACCACAGCAAGGGTGCTACCACTGTAGTCCTATAGTGTAGAGCAGGGGTCGGCAATCTTTCAGAAGTGGTGTGCTGAGTCTTCATTTATTCACTCTAATTTAAGGTTTCGTGTGCCAGTAATACATTTTAACAATTTTAGAAGGTCTCTTTCTATAAGTCTTTAATATATAAACTATTGTTGTATGTAAAGTAAATAAGGTTTTTAAAATGTTTAAGAAGCTTCATTTAAAATTAAATTAAAATGCAGAGTCCCCCAGACCGGTGGCCAGGACCCAGGCAGTGTGAATGCCACTGAAAATCAGCTCTTGTGCCACCTTTGGCACCCGTGCCATAGGTTGTCCACCCCTGGTGTAGATGCTCCCTGCTTCAAAAGAAGAAGTTTTCCCATTGCTGTCATAAATCCACCCTCTTGAAAGAAAGTGGTTAGGTCAATGGAAAAATTCTTCTGTCTCCCTAGCTGCATCTACAGTGGGGGTTAGTTTAATCTAACCAAGTTGCACAGGATGTGAAATTTTTCACAGCTGAGTGATGTAGCTAGGTTAATCTAATTTTTCAGTGTAGACCAGGCCAATTTTGAAACGGATTATTGGTTATTCTGGTTTACCTGAGTGATATAGATATTTATTTACCTGAGTGATATAGATATGTAGTACTCTCGCAGCAAATGGTTTCCTATAGGGATATAACTGGGCTAATAGGAAGCATGCCTTTATGCTGCAAGATGTCATTACTAGGTGTAGGCTTAGTTGTGTGCTCTCTCACTATTCAGTAATAATCTGTTTTATGTCCCTGTTTGTCAGGGCTGGCCTTACCATGAGGCAAACTGAGGCAGAATCTCAGGTGCCAGACTTTGATGGGGGCGGGGTAACTGGGACCCAGAATGTAGAAAATTGTGTCTGCTGTTGGTGCATATATATTCTCTCTGCTCTAGATGCACAGAGAGATGGTGGAGTGCTGTGCTGTTGGAAGGAGGGCACAAGAAACATAACAGGCAGTCAGGAGAAAAGGTGAGAGGGAATAACAGAAAGAAGCAGGAGCTGCAGGGAGAGAAAGGAGGAGGAGCCTCTTATGTACCTCTCTAGCATCCCCCAGGAGCCTGGACTGATTAACACCAACTTCTCAGGGAGCTTCCTGTTTCCTGCTGCTTCCCTGAAGCCACTTGAGGAGAGACAATCAACTGAAGTAGTAGGCGCCAGTTAGGGTCTTAAGGCACTGATATCTTCCCTCACTCAGGCCCTCATACCAGCCTGCTTATTTGTCCCCTTCAAATGAGTGTTGAGATCCACTGTAGCTAGCACAGAAGAGCAGCCATGAGTGAAAGAAATAAATGCCCCTCTGGGGCACCATTCAGAAAAAAACAAAAACAAAGGAAGTTTTTCTGTCTAAGCTAGAAGGAGCTCTCCTGAGATACATAGACACAAAAGTTTATGGTGAGCCTTCCGGCCCCAGTGAGGATGTGAGTGGTGAGAAGATCCCTGATCTTCCAGTCAGTCAGAGTGCAGGTGACCTGCAAGCTACTGCTGCATCCATATCTCCATCTCAAATGGCTGTAACCATGCACATTCCTGAAAAAAAGTGTAGATCAGAGAAGAGTGTGGTGGAGGCGCAAGAAACATCTGCTGCTGAGTTTACTTCCTTAAGTCTAGATGATCCAGGACTATAACCTGAGGGACTTGTACTGCATGGGCCACAGCAAGTGAAAAAGTTAATGTTCTCCAAACACAATGAAAATAGAAGTTTCCATCCAACATATTACTGGCGTGAAATCCCCTATGGTGACAGAGTGGAAAGGCCAAGGCTTATGTACTCAAAAACCCAGAATGCTGCATACTGTTTTTGTTGCAAACTCTTCCAGCCTAATGTTCCAGCCAAATTGAGTTCTACAGGAACAAAGGACTGATTTTGACGCTGTACTCCAGGAGCATATAGGAAGAGTCATCTCCCAAGAAATGTACACATACCACTATCTCAGATAAACAATTCAAAATGAGATCATACAGTTACTGGCAACAAAAGTCAAACAGAAGATTGTGGGCAGATCTGAAGTCAGCAAAATATTACTCTGTTTTTCTGGACTGCACACCTGACATCAGCCATACAGAACAAATGACTTTAATGGTGTGTTTTGTACCAACAACAGAACCAAGCGAAAATGTCCTTGAAATGGTGACTGTCAGAGAGCATTTTCTAAAATTTATTGGCATTGATGATCCTATAGGAGTTAGTATGACAAATGTGCTTCTTAAAAAGCTGGAAGATATGGGAATTGCGATAGCTGAAATGAGAGGTCAGGGCTACCAATAATGTTGCCAACATGAAAGGAAAGAACCAAGGAGTGCAGACACGGATCCGAGAGTTAAACCCTTGAGCTTTTTTTGTCCCATGCAGTTCTCATTCATTGAACTTGGTGTCAGCGATGCAACATCAGCTTCTAGTGAGGCTGCTGACTTTTTTAATGTAATTCAAGACATCTATGTATTTTTCGCTGCATCAACTCATCCATGGCAAATTTTGAAGCAACATTTGGGAATGTCCTTTTTGACACTGAAATCACTGAGTGCCACACGGTAGGAAAGTCGAGTGAAGGTGATAAAGCCTATCAACCACCAAATTGAGGAGAGAGATGATGCCATAGTTGCCACTATGGAGGATAATGCTATGACAGGAACCGTTCATGGGAGAACAGTGCAGAGCGAAATGGAATCACCAGAAACATACATAACTTTAAATTTCTGTGTGGCTTAGTGTTGTGGCATGACATACCTTTTGAAATAAATGTTGTAAGCAAGAGACTCCATGGTTTTGACCTTCATATATCTGAAGCAATGGAACAACTGGACAAAGCAAAGTCATACCTATAGTCTTACCGGTCAGATGCGGGATTTCAAGATGTTCTGAAGAGTGCACAGAAGTTGGCAGAGGAACTTCACACAGAAGCTATTCCCATCCAGTCAAGAATACAAGAGTCGTCGAAGAAGACGACATTTTGATTACGAGGCACGGGATAATCCCATAAGAGACCCCAAACAACAATTCAAAGTTGAATTCATTAACCAAATGCTAGATTGTGCAGTACAGTCTGTTGAAGAATGTTTCATGCAGCTCAAGGAACACAGCAGTATATTTGGGATGTTGTATGATATTCCAGAACTCCTCACTATACCCGAAGATGACCTACACCAGCAATGCAGGGCACTAGACACTGTGCTGACAGGTGATGACATGTGCGATATTGATGCGAGTGATTTAGGTAACGAACTGAAAGCCCTTTCAAGATTCATTTTAGCAGGATCAACTCCAAAGGCTGTTCTGGAATATATGTGCACAAATAAGATGACCACCCTCTTTCCAAATGCTTTTGTTGCTCCGCACAGACTTCTAACACTTCCAGTGACAGTTGCCAGTGGAGAATACAGCTTCTCCAAGCTGAAGTTAATAAAAACACATCTATGCTCAACAATGACACAGGAGAGGCTGGTCAGCCTTGCAACCATCGCAACAGAGCATAAGCTGGCCCAGACTGTGGACCTTCAGGAAGCAGTTCAAATCTTTGCAACCAAGAAGGCACAGAAAGCACCACTTTGATTATTCAAACAGATAAAAATACCAGTGTTTACTATGAAAACAAGAAAAGTTACATTTGCTGTTCAGGCATTTGACAGTTAAGAGTTACTTATAATTTTTGAACAAGACGTTTTAAGTTGTTAGTTCTCCTTTATTGGGGTAGGTAGCAGGGCAGTACAATGAGAGGAGTAAAATAGGAAGAAGGCAGAATTGAGACCTTTCAAAGTTTTGGCCCAAGCAAAGGTGCATGGGGGCGCCATTTGAGCTCCCTGCCGTAGGTGCCAAATGTTGTGGGCCGGCCATGCTGTTTATATCGCACACATTTCACCTCTTATTCATCTGAATCTAACTCGCTTGCACATTATAATCAAGATTTAAAGGTAATCATTATAAGCTCAAGTACATAAAATCAATGCAATGTGAAAGAAGCAATTAAAAATCAAGCATGTGTATCTGTAGCAGGGCAGTCACCCCGCTCCAGCCCTGAAGGGGTTAAAATTGTCTTGGGAAAGGGCTGCTCTGGGGAGCTAATAGGGTAGGCTGAGTGGGGAAGCAGCCATGGCTCTGCCACACCGCTGGCCAAGATAAAAGGGATGTGAGCCAAGAGTTAAGTCAGTCTCTCTCTAGCTTTTGTGGGAGAAGAACTTGGCTGCCTGGGAGCTCAGGGTATAGGGAACAAAGAAGGACTGGAGAAAGGCAGGAGGAGCTGGGGAACTTCAGCTTGGTAAATCCCCAGGCTGCGGGCCTTACTAAAGGCCAAACCAGGTACTGGAGTTTCAGAGGCTGCAGCTGGAGTCAGGCAGAGGCAGCTGTTCCGACTCCTCCTGCCAAGGATGAATGGCCTTTACAGACTGCGGTGTGTCCCAGTGAGAGGGGGCTAGATGAGGACTGGCAGTAGTCACTGAGGCAAGGTGGGGATAGTGGGTGGGGGTTTCCCTGGGAGGGGAGACCCAGATTGTGGGTTACTGCTGAGGGTAGAACCCTGGAGATAAAGGGGCACCAGGATCCAAGAGGGACGTGGGTGCCAGTGGCAGATGAGGCATTGACCAGCAGAGGATGCTCCGGGCTAGAACTGAGATAATTCCCAGATGACCAGCAGGAGGCACCGCGCTGGTGAGCCTCACTTAACTATAGTACTCTTCATAATAAAGCCTGTTCTAATGCAGGGTCAATATATTTAAATGTATTCAGCAACTGACTATAAATCTTGTTGCAACATTTAAATTCTTTTTAGATTTGTTTCTTTATGGACTTTCAGATTCATTTTCTGATATTTTTCATGTTTTATGATGTTATAAAGGTATTTCTTACCTGCCATTAAAAAAACATAAAAGAAACAAAACACCCTCAGAATTTTACCACTGAGATTTCAAAGCACAACTGAAACATATGGTGCAAATATCTGTGAATTGTTACCTAATTTTTCTTGCATTAAGTGGATGGAAAATGTTTCTGGTTTATCGTGTACCATCAAGAAAGCAAACTTTTGTTACGTAACATTTAATAGGATTCTTTACCTAGGGCCTAACTAGACAGCAGTGTGAAATCAGATGATGGTTTATGTAAGTGAAGCTTTGCACTGTAGGAAGGAGTATAGTATGAGTTTACTATACAACATTATGTTAAGAATAAGCAAAAGTTGATGAATACAGTTGTATTCTAGTTTTAGGAACCAGTCTGCAGCCCTCACTCACAAGAATAATTTCATTGACTTCAGTAAGAGTACTGATGCGAGTAATGGCTGCAGAATGGAGCCGTTAATTCTGAGGACATTAAATAGCTAAAGTAAGCAAATGGAAATAAAGTTTTCAGAATCTTATGAAAACAATAGCCATATCTGTCATATTCTGAAGAACCTGAAATTTTCCTCACAGCACAGGTTGACCCTGTGCATACCACATCCTCTACCTCAGATTGCAACTGAAATTAAGTATGACATTTTTTGCCATGGAAAATATTGCAATTATATTCAGTGAATCTTGACAATGGCAGCACCCAAGAACTCTCTTTTGTATGGCTTGGCTAACCTATTCTATTCAAATTACTTTTATGGTTGTAACATCAGCAGGCCATGACAGCACTGAAAATTCTGATGGCCACACTGGATGCCTGGGAAATCCCCTCCCAAAGACTGTCTCAGACCAAAGACCTGGAGTTAGGAAGTATGCCAATAACCCACATCACAGAGTGCAGCAATTACATCACGTCATACATTTTTCAAAGGCCAGATTCCAAATTCTGGCCCTGTTCTCTCTTCTATATTAATGTACGGAGTGGAGCCTGTAGTTGAGAAACAGAGGAATCCCATCTCTGTGGCACACTCACCATTTACATTTCCACCCCACGAAAACCGCTCCACAGCTTTGCATGATTACAACCCCATGAAGGATGTAGCTTGAGGTGGAGGTCAGGGGAACTAGGTTGGTGGAGTCAGCTGGGCTCCTATTGATTCTCCCAGAACCTGTGCAGGAATACAATGTAAATTAATATAACCTAAGGCTATATTAACTTGGGCTGCTTTCCTCTTGCACTGCGGAACTCCTCATTTAGAAAATACCCCAGGGACTGCCATAGAAAGAGGAGCCCTGAGCAGCACAGCTCCTGCAAGAGATGAGCTTATGTAGGCCAGTAGGAGCCAATGGGTCAGATAGCAGGACAAAGGTTAGGGTAAGCTGAGCAGATGCCCATTACCTCCTGTGAATCACATACTAAAGGTGTGATACACAGGCATGCTGGTAAGAAATTTATCTTTATTTTCTGGCTCCAGTTATAGGACATTGTACAAAAGACTATACCCATATGATGTGGCAGAGGTCACTGACTAGACAAGTTACTGTCACACCAAATCACCGATAAACACATCTAGGATGGAGATCAGAGCAGATGATCCTCACAGCCTTGACAGATAAAAGATTATTCTGCCTCTAATTGGACATGTGTAAATAACAACTATCCCTGAATTGCAAGAGCTTTGTAATAACACAGCCTCATCTTGTTTACAAAACATTTCCTTGGCATTGGCATCCATGGGAACTACAGGATGCTCAGCAGCTCTGAAAATTAACCACTTAATTACAGAGTTAACAGTCTATTTCAGTAACTCATTCTGAAAGTACCTCCATAATAAGGGAAAGAGTTTGCAGACAATAATAGTGCAAACCCTAAAAGATCAGAAGTCACATGATATACTCAGTGTCTCCAAGTTCCCTATCTGTAAACATGGGGATAATATTTATCTACCTCACTGAGGTGATGTGAGGATAAAATCTATGTATGATGGTGAGGCACTGAGATATGATGGTGATTGACATGGGCCATATAAGTAACATTTAGATCTCTTTCTCCCTATCCCCATATTCTTCTCCCCTTTCCTCTCAGTCTTCTGCCATCCTACAATCTCCCTCTTTGTCCCCCACTCTCCCTCTTGCCCCACATTCTCTTGTCCCCTCCTCCCATTCTATCCCTCTAGATTTGTTATGTCTCCCTCATATTCACTTGTAGTGAATATGTTTTTTCCCTGAACTTTCATATTCACTTGCTCGCAACAATCCTTCCCCTGCCCTCTATTCACTGGCCTCCTTGTCCTTTTTCTCTACCATCTCCCATACTGCCACGAAATTCTCATATATGCCTCCATATGAGCCTGATCCCACACTGTTCCTCACTGTCCCCCTTTACATTCATGTTCCCCATTTCCTCCATATTCACCTGACCCTCACTATGTGTTTTATCTCCTGAGACTACAGGGAAAAGTAAGCCATTTTTACTGTGGCCAGACTGGATTTAGATAGTGACTGTCTAAATCATGTGCAACATCTCTCCTGTCTGCAACAGCTACAGAAAAATGGTGCCCATTTCAATTGAGGGCAGCCTGACATTAGTTCCTCTTAAAAATTCGCAGATGGCAGCCATTGTGAAAAAGAATAAAACTTCTCAAGTTTGCCCTTGATCATTCTTAGATCAGAAGAAGGTTAATAACAAATAATGTTTATAATAAAGAGATACATGATAATTTCCAAAGAGCTGGCAACTTTAGGAGAATAGTGCACCAGTCTGTGATGTATACAAACAAAAGAAGTGGATTGCCAATGTTTATATATGGGAAGCTTTCTTGTATTTTATTAGGACCCTTGACAACTGAGAGGTTAAATATTTATTTTATGGTGAGATTATGGGCTCGAGCCTGCAAGGAGATAAACAGATGAAAGAGACAGAACCCTGTACCTGGCTTTGAAATCACTGGGAGGGAAGGGAGCTTGCCACCTTCCAGGAGGCACTAATGACTTCAGAGAATCAGGCCATATGTAAAAATAAAGACATACAAAGTCTTATAGATACAATCTCTTCACTTGCTAGATAGATATAAGAGATAGATACAATCTCTTCACAGTTACAGGCATACGAGTTCAGCTGAAGAGGTACAGATACAAGTTTTCTTATTAATTTTTTCTGTTTTCTGACTGAAGATTGTAAGTTAGCTGAAGCTACAGGAAGGGAGGAGGGTATGGGTGGAAGGATAATGTACTGTACCAGTATTGACAGTTTTCTTATTTTTTGCCAATTGTTGCTAAAATGACAGATGGCAATGTTTATGAAATGTATAATTCAAAGTACATTTGCCTAGATAGCCAAATTAGAGATGCTTTATCCTCCCTAACAAATGTTGTACAGCAATTGGCAAAATCCAAAGTACATAATGCAACCTGGGAAAGAAAAATAAATAATTTAATTCCCTCTACATCAACATATTTTCTGTTCCCAAATAAAGAACTTGGCCTTCTTTCAAACCTTTGTAACTAATCAATACTTTAGTCATTGGATGAAAAATGATATGTCCAAACTCTTAAAAATTTACATTTCCCAACTGTTTCCAAGGTCACATTGCTCACCAGTTGTTCAGTTTACCCAACTTTTGTTTTGAGCAAAATCATATGATTTTTGTTTCATTAATATTTAATAGTAATTTAGCTTGGGCCAGATGATCTTAAAGCTCATTTAAATCAGCTTGAAGATAATATTAAGCTTTCTCCCAGCATAATCTACTACCATAAATGATTGTGTCATCTGCATATAAATGACAGCTGAATATGATAATGAATTGCACAGATCATCAATATAGAGTGACAAATGCATCTGACTTAAGATAAATCCTTCCGGGACCCATTTATTCTGTTTTCAGTGGTAAAAGATACATTGTTTCAATCAAGTATTCTAGAGAAAACAAAGGATTTAGATCTTAAGATATAACATTTATCTTGCATGAAAGGAGGGAAAAAACCTCAAAATTGTAGAACTCCCTCTTTTCAAGTATGATAATTACAGTTCACACATATCCATTATCTTCTTCTTGTTATTTATTTATTTATTTATTTTACTACAGGCCTGGATTAATTGTAGTTTTTTAGACATATGATTACATTTAAGAATACGTTTTATTTAGACCAGGCTTTAAAAAATATCATTTATATTTTGTTAGATGGTCATTTAAATCAATTACCAAATAAATGCCAGACCCATTGGACAAACATACCTGAATATAGTTAACAGTATGCCATCCAAAGCTGTTCCTCCTATAAAAATGACTGCTGGGAGGACTTCAGGGAACACCATTTGGTGATAAGGCTACATTAAAAAAATTAAATTGTCACATTTACTAGGCTCATGGACCGAATTAAATGCACAATTTTAAAGTCAATAAAAACAATTACAGCAGTAAGAAATACTAATACATTATGTCAGTCAAAAGCAGTCCAGAAGAAGGGAAGAGCTCATGCCACTAGGCACTGGTTTGAGGAAATTAGGATAGATCACAGTACACCATTGGAGGAAATACAGTGAGATGACACTAGAGTACTGGAACTCAGGACTCACACAGAGCTGAGCAAACAGATGCTTCAGAGAACACACCATATTCTTTCTCAAACCATTCCTTCCCACAGAAACAAATGTCAGGAGGAAGCTCAGGGAGGGAAGCTCAGGGAGGAAACCTCTACAAAGATCCTCACAAGAAACTTCTCCCACACGGTTATATCAATGGGAGGATTTTTTTTCTTCTATCCTAGGAACAGGCCAACTGGTTCACTCCTAAATACAATGATTCCAAGTGGATCTCCAGGAGACCAAGGCTATCTGTACAGAGGCCTCTGCACTAGTTCTGGCCCCAGTTGAGCCCCCTTTCACCTCACAGCTCCTTTTCGGGCCTGGCACCAAGTACATTACCTTGGTGAATCCCTCGGGACCCATAGTTGTATTATACATTTATCATAGCTCCGCAGGATGGAAGAGAATGCTGTGTGTGTGCGTGCGTTTGTGTGTGCGCTCCTCCATTTCTGCCCTACTCCTTCCCTGGCCTAGGCTCCATCGTCTACACACTCATAAAGGATTATGTTTTTGATATTGCAGAGTTGAAATTTTGAAATAATTTTTTTTAGTCTTACTATGATTGCATGTAGCTTTATGAACTATTGGGTGCAATCCAGAAAGCCTTGTTAACTGAAGTTCAGCGACAAGGCAAATTCCTTACAGAAACTGTAGCAACAATACATACTGTATGCCTTTACACATGAAGAAAGGGCTATAAATCTGTTTACCTCCTGAGTTATCAGCTCAGACATTCTAAGTACTTGTTCTGGTGGATTCATCTGGTGTTTCTACTCAGATGTGCACATATTCAGTAACTACTATATGTATGCATTCTTTATTATACTAGGAATAGTACAGAAGACAAGCATGGTTTTAAAACCCTGTATGCAGTTCATGTGCCTTAGTACATTAAGACATGACATCAAAGACCAAATGCCCATAGCACATGAGATGAGACGTGTGTGGGCATGTGCACAGCTTCAAAACCACATATATTGAAAGGGTCTCTGAAATGGTGGGTACCAACCTTTGTCCTGAAATAGTCCTTGGTAGTGTGCTCTGTGTACTGTACTACGAATCAGATGAACACTACAGCTGCTCCTGCTGCTAGACCCTAAGGCTCTAAAGTCTAGCACATGATGGGTACCAAATAACATGGTTTGCAACCACAACATTCCAACCACCACATTCCTCCCATAAGTCCCCAGATACCCTGTCCTTATACCTCATGCGTTACTAACTGCCTTCCAACTGCCACAGAATCCTCCCTCTCCTTGTGACCTCTATCCCTCATGAGCAGGAAGAAGAGAGCCACAGCAGATTCATTTTCATCAGATTCATCACACTGTTAATGGGTTGTTAAAGTTCCAAGCATACAAACCTTTACTCACACCCTTAAGTTGATTCTGCTTGCAGGAGCGGACCCTTAGTTCAAAAGAATATGCAATGTGCTCAGTGTCTCTAGGCATACGGGGTCTGCTCCTCTATCCACTGAATTCCATGGGAGTAAGATCAGGTCCATGTAGATTGTAAAATACCACACACTTCATGTCACCCTCCATGTTGAGGAATGTCGACAGACAGTGTGTGAGAACATATGGTGTAGGCAGGGGAGTGGAACTCAGAAGATCTTGTTTTAATGGCTAGTTCTACCACATATTTCTGGGTAGTTTTCAAAACTTGAGGTAAACATGTGTGATGGGGCTGAGCACCTGAGAGGGGGGAATGTTTATGGCCTCTAGCTGTTGGGCCACACTGTCCTGATACTAAGAGTGTAGTATATAGACTCTGGCCATTGGGCCACACTGCCCTGACGCTTGGGGCGAGTTACATAGACTCCAGCCATTAGGCCGCACTACCCCACCTGCGAGGAGGGAGGTATATGGACTCTGGCCGTTAGGGCCCACAATCACCCCTATCAGGGGGTGATTGTGTGAGGACAGACTATTAGGCTGCACTGGGCTGCCTTCAGAGAAGCAGGCATGGAGACTGGGGAGGGTCTGATGCCCCATCCCACCCCCGCCACAAAGGGGCGCTGCAGGGCCAGACCCGCCACAACATGTAACAGAAAAGACCAGGAATTCTGTTTGGGCCATGCTAATTTTAGAATGGGAGCTATACGTCCAGAAGGTATCAGAGAAACAAGCTGAATGCAGGATTGGTGAGAGGGAGGCAGGTCACGAGGAAAGATTTTGAAAAAAGATGTAATTTGATTTAACGTAGGAACAGTTTTCTTTAAAAAGTAGGCCCTTCCTCCAATTAAATTAAAATAGATTAAAAAGAAAAGTAAAATTGTATTAGTGTATTGGTTTCATTAGCAATAAATGATGTTACAGACTCAGGCTTGGATTTATACGTTGGAAGTATGGCCATCAGCTTCCATTCTTGAGCTCTAGATGTCACATCAGACTAGGTTCCTCCTGAAACCTGACAACCATACCACATCCTGGAGCCCTATTCTTCTACTACAGGATAAAAGTAATTATAATTGAGTTCAATATGAGAAATTCATATCCTGCAGCATAGCATCCCAGTTAGGTATAAAAGTTAGGGATCCCTGTACTGCCAAAAGCTTTATGGGAAATAAAATAGATGCAATGCAAAAGCCAGGGGAATGAGAGTGTTTATGATGGGAATAAAAGCAAAATAAGGCTACAAACTAGCAATGGGTCATGCCATAAAAGGCAAGTGAGTGTAAAAAGGCCCTGATGCCACAAGGAGACTTGGAGAAGAAAAAGTGTCAGGCAGGAGAATATGAAAACAGAAGTTATTCTTTGGGGGGGGGAAAAAGGAGACTGTGATAAATTGAACAGCTTGGCTGCATACAAAACAAAAATGAGAGAGAAGGAAATAGCTGAATAGAAAAAATAATGAATCATAAGCTGGTTTTACAGCCTGTGTACTTGCTTTTTTTATTTCTGTAAAACAGAAGTTTGTCCTGGAAAATAATGGCAGAAAAGAAAGGCTATTAGGGTTTGCCAAATGAAGTACACTGCAAGGGCATTCAAGTGAGTAAAATTTGCTCTCAGCTATCTTATCATGTAACCACTAACTTGTTTTTATTTCAAATGGCCTACAACAGGTGCCAAAGTCTGCAGAAAGTGTATTTCGTACCTTGTAACAGCTGTGAATAGTGCACACACTGAAATACTAAAGAAATGTTACGACAAGTCTGTCTCATATGGCCCAGGGCAGGTTCAGAATTTAAAATATTTCCTAGTCTTGAAGTTAAATTGGGTCTCCATATCTGTTCTGTAACTTAATACCAAACGATTTTGATAGATGTGTATAGATAGGGGGATAGAAAAAGTTGGTTATAGGAACTTGCAACATTTGTGACATGAACAGACTGCGAAAGCTATTGAGAATGGGCTACAATTTCTCCTGTACTGTTGATACTTTCTGTAAAATTTGTGTGGATGGGTAGTTATTCCCAGAACAAAACTGGGCAATTTAATGCAACTGTGCTATTGGTTAAAATGTTTCTATGGTGTCTAACAACTTCATTTGATTGATGGATTTCTATTGCAATGTGCAAACTGTGACATGGATTCAGAATCATGAAAGGGAGTCACTAGACAGGTGGAGTTTGTTATGAAAGAGCAAGTTTAAAAAAAGGTATACAACCTTAACTCTGCCCTTTTATGTGTAATCAGTTATAACAGGTCCATTATGTTACCATAACATTAGGTAAAATTACTTTTCCACAAATAAATTGTGTTTGGGTGTAATATATACTGCAGCGAACGCCTCAGCTGGTATAAATGGCATAGTTCCATTGACTTTAATGGAGCTACGCTGATTTGTGTCACTTGATAGTCTCTGTGTATACACTGTATAATGCTCCATATATATATATATGCCAAAACAAATGTAAATGGCCAAATTACAAACCTAACTAAAATGAGGTTTGTAATGAAAATGTTGTCAGATACTTACAGTAGTATCTTAAGCAGTACTAGTGCTGGGAACCAGCAGGTTAAGGAAACTAGAATTGCAGCTTTTTCTAATTAATCAAGTGAGAACAGCAGAAGGAGTCAAGGAGAAGTAAGTGGCTGAAGGAGTGAACAAGAAGATCAACAATCTTTATCCAGAGGACAGTAGGCTCACAGAAATGGCTACTGGTATGCAATGTAACATGAAAAAGATAATTATTTCAGATTAATCTCCGTAACTTAGATTTATTTACAATTTTCAGTTTAAAGCAACTAAATATCATCATATCAATAAAGATTTTACAGAAATACCACAGACGCATACCCCAGTAACTCTCCTCTTTCAATACAAGGCTCTCCCAAAGCAAGGAGACAGACACACTTTTTTAAAGTAAAAAAGCTGCTTCCCTCATCACATGGTGAAATTTTAATAATCAACACATATCGTAAGAACGTAAGAATGGCCATATTGGGTCATACAAAAAGTCCATCAAGCCCCAGTGTCCTGTCCTCTGAGAGTGCCAGTTACAGGTGCCCCAAAGAGAATGAAGAGACAAGTTATCATCAAGTGATCCATGCTCTGTCACCCAATCCCAGCTTCAGGCAAACAGAGAGTAGCGACACCATTCCTGCCCATCCTGGCTAATAGTCATTGATGGACCTATCTTCCATGAATCTATCAAGCTTCCTTTTGAATTCCATTATACTATTGGCTTTCACAACACCTTCTGGCAAGGAGTTCCATAAGTTGACAGTGCATTGCGTGAAAAAATACTTTGTGTTTGTTTTAAACCTGCTACCTATTAATTTTATTTGGTGGCCCCTTGTTATTGTATTATGAGAAGGAGTAAATAACACTTCCTTATTTACTCTCTCTATGCCACTCATGATTTTATAGACCTCTATCATATCTCCACTTAGTCACCTCTTTTCCAAGTTGAAAAGTCCCAGTCTTATTAATGTCTCCTCCTACGTTCTATACCTCTAATAATTTTTGTTGCCCTTTTCTGAACCTTTGTCAATTCCAATATATCTTTTTTGAGATGGGGTGACCACATCTGCACTTAGTATTCAAGGCGTAGGCATACCATGGATTTATATTGAGGCAATATGATATTTTCTGTCCTATTATCTATCCCTTTCTTGATGATTCCCAACATTCTGTTCACTTTTGTGACTGCCGCTGCTTATTAAGTGGATGTTTTCATAGAACTATCCACAGTGACTCCAAGATGTCTTTCTTGAGTGGTAACAACTAATTTAGACCCCATCATTGGAAAACATAATCCTAACTGTACATATACACAATGTGCATTACTTTGCATTGATCAACATGAAATTTCATCTGCTATTTTGTTGCCCAGTCACCCAGTTTTTGTGAGATCCTTTTGTAGCTCTTCACAGTCTGCCTAGGACTTAACTATCTTGAGTAGTTTTATATCATCTGAACATTTTGCCACCTCACTATTTACCCCTTTTTCCAGATCATTTATGAATATGTTAAACAGGATGTGGCCCAGTACAGATCCCTGGGGGGCACTACTATTTACCTCTCTTCATTCTGAGAACTGACCATTTATTCCTAACCTTTGTTTCCTATATTTTAACCAGTTATCTATCCATGAGAGAACCTTCCCTCTTGTCCCATGACTGCTTATTTTGCTTAAGAGCCTTTGGTGAGGCACCTTGTCAAAGGCCATCTGAAAATTTAAATACACTATACCCACTGGATGTCTTGTCTGTATGCATGTTGACCCCCTCAAAGAATTTTAGCAGATTGGTGAGGCATGATTTCCCTTTTCAAAAATCATGTTGACTATTTCCCAACAAATTATGTTCATCTGTGTGTCTGACAATTTTATTCTTTACGATACGTTCAACCAATTTGTCTGGTACTGAAGTGAGGCTTACTGGCCTGTAGTTGCCAGGATCACTTCTAGAGCCGTTTTTAAAAATTAGTGTCACATTAGCTCTCCTCCAGTCATTTGGTACAGAAGCTGATTTAAATGACAGGTTACAGATGACAGTTAGTAGTTCTGCAGTTGCACATTTGAGTTCCTTCAGAACTCTTGGATTAAAAACATCAGGTCCTGGAGACTTATTATTGTTTATCCTCAGAGACATAAACAGAGAAATTTATGCATATGACCTTCTATCTGTATGTGTATCAGTTTATGTGACATTTGATCTCTTTAATCTAAAAACTGTAAATAAATCTTGGCAGTATTCTGAATAACCTTTAGCATTAAATATAATCAATAACTAGTTTCATAGATCAAGCTTCTTATAATGTGATGAGTGTGATTTTAAATACATCATATTCATACTCTGCAAATAAAGGATCAGTGGCTACTTCCATAATAAACATAATTTAGGAGGGGATTATAATCAATCTGTTTTAATTCATTCCACATTGAACCAGTAGTGTTTATTCACAGTTCAGAAGTCAACTTTTTTTAAAAAAAATTGTAGATGAAAAAACATCTATTAAGATCTGTATGCATATGCACATTCTACTTGCCTGTTCTAAATGCCTTAAAATCTGCACAAATTATTCATATTATCTTGAAATTTGGTGTGCCTTATGGAAACAGGATACTGTCAGTGATCCAAAATTGAGGCAATTTTACTAAAGGGTTTCCTGAGATACAGCTCCTGGAAAGAAACAGCTTTTCTTAAACTTGACACATTCTGGCACACTTTTTTAGCTCACAAATAACAATCACACCAGGGCTCAGATCATCACCATAGGATCTCAGATGCTCACCCCATCAGTGTGCATAGCACTAACCAGTCCTTTGGGAGAAATCAAATTAAAAAACATTATTTGAAAAGGAGTTTGTTTCTCCAACTAGGTGTGCTAAGGCTCCCATGTCTAAGCACATGCCTAATGGAGTACACTGTGCATGTGTGTGGAAAACTCTCTCTATATCACAGGACCTGGGTGACTCTAAGGGTATTACGACCATTAAATCCAAGCACAACCTCAGGCATTGTGACTTCAAATCCAAGCCCAAGCAGAAATCTGAAGAAAAACAAACCAGACATACTGCTCCAATCTGTCTCTATCACAGGGCATTTCTCTTTTCACTAAATCTAATCTGAGTACAGCAGAATATTCAGAAGGTGCTGAAATTATTTTTTTTTAAAGAAAATAAACTACTTAAGCAAATGCTTATTCTTGAGGGGAGGTGATTGGGTGGATAAGTAGATAGGAATAGAGGAAGAAGGGTTAGGGAAGAGTGACGTGATTAGGTGACAGAGGGAGTGGGAAAGAAAAGGGGTAGGGTCAGACCCACATTCCTTTCCCATGCGTGTGCTACAATCTGTGGGCATCTGCCCATCCACAGGAGTGAGCGTCATCTCCCCCATCCTTGTCTCCCTTCATATGAACCAGGATCTGGAGCAGGCTTGCCCACCTGGGAAGTCTGAGAACCTCCCTACCCCCCAGGAAGTGGGAACTGGGGTTCACTCCCTACCAGGAGTGTCTGAATCCCGTTCCCTGCCACATTGTGTGAGTGCCAAGATCTGTGAGCTCCTGGTTCCCTCTCCCCTATCCCCATCATATGAGCTATAATCTAGGAAAGAGATTCTCTGGAGGTGTCTGAACTCCTGTTCCCCCACGTGAATCAGGAGCTAGGGAAACAATGCCCCTATAGGTGGCTTAGAAGAGGTATGTTCAGATGCACCAAGAACACATGGCTGAGACTGGGGTGAGGATCTGAGACTGGACATATCAGAAACTCTACAGCACTGGGGAGGATGGAAGGGAACACCTATAGACATAAATGGAGAAGTTCACATGTCTCAGAGCTATTGTTTCAGGACATATGCATCTCCACTGGGTGTTCCCTTTCATAAAATCATAGAACATCAGGGATTGAAGGGAACCTCAGGAGGTCATCTAGTCCAACCCCTTGCTCAAAGCAGGACCAATCCCCAACTAAATCATCCCAGACAGGATTTGTCAAGTCTGACCTTAAAAATCTCTAAGGAAGGAGATTCCACCACCTCCCTAGATAACCCATTCCAGTGCTTCACCACTTTCCTAGTAAAAAAAAGTTTTTCTCTAATATCCAACCAAAACCTCTTCCACTGCAACTTGAGACTATTAGTTTTTATTCTGTCATCTGCTACCACTGAGAACAATCTAGATCCATCCTCTTTGGGACTCCCTTTCAGGTAGTTGAAAGCAGCTATCAAATCCCACCTCATTCTTCTCTTCTTCAGACTAAACAATCCCAGTTCTCTCAGCCTCTCCTCAAAAATCATGTGCTCCAGCCCACTAATAATTTTTGTTGCCCTCCACTGGACTCTTTCCATTTTTTCCACATCATTCTTGTAGTGTGGACACAGTACTTCATGAGGCCTCACCAATGCCGAATAGAGGGGACGTGATCGTTCCCTTGATCTGCTGGCAATGCCCCTGCTTATACAACCCAAAATGCCATTAGCTTTCTTGTCAACAAGGGCACACTGTTAACTCATATCCAGCTTCTCATCCACTGTAACCCCTAGATCCTTTTCTGCAGGGCTGCTGCCTAGCCCTTTGGCCGCTAGTGTGTAGCAGTGCATGGGATTCTTCCATCCTAAGAGCAGGATTCTGCACTTGTCTTTGTTGAACCTCATCAGATTTCTTTTGGCCCAATCCTCTAATTTGTTTAGGTCCCTCTGTATCCTATCCCTACCCTCAAGTGTATCTACCACTCCTCCCAGTTCAGTGTCATCTGCAAACTTGCTGAGGGTGCATTCCACACCATCCTCCAGATCATTAATGAAGATATTGAACAAAACCGGCCCCAGGACCAACCCTTGGGGCACTCCACTTGATACCAGCTGCCAACTAGACATGGAGCCATTGATCACTACCTGTTGAGCCTGATGATCTAGCCAGCTTTCTATCCACTTTATAGTCCATTCATCCAGCCTATACTACTTTAGCTTGCTGGCAAGAATACTCTGGGAGACAGTATCAAAAGCTTTGCTAAAGTCAAGGAATACCATGTCCACTGCTTTTCCCTCATCCACAGAGCCAGTTATCTCGTCATAGAAGGCAACTAGGTTAGTCAAGCATGACTTGCCCTTGGTGAATCCATGCTGACTGTTCCTGATCACTTTCCTCTCCTTTAAGTGCTTCAGAATTGATTCCTTGAGGACCTGTTCCATGATTTTTCCAGGGGCTGAGGCGAGGTTGACTGGTCTGTAGTTCCTCGGATCCTCCTTCTTCCCTTTTTTAAAGATGGGCACTACATTAGCCTTTTTCCAGTTATCCGGGATCTCCCCTGATTGCCATGAGCTTTCAAAGATAATGGCCAATGGTTCTGCAATCACATCCACCCACTCTTTTAGCACCCTCAAATGCAGTGCATCCGGCTCCATGGACTTGTACTCATCCAGCTTTTCTAAAGAGTTCTGAACCACTTCTTTCTCCACAGAGGACTGGTCATCTCCTCCCCAAACTGTGCTGCGCAGTGCATTAGTCTGGGAGCTGACCTTGCTCGTGAAGACAGAGGCAAAAAAAAAAGCAGTGAGTACATTAGCTTTTTCCATATCATCTGTCACTAGGTTTCCTCCCTCATTCAATAAGGGCCCACACTTTCCTTGACTTTCTTCTTGTTGCTAACATACCTGAAGAAACCCTTCTTGCTACTCTTAACATCTCTTGATACCAGCAACTCCAAGTGTTATTTGGCCTTCCTGATTTTACTCCTGCATACCTGAGAACATCTTTCAGCGGAGAACATCTCATTGCATTACTTAGAAATGAGTCCAAGTATAATAGGGAGACAAGTTCAATTCTGTGGTCCACATACTTCTTGGGTAACCTTTGGCAAATCATTTAGCGCTAGATCATATGAGGTCCTGAGAACTATCTTCACTGGGAAGTGAGGGTACTCAGCAGTTTGCAAGACTGAGCCCTTAGTCTGTGTCTTAGCTCCCTATGTGTAAAATGGGGATAAATAGACCTCCCTATCTCACAGAAATGATGTTAAGACAAATACATTAATGGCTGTGAGGTGCTCATATACTATGCTAATGGAAACCATAGAGGTCTGACAGACTATTCTGAGAGTTCCATGAAAACACTCTTAACAAATGAGAGGTCTTTGTTGTAAGAATCCTACACCCTGATTGGCTGGTCACAAGGTTGAATTTTCCTATGAAAGATAAGGGTAAAATAAAAAATTCAGTTATAACTGACCTACTATTTTTAATTTAGGTCAGTATGGCAGCACCCTGAGGGCACTGGTTGATCTTATTTACAGTAACACATGTGCTGCAATGCTGAAGGCACAGTGGGAGGAATTAAAGATTAGAGTATCAGCTTCTGAATTCTCCATCTTTAGTGGGTTTAAATCTGAACCTTAATGTTAGGTTGTTTTAAGGTGGGTTTTTCTGTGTTTAATTTCTAAACCATTACGCATATGCACATTCTTTTAAACTGCCAGGTAACTTTGTTCGCATATGGAACTGAAATGTAACCTTTAATTTTAAAGCCTATATTTTAGAAAATTATGTGTTTGAGCTGCTGAGATTTTTGGAAGGTGGGAGTGGTATGCCAACCACAAGAGAAACAGAAAGCCACAAGAACATTTTTGTGCTGTGAATAATGTATCAGGAATTCAGATACAGAAAGTATATACCCCACTCTTTCATCTATATTCAAACTCTTTCCTAAAGCTATTCTTGTCTTCTGCAGTCACTGTTGAGACACACTAAGACAAGGTTAGACCTGCTGTAAGCAGATAAAATGTAAGTCAACGGAGTTGCACTCACCTACTCCAGAGCTGAATCTGTCCCATGGCTGGATTGAAAGTAAATAATAGGTAAGGTAGAGGGTTTGTTGGGTTTTTTGGGGGGGGAGGGGTTGGGGGGAAGGAATCGGTTTAAAGGAATAATGCTTCCCAATTTCTTCTCTGTCAGAATCTCTGGTACTCCACTGAATTAATCATACAAACTATGGTCTAAGGAAGATCCCATGGCTCTCTGCCAAGGATCAGAAAAGCTCTTTGGTACTAAAGGCCAATGAGCATTGTTTGTCTGATGCAATACCTGAAAAACCTTTGGGCTAAGCTGCAACCCACTGCTTGCAGATACTGCATTCCTGCTGTTCATATCTTCATTAATTGCCACTATCATGGCATTTGCTATACCTTAAACAGAGCACTTTGGTAAAAAAAAAAGAAACCTCTGTGAGAGCAAGGTCACATAGACCAGTGGTCTTCAAACAGGGGTGCGCACACCCCCGGGAGTGCGCGAGACCACTTCTGGGGGTGCACGGCCCTGGCAGCTGGAGGAGCCAGGCGCTCCTCTGCAAGCGCTGCGGTAGCAGCGCGGCCGGAGGAGCCACGCACCGCGGCTGCAGCCCCGGCCGGAGGATCTGCGCGCCGGGAGCCGGGAGCCGGGCGCTGGGAGCCGGGCGCCGCGGCTGCAGCTCCAGCTGGAGGAGCTGCATGTCACGGCTGCAGCCCCGGCCGGAGGAGACACGCGCCGCAGCTGAGACCCAGCCCTGCGCATCGTGGCTGAGACCTGGCCCCAGGTGCTGGGCCCTGCGGCTGAGACCCGGCCCCAGGAGCCGAGCGCCGCAGCAGAGATGGGTCCTAGGAGCTGGGCGCCGCAGCGGGGCAGTTAGGATGTTAGGGGACGAGGGAGGGTTTAGAGGGGGGCAGTTCAGGGGGAAGTGGGAGGGAGTGGATGGATGGGGGCGGGGTTTCCCCGGTGGGGGTGCCTGCTCAAAAGACTTTTTCTACGGGGGTGCACGGTCAAAAAAATTTGGAGACCTCTGACCCAGACAAGTAACTAGGATGACTGCTAGCCTCCTACATACTAAATATACTTCATACAGTCCATGTATGTGTGTGTGTAAACACCACCCTCCCTCTCCATATGTCCCATCCTAGAACAGCTGAATGAACAGACTTTAACTCTGCTGTAATGTGTCCAGCATGTTCAGTTTTATAGGCCCCATTTGCTTCATACAAGATTTAGTTCCTGATGAAATTTGTGACATTTTGTTTCTATCTTCTTTAAGGTGATTATTAAAACTATGTTGTAGATCACTCATCCCTTTCTCAAATTTTAATCAACACCCTGAATAGGTAGAGTATTATTCATTGTCAGTTGTTATGTCCTTAGGAACAAAAAGTAGTAATAAACTCTGTTTAGAAATATGGAGGTGTCAGAACTGTTTTACTCATACATTATATTTTTAATGTTACTCTGTCCTTAAAATTAATTTAGCTCTCTTCTACTTCCTTATCTTATTAACTAACCTGAATAGCTAAGAGGAAACGGTTACTTACTGTAACTGTGGTTCTTCGAGAAGTGATGCAGACGCATATTCCAAGAACGTGTGTGTGCGCCACATAACTGGAAACTTTTGCCTAGCAATACCCGTAAAGGAGCAGTGTGCAGGACTTGTGACTGAAGCCCCTCCCCTGGCTATGAGGCATTGCTGCTCTGATCTGTCTCTGTACCTTTGCACCAAACATTCCAGGGAAGAGACTCTGATGTAGAGGGAATAGAAGGTGGGCCATGCAATACATGTGCAAATCACATTTTGAAGAACTACAGTTACAGTAAGTAACCATTTCTTCAAATGGATGCAGATGTGACTCACAAGCATTCCCCCTTATAGGAAGTGGGGCTCGAAGTCTAAAGGAGTAGGGATCATAGGACTGCTCTTCTGACACTAGTGTCCGCTCTGGAAGGTGCAGTGACCACATAATGATCCATAAATATATGGATGGATGACCATGTGGCTGCCCTACAATTGTCTAATATGAAAATGTCACTGAGGAATGCTATCAGTGGTGCCTGAGACAAGATGATATTCATTTATCGATGGTCTGTGGAGAGACTGGTTGTCCCTTCATGCTGTCTGCATATGATACAAACAGGTGAGTTGAAGCACGAAATGGTTCAATCCTGTTCATGTAAAAGACTAGACACTGTCTAATATCTAACTACTACTTCAGGGAGGAATGTGGCTTAGGAAAGAACACAGGCAAATATACAGTCTAGTTCAAATGAACCTGGGAGACCACTTTAGACAAGAACTTTGGGTGTGTCCAAAACATTACCTTGTCCTTGGAGAACTGCGTGTAAAGAGTCACATCAACAGGGCCTGTAACTCATCCACCCTCCTGACAGAGATAATGGCTATCAAGAATGCAATTTTCTGAGACAGAAGGGGCAGTGGACAGGATGCAAGAGGCTCAAATGGAGGACCCAACAGAGCTGCTAAAACCATGTTCAGGTCTCACAAGGGGACTGACTCTTGGACAAGAGGGTGCAGGCGGAGAAGTCCTTTCAGAAATCTCATCACCTTAGCACTGGGGGGAAAAAAATGATTTCTCTTGTATAGGGGGATGAAACACAGATATCACTGCCAAGTGCACTCTCAGGGAAGTGAGTGCCAAGCCCTATTTCTGAAGGTGTAGCAGGTAGTCTAAGATATTCTGGATGGAAGCCCCACTAGATAGGTTCCGCAGCCAAAAAACCAAACACCACTTCCACTTTGCTACACCATCCTAGTGAAAGACTTTCTGCTGTTAAGTAGGATTATTTGGACAGTCTCCGAGCAATGCCATGCAGCAGCCATACCATAATGTGCAGGAGTTGATCACTGGATGCGTGCAGTGGTAGTCCTTTATGAGGAGGTCATGATGAAGAAGTGGCGCCATGGGAAGCTGGACTGACAGAGCAAGGAGGTCAGAGAACCAGCACTGTCTCAGCCATGCTGTGGGTGGGAGGGGAGATCAGGATGAATTTGGCTCAATCTGCCTTGAGCCTGGTGACGACCTGAGAAATGACTGGAATAGGAGAGAAGGCATAGAGTAGAGTCAACTGACAGCTGCAGTGGAAGGCATTGGTGAAGGAGACAGGGCTGAATTCCCAGCAAGAGCAGAATAGGCAACACTTCCTGTTTTCCCTCATCACAGATTGGTCAGTCATGGAGATGCCTCACATTGCAAAAACAATCTGAAGGGCACTCACCTTCAGGTACCATTTGTGGTTCAGAGAGAAGGTCTTGCTGAGATCATCTGAGAGACTGCTCTGCACCGCAATAGGTGGATGGCTACCAGGGTGAAGTTCTCTTTGATGCAGAACTGCCACAGGTTGATCACCTCTGGCAGAGTAACCTGGAGTAGGCTCCCCCTTGTTTGTTCACATAGTACATCACGGTGGTATTGTTGGTGAGTATTTGAATCACTGAATTCCTAATACAGTCCCAGAAGGCATGACATGCATTATTGATGGCCCAAAGGTCCAGCTGATATGAGTGAGGCTTCCTGTTCTGACCACAGGCTCTGCACCTCAAAGAGATGCACCTCCCAACCAAGAAGGAAAGAGTTGGTAACCAAAGACTGGATTGAAGAGGGCCGAGTGAAGGGGACTCCTGTGGAACACATTGTGTGAGAACTCTCACCAACTCTTGTACTCCAGAACTGGGGAGGGAAGGCAAAAATCAACCTGTCAAAGAATGCAGGGCAGGGTGGTAAATCATCCTGAGCCCTATCTGAAGAGGGCAAAGGTGCAACCTGGTGAACATGTGGCGCAACAGGCTCAAATATATGTGGATCATCATGGAAGGCTGAGATTGCAGACTGAAGCACAGCTGTTGAATTGTCTGGAAGCGGTCAGTCGGCAGGATCACCCTTAACTCTGGGGAATCTAACAGGGCCCCAGTGAACTCTATTGGTTAAATGGGAGTCAAAGTTGACTTTGCAGTGTTTAAAATGAATCCTACAGAGATGAGTAAGCATAGTGTGGTGTTGATGTGGACAAGAACCTCCTCTCTGGAGCTGCCCTTCAGCAAACAGTCATCAAGGTAGGGAAAGATGCAGATTCTATTCCTCCTGAGATATGCCATGACTACCGCCATGCACTTGGTGAAGACTCGGGACAGAAGAGAAGCCGAACAGGAGAACTGTATACTGAAAGTGGCGTTCTTCTAACATGAAATGAAGAAGCTTCCTGTGACTTGGTACTACGACAATATGGAAATAAGTGTCCTGAAGGTTCAAAGCAGCGAACCAGTTATTCCGCGAGCACAGAGGGAATAGCTGTGAGAGTGACCATGCAGAACCTCACATATTTGATTCATTTGTTTCGTCCACAACAAATGGGCCTCATCCCACCCTTGGATTTTGGTATCAGGAAATACCAAGATTAAAAGCAGTGACCTCCGTGTTCCCACATAACTTCCTCCACTGTTCCCAGTTTTAGTAGACAGCTGACCTGCTCGACAAGCAGTGTCTGATGAGGCAGAGAGGAGGATGGGCAGATGGCATGAAGAGCAACTAGATGGCATAGCCCAATCTGACAGCAATCTAGGACCCAGATGTCAGAGGTGATCAAGACACAGGTATTGTAAAAGTGAGCCAGCCTGTCCCCAAAGTAATGGGGGAACAACAAGGGTGGAAGAATGTCACCAGAAAGAGTGCTCTGGACCCAGAAGTCAAAATGGACTCTTGGCAGGTGCCAAAGCAGGGCAAAAAGATTGGCCAAGCCCTGAGTTGGAGTGTTTCCTCTTGTGAGAACTGTCCCTCTTCCTAGGATAGTCTTGCTGTCTGGAAAGAAAGGGCTGCGTGAAAAGATTCTGTGGCCTATACTGCTGTTATGGCTGCACTCTATAGTGGCATCTGTACATCCAAGGACCTTAAGGTAGCCCTGGAATACTTAAAGGAATGCAGGGTTTCATCAGTCTTGTTTGAAAACCAGGCCCAGCCATCAAAAAACAAGTCTTCAATAGCGGGACATGCTGGACATCCAAAGCAATCCCTTTATAGTAATTGCAGAGGCCACCACCCTGGCTGAGGTGTCTGCAACTTGAAGGGTGAACTGCAGCTACTTCTTGTCCACCAACAAGCCCTCAGTGACAAATGTCTAAAACTCCTCATGAGAGGCCCCAGGCAATTGGTCCACGAATATGGACATAGCAAACCATCTGAGAAAGATATATTTGGACAGAAAAACTTACTGATTTGCAATCCTCATCTGGAATGAGGATGAAGTAAATATCTTTCTGTCCCAAAAGTCCAACTGCCTCAAATCTCTGTCCTTGGGGTGGACTTGAACCTGCCTAGTCAGGTTCCATCACTCACCACCATGACCAACAGGCAGTTTGGAGCTGGATGGGAATAAAATTTTTTGTATCTCTGAACAGGCACAAAATAGCGCTTCTTCAAGCACGTAGCCACCAGCAGTACCAAGACCGGCATACTCCAGAGGGCTCTCGCAGGTTCAAGAAGTACATAATTAACAGGAAGGGACACCCTCCCAGGGCTGGAGAGTGTCCATGTTCTCCTAGAAAAACTCCACTTGAATATCTAGGGATGAAGCCACCAGTATAAAAGGTCCTGGTACATCCTAAAGTCTTCAGGGACAGAACGGGAGAGTGAACCAGGCAGCACTGCATTTTCTGGGGATGAGGACAAGGCCCTTGGCAGAGCTGCAGTCAGGTCCTGTTTCTTGGATAACATAGCCAAATGGGGAAACTCCAGAGGCTCAACAGGAAGGGGAACCATGGGTGCTGATTCATAGCTACCAATGTCAAGTAGGTGGGTGATCTTGCCTTTGACTGGGATGATGAACAAGACCTCCAGGAGCTTCCCACTGAGTCTAAAGGGATCACTGGTATGGGTGCAAAGCATTGGTGGCAGGCAGGTCCCAGGTCAGGGGGCCTCCATTGCCAAATTTTGGGGCATGCCCCCTAGGGGGCATGGGGGAACATCTGGGAACAGAGAGGGACCAGGGCCTGGGCCAGCCCCCACAGGGCAGGGAGGGAGCACCAACCAGCCCCATTCTGCCCCCTGCTCCCGGCTGCAGCTGCGGCCTTGGCTCTGACCTCAGCTCTGGCCTGGGCCCTGCTCCTGGCCAGGAGGAGGAGGGGGCAGACACATTCCATTACAGGTAAGGAGCGGGCACAAGAGAAGAAGTTTGCGCACCACTGGTCTACTGGCTAGATTTCTTATGCAGTCCGTGGAAACTCAGAGTTGCTGCAGCCTTCTGCAAGAATGTACTGCTCGTGCAGCTGAAGAGACTTCCCCTTTTTCCCCCTGTCTGTGATTAATTAAATGGATTAAAATTCATGTTAAATTAATATCAAACATTGACACTGTGTGATGTGCCAGATACAGTAGTAAAGTCAGCCACTTAATGGAATCCAATATTTATAACTGATGTATGTATAAAAGAGAAGTAAACTATAAAAGTGATACAGCCTAGGGCCACAGTAGCCAACTTTCACGTGATAAATAAGCAGCTTGACTTTCACAATAAGCCAAAAATCAAGCTAATCCCATTTCAAAACAAAGCCAGAACAAGTCAATCTCTAAGAACCCCAACACTGTATGTGACTAGATCCCCCGGGCAAGTAGTCTGGGACTGTGGTGGGCCCACTTTGCACCCCTGACTCTCTTCCCCCTTTGCCCCTGCTTGCCCTTGCCCCAAGCCGATCAAAAAAAGAAGCAACAAGCTACAAGCCAAAAGCTGGCCAACAAGCAACTCACAAGCCAATTAAGCGAAAAAAAGACCAATTTCTATGTTGTTTCCATGCATCTGGCATGTTTGCTTAGCGAAAATATTGCAAACTTTAATGACAGCGTTTACCTCATAGGCAATCCTTCTAGGAAAGAAACAGAGTGCATTCATATGGATTTTTTTTTTCAGTTTAAGTGATTAAGTGAAGAAATAAAGCAAATGTTTGCAATCAAGTGTACTTATGTTACCAAATTAGTGAAATACACTTGTGCTGAAAAAGGCAGTAAATGAAAAGATCTAAAAGCATATAGTATGCTTGTAAAGATATGTTATCACATAGTAGAATGAAGAATCAGAAATGTAACTGTCTGGTTAATAAGGCACAGACTCATCTCAGCTATGGTTTCATCTTGGTTGTTAAAACAAGGAGAACAAAAATGGAGATTTATACAGCTGCTCTGGCCTTCTGGAGAACAATAATTCTGGAAGCAATTTGTATTATATAATTTTAAACTGGATATTTCAGCAACTCGCAGAGTGCTGATGGAGAAACAGCAACTTGAGCAGGCATAAAAGCAAAGATGGGAAAGGGACCAAAAGAAAGTGACTTGCAGAGGTAAACTTGCTAACCAGTGCAAACTAGCCAGTGTTCAAGATATGTCCCAGGATGGTTGTACCAATATTTATGGCCTAACTTGTCTTATACAAGCTGGTGTGATGAGATGCGTTGCAGAAAAAGACTAGAAAATTCCAGTCCCAGTTGCAAGACCTCAGAAGCTGATGTCTCCCTCCCTGATGGAATGGTGAGAGAGGACAACGTTCATTTTGGGTGGACATTCTGAATCTTTAGAAGAATTATGGGTCACCTCCAAGAAAAGGAACGAAGTTGGACAACTCACCAGAAACGAGATAGAAAGGCCTGTCTCCTTCAGCATATTGCTCCCCAAAAGTTAAGTAACACACAGACTTTCTCTTGGATGATGACCTCAATCCATCAGCTGACCACTTCCTGAAACAGAGTACCTAATTGGTTAGAAAGGGTACATGCTTGTGTATGTTTTAAAGATGGCCCCAGAGTTACAGTGTGTGTCTTTGTTCTTTAACAGGTTCCATTGATTGCTGTAAAGTAGCTTTAAAACTGAATTGCTGTTAACTAAGGTTACAGAATACTGTACAGGCATCTACTTTAGTTAATGGTTTCACACTCTCTTTCTAGTTCCAGGTTTATATAAACATAAAATGAGACCAATCATGCAAGCTTTTTGAACTGTACTCAGGCTATACAGTCTGTCATACATGTAGGAGTTTATCTTAGGTAGTTAAGAGTATTAATTGGGTCCTGGCACTAATAGGATTAATTGGGAAAAGTGCTGACTACTACAAATCCAGTGGGAAGATGGCCTTTGTGAATTGGCATTTAAGTAACTGATCAAACTGGCTTGTGATCTAGCCTCTCTTTTGTTGTGTTAGCAACACCAGAGTTGATAACCAGTTGGCATAAGAGAGGCCCTATTCTGAAGGATTTTTAGTCCAAAAATCTAAACAAAGTCATCTTTCCTAGACATTAACTGAGTATAAGTATTTTCTATTGTGGATTTTGAAAACCTGAATGGTTATTGTGACCAATTTTCTAGTTTATGTTTGCCAAATCACACTCCAATTTCATTTTTGCCTTCTTATGTTCTATACTATTAGTTATTAGAATAGTCAATTCAACTTTATAAAACTAAATTCAACTCTCAAGTCCTAAGCTTTAGTTAGGCAACTGAAATTAGCAGAACTCCAAGAAAGGTGGCATGGGTAATCAGTTAAGCGGTTGCTTAACTAAGGTCGATTTTATACTCTTTCATATAGATAGATATCACATATACACTTTACCCATCAAATATCTGCTACAGATTACACTGATGTTGAGAGGTTTTCCTCTCAAAGAAACATACCCGTGGATCTTGTACGTGGCAGAATTTATTGCTAGCTCTTCTAGATTTTCTATATATAATACACAGAAACCATACCTTGAGGGTTCAGAGAAAGGATGATTTTATTATCTAATCTAATCATCTATCTACCTATCTATCTAACCTGCCTAGATGTCAGCAGCAGCAAACCAATTAAATGCAGCAGGAGTTGTAATTAAAACTGCTTACAGTACATGAGGGGGAAAGGGAGGAGAATTTGTCAGCATGGTGATAATAGACTCAAAGAGCTCTGCTTATTTGAGAATAGAAAAGGATGTGCCCCCAACCCATCTTCCCCAGAAGACATACACTCTGCAACTAATAAAATACAGTACAGTGCTCACAAGGAGCTGTGCTAGTGGAGAATGATTGTAATAAGCTCATTGTCCAATCAAGGCAACTCATGCTGGGAAAACTGAACTAAATTTGGACATTGGCCAGTTTACATTTCAGCTTGAATTCTGCCTCTTTCTCTTGTTTTCCAGACTTTGTTGCTCTACATGTGTGCTGTGTTTGAAGCATGTTGACACTTTCTGCCTTGGTGCAGCTGGCATCCCAGATCAATTACTGTAAGCACAACTTGAAAACACTTGAAAGGAAAACCACAGGGCAGATGATTTGATTGGATCTCAAGCCTGCTGGATTTTGGCTGACCCACTATGGCTTCATCCCAGTGGAGTTCCTCTGGTTTTTGCATCTCTCCCCTGAAAGGCAAAGAGACTTTAAAACATTTGTGTGTAGTAATCTGATTTTCCAGTGGCTATCACAACACCTATATGGTAATTTAAAACTTTATTAGGTAAGAGGCACGCTCCATTTCTCATTCTTAAGTGTGCCTTCTTTTTGTCTCTATTTTTCAATCCTATCTATCTCCAACTTCTATTTCGGTTAAAGTTCCTTCATAGACAAAGACTGGCAGAATGACAGTATTACTGACTGCTGGTTCGGACGAGATCAGTGACCAATAAAGCTACCAGTGCTCAGTCTGATGTCATCAGCACATTTTTCTTATTTTTATTACTGTAGCACCTAAAGACCCATTTGGAAACATGTCCCCACTGTGCTGTGTACACAGATTAGAAGATAGTCCCTGATTTGAAGAATTTAACGGGGAAAGCAAATAAACATTGCTAAGTACAACACTGAAGTCTGACACCAATTTCTTTATAGATCAGAACTAGTAGCATAGGTGGCCAGTGCTGCCTGTGCCTCTGAGCTAGATTGTGCCACTCTTACTTATAGTGAGTAGTATTTATGGTTCTTAGTATTTATGGTCCTTAGTATTGCCCAGATTAATTCATTGCTACTTTACTCCTCAGGTAGTATTTGCAGAGGAAAGTACTACTTAACCATGGCAGTTTCTACTCACTGCTACTAGTATGTGATCAGAATTTGCCAACCTGTTAAGTAGTACTTCCCTCTGCAAATACTATCTGAGGAGTAAAGTACTACTCACTAAGATCACAAGCCAATTTGATCAGTTACTTAAATGCCAGTTCACAAAGGCCATCTTCCCATTGGCTCTGTAGTAGTCAACACTTAACATGAGTAAGGTTGGCAAATTCTGATCACATACCAGTAGCAGTGAGTAGAAACTGCCATGGTTTATCCAGTGAGAACAGGCTGCCCCTGAGCATTGTGCCAGTGACTACAGATGGCTCTACTCTCTGCAAGTGTGCTTATAATGATTCTTAAGCAAATCAGCAGATTCAAGAAGTTAACCGTCGTCGTTCCATGCAGGAAGCCTATCTGTTCCTCTGATGTCCAGCTACATTCTCATTAGATAACAGCGTGCACTAAAGTCATATGCTTGAAGCTTGATGTCAGTTCATAGTATTAATGAAGCCATTAAGAGTTTTAATTCTGAAGAGTGCTTTTTGGTTTTGATATCTGGTTGGCTACTAATCAGGTAAATCTAATATCAGGAAGAATTAAAGCAACTTTCTCTCTCTCTTCACCTTCCCTTCCTCTGCACACTGGCTTTTTAGGACAGTTTCCTTTATCTTTATTTAAATACTAATAAAAAGGGACAGTTTTACATTATGGAAATAGTCTCATGCTTCATACAGAGTCAACACTTTAACATATTCATATTCAACTGGCAGGCCAACAGGAGGACATGGATACTATTATTTTTCATTAGGAGCCAAGTCTGTGTTTTTTGTCCCTTTAGGATTAATTTTGTAATGATTTAAGGGACAGCATAAGGAAAGATGAACCATTTGCAGCTGTTCTGGGTTGCACCAGACTACCATTTATATGTCAGACAAAAGTGTCCATTATATTAAAAGACCTAATGATATTCTCCATTAATATTCAACCCTTTGTCCTCCGTTCTCTCCAGTCCTGGCAGCAGTTTCCTATGACCACTGCACAAAGTATCATTGGGCTATTTATCACAGAGCAGTGCTTTCGACTGCTGTAGTACCAGTTGGGAAGTATAATGTTGCTGCTCAGGATTGGGGTTTTTAGCCCCCCCACCCCCACCCCTTTAGATTTTAAAAAGCCCAATAGGGGTGATTTTCAACTCCTCTTTCCTTCTCCCTTTCAGATGCTGTGAAAGTAAGATAAAACCCACTGTCAGGGTTGTCACTAAATTATGTTTTATTTACTATGAAATAATACAGTTTCTCCAGCGGAACTATCTATTCTGCTTCTCCAGTTATCATTTACTAAAAGGGAGGGAGGATCTACTTTTTAGAAATATATTCCTTTGTGCCTATGAATGCATGTATTGGAGGTGAGAATTTTCCTTTTTATTTATTCAGGAGATTTGTTTGAAAATATATCCTGCTGTTTTGGCTTTTGCTGCCTCTAGAAACTTACTTGTTCTCCTATCAGGACCGATAAGAACATTTTGGAACTAGGGACAGCTGATTCGCCTGGGACACTTCAGACGTGATTGCCCCTACTGGAATGGAGCAAAGAGGCTCCACATGGGACAGTGTGGAACTGTGAGAGTGTCCCCTGTGAAGTCAACAGGCGCATTCCAAACTTGCTGGGCCTGAGGGGAACTGGGGCACAGGAAGAGGGAGTGCCCTCAGTGGACTTGCAGGGCCCAGGCTAGCCCTGAGGCAGCCAAGGGAAGGCACTGGATGTGTTTTCTGTGCCACAAGGTGGGCCAGATAAAGCGGCCTAGCCCCCCAAATAAAGAGGGGGAGGCCGGAGGATCGGGCGAGGTCAGAGACTGCCCCAAAGGAGGGGGTGGTGATGACCAGGACCTTAGAAAGAGCATTGTCTGGAGTAGAGAGGCCCCAGATAAACCAGGAAACCCACACAAGAGCCAGGAGGGCTACAGTCGGGACCCAAACTATGGAAGAAGGGAGTCGGCTGCTCCTTCCATTGGAGAGCCTGCAGAAGGAGAGGGATCCCCTGCGGGCCCAGCTGCGAGGGATGCTGGAGCACTAGGGATTCCTCCCCTGCCTGCCTCCTCCCCACCCCTGTGTAGCAGAGTGGCAACCCCGCTCCTTGAGTGGAAGGGATAATAAAAGATCTTTGGTGCCCTTACTTCTACCTTCATCTCCCCCGCTCTCTCCTGTTTACCTCTTTTCTCCATTTTATCTAATTCCCTCTTCCCATGTCCAAACAAATTTTCTCTTCAGAAGTGTCTTTGTAGGTTTAGCCATAACCAGACAGAGGAAAGATGAGAGGGTGTGTCTTAAGCCCTTCTCCTCTGATGGAGATAGCTGTCCAAGTTCAGGGTGCAGGGAGGTGACTGTCTCTGCTAGGGATCCATGAACTGGGGAAAATAGGTGTTTGTCCACCTAAGTCATAGGTGGTAGTCTGAGCATTAGCCATGCTCAAAGGCCACCACACAGGGGATTTCACACAAAACTGTGATGAGGAAGTTATAATCTTCAGCCCAGTGGTTAGGGTACTCAACCAGGATGTGGATTCGTGTTCAAGTTTCCTCCTGTGGGGAGAACGGATCTGAACAGGAATCTGCCACCTCTCAAGTGACATTTAGGCCCTGAAGTCATTTTTACTGGTCCAATTAAATAACTGAATAACTAAATATTAACTGAGCCAATAAAAATGACTCCATAAGCTAGTGCACTCACCTTTAAAGTGGCAGATCTCTATTCAAATCCCTTCTCCGCCTGAGAAGGAAGTGGGACTTGAACCAGAGCCTCCCACACCCTATATGACTATGCTAACCACTATGTTTCTCAGCTGTTTTGTACACACTCCCCTGAGTACATGCCTCAGAGCATGCCTACTATATTGGACCCCAATTGCAACTTACGGAGCTGAATGCCTATCTTCCCCCATTTTGAGAGTCGCTCTCGGGCTTAGGTGGGAGTTATGCATCTTGATGCCTACAGTGAGGCAGCAATGGACATGCTTAGGCAGAAGATTAGTGCCTTGGCTCTTAGAGAGAAGCAGAAGCTTGCGTACACAGAGGCAAAAACTGAGTTTAGGTGCCTACTGAGGTGGGTGACAGCCATACTGGACTTCTGTGGATCACAGTGGTGCCTAAAAACAGGAGTTAAGCATTTCAGTACCTTTGTGGATCCCACCCTTGGAGTCTTCCTCATAGTTTAGGCTTAATCATTCTTTTGCAATAATAGTAATTGGTGCTATTTAATCCAATCTATCATTAATGCTATGAGGCATCTGGGGGTTTCACAAGAATCAAACACTGATTTAGTATTTATTTACTCAGTGGGATTAAATCCACCCCCCACACACACACACCTCTTTGACTTCATTAAGATACTAACTGACAAGGATGCTAAATGAACTGGAATTATTTGTAGCAGTTTTGTGCGCTCTGGAACCAATTTTTAAAGTCAGAGTACCAGATTTGCTTGCTTTCATATAGTCTGTGTATTAATGAGAAATTAAATCTGAGGAGAAAATATGTTTAAATAGATACAATAAAATGGAAATGATAGGAGTATCACGGATTCAAATAGCAGGTTCTGAGTCATTCACTCTGACTGCCACTTGACCTTATGTGACTTGGTCAATGCAGCTGTAAAATCAGATGAGTGCTGGTCTTAACCAGTAACGACATAATAAATAATATTTTGCACTTCTATAGCACCTTCCAGCTGGGTGTGTCTGTGATGTGCTCTACAAACATACATACATTTATTTTCACTTTCCCCCCCTTCTGTATTATATATGGAAAAACTGAGGCAGAGGAACATTATGTGATTTGTGTAATCCCACAGAGGAAAGACAAGGGCAGAGCTGGGAACAAAACCCAGACTGTCTGACCTTAGGTTAGCTCTTTAGCCACAAGGTTATTCTCCCCCTCTTCCTCATCATTCTGCAAAGTAAGTGATCAAAATAAAACATCCAAAGATTATGTCAAGTCCCTGTGGCAGGGAGGAAATTGTGCCTACATTTGGAAGTGTGGCTTAAAATTCAAACACATTTGGGGAGTGTCAAGTCATCAAACACAAGATTTTCCATTCATGTTTTGTTTTGTTTCAGAAACATTATGTTTAAACACTGGGTTCATCTCTCCTGGTTGGCAAGGAAACAGGCTTCCATTGTTCTGCCAAACCAATTCAGGCACCCACACAAGTTCTACTCCCTGGAAGAACAGATCTCAAGAAGAAAATCTAATCTACTATTGTCAATATTTGTGAAATATACCTCTTGTGATTTAGATTGCATGGAGGGGCATCACATATAATCTGGTTCTGACTTTAATGTTCCTGACAGTACTAGGAAATTTAATATGGAAGAACAATAGAAGCCAGGGGGATGTTAATTATCTATTTAATTAAAACAAGATGTAGTTGATACCTTTTATTGTATCAAATAGAGAACACTTACAAAAATATATCCCATGTACAAGTGTTTTTCAGTATAACAATGGCATGCTAATTTTAATTTAATAGAAAATTGGGGCCGAGACTTTTACAGATATCTGATTTAGATTATCAGAGCTGATCAGCTTCCAACAATGATTTACATTACCACGTTAAATGCTTTATAAGAGATCTGTCAAAGTGTCCTTTTCCACTGCCTGACCTGGTTAAAAACATCTAGAGAAGTGGTTTTCAATCTGGACTCCAGACTCCTGGGGATCCACAGACTATGTCTAAGATTTCCAAAGGGGTCTGCACCTCCAATTGAAATGTTTTATGGGTCCACAAATGAAAAAAAGGTTGAAAACTACTGTTCTAGAGACACAAGTGTTTAGCAAGACTATGAATCAGAGGGGTAGCCGTGTTAGTCTGGAATTGCAGAAGTGACAAAGAGTCCTGTGGCACCGTAAAGACTAACTAAAATTTTTTTAGAGCATAAGCTTTCATGGGCTAATACCCACTTCGTCGGATGCATGCAGTGGAAGTATCCAGGGGCAGGTATAAATAGGTAGGCAAGAACCAGGTGGGAGATAACAAGCTTAGTCCAATCAGGCTGAACCAGCTTGTTATCTCTAATCAGGGAGGGCGAGGTGTTCCTCTAGCAGCTGAACTGGAGGTGTGAATAGCGAGAGAAGAGAAGCTGCTTTTGTAGTTAGCTAGCCATTCAAAATCTCTATTCAGTCCCAAACTGATTGTGTCAAATTTGCAAATGAATTGCAGCTCTGCAGTCTCTCTTTGCAGTCTGGACTTGAAGTTTTTTTGCTGCAAAATGCTGACCTTTAAATCTTCTATGGTGTGTCCGGTGAGGTTGAAGTGCTCTCCTACAGGTTTTTGAATATTGCCATTCCTGATATCTGATTTGTGTCCATTTATCCTTTTTCGTAGGGACTGTCCAGTTTGGCCAATGTACATAGCAGAGGGACGTTGCTGGCACATAGTGGCGTATATTACATTGGTAGATGTGCAGGTGAATGAACCAGTGATGGTGTGGCTGATCTGGTTTGGTCCTGTGATGGTGTTGCTGGTGTAGATGTGTGGGCAGAGTTGGCATCGAGGTTTATTGCATGGATTGGTTCCTGAGTTAGAGTTATTGTGGCGCGGTGTGCTGTTGCTGGTGAGAATATGCTTGAGGTTGGCAGGTTGTCTGTAGGCCAGGACTGGCCTGCCTCCCAAGGCCTGTGAAAATGAGGGATTGTTGTCCGGGATGGGTTGTAGATCACTGATGATGCATTGGAGAGGCTTTAACTGAGGACTGTAGGTGATGGCCAGTGGTGTTCTGTTGTTTTCTTTCTTGGGCTTGTCTTGCAGCAGCAGGCTTCTGGGTACACATCTGGCTCTGTTGATCTGTGTCCTTATTTCCTTGTGCGGGTATTGTAGTTTTGAGAAAGCTTGGTGGAGATCTTGTAGGTGTTGGTCTCTGTCTGAGGGGTTGGAGCAAATGCGATTGTACCTCAGTGCTTGGCTGTAGACAATGGATCGTGTGGTGTGCCCGGGGTGGAAGCTGGTGGCATGAAGGTAGGCATAGCTGTCGGTAGGTTTTCGGTATAGGGTGGTGTTGATGTGGCCGTCATTAATTTGCACCGTGGTCTCCAGGAAGTGGACCTCCTGTGTAGACTGGTCCAGGCTGAGGTGGATGGTGGGGTGGAAGCTGTTGAAATCATGGTGGAATTCTTCCAGAGTTTCTTTCCCATGGGTCCAGATGATGAAGATGTCATCAATGTAGCGTAGATAGAGGAGGGGCGTGAGTGAACGAGATTTGAGGAAACGTTGTTCCAGGTCAGCCATGAAGATGTTGGCATACTGTGGGGCCATGCAGGTGCCCATAGCGGTGCCACTGGTCTGGAGGTATATATTGTCACCAAATTTGAAATAATTGTGTGTGAGGATAAAGTCACAGAGCTCAGCAACCACTTGTGCTGTGGCATCATCAGGGATACTATTCCTGACAGCATGTATTCCGTCTTTGTGTGGGATGTTTGTGTAGAGAGCCTCTACATCCATGGTGTCTAGGATGGTGTTTTCTGGAAGGTCACCAATGCATTGTAGTTTTCTCAGGACGTCGGTGGTGTCACGGAGATAGCTGGGAGTGCTGGTGGCGTAGGGTCTGAGTACAGTGTCCACATATCCAGACAGTCCTTCAGTGAGAGTGCCAATACCCGAGATGATGGGGCGTCCAGGATTTCCACGTTTGTGGATCTTGGGTAAAAGATAGAATAGCCCCGGTCGGGGTTCTAAGGGTATGTTAATTTGTTCCTGTGTTAGTGTAGGGAGTGTCCTGAGTAGACGGTGCAGTTTCTTAGTATATTCTTCAGTGGGATCTGAGGGAAGTGGCCTGTAGAAATTGGTGTTGGAGAGTTGTCTGGTAGCCTCCTTTTGGTAGTCAGACCTGTCCATGATGACAGCAGCACCTCTTTTATCAGCCTCTTTGATTATGATGTCAGGGTTGTTTCTGAGGCTGTGGAAAGCATTGCGTTCTGCTCGACTTAGGTTGTGAGGCAGGCGATGTTGTTTTTCCACAATTTCTGCCTGTGCACGTCGGCGGAAGCATTCTATGTATAAGTCCAGACTGTCATTTCGACCCTCAGGGGGAGTCCATGTGGAGTTCTTCTTCTTGTGCTGCTGGTGGGATGGTGTCTGTGTATCAGTGCGCTGTTCTATGTAGTCTTGAAAGTATTCTTTGAGTCGGAGACGGCGAAAGTAGGCTTCCAGATCACCGCAGAATTGTATCATGTTTGTGGGGGTGCTGGGGCAGAATGAGAGTCCTCGAGATAAGACAGACTCTTCTGCCAGGCTGAGTATGTAGCTGGATAGATTGACGATACTGCTGGGTGAGTTAGGGGTACCACTGCTGTGGCCCCATGTGGCAGGCAGGATTTTAGATAGCTTGCAGTCCTTTTTCTTTTGTAGAGAGGTGAAGTGTGTAATATAGATCTCCTGTCTTATTTTAGTAAAGTCTGTTTGTGTGGAGGGTTGGTTGTTTATCAAGGTCTCCAGGTTGGAAAGCTCTTTTTTGATGTTTTCCTGTTTGCTATACAGGATGCTGATCAGGTGGTTCCTCAGTTTCTTAGATAGTGTCTGGCATAATCTCTCACTGTAGTCTGTGCAGTATGTAGAAAGCAATGGATTTTTCACCTTCAGTCCATTTGGTATGATGTCCATCCGTTTGCATTTGGAGAGAAAGATGGTATCTGTCTGTATTTGTGCAAGTTTCTTCATGAGGTTGATGGATTTCCACTTTATCAGAGGCTGATAAAGGAAGTGCTGTTGTCATCATGGACAGGTCTGACTACCAAAAGGAGGCTACCAGACAACTCTCCAACACCAATTTCTACAGGCCACTTCCCTCAGATCCCACTGAAGAATATACTAAGAAACTGCACCGTCTACTCAGGACACTCCCTACACTAACACAGGAACAAATTAACATACCCTTAGAACCCCGACCGGGGCTATTCTATCTTTTACCCAAGATCCACAAACGTGGAAATCCTGGACGCCCCATCATCTCGGGTATTGGCACTCTCACTGAAGGACTGTCTGGATATGTGGACACTGTACTCAGACCCTACGCCACCAGCACTCCCAGCTATCTCCGTGACACCACCGACGTCCTGAGAAAACTACAATGCATTGGTGACCTTCCAGAAAACACCATCCTAGACACCATGGATGTAGAGGCTCTCTACACAAACATCCCACACAAAGACGGAATACATGCTGTCAGGAATAGTATCCCTGATGATGCCACAGCACAAGTGGTTGCTGAGCTCTGTGACTTTATCCTCACACACAATTATTTCAAATTTGGTGACAATATATACCTCCAGACCAGTGGCACCGCTATGGGCACCTGCATGGCCCCACAGTATGCCAACATCTTCATGGCTGACCTGGAACAACGTTTCCTCAAATCTCGTTCACTCACGCCCCTCCTCTATCTACGCTACATTGATGACATCTTCATCATCTGGACCCATGGGAAAGAAACTCTGGAAGAATTCCACCATGATTTCAACAGCTTCCACCCCACCATCCACCTCAGCCTGGACCAGTCTACACAGGAGGTCCACTTCCTGGAGACCACGGTGCAAATTAATGACGGCCACATCAACACCACCCTATACCGAAAACCTACCGACAGCTATGCCTACCTTCATGCCACCAGCTTCCACCCCGGGCACACCACACGATCCATTGTCTACAGCCAAGCACTGAGGTACAATCGCATTTGCTCCAACCCCTCAGACAGAGACCAACACCTACAAGATCTCCACCAAGCTTTCTCAAAACTACAATACCCGCACAAGGAAATAAGGACACAGATCAACAGAGCCAGATGTGTACCCAGAAGCCTGCTGCTGCAAGACAAGCCCAAGAAAGAAAACAACAGAACACCACTGGCCATCACCTACAGTCCTCAGTTAAAGCCTCTCCAATGCATCATCAGTGATCTACAACCCATCCCGGACAACAATCCCTCATTTTCACAGGCCTTGGGAGGCAGGCCAGTCCTGGCCTACAGACAACCTGCCAACCTCAAGCATATTCTCACCAGCAACAGCACACCGCGCCACAATAACTCTAACTCAGGAACCAATCCATGCAATAAACCTCGATGCCAACTCTGCCCACACATCTACACCAGCAACACCATCACAGGACCAAACCAGATCAGCCACACCATCACTGGTTCATTCACCTGCACATCTACCAATGTAATATACGCCACTATGTGCCAGCAACGTCCCTCTGCTATGTACATTGGCCAAACTGGACAGTCCCTACGAAAAAGGATAAATGGACACAAATCAGATATCAGGAATGGCAATATTCAAAAACCTGTAGGAGAGCACTTCAACCTCACCGGACACACCATAGAAGATTTAAAGGTCAGCATTTTGCAGCAAAAAAACTTCAAGTCCAGACTGCAAAGAGAGACTGCAGAGCTGCAATTCATTTGCAAATTTGACACAATCAGTTTGGGACTGAATAGAGATTTTGAATGGCTAGCTAACTACAAAAGCAGCTTCTCTTCTCTCGCTATTCACACCTCCAGTTCAGCTGCTAGAGGAACACCTCGCCCTCCCTGATTAGAGATAACAAGCTGGTTCAGCCTGATCGGACTAAGCTTGTTATCTCCCACCTGGTTCTTGCCTACCTATTTATACCTGCCCCTGGATACTTCCACTGCATGCATCCGACGAAGTGGGTATTAGCCCACGAAAGCTTATGCTCTAAAAAAAATTTTAGTTAGTCTTTATGGTGCCACAGGACTCTGTCACTTTAGCAAGACTATGTATAAGTTCCTAGTAACATCCTCTCTTTTTCCTGCCTTTTACACCTGTTATTTTGTAACAGGATAGGAAGCTTATCACTTTAAAAAAAAAGAGACCTTTTTTAGTTCTTGTAGAACAACATTTTAGACTTCTACACCACTCTCTCTCTGTAGATAGCTAAACAATTTACAAGCCTTGATTAATTAAATCTTGCAATATCTCTGTAAAATATGTAGTACTATAATCTCTAGTTTACAGATGGGGAAAGTGAGGTACAAAGGGATTGAGAGTCTTGCTCAAAGCCACATAAGCAGCTTGTGGCAAAGCCTGGAATAGTATCCACATCTCCTGGGTCTCAGGTCTGTGCTTTTACCACAGGACCATCTCTTGCCCTGCCAAGATGGCATACCTATTCCACCTTCTATTTTCCTGCCTAACTCCACTTATTTAATAAAATTACCTGTGTTTATCTTTAGTGACAGAAACAGAGGGCAATGCATCATCTCTCAGGCTGCAACAGGTGAGGGAGATGTTGGGACATGGTGAAAACAAATGAAAGTGGGCTGTGAAATGAAATGAAATGAAAGTGATCATTGTCACAGATATCACAGATATTAAATGCTCTGAGGTAGGTATGTTTACTGCTCCATTCAGAACAGGATGATTCTAACAGCAACAGTGTTACAATGAACATATGGGGGAGAAGCACAGCTATTGGTAACAGGTGTGTGCACATTTCAGGTGAGAAATAAATGTCAGTTTTATTTTGGTTTGTCCTCTGATTTTTGAACACTGGATTTGGCCATTCTGTCATTTGCTTATCACGGAGCATTATGTTGGACTCTGCTGTTTTGCTGCCCTGGGTCCATGCACAGCTAGCTTTGAAGCAGGCTGACATAGTCATGCACCACTCCCAGACTCGCAGATTCATGATATTTATCTTCCAATAAAAATCACTTTCTTGCCCCTTAAAAAATGATGCAACAAGACTGGCATTCTAAACGTATTTAGATATGGCATCCCTAATGAAATGTCTTTACTGGGGTAATGAGTGCTCTGGTACTTCTGATATCACTTTAAACACTGTCAGCAAATAACTGTGTTTGGTACTGTGGGTGACAGATTCACACTCTGCAGCTATGGTTGCCCCAGTCCCATAAACATATACTGTGTACATTGGGGGTAAAGGGATCATTGTGAATGTAATGTCACCAACAATAGTAAATACAATTCTCATACCTGCTTGCTATCCAGTTATTTGCTATCAGAGTTCACACTTCTAAACTTAGCAAGAATCACTTTACTTGAGATTAAGGTGTAGTGATTCTTGCTAAATTTAGAAGTGTGACTTCAACTTCAATGTTGTTGGGTTACCATTTCTACCTAGGAAGTAATGTGATAAAAAGAGCAGAGAGAATAAGTCTGGTGAGAAGGGTGAGAAACAAAGCAAAGCGTAGGCAGAGTAACAAAACAAATACAGCAAGACTGAGAAAAATTCAAATTTGAAAATAAACACAGTGGCCAAAAGTTTTAAACTTAGCTTAGAATCCTGAATTTTCAAAGGTGCTGAGCACTAATATCTTTCACTGACATCAGTGGGCATTGTGAGAGTCCTACACAGGAACTTGGAGGGAGTCCATCATCCAGTGGTGCTAATTCAAATATTTGTTTGGAGTGGAAGTTCTGGTCCCGCCCCCCCGCCAAACTAGGACCCTATTCCAGTTCCAGCTTACTCTCCTCCCTGACCTCCGCCAACTGAGACATCAGATCTCTGTTGGCGTGGGCGTTGTCCCTCTTTCTTACCTATACAGTGCCTGAGGCAGGTTCTCAGCAGACTATCCTGTGTGCCATTGTACAGGAACAGGCTCCCCATGTGCCAAGTCACAACACCATTTGGCCACCCCTCTGTCTGGATGGAAAGATAGCAAGGCCAAATTCAAGTGGTGTTGTGACCCAGTGTGTGAAGAAACAATGCCACTCATTGAAATTTGGCCTAGCCATCCCTATATCTGTATGGAGGAGAAGCTGCATCAAATTTCAATGGCACTGCAACAATACAGCCCAAGTATTGCTCCAGAGCCTTCCAGCAGCAGCTGTATTGATTTAGCACAGGAGCACAACTTAAAAGCAATTGGACCATGCCCTCAACCCACCGGCACCATGGTCTCAGGAACTTTGAGCAAGTGAAAAAACCTTAAGGAGGGAGCATTCCTCCCAAACCTCTGTAAGTGGTGCCACTGTCATCAACATAATATCTGAGTGTCTCAGGACCTCTGAAAAGCAACCCATGTTTATTCAGGTGATTGATCTGGATTTTTAGGTGTCTAAATTTAGGCACCCACATTTGAAAAATACAAATAAAAAAACAACCCCAGAATTTAGCTCTCTCTAACACAGGTAGAAAATCAACATAATCAATTAGATTATGTATCAGGGAAAGTAGGTTTGTGAATGTGAAATAGTTTTGTGAACCACTGAGTAGTTCACAGTCTACAAATCCTCAAAATGCCAGGTTTGCCTATCAATAGTTACCATGGCGTGAATTAACAGAGATGGATACTTGCTAAAAACTTTGAATTTCAACCTATATGTCCTTCCTTTAAAAAAAAAAAAACTTCTGAAAAATCAGGCTGTCCTTTTCATGCATTCTGCCAAATGCTTTGTGGGTGAAAACTGTCCATGATGGGGAGCTCCACCACTAGGCTCTCTGCACCACTGAAACCCCACAGCACAGCTGCATGGGAAGATCACAGACAGAGCAGCTATGCTGTGCACACTTTTCATTCTGCAGAAAAGGTCTCCCACACAGGCCTTAAAAATAAGTCATAATTATAGTAGACCAGGGTCACTGGATCCACATACAGGTGAAACCAGAGGCTCTAAGCCCCTATGTCCCCACACACAACCAGCAGAGAAGGGCTGCTGCTACTATTTCAGCTCATAGTTTTCTTACAGCCCCTAATCTAGCCTGTGTGTTTTCCTGTATCTTGGCCTAAGATTGAACTTTATTTCCCCAACACAGCCTGTATTCCACCCTCACAGACCCCATAGTGGACTTTATCCTGAATTTGCATTACACTGCACTCTCATGAATACAGACTTTGAGCTCTTTGAGATGGGATTAGTTTGGCTCAGTTTACCAATTGCAGAGCACCCAGTGCATTTACAGTGCTATATTAATATTAAACACTCATTTCCCTCCACTGAGCAGGGAAAACTCCAGTCACTTAAGTATTACTGAAGCTTGTGAGTGTGAAGCCACCTGAGTCTCCTTGGGGTAATGAGGATTCCCCAGAGAAGGGTCTAATTTGGATTAGAAAGTAACCTCTGAAGCCCATATTATTCAGAGATAACTCTATGCTCCACCGCAGAGTGTGAACATGAGGCCTATGTGGTCAGTGAATGAAAGGTGGATCTGTGATCTATTTGTACATGTCCCACTTGGAGATGTTTTGACTGGAGAATTTCCTGTTGTGAAGGTCTTAACAATGCCCTCTAGATTGCAAAGCATAAGGGGAGACCACGGGACTGAGTACAAGCAAATACTTAATATGAGTTGTTGAAGGGGTCAGCTCACTCTGGCACCACTTCAGGGCCAGGTGCAGTGTGGCAGCTCTCTCTCCATTGGGGTCTGCTGCTGGCTGCTACAGCTATTCAGTAGCCTGCCTCTTCCTGTGATTTGGCCCTGGGCCAGGTCACTTCCAAGTCTCTCCCCTTCCAGGGCAGTCTGTAAACAAAAAGCAAGGGAGATTAACTCAAACGGTTAGTAAGAGAGAGGGGAATGCCACCCTCTCAGAATGTTTCGGGATCATGCCCTCCCTTTCCACAGGGAGAGACCTCCAGGCAGTGGTCATCACAGAAATTCCCACTGAGGCCTGTTTTCTTCCCCAGTCTTCCCACAAGTGAGCTGTTTTGCTTTCCTTCCAAATTCCTCCTCCAACCTGTGCATGTCCACATGTGTGGTAGGGTGGTTGTCCAGTGTGGGGTTTGTATATCCCATCACATGAGTCTATATCTTGCTGTCAATATCAGCAATACAAGTGACATGGTAGGCAAAATGCAAATAACATGGAAAAGAACCATGTTTTACTTTTAACTGGGAGAGGCACAGTTTTTGAACCTCTTGAGAGAATTTGCTAACATGTTTCTGTCCCATTTAATAAAGCTGATCTCGGAGAACTACTTTTGCTAGGTAAATAGCAACTGGCACATCAATTTTCTGTCAACAGCTGCAGCTTCAACAATTTCAGTCCTTCATTCAAACGTGTGAATGCTTTGCCTAAATTGCACATTTCTCAATTAGCATACCTTGAAAGCATATACTGCCACTCACACAATCTCAAGGAAGTATGTTTGGCTATGCTGTGGTTTGCATAAAGCAGTACTGGAAAGGATCACCAAAGCAGCTAAAAGGAGACATTGGAACACACTCTGCTTGATATTGAGGAAAAAAAGAATAAAACCATTCTGCTTAGGAAATAAGGCATATAGAAGCTTAATTTTAGTGAGCTGATTTAAAACTTATCTGATTTTTCTCCAGAATTTAAAGATTTATTGGTTGATTTTTATATATATATATATATAATTACCACATAGCCTAAAGCATATTAAAGGCATAAAATGTGTCTCCTTTTTTAGGAGGGGGTGAGGGGGGGAAGACCAATTGGAAGAAACTAAGTATAGCAGGTAATTTAATGCGAGTCTTAAAAAAAATGTTGCCTAGTTTAACAGGTCACATCTGTAAGAAATGTTTCTTTATCTCTCACTGACACTTGAGTCATATTGGTGGTGACAAACTGGGATGTCATTTACGTAACCAATCAAATATTTTTAATTTATAATCCCAAAGGAACCATATCTGCTCTTCTTGGGTCCAGAAGCAGCACAATTTATGTGGATTCCAAGCATCTGATAAGCTGAGATGATCGTCAGTAATAACTGATGAGGAAGGATAGTCTTGTAGTTAAAGCTAGAGCTGGTCAAAAAAATTTCCAGCTGAATGTTTTTCCATGGAAAAAGCCAATTTGTTGAAATCAACACATTCCAAAGGAACATGCCAATTCCAACAAAATTCCATTTGGAAAAAATGGCAAAAAGCAATCACAATTGGAATGAAATGTTTTGATTTTTTGTTTCAAAATGACTTTGTTTTGAAATTTGCTATTATAAATAACATTAAAAGTCAGAATCAATGCAAACGTCAATTTTATTCAAATTAAGCATTCTGACTGAATCAAAACATTATCATCTTGAAAATTTTGTTTTGCAGGGAAGTTTGTAATTCTTTGGTTTTGTTCCCGTTTAGAAAAAGAACATGTTTAGAAATGCAGAATTTCATGTGAAATGGAAAATCCAGTTCCCGCACAGCTCTAGTTAAGCACTAAGGTAGGAAATTGAAGATGGGGTCTGTTCTGAATCTGCCATAAATATCCCATTTAACTAAGATCAAGTCACCCATAACACTAAGGCTTTTTAAAGGTAGCTAATGATTTTGGGTATCTTAATTTTGGGGTGCCCAAAAGGAGTCCAATTTTCAGAGGGTGGGTGTTCAATAATTTCTGAAACCAGGCTCCTTATGACATTTCTAGTTGGGCACCTAAAATCACTAGTCACCTGCAAAAACCTTGACCTAATTTACTAATATTTATAAGTGTACTGAGATCCTTAACCCATAGGCATTCTATAAGTTTTACGCATTATTATACCAAAAGAAAGCTATTACCAAGTTCTTTTACCACCTGCCCTGTATAAGAGGAAAGCAGATATTTTATCTTTTGAAAAAGACATGAGAAACACTGGAAGACCATCTTTTTGAAAATGTGTCTCAGCTGTATGGAGAACCAGGTTGGTGTGTGGCCCAGAAGCCTTCCCCTTTCAAGAGCCAGGGTTATTTGATACTTAGGTGAGAGTATTAACCCAGTGGAATAGAAGTACTCAAAGATCTAGGAAGAAATCAGACAGCCACCATACTGAGTCAATAAAAATGTGTGCAGGAGTCCATTGACTGACAAGTACAAAGGCACTTTCCTAGCAACGGTCATTAACTTGAGTGAAACACTAGCAATACCTTGTAGAACTGTTTGCAGAGATATAGATTTCTCTGTGTACATCACTAAATATGTCTTGTTATACATGACATGCCAAAATCATAAGAAAAAAAAAACTAATAAAACTAGGCTGTCAGCAAAACATTTATTACCTTTTCCAAAAGGACATGTTACCATTGGCATCACTCCTGCTAACTCTGAAGGATATGCTACCTGCTTTTCAAGTTATAGGAAGCGACAAAACCCAACAACTTTGAATCAGCCCTGTAATATATGCTGGCATTGCAGGATCAAACTTTCAAAAGTGACTTTTGATTTTGATTGCTTCCATTTTTAGTTACTCAACTTGAGACACCATGGGCCTGATTTACAAAGGAGCTCACATCCCGTCTTCCACTGAGTTGGAAACTGGGATGCCAAGTATTTCTGAAAGTGGGATAGCGAGTAAGTTTCTCTTAAGACTAAAAAGTGACCTCAGTCACAACAACTTGTTTCTATATTCTGCAACAACACACAGGAGGGCCCATGGGGGGAAAGCCTATATTACAAAGAAGTGATTTCTCAGACTTAATTATAAGAAAAGACTGAAAAAGAAAAAAAACATTCATTTAAAGTGTATAGGAAATGTTTTGTTTATTTCTTTGGCTAACAAAACCTAGACAACTGCAAATGTCTCTTTAAAAAAAAATAGACTGGACACTATACACAAACACTCACAGACACTGAAGAGTAGCTTGTGCTGCAGGTCACATACTACATCTCATAGTTTCAAGGCCTCCACGGAGACTGCTTTTCATTTGCCAGACAATCCTTAGTGACGACTTTGATATGCTCACCATGCAGTTCAAATTATTTCTAGACAGACATATAATCCTGTCTAAGCTGATTTTTTAAAAGAGTTCACTAGTGTCTAGTACATTAAATCATTTACTCATTATAGAACACCTCTGGAACACCAAAACTACCCACTAATGATCTCAGTTGGGAAGAAAAATATACTAGAGTGGAATCTTTGACAGGTAAATTTTCAAGTACGCAAACCTTTTTATGCAGTTGATAATGAAATGGATACTGTTTTATTTATTCAATACAAACAGCAAATCTCAGGTAAATGAAGCCTTGGGATTAATCAGCAGGCTTTTATTACTGGAACACCCGTTGAAATCCAGCCCCAACCAGCATGCCTACATATCACTTTGATTAGACACCTCTCTGATACATACAAAATAAAATAACTTTGGTGTCAGCTTCATTACTCGTGGACTATGCAAGTGGGGGTGGCTAGATAGGGGATCTCTAAGGCTTGGCAAGAAGGACAAAAATTAGTGTGTTTTGGGGAAAAATCAGTGAATAAAGAAGTCAACTCAATTATGAAAGGCAAAATTTGAAAAGAGAGAGTTAGAAAATCATGAACCACTGAGCTGTTTTAAATTCCTGGATAAATATCTGACACTTGTACAGCTCAACAGTGTGGGGGTCATATAAGTTATTAGAGGTGTAGTTTTTCCACTAGCAAACTACAAAGAAACAAATTAGAAATGAAACAGAAGTTTTTGGGAAGTTTACTCTGGATATGGTCATTTTTGAATAATTTCAAGGTGCTGGCTTTGTCTTGTGGAAGATAGGTAGAAGCCTCTCAACCCAGCCATTCTACCTGGACTGGGGATTGGTCCTGCTTTGAGCAGGAGGTTGGACTAGATGACCTCCTGAGGTCCCTTCCAACCCTGATATTCTATGATTCTAATATGTCAGACTCAGGCTTCAACTATTTAAGATTTGTCTTCAATGCTTTGTTAGCTCAAGCTATAATTGGAGTTTTGTACCAACCCAGCTACCATCCACACACACAAATCTCTAGTTTAAACAAAGTGCTTTAAACCCATGCTAGCTGGCCAATCAGTGGGTGGCATGGGGTCAGGTGCTGAACAATTGGTATAGAGGGAGTGCTGAGAGCCACTGAAACAAACTGTAAACCTTGTATATAATGGAAATCACTACAAATTAGGGGGTGCAACAGCATCCCCCACACCCCTAGCACCAATGGATGGGGGTGTGTGGTGGGGGAGGCAGGGAAAAACTTGTGTGCTGCTGATGCTCAAGCAAGTAATGTAGTGGGGAAGCATCAGCTGCAAATCCATTCAATCTGTGCTGCTAATCAAATCACTCCCTGTAGCTCAAATGTTGGTTTGCAGTGTGGTCACTCTCATTCCCCGTTCACTCAAGATAATCATTGGCTTTATTAGGCTAGCTTGAGTGGAGTAACTTGAATGCGCTAATCAACTCAAACTGTTGCAGTGAAGACAAGCCCTTATTCATAGTAGTTCTTAGGGTACAACATGGGTAAATGTATGCCACACTAGCTTGATCAAGCTAGTACATTCAAAATAGCAGTGTAGCAGCTGCAGCACAGATGAGTGGTGGGGACTAAATTTCTAGGGTGCCACCACAGCTACAGGTCTACTTTTAGAATGCTAGTTCAATCAAAGCTGGCATGCATACATCTACCTGAGCTGAAAATTACTCCTTAAGATCAAAGTGTAGGCTAACCTTTAGACAAGACCTTCCAAATCTAAATATTTGAGTATGCTGCCTGTGAAATGGGTTTCTCTATTCCAGTGTGTTACACAACCCTGTGCCCCAAGGCAGGTCCACATAAGATAAACAGCCTACTGCTACTGACAGCTAACTAAATTAACTCAAGTAGTAGGATTCTGTGATGTAATGATGAAGGCCCTGGATTCAAATCCTGTTTAAGACTAATGAAGGTAGTTATTGCAGTTGACTAAGCCAGTATTTATTTCATTAATAATGCCACATAGAGTGCCTGGTTTGGAGGGTGTACAGTAAATAAGATTGCACGATCAACCTCAATTGTGGTATTTACTAACTTTTGAGCATCCAACTTTGAAACCTTAACAACATTCTTTTATTGCAAGGTTTTTGTTTGGTTTTGGATTAGCTAAATCTTGTTATTATGGGCTGGGTATAACCACCTTTCATAAGAACATAAATTGTGGCCAGATGGGGTCAGACTAATGGTTCATCTAGTCCAGTATCCTGTCTTCTGACAGTGGCCAGTGCCAGAGGGTTCAGAGGGAATGAACACCACAGGGCAATTTATTGAGTGATGCATACCTTGTTATCCAGCCCAATATCCTTGCAGTTTAGGGACACCCGGAGCATGGTGTTGCATCTCTGACCATCTTGGCAACTAGCCATTGAGTACCTATCTGATTCTTTTTTGAACCAGTTATACTTTTGGGCCTCACAACATCCACTGGCAATGGATTCCACAGGTTGGCTGCATCGTGTGAAGTAGTACTTCCTTATGTTTGTTTTAAATCTGCTGCCTATTAAGTTCATTGAGCATTCTTGTGTTGTGTGAACGGGTCAGTAGCACTTCCCTATTCACTTTCTCCATACTATTCATGATTTTATAGACCTCTATCATCTCTCTCCTTAGCTGTCTCTTTTCTAAGATGAACAATCCCAGTCTTTTTAATCTCTCCTCTAACATGGAAGCTGTGCCATACAATAATATTTATTGCTGGTTTCTGTACTTTTCCCAATTCTAATATATCTTTTTTTGAGATGGGGTGACCAGAATGGCACTCAATATTGCAAGTGAGGATATACTATGGATTTATATAGTTGCATTATGATATCTAGAGCCTAGATATCTAGAAAGGGAACCCTTTTCTAATGGTTCCTACCATTCTGTTAGCTTTTTTTTTACTGTTTCTGTACACTGAGCAGATGTTTTCTGAGAACCATCCATGATGACTCTAAGATCTGTTCCTTGAGTGGTAACAACTAATTTAGACTCAATCATTTTGCATGTATAGTATGTTGTTTAATGTGCATTACTCTGCATTTATCAACATTGAATTTCATTTGCCATTTTCTTGCCCAGTCACCCAGTTTTCTGAGATCTGTTTGTAACACTGGATAGCCAGCTTTGGACTTAACTTAAATAGTTTTGTACTGTCTGCAAACTTTGCCACCTCACTATTTAGCCCTTTTTATGAATAGGGTAAACAGCATGACGTCCCAATACATGTAAATGGTAGGGTCCCTTAAGCAGGGGTGAAAGTAACTCAAGCTTCTTACCAGTACGGGGGCTGGGCTCGGGCCAACTCTGCCCCGGAAGGGGTGGGGCTGGGGGAGGGGGTCAGAGCCAGCCTCAGCCCTAGCCCAGCCCCACCCCGCCCCGCCCCCATACGGGTAAGCAGACTCCCCCTCACTCCCCTCCTCAGCCCAATCCCACCTCGCCTGCCGGGGGCTCCGCAGCAGTTTAAAGGGCCCGGAGCAGTAGCGGGGGCTCAGCCCTGGGCTCTTTAAATAGCTGCCGGGGCCCTGCCACCACTTCCCTAGGGTTCCAGCAATGGGGCTCCCGTCCCCGCGGAGCCCTGCTGCCGGAGCCCAGGGGAGGCTGCGGTGGGGCTCCTGTAGCTATTTAAAGAGCCCGGGGCTGGGCCGCCGCTACCTCACTGGGCCCTTTAAACTGCTGCAGAGCTCCCGCTGCAGAAGCCCAGGGGAGGCTGCCACTGGCTCC
>ML677326.1:65797228-65813470 GCA_007922305.1 Dermatemys mawii
GGTAGCGGCGGCCCAGCCCCGGGCTCTTTAAATAGCTACAGGAGCCCTGCCACAGCCTCCCCAGGGCTCTGGCAGCAGGGCTCCGCGGGGACGGGAACCCCATTGCCGGAGCCCTAGGGAAGTGGCGGCAGGACCCCAGCAGCTATTTAAAGAGCCTGGGGCTGGGCCACCGCTACCGCCCCGGGCCCTGCTGCAGGAGCCTCCCGCAGCGTCCCCCACCCTGGGGCTCTCACAGCGGGAGCTCTGGCAGCAGTTTAAAGGGCCCAGGGCTCCAGCCGCTGCTGGGAGCCCCAGACCCTTTACATTGCACCTGGGGAAGCTGATCTGCCCCAGTACGGCACACTGGCTCTTGCCGGTACGCCATACCGGGGCGTACCAGCTTACTTTCACCTCTGCCCTTAAGGGACCATACCATTTACATCTTTCTACTGTGAAAATTGACCATTTATTTCTATCCTTTATTTCCTAACTTTTAACCAGTTACTGGTCCACGAGAACCTTCCCTCTTATCCCATGACTGTCTATTACGCTTAAGACCCTTTGGTGAGGTGCCTTGTCAAGGCTTTCTGAAAGTCCAAGTACACAATATCCACTCAATCATCCTTGTCCACATGTTGATTGACCCTCTCAAGGAATATTAATAGATTAGTAAGGCATGATTTCCTTTCACAGAAGCTGTGTTGACTCTTCTCCAACGTATCATGTTCATCTGTGTGTCTGATAATGCTGTTCTTTACTATAGTTTCAACCAAGTTGCCTGGTACCAGGGGTGAAAGTGACTTAAAGGACTTACCGCTACGCCTGGAATCCTGAGCAGGGGTCAGGGTCTCAACTGGAAGAGGCTGGGCCTTTAAATCCCTGGGCTATTTAAATCAAGATTTAAAAGGCCCGGAGCTCCAGTTGTGGTAGCAGCAGCTGAGAGCCCTGAGCCCTTTAAATCACCCCTGGAGCTAACAGTTGCAGAGGCAGCTGGGAGCTCCGGGCCTTGGGGGTGAATTAAAGGACCCGGAGCTCCAGCAGTGGCTACCGCAGCAGATCCCTAGGCCCTTTAAATCGCTGATGGAGCTCCAGGAGCTCCCAGGCTTGGGGCTCTGGCAGGGATTTAAAGAGCAGGGGGTTCTGCTGCCAGAGCCCCTGGGGTAACGGTGGTGGCCGAGGGCTTCGGCAGTGATTTAAAGGGCCAAGGGCTCCTGGCCACTGCTACTGCAGCGGAGCCCAGGCCCTTTAACTCTCCACCCTTTAACTCTCTCCCAGTCCCTGGCTGCCAGCGCCCTTGGGGTAGCGGTGGCAGCCAGGGACTCCAGCAGTGATTTAAAGGGCCCTTTAAATCACCACCTGAGCCAGCTCTGCCACCCGGAGGCTCTGGTGGCAATTTAAAGGGCTCAGAGCTCCAGCCACTGCTGGGAGCCCCAGGCACTTTAAATTGCTGGACTGGGGAAGCCAGGCCAGCCCAGCACAGTGTACTGGCTCTTGCCTCTACGCCGGACCGGACCAGCTTACTTTCACGTCTGTTTGTTACTGAAGTTAGGCTTACTGGCCTGTAATTGTCAGGATTGCCTCTGGAGACTTTTTAAAAAACTAACGTTACCTTAGCTATCCTCCAGTCATCTGGTAGAGAAGCTAATTTAATGACAGGTCATGTACTACAGTTAGTAATTCTGCAATTTCATATTTGTGTTCCTTCAGAACTCTTGGATGAACAACATCTGGTTCTGGTGACTTGTCACTGTTTAACTGATCAATTTGTTCCAAAATCTCATCCACTGACACCTCCATTGGGTGTCATCTGAAAAGAATGGCTGAATTTGAAAATCTCCCTCACATCTTCTGCAGTAAAGACTGATGCAAAGAATTTAGCTTCTCCTCAATGGTCTTTTCATCCTTGAGTGCTCCTTTAGCACCTTGATCATCCAGTATATTCATTCAGGATGAATGTAAAGAAGTGACAGAAATAATAGTCTTCAAATTCAAAACTCAGGCACCTGTCTATGTCCAAAACAAAGGCAAATGCAAGGCTACACAGAAATTTGAACGACTTGAGGGAAAGGTGGTTTTTCTAATTCCTCCTCACACAAACTTTAGAGGTGTGTATAAAAGAAGCAGGATACAACATAGACAGCACTGTGTATGAAGCCTAGACATAGGGCTGCCTTCTGCGTCTGATGCTGGCAAAAAATAAATAAATAATAATAATAATAAAAAAAATCTTAGGATTGTAAGCAATGAAATTATCTTCTTTTGTCTGGTTCCTCCTGTGTTCACAAAAACACTTTGATGCAATATTGTTTATTTACAAGGTATATACAAAGCCAAAAGCATGTTTCCTCCTCATTGGAAGAACCTACAGCACCCTGAATTTGGCTAACTACTTAGATCAAAAGGGATAACCATCTACACACACACACACACATTTTGGAATCCTTATTAGACGAGAATTTCTCTTACATGCTATATGAACATTATTTTCTTCTCCTCTCACATTTTACATTTGATTCCTCTCGCTTCTTATTGATGCCTATATTCATAGCAATTCCTTCTGTTCATTGAGCAGAAGGAAAAAGTATTTTTCTTTGAAGCTGATGTGAATACTACTCCATGAATCATTCAGAAGGGATTGCTGTAGCTCCATCATCTGACAGTCCACACTTGCTCTAGGATCTTTGAATCAATTGTCAAAATGAGCCCTAGTACAGTATGTTTCGTAGCTAAGATATGTATGATTTTGTTTCAAATATAGATAAATATCCCCTACTCTAATCTGAGGTACATTATAATAAGCTCTACTTAATATTCAGTTAAAGGTTTCAACAAGCTTTCATTTTAAACACAGAAGACTGCAATGCATTTACCTATTTCTCTCTCTGGAGAGCCTGAGAATATTTTCCCCATTGTACTTCAGATGGAAAAGAATCCTTCAGCACTCTGACTAAATCCTTTGGAGATTTTCAGTGCTTTAAATCAAAGCAGCAAAATAAGCATTTATTCAAGCGACCTACAAGAAAGCATCATCTCCAATATACTGATTCTTTGCAGCTGCTCATAAGGCCTGGGTGTAACCTAGTTATCATCAGTAATGAAGTAATCAAGTAAGGGTCTTTCTTTGTGCAAGTTCATCTGTATTGTATGAACTGTATATGTAAGACAGTCATCATATTATGAGCATTCATGTATATTTACATATAATATGTATGTATAGATATGTTCTCTTTACAGATAGTTTTTATGTTAAAAGAACATAAGGTTACACTGTCAAACACTCGAAAAATCAGGAAATCACAGAATTAAGGTTATTTTGCTCCCCTTATTTTTATGCATTATAAGACAATCTCTCCCCCACCTGCTGCCTTCCCCAGGCCTCAGTCTTCATTCAGTTCACATGATGGAAGACGCTGAGGCTTTTATTCAGGGTGATGTAGAGAAAGAGGGTGTTGTCTATGGGACTATGGGGTGTAGTAAATAAGAAAGGAAATTGCAGGAAGAGAAAGGATAATCTCATGCTTAAGGCAGTTGGCCACAAACTTCCTGAACAATGCCAGGAAAGACACTTTAAACTTTTCAAAGATGGTCACTAGTTGTGTTTTCCTGACTTTTTAGGAGTCTAACTTGAGAGATGTGGGGCCGTAGCTGTAGAAGTGTTGGGCACTCAGAGCTGCAACTGTTCTTCCAGTTAAGTACTGGTACAAGTTACCTAGGAAGATGGAGAATCCTAGTGATTGGAGATTTTCAAGAACAGATTAGACAAACATCTTTTGGGAATGGCCTAGGTATACTTAATCCTATTTTAATCACTACAGAAGTGAGAGGGAATGAACTAGTGGACCTTCCAGTTTTATATTTCTATGATTATATTAAACTTCTTGTAGTTGACTTACTGCTGCTCATTAGAAATTCATCAGATGTAGACATTCCAAACTACTGTAAACAAGTGACATTCCCTGTACAGCTATGTCATATGAAAAATATGGACGGTGACAATAACTCTGTGGTAATCACAAAATGCCTCTGCCATCCTGGTCCTTTAAATAGCCACCACCATTTCCCCAGGGCTCTGGTGGCTATTTAAAGGGCCAGGGTGGTAGAAACAGGGGAACCCCGGGTCCTTTAAATAGCCCTCAGAGCCCTGGGGTAGCAGTGAACTCTGGCAGCTATTTAAAGGGCCCAGGGCTCAGCCGCCGCTACTGCCCTGGGCCCTTTAAACTGCTGCCAGAGCCCCCAGCTGCAGGTGCAGCTGCTACCCCGGCAGGGAAAGGAGGAGGGGGAGGAGAGGGAGGCACTTACCAGTACAGGGCAGGCTGGGGCTGGCTCTGACCCCCCAGCCCCAGCCCGCCCCTTCTGCCCGAGCCCCCTCACCCGCTTCTGGGGGCCATAGCCGGCTCCAGCCCAGCACCGTACCGGTAAGTCTCTCAGTCTACTTTCACCCCTCATATCATTCGAGCTCCATGCCTGTGGTGCCAAAATGTTGTGGGCCAACCCTGGGGTGACACGAGGTGTGTGTGCTTCCTGACCCCGTCTCTGGTCCTCTCACTCCTGTCCCCAGACTCTCCAGTCTCTGTGACTTCCCATGTGCTGGCTCCAGAAGGACGGAGCTTCCTCTATGGAGACTAAAAGAGGGGATCAGGGGTGTTTTCTCCAAACTTCCATATTTGAGACAGACATTTTTACGTAGAATGTCCCACTACACATGGACTGGGGGAATAATGATCTTGGCCCATGTCACATTACTGAAATAATCTGGGGTCATATAGATCATTGGTGCAACCAAGGTCCTGTAGGGGCACCAAATCTTGCGTAAAGGAGGTCATATAAGGTGTCTACGACCAGGTTATGGTTTGTTGATTATGACTATGCTATCTGTACATGTGTATCATTTTTGTAGTTAAAGTTATGAATCTTGGCTATATAATATCTGTATCTCTAATTGGTGCTTTGCTTCTGGGTAACATCCCAGACAAGTTGCTGTTAGCTCTGCCCGGCCTGCTTGATGGCCCATTAAGAACCATCAGCTACACAATGGACCCATTAAGGGAAGGCAGATACAATCCTGTGTCTTAGCAAGGGGGCAGGGATTGACCATGTGACTCAAAACTCCATTTTGCTGTAAGTTTCCACAGCAAAGGACAAAGAAAATTCCTGCATCTGGAAAGGATATAAAAGGATGGTGTCCCACCTCCATCTTATCTTCAGTCTTGTTCCTATCTCTGGATGGAACTTTACTACAAACGGAAGCTCTGAACAGAAGACTAATGACCCACCTCAGATGTGGACGTATTCCAGAGACTTTGATTTGAACCTGCAGTTTATTCCACCACTGATGCAAGCCTGAACCTAGAATTTAGCCATTACTGCATGTAATTGATTTCTTTTAACCATTTCTAACCCTCACCTATCTCTTTTTCCTTTTGTGAATAAACCTTTAGATTTTAGATTCTAAAGGATTGGCAACAGCATGATTTGTGGGTAAGAGCAGATTTGTATATTGACCTGGGTCTGGGGCCTGATTCTTTGGAATTGGGGAGAACTGTTTTCTTTTATTGAGGAATTGGTTTTCATAACCATTTGTCCCCAGAGCGAGTGGCTCATAGTGGTGATACTGAGAAAATGGAGTGTCTAAGGGAATTGCTTGTGTGACTTGTGGATAGCCGGTGGAACGAAATCAAAGTCTTTTCTGTTTGGCCGGTTTGGTTTGCCTTAGAGGTGGAGAAACCTCAGCTTTGGGCTGTAATTGTCCTGTTGAAAGCAGTTTGTTCTGACTTGGCACTCTCAGTTGGGTCCCACCAGGAACAGCACCGTCACAGCTCATCCTTTTATTTTTATAGGCCCAAAGCTTTTACTCAGGCAAATCACTCTATTACCCACAAGTGGGGATTTTTTTCCTAAAGGCTGTGGGATTTGGACAATACTAAATATTTTAGGTAGTTTTTAGTTGTTTTAGTACAAGAATAATGTCTAATAAATACTTGATTAGTTTTAAATGTTTGGGAATTTGAAATCAGTCTCAGATCTATTTACAAAAAGAAATTAAAACAACAAAAAGCCTTGTACAAGTTAGAGAGAATTAATTCCATCTTGGGGTTTAGTGACAACAAAAACCAAAGATGCTGGGATTTTGATAAAAGTGTGTCATTATAGCTCCCTTTACTTTATCTATTATTCTATGTAAAATATATGAAAATTCCCCCATATACTAGTAGACACGATAAAGAGCTGTCTTTGGGCTAGTCTACACTATCATGCTACAATGGTGCAGCTGTGCTGCTGTAGCAGGTCTGGTGAAGATGCGCTATGCTGACAGGAGAGTGCTCTCCCATCGGCATAATTACTCCACCTCAACAGGAGGCAGAAATGATGTTTGCGGGAGCGCGTCTCCCCTGACATAAGAGCGGTGTAGACCTGGTTTAAGTCAGTCACTTATGTCATTTAGAGGGTATCTTTCACATCCCTAAGTGATGTAAGTTACATCGACTTAAACAGTAGTGTAGACAAGCCATTAGTATTGATGTTGCTTCATATAGTCATATTAGTATTATGACATTGTTATGAGTGTAACTTGCATGGAATGTGGAATGTAAATAGAAAATGTTTCTACCTTTATCTTCTAAAAAAAGTGCAATACTAATGTAAATGAATGATATCACTGGGGTTTGTCTATACCCAAAAGTTGGGCCACTTTAACTACACTATACAACCCTCCACATGGACTCAATTACACAGGTATAAGAGCGCTATTATTGGTATAATTTATTCCTGTATAGAAAGAGGAATAAGCTATACTAGCATAAGGCACCTTATAACTGTATCCATACTAAGGCTTTTACCACTATAACTGTTTCCGTTGTTTAAAAAAGTCACATACTGAACTAAAATAGCTGTATCACTACAAGAACTATGCATAGACCAGGCTTCAGCAACCAAGAACCATCCCACCAATCACAAGAGAGGACAAAACAGCATTTAGCACTTTATTTGCTAAAGAGTCGTAGTCAGATCATATTCTGTGTCGTAGTTATATCAAGAGGCACAAAGAGAAACAGATGGGATTTGGGATGTTCCACTACAGAACTAACTGGAAGGAGCATGTGTGCGAAGGATGGTGGGGGGAATGGAGGTAGGGGATACCTGAATTTTCTTTAAAAAAAAACAACTTCCTTTCAAATGACACATTTTGATGGTATTTCAGATTGTAGCTATATATTTATAAGGGATCCCTTGACTGTCATCTTTGTGGCAGTAAAATGCACTCTTGCTCATTGTATGGACAATTCTAACAACTAGTTATCTGGGATTTACAGTACTTGATATCCACAAACAGCTCATGAAAACACTTTACACATTCCAGAAACTAATGGGTTGGGAGCTCTTACAGAGAGAACCTGGAATGCAAACCACTTGAGTTCTGCAATTATGATTATTATGCACCCTCCAAGGAATGTGCCTCTTCTTACAATTGCTTATCTACCACAAAGAGTGGTCCTTTTGAGCGGAGACAATGATATCTGGATGGTCACCAAATACATACTTCTCAGCCTTGCAGCTTTCCATCATTTACCCCAACTCCTAACCCATGCCCACATTCTTTCCTCTGCCCGCTCCTTTATCTCCCTGAGCCAGTTGCGTCCCACCACCCAGTGTCCCAAGTCAGGGACTGTCCAAGTTCCCCAGCTTTAAGATAGCAGGAAGAGTGTGTCAGTGTATGGTAAGGAAGTGGACAGCTTTTCGGGGCAATAGCTATAAAATATTGCCCCGGAGACAGAAAAATTACAGAAATGATAGTCACTTCACTTTTGCTGTGGGTTACTAGAGTGAAGTCACACCGGGGGGAATTTGGTTTAATGTGTGTGAGTAAGTACACTGTTCTCTGCCCAGCTTAGGTGAACTTCTGTGATTTTTCAGGCAATGCTACAAAGCTGTTTTAGGAGACATGATCCATAAGGCCTCTGGAGAAGGAAGGACTCTCAACAACAAGCCCTCGAATCCTTTCCCTTCATAAATCAGAAGGAGAATAGATCTTAACTACAGAGTTGCAAGACCCCTGCTCTTTGCAAAAGCTTTTCCACAACAGCCACCCTAAATAATGGGTTGGCATCAGTTCCCTAAAGATAAGCAATCAGAAATATTTCAGGGCTTTAAATAGTTAAATATATAAACAAGCAAGCAAGCAGTGATCCAAGTATGCCAACTGTAAAGTTCAAGGGACTGATAGAGAATAGTCTTTTGGGTAAACAGTGGTGATGGTGCATTAGAAATACCTTTAATGGGCAGACAGATTATGCTGTTTCCCCTAATCTAAATCAAGTGGTGGGGGCGGAGAGGAAGAGAGAGAGAAGAATGGCTTTTGTGTTTGAAATAGACTCTCTTTTACTTACTGACATGCAAAGAACCAAATCAGCACAAAGCCACTTAGGCTATAGCATGGTAATGTTACTTAGGAATAGTGCATCAATGAAACAAGCGGCAATTCCCACACTGGCTGGCTCAACTAAGAATACTTAGCCACAGGCTGAAGTAAATGTATAACGGTGGCATACTCAAATCCATTACAAGATAGATACAAGAAAACAAAATTAACTATTTGTATAACACAAACATTTTTTTGATGAAACTACAACAGTCAGATTCTGGAATGGGTGCCTGGCAGTGTGTACAGTAACCAGAATAGTGATGACTAAGCATGTAAAATAAAAACAAAGGTAAATAATGTGACAGATATGGCAATTTCCTGCCATGTCTTTGGGAAACCTTACTATATTAAGTTTCTGTATCATTGTGGGGCAGGGACTGTATGTAGTTCCATGAGGGAGAGTGATGACAGCTCCTCCAGGAATTAAGAATGAGATGGAACGGGGAATGATTAGCCAAATTCACTCATGCTGTAACACCTACAGAGGGGTACCACCACGTAGAGAGCTTTGCATATACCAGTTCAAATTGGATTATCCAGAGACCAACAAAAAAAATTGACTTTTGGATAAATAGCCTGAATTTAAATAGACTGCGAGCTTTCTTTCTGACCTAGCAGACGGACAGGACCTTCTGTCCAGAGGGGAATCCAATCCCCATGGAAGTGGTGGAAGGACTGACACCTGCCAGTGGCAGCTAGAGTTGGGGTAACCTCTAGTAAGCATTTTAATATGCATATAGGCTTTTTCATAGTTTTTAATATATTTTCCTGTAATGCTTTCTCCTTTAGAATAAATGTGCTTGCTTAGAGAGCTTTGCAGTAAAACTGTAGGCAAATATGCTGTTTATAGCCTCTGGAGAGAAAGCAAAGTGTAAATGCTGTTTAGGCACTCTGACTTGCTGGAGATATTACAGTGTGAGCAGCAAACTGTTCAGCCTGGAAAACCCCCAGTCAGGAGGGAGAGAAATGTGTGTCTCTTCCCAAGAAGTAATGGCTGGGAGACAGAAGCTTAAGAGTGGGTGCCCTTCCTAGACCATGGGAAGGAATACAGGTACAGTTTCCCTGAACTCTGACATGCAGAACATTAGGAAAGCTGCTACCTGGCACAGAGTCAGTCAAATGGTAACTCACATGCCTCATTATACCTCCCACAATGCTGTATTAAAAATAAAGTTTGTTTCCTCCTTATCAGTCTCCTCTTGAAACTCATTTCTTCAAAGAGGCTTACAGATCATACATATATATGTTTGATATGTAAACACAATGTACATTTTAAAATGAACACTTTGTAACTGAAAGTGTGAATTAGCACTGCAAGATCATAAGATCTTCATCCTCATTTCCCTTCCCCATTGATGTAATCTCCTCTGTTCTCATCTTAATTGGAGGCCCAGTTCTACCATCCTTATTAAGTGGGACTACATGTATAATAAAATATTACTCAGAATGTGGAAGTGTGGCAGAACTGGACTGTAAACTCTTCCATCCTTGTTGTCATATACATCTACAGCTCTGTAAGTGATAAACATAACTAACATATGAGCATTTTAGGGCTATCTTGTGAGAGACTCTACAACCAGCTGGTGTAAAAAACAATCATTCCTGCATTTTGAGAAGGCTCTATAGCAGCTTTATTCAGCACTTTCAATCACACAATCCATCAGCCTCAAAATAACCATAATACAAAGGATATGAAATTTGACTTTTGAAATTAATAAACCACAGGACCTTCTACTACAGGTACAGATTTGAATTTCTGGGACAAAATAAAGATATTGGAGATAAAAGCATATTGATCTTTGAAAAGATAGAAATAATAAGCTCTCTTTAGGCAGTTAAACACTTATCTACATAGGCCCTCAGGTCAGGTCTTTACAGGTTCCTGATTTCATGAGCGGCTCCACCAGGCAATTTACTGAAGGCTATTTTTATACATAAACTGCTTTCTCTAAATATGTCACTTGCATTTCCTCCTTATGTTTATGGAGTAAGAATACACCAAAACTAATATGCTTCTACAATAAGTATCTTTAGAGCAACAGTTAATTGCTATGTGCTTTCCTCAACTGACTAATAAAAGGAATTCAAATTTTGAATGGAAGCTATTTCTGTGGTTCAGAATTATGTGGTACTTGCACCATCTTCTACCACAATTTCTCTCTCCTCTCCCCAATTTCTGTCCCTCAATTCCATCCCTCTCCCTAATGAAAGCTATCTTCCTCTGCCTATTGAAAGCTCCACTCTATGGCATCTCTTTTCTCCTCCTAGATAACACTCTTCTTCCTCGAAGTGGAGAGGACTGACCCCTATAGGTTCTGTCTCCCACTTTGCTTGATCTCTTCCACTCCCAGGGAAGCAGCTGCTGTTGGCATCTGCAACTACAGATAGCGGAACTTTCTTCTGGCCCAGCCAATACTGGCTACGTAAAGCTGAGCCAGCTCCTCTAGTGAGCTGCCCTTATCCCAGTGTTGTGATGAGGGACCATGCTGGCAGCTCAGGAGTTATGATGGTTTCTGGGAAGGAGCTCACACATGCATTAGCATTGTTGGAATAAGCAAGAGGACTTCAAAACTGTCACAAAGTGGTCAGGGCCCCCTTCCAAAAAGGCGGGCTTCATGGGCCCATAGCTGCTATAGTTGAGATCCATTACTAACTTGGGATACTTTGGAAAAATCATCATGGACAACTTCAATCTTAGTGCTCCTAAATTTACATTCCTAAATTGGCTTTGCAAAGAAAAGGGTAAACAAGTGTTTAGAAAAGCTAAATTATCACTTACTCTTTAAAAGTTTTCAAAATGGATAACCCACAGCTTTCATGGGCTCTGAAGACTCTTCCCTGAACCAAATGTATACTGAAGAATGCAAAGGGCTTGGACAAAGCAAACAAGCAAAGCCAAGAAAGAAAAAAAGGATTGAAGCCCATCTGAGAATATTGACAAGACCAAGAGTTAAAAAAAAAAAACACAAATAAAGAAACCTATAAACAGAATAAAAAATGACTCAATCTGGAGCCTTTTTTCTTGTCTTCTGAGGAACATGGGGTCCAAGTTGTGCCACTGTGGTAAAGCTCCGTGAGTGGTTGGTTAGTGTTTGAGGGGAAGGGAACCTCAGTACCATCTTCTGAAAACTCTGCTGCAGTGCCTGATGAAATACAGTTAGTTTTGTTTGGCATGTTAAAAAGGTATTTCCATGCCTGAGTACCTGAAGCTATATTGAAAATGTGAAGTTGGAAGGGGTTAATAATAGCAAAGGAAAACCTTGTGCTGAAAGCAAGAAGGGCTGAACAGAAACAAACCCTAGAGAATAAATAAGTTAAAAAAGGAAAGCGTTTGATAACAGAGGGAATCAGATTTTGAGATTCCTGATTTATTGGCACCAATGATGCAGCAGTAACCTTACTGCTCTGCCAGAATTGTGTTGTTTACATTAGCGTAATTGAGAGCAGAGTCCAGTTCTGAATGAGACCAAATGGTAGTTTTACTGCTTGATTTCACAGAAATATTTTGGATCCAGATCACCCGTCCATGTAAGAAATCTGTAGCAGGAGGCCAGAGGATTAGGAAATCCCCTAGATATGTCCCCTGAAAGCCTCCACTGGATGTGAAGGATTTGCAGACCCATACAATGATGAGAGGGCAAAGACCTAGACCTGTGGAGATGGGAGTTGCCTGCATAAATAGCTTCTGCCTATATACTGCACCGCTGTTCTCATTCCCTTAGCTCCAGCAAAAGCCATGCTGCTATTAGTTAAGTCCTTACCCAGCTATTTAGTAGCAGCAGCAATTTCACAGGAGACACAAAGAAGTTCATGAATCCTTGAGGGGTGGGAAAGGTTGCAGGGAATAGTACTAGACTCTGCTTCTGCTCAGACCTCGCTGTCTTCTTTCCCCATTCTACTCCCTGGGTTGTAATCTCCTTTTATTGTTCTCATCTTAATTTAGGGAGTATTTACAAGCTCATCAGCTAACCCACTAGGAAAAAGCAGCCCTCCTACCCTTTTTCTGTACAAACAGGAAATTCCCTCTGGAGGGAGAGCTCCATAAGGCAGGATTCTTTTCACCTGGAGCATATCCTTTCCACTTGTAATGGAAAGAAATTGGGTTTGATATCATTCGTGCAAATATGACTCAAAACATTTATGGATTATAAATCCATGTAAACAACAAGTATTTTACCTAAGTAGTTTAGTTCTAGAACATGGTACCATTTTGTTCTACTTCTTGGGGAAGAGGGCTGCCATTTACTATTCCTCCAAACGTGCTTTTCCCAATATGTATGAATGATGTGACACTATTCTTCAATGTCTTGCCTTCTGTCTGCTTCCAATCAATGGCAGACAAAGACAGCATCTGACAACTGTGGAGGAGTTTTCCAGGAAGAAAGTCACTGCAGGGACATGAGTGTATCAGGCATTTAAGTCAAGGCCATCAACAAACAGTAAGAACCTTACTGAAACAAGTGACTGAGCTGCAAATTATACCTCCTGCGCAGTTATATCAGGCACTACAGTGAAGAGGGAGTACGATGGGTCTGCTCTACTCACTGCTGGATGGCACCACCTCATGGAGGTTCAGGGGATTAGCTCAGTTAGGCTTCTACCCCTTCCAGCAGTAACACCATCATCTTCTCCTCTACAGCACCTCTCTCACTCTCAGAAACCACAGCTGTCCTCTTCATGACTCAGCCCTCTGGACAGGTCACTACTGTGATTTCCCCTTCTGGAAGAAAGCATATCCAGGTTCCTGCTCTCCAGCAGTTTGAGGCAGTCTTCTGCTTTTCTGCCTTATAGTGCCACTCCCGCAGCGACTACCAGGGGAACCCAGAGCCATCCTCTGCTACAGATTCCAGCTCAGGGACTCTCTACACAGCAGTCAACATCTGTTCCCTGCACCTTGCTACCTTTTCCTGAACCACTTCCATGCCTCCTGGCTTTCCTAGATAATACTTAGCCTTTCCTTCTGACAAGAAGATCTCTCAAGGTCCCTTCCAGTCCTACAATTCTAGAATTCCCCCCTCATCTGGGTTTGCCAGTCTCTTTACTCCCTCCTCCCAGGGAGAGACTTCAGGCAACTCAGCTCTGCAGCCTCCAAACACTCCTCCCTCTTCCCAAAGAGAGACTACAGACTTTCGCAGATGATGGGTAATAGGAGCCTATATAAGAAAAAGACGCAAAAATCTGGACTGTCCCTATAAAATCAGGACATCTGGTCACCCTAGCTTTTGTAGAAGACTTGCTTGTCCCTCACAGGTGAGTTTCTCTCTAATTAACTGCCTCTAATCTAAAGCGTCACTCTTTGCAGCCTAATTAGCTATTGGGTCTACTTGGCCCAATTCAGCTCTGGCAGGGCTAACGTGGGAAGCACATCCCATCGTAGGTCGGTATAAGAATCTATATAGGAGAGAAGAGAATCTCTTTTTTAAAAAGCAGCAGAGTCTTGCTTGGAGGGGGAGATTTCTCACATGGTTTATTGAGGACCCTGATTTAACCAGATCACTACTAATCTCCTTCCTTTTTCCTCTTCCTGACTATCAAGTGTGACAAAGCTCCAAGTTTGTACTTGTGGGTCCTGCACTTCCTGGCAGATTTAGGGGCCTCAGAAACTCATCTAGGCCCCAGAGTGACCTCCCTTTCTCAGTATAATTGGCAAGAGTCACCGCCTAGTGAGTTACCTTCATCACAGGCCAGTATGGAAGGTGTAAAAAGCGGGGAGCCTGGGCCCACCCTCTGCTCCGGGCTCCAGCCCAGGGACCCTAATAGTATCAGCTAAGATGGCTGTCCTTTTATCCACAAAACACAATACAATTCCCTGGGCTACTTCCCCACAGCAGTCCCTGCTTCTTCAAACTCCACTTCACCCTTACCTCAGGGCCTCCTTCCTTCTGGATGATATGTTGTCCACCACTCAGTCTCAGCACAACTTCCTTCCACAGCTCCTGACACCCACAGCCCACCTGACTAACTGGGAGGTTTTTATCTGGTTTCAGCCAGTCCCTGACTGGCTTCAGGTGCCCCAATTAGACTAGCTGTTTCTACTCCTTTCTAGAAGGTTCTTAATTGGCCCCAGGTGTTTTGATTGGCCTGGAGTAGCCTTTGTTTGGCTATCCAGGGAACAGGGACCTGCACATCCTGAGACTAATATACCGGCCTTCCAGCACTCTCCTGTATCCTTCTGGTCTGACTGCATCACACAAGGAAAACTTTTTCATAGAATGCCCTTGTTTAACCCTTTAGCTCCTCATACAGGTAACCTCATTATACCTAACCCTTTCCATCTATTTAGGTATGATGATCTGAAGATTTTAGTAGGGAATTCATTCCCTGTGCTCTAGTGCAATTGTGGGGACTCAGTACCCTTTATGTAACATTCCAATGGAGGTCTAGTTAGGTCAATTGAGAATAGTTAATATTGATCTGAACTAACCTGATATTGCACTATACACACGCTCACCAGGTTTGGAAATTCAAGAAATGGAACTAATTTTTTTACAGTACATATCAGGTGATGTGTCTGAAGTGATGCACTGCCTAGAAAATGGTGACCAGGCATAATATGCAACTACTTCAATTTACAGTGCATAATTTAGCAAATTCTTACAAGATATAAAGATGAAAATGAGGGGAAACATTAGAGAGAAGACACTATTATATTAGTGAAGTAGTACCTTTAAGAAAGGCTTCCATTTAAGTAGGGTGACCATCCTCTCATTTTTAAAGGTACAGTCCTGTTTTTGGGGACTTTTTCTTATATCGGCACCTATAACCGCCCCACCTCTGGTTCTATTTTTTTACAGTTGCTATCTGGTAACCCTACATTTAAGAGAATGGTTCACTGACTAAAACATTGAATCTGGTGGGAATATACAGCTTTTTAGACAAATCTAGAGGGATAAAGTAGAAGAAATTGATAGTGTGGCTTCAGTTAAAGGATCTTAAATGGATACCTGACTGGGGTTACAATATTTTTCAATCCCCTTAGCAAACTGCCAGTAATAAATTTCCCATAAGAGGTAATAAATTTCACAAAAGATCTTAGGTCAATTGACTGAAAAAGAAATAAGAAAGTTGAGTAGTAGCTGGCACCACATGTACACAAATCCAACCACAAAGATGCATAGATGCTGGAACTATGGACGTTGCCGCACCCCCGTGACTTGAAGTTGTTTCCATTATATGTAGGGTTTGCAGTTTGGTCCAATGGCTCTCAGCACTCCCCACCTTACAAACTGTTCCAGTACCCCTGCAAAAATATTCAGAAGAGGTCAGTTTTTAAGATGTTTTGCAGGAAATGCAAAGACAAACTCCATTTAAGAAATAGTAGGTTTTATAGTCAAATCTCATGGGTTAGGCTTTGAAAAATCTAACTAGGAGGGAGTTAACTGATTAAAGAAAATTAGAAGTTTATTAGCCAACAAATAATTGCTTTTTAAGCAGCTTTTCTTTTTAAAGCAGGGAATGTGTGAGGTTTTTTTAAACAGGTCAAACCAAAAATACACAAGATCAGCAATAATTCAGAAAGAAGCAGCAATTTTCCTTTGTTAAGATACTGTATATCCAAAAATTCTATTCACTCCATCAGTTGTATGCCCTTCAGTGGGATGTTATAGGGCAATCTCATTGATCAAAGCTTTATTGACTATAAAGTATCAACTGGAGATTAAACACTTGGAATACTAATGAATCATAACTAGAGAGTGGTATATCCATGGAACAGCATGCTCTGAGCATCCTTAATCTCTGTTTGCCAGAAGCTGGGAATGGATGACAGGGGATACATCACTTGATGATTGTCTGTTCGCATGGATGGCACTTGACTCCTGCATTAGGAAGACTGGGCATGAGTA
>ML677326.1:65813480-65890718 GCA_007922305.1 Dermatemys mawii
GCCCTTTCAGCAGCGGTGCTCCAAAGGCAGTGCACTGGCCTGCCTCCAAAGGGAGCTGCACCACATTCTGTTTGGAGAGGAGCCTGTTTAGCTTTCCCTGGCCTCTTATACCCATTGCCCATGGCTGTTCTATTCATTCCCTGTGGGGCACCTGACACTGGCCACTGTCGGAAGACAGGATACTGGGCTAGATGGACCTTTGGTCTGCTCCAGTATGGCCATTCTCATGTTCTCATATTATTTAGCTTGTATCAGTGCTTGGAATCTCATGCAAAAAACAGGGCTAATAAAGTTTCATTCTAGCCAATTCAAACAGAGCTGTAGTCTTGAAAGGATCTTATACAAACTTTACAAAAAGTTAAACTGATTTTGTAATGATGCCTGAAAAGAAAAAGGGCAGTCTATTTATATATTTTACTGGAAGTTGAGCCTGTTTCTGTATTACAGCACATTTTCAAGTCAGTAGCACGAAACACTCTGCAACCTCTCCCTGTGAATTTACAATGAGTCCCGTCATTGTGGGCAGAGACTGAAGTTTGAGAAAAGAGCATAAACAAAAATTAAGATAGGATCCATCATTTTCTGTGCTTGCTGGTAAATGGCAAAGAACACAGTAATTGTCCAACTGCATTTATTATATCGTGTGTATGCAAAGACAACATAACAATATGGAAAGGACTTCATTAATTCCCTAAACATGATGCTGACAGCGCCAAAACAGCACAGCTTACTGTTTGCAGTATGGAGGTCTGGGTGAGCAAAAGGCCATGAAGCGATTTATATTCTGAAACAAATCCATCAGATATATTACAACCGCTTCAGCAAAACATTCTGTGAAAGGAACCACATGCTGAATCTTCTTGCACTGATTCTTGTTTGTAAAAGTTTTTAGCACAAATGAAAATGCAGCACTCTACTCCTTTCTGTCCTAAGCATCATGAAGAAAAGACATGAAGAAAGCTCAGTAATGAACAGGACCAGAGGTCACTTCAAGTTGAAAGCAAATCAGCTGTGACAGCATAAAATGTAACTTAGTGAATAGGTTCAATTCTACATGAACATCCCATTAAGAAAATCATCACACCCACCCCAAGTAGAATCAAGAGTAAAATTGCAAAAGGAGCATTTTAGAGGCAGACTTCAGATCAGTTCTTTAGATTTTCCAGGAAATAACCAATGTACTGTACCAGGTTTTGCAAATGCCTACATCCTTGCAACTACTTTTGAAGTTCAAAGGAGTCCTGGATTCATGGCAAATCCACAATAATTTGAAGTGACAAGTTTTGGGGTGCAGAATTTAAGGTAGCTATACTGTACTTGTTTAATGTTTTTTTTTAAAAAAACTCTAAAGACCATGAACTTTTTGGAGCAGGGACCGTTTCTTATTGTGTTTGCAGTGTAGTTGTAACCATGATGGCCCCAGAATATTAGAGAGACAAAGTGGATGAAATAATACCTTTTATTAGACCTACTTCTGTTGCTGAGACACACCAGTCTCTACCCTTACAATATGTACTAACTTATGCTCAACAATCTGTTCCACCTTTCATTTTGCTGAGACACTGGGAGTACCTTTCCCAAACCTGAGGAAGAGCTTTGTGTAGCTCAAAAGCTTGTCTCTCACCAACCAAAGTTGGTCCAGTAAAATACATTACCTCACCAATCTTGTCTTTCTGTTTTGTATGTTACCTACCACAATAATGCTCTAATCCCTAGATGCTACTGTAATGCAAACATATATTGTTAATACTAACAACTGAAGACACCAGAGTTGTATTCCTGCAAAAGAAGGGACATTTTCCCCTTATTGGATGAAAGCCATTTAAAAGTTGTACACAAAAGGTTCAATCTTTCTCTACAGAAATAAACGACCAAAGTAAAACTGGGCCCAAAATCGCCATTTTCCACTTTCCCAGCACATGGTAAACTTAGAGGGTTGGATTGTGGAACTAATGTCATTGCTCTGCATAGAGGGTGATGTAGCATCCATCAGAACTACATATGTGTGAAATTTTTTATCAAAACATTTTTCAGGGGGAAAAAAGTAGATTCAGCAACGCCAAAACATTTCATGAATTCATATCAATTTTGCCAAATTGTTCATTTCAAACAAACCTAAAAAAAATTGCCAAAAAAATCAAAACATTTCATTTTGACATTTTTTAAATGTTTCAGTTTTTTTGGTTCAAAATTACTTCGTTTTGAAATTCCCTTTTATTTTATTTAAAAAAATTCAAAAATATTTTAAAATGCCCAGAATGATATGATAAAAATGTAGGGCTAAAAGGGATCTTGATAGGATCTTGAGAGGTCAATCAATCAATCTCCTGCTCCCCACACACACAAGCTGAAGCATACCCAAGTATAATTAGATCGTCCCTGACATTTTTTTGTCTAATCACTTCTTAAAAACCTTCAATGATGATAATGCCACTATCTTCCTTGGTAACCAATTCCAGATCTTAACTATCTTTATAGTTAGAGTTTTTCCTAATATCTAACCTAAACCTCTGTTGCTGCAAATTAAGAGGATTATGTCTTGTCCTACACTGGACACAAAGAAAAACTGTCCATTTAAAAGAGTCATTAACATTTTTATTAGGTTCCTCCTCAGTCTTCTTTTCTCAATACTAAACATGCCCATTTTTTAAACCTTTCCTTATAGGACAGGATTTCTAAACTTTTTTCCATTTTTGTTACTCTCCTCTGGACACTTTCTGATTTGTTCATATATCTTTCTTAATGTGTGGTGCCCAGAAGTGGACACAATATTCCAGCTAAAGCCTCATCAGTGCTGATTAGAGTGGGACCTCCTGTTAGCGTGATCAGAGAGCAAATGTGAAAAATCGGGGCAGGGACTGGGAGGTAATAGGAACCTATATAAGAAAAAGACCCCAAAATTGGGACTGTCCCTATAAAATCAGGACATCTAGTCACCTTACCTCCCGTGTCTTACATACAACATTCCTGTTAATACACCCAAGAATGATATTAGCTCTTTTCATACCTACATTACATTGTTGACTCACATTCAATTTGTGATCGACTATAACCCCCAGATCCTTTTCAGCAGTACTACTGCCTAGTGAGTTATTCCCCATTTTGTAGCTCTGCATCTGATTTTTATATGTAGCACTTTGAATTTATCTTTACAGAATTTCATTTTGTTGATTGCAGATCAATTTTCCAATTTATCAAGGTCATTTTGAAATCTAATCCTATCTTCCAAAGTGCTTGCTACCATCCATGCTGGTGTCATCCGCAAATTTTATAAGCATACTCTCCACTCCATTATCCAAGTCACTAACGAATAGTTAGTGAATAGTACAGGACCCAGGATTGGCCCCTGCAGTACTCCACTAAAGATGACCTCCCAGTTTGACAGTGAACCACTGAAAATAAATATTTTGTTTTGGAATGAAAAAAAGCATTGTTCTACTTGAAAAATTTTGTTTCCAACTTCTCAAAATAGCCAACAAACCTAAAAATCTACTATTTATGCAGTTCTAGCTAAGGCAGAGCAAATTGTTCCCCTGATGCACTGGCCCCACTCCATAGGCCAGTGTGAAGGATGGGTGGTGCCATGATTTGACCTCCTCTCTCCCCTTCTCCATATGGTTTCTCTTTTTTGGGGGTGGGAGGGAGGAAGCAATTTGATTTCCAGGAGCACAGCATATCACTGTATTGCCTCCAGTGCTGATTAAGCTGACAGTGCATCTGTACCCCTCCCAAGTGCCAAAATGAGAGAGACAGAGAGAAACTGGAAAGATCACCAGGTCTACTATATCCTGTCTACTACAATTAACACTCAGATACATCAAATGGGATCAGCCCAGACAAATGCCAAATCTTCAACCTCATGCTGATCATTGCAACATCTGGTGTGCACAAACTCTTCACCATCCAGGATCTGATCTCTTACAAGTTGTTTGACTCAGTCTGCATCACGGAAACATGTCTGAAAGATCACAGTTAGCTCACCTCAGGCCCCCAAGTTACACTATTCATAACAGAGCCAAGCTAAAGGAAGTTAAATCTAGAGGACAACCAAGAAAACATCACTCCACTCAAATTCCTTCCAAGTGTGTCTACTTAAACTGCAAGTCCAGAGACAAGACTAATGGAAGTATCCTGATGAAACATAAAATCTCTAGAACCACACTGTTAGTACCCATTCCCTATATTGCATATTACATCATTTTGCTGGACACTATGTCACTGTATGTTGTTTTAGAAGTTGACAGGATATGAAAAAACACACAATATATCAGACATTAAAAAGAAAACCAGCATTTTCCTTTGACTGACCTCACACTATCCATTTGTTCATCTCAATTTACTGGAACAAGCAGAAGTTCTGACAATATTAAAATATTTGACACTGTTTGCAAACTGAGTATATCTGTATTTATCAACTACCCGAGTTATATTTGCCTTGCATCTTTCAATTTTACAGGAGAGTAATCTGCTAATACATCAGAGACTATGAGTGTATATGAAGAGACAAGGAAAGACCCACAAGTGACATCTATTTATGATTTCTCCCCATGTAAAGCTAATAGAATCATAAGCTGCTATTGACACCAAGCCAGCTGAAAAGCTAGGGACATAATACAGAGAAATGTCATTTTTCTGTGCTAGAGAGCACCATAAGCTCTTTTTCCTAAATCCTTTAATTGATTATATTGTCTAATAGAAGCCAGAATTTCTGCAGAGGTTAAATCTTGCTTACCGCATATTTGACACTCATTCCTGACTCCATCCCCATAAGCTTCCAGGAAGAGTGTTTGTTTAGCTGCATGGAATAAGGACACGTATCTAAGCACTATTGAGCAAGAAGTGGAATGGCTACGATTATACAAAAACAACAGTTATATATTGAAGTTATATAAAAAAGCTGAGAGAGTTAGTTCTAACTATTTACAGCTCAATTATGAGCTTTTGAAAGGGAATTTGGTAGGCTATTTTATAAAGTATAGAAATTCCATCTGATTATCCCTGTCTCACACACAGAGCTTCCAACCTCCTTTAACTGCCTCTCAAGCATAGAGAGACAAGGAGGGTGAGGTAATACCTTTTATTGGACCAACTTCTGTTGGTGAGAGAGACAAGCTCTTGAATTTACATAGAGATCTCCTTCAGGTCTGGGAAACTAAGGTCATGTCTACACTACAGAGTTAAGTTGATATAAGTTACATCAACAATCATAAACTGCTGTAATTACATCGTTTGTGAACATTCTCATAACACTCCTTGTCCACACGTTGTCCTCTTTGTGTGCACATCCACAGTTGCTTCTCTAGCAACAACAGAGAGAGCAGTGCAAATTGCCACCTTCTCCCACTAGAGGTTCTGGGAATGGATTGCAGTGCATTATGGGTGTGGAATCATCATCCCATGATACAATTTTTTCTGTCCCATAATTTCAAGGGCTTCCAACTGTATTTTGTGCTGTTTTTTCAACTGGTCCTGTAAACTTTGTGCTTGCCAGCTCTGTCTGAAAGCATAGATTCTGCAATGTCTCCAGACTTGTGATAAGCGTTATGAACATGATTAGTTGTGAATCTGAACAGGAATCCATGGTGCCTGCCCTGCTGTGTGCCATGGAAAGAAACAATTCAAGATTGATGTTGGCATTCACGGAGCAGCTGTACATGGTGGACCATCGCTATTGGGCTTGAGAAACAAGCACTGAGTGGTGGGATCAGATTGTGATGCAGGTATAGGATGACAAGCATTGGCTGCAGAACTTTTCTTCGTGCAAAGCCACCATTTTTGAACAGTGTGTGAAGCTTGCGCCTGCTCTCAGGCACAAGGACACCAAAATGAGAGCTGTCCTAACAGGAAAAGTGAGTGGCTATGTCAAAGCTGGCAACTCCAGACTGCTACCAGTCAATCACGAATCAGTTTGGTGTTGGGAAGTCCACCATGGGGGTTACGGTAATGCAAATATGCAGGGCTATTAATCACCTCCTGCTACGATTAAAGGGTTGCTGGTGTTGCCTCAACGAGGAAAATACTCCCATGGTCATATCACAGAATCATAGAATCGTAGAATATCAGGGTTGGAAGGAACCTCACGAGGTCATCTAGTCCAACCCCCTGCTCAAAGCAGGACCAATCCCCAACTAAATCATCCCAGCCAGGGCTTTGTCAAGCCTGACCTTAAAAACCTCTAAGGAAGGAGATTCTGCCACCTCCCTAGGTAATCATTCCAATGCTTCACCACCCTCCTAGTGAAAAAGTTTTTCCTAATATCCAACCTAAACCTTCCCCACTGCAACTTGAGACCATTACTCCTTGTTCTGTCATCTGGTACCACTGAGAACAGTCTAGATCTATCCTCTTTGGAACCCTCTTTCAGGTAGTTGAAAGCAGCTATCAAATTTCCCCTCAGTCTTCTCTTCTGTAGACTAAACAATCCCAGTTCTCTCAGCCTCTCCTCATAAGTCATGTTCTCTAGGCTCCTAATCATTTTTGTTGTCCTTCTTTGGACTCTTTCCAATTTTTCCACATGCTTCTTGTAGTGTGGGCTCCAAAACTGGACACAGTACTCCAGATGAGGCCTTACCAATGTTGAATAGAGGGGAACAATCATGTCCTTCGATCTGCTAGCAATGCCCCTACTCATACAGCCCAAAATGCTGTTAGCCTTCTTGGCAACAAGGGCACACTGTTGACTCATATCCAGCTTCTCATCCACTGTAACCCGTAGGTCCTTTCTGCAGAACTGCTGCCTAGCCTTTCGGTCCCTAGTCTGTACCAGTGCATGGGATCCTTCCGTTCTAAGTGCAGGACTCTGCACTTGTCCTTGTTGAACCTCATCAAATTTCTTTTGGCCCAATCCTCTAATTTGTCTAGGTCCCTCTGTATCCTATCCCTACCTCCAGCGTATTTACCACTCCTCCCAGTTTAGTGTCATCTGCAAACTTGCTGAGGGTGCAGTCCACGCCATCCTCCAGATCATTGATAAAGATATTGAATAGAACCAGCCCCAGGATCGACCCTTGGGGCACTCTGCTTGACACTGGCTGCCAACTAGACATGGAGCCACTGATCACAACCCGTTGAGCCCAATGATCTAGCCAGTTTTCTATCCATCTTATGGTCCATTCATCCAGCCCATACTTCTTTAACTTTCTGGCAAGAATACTGTGGGAGACCGTATCAAAAGCTTTGCTAAAGTCAAGGAATACCATGTCCACTGCTTTTCCCTCATCCACAGAGCCAGTTATCTCATCTTAGAAGGCTATTAGATTAGTCAGGCATGATTTTCCCTTGGTAAATCCATGCTGACTGTTCCTGATCACTTTCCCCTCCTTTAAGTGCTTCAGAATTGATTCCTTGAGGACCTGCTCCATGATTTTTCCAGGGACTGAGGTGAGGCTGACTGGCCTGTAGTTCCCCAGATCCTCCTCCTTCCCTTTTTTAAAGATGGGCACTATATTAGCCTTTTTCCAGTCATCCGGGACCTCCCCGATCGCCATGAGTTTTCAAAGATAATAGCCAATGGCTCTGCAATCACCTCTGCCAACTCCTTTATCACCCTTGGATGCAGCGCATTCCGGCTCCATGGACTTGTGCTTGTCCAGCTTTTCTAAATAGTCCTGAACCACTTCTTTTTCCACAGAGGGCTGGTCAGCTTGCTGTGCTTTTCATAACATCTGTGAAGCCGGGCAGGGGAGATTTCCCCTGAGGTGGAGCATTGAGGTGGATCACCTCATAGCTAATTTTGAGCAGCAAGACACCAGGGCTATTAGAAAGGCTCACTGGGGGACATGGGAGGGGAGGGGCAATTCAAATTAGGAAGGCTTTGAAGCAACATTTTGAAAATGAACCCCAATAACGTGTTTCTGTAATTAATTGATCCAGGCATTGTTTACTTGCCACACTGAATGCACAGGGGAATGAGAAGTAGATGCAAATAGTACCTAGTGTTGTTAATTTTGATTCCTTCTTCCACATTCACCATATAACAAAATTAAGGACACCTCTATGTCATGTAGCAGTGCAGTATCAAAGCAAAATGAGTACTTACCAGAGCTCCCCCCGCCCTGCTCCAGGCATGCCAGAGTCGGACTGCTGGGACTGGCTAGACCAGGGGTAGGCAACCTACAGCATGGGTGCCAAAGGCGGCACGTGAGCTGATTTTCAGTGGCACTCACACTGCCTGGGTCCTGGCCATCGGTCCAGGGGGCTCTGCATTTTAATTTAATTTTTAAATGAAGCTTCTTAAACATTTTAAAAACCTTATTTACTTTACATACAACAATAGTTTAGTTCTATATTATAGACTTGTAGAAAGAGACCTTCTAAAAACGTTAAAATGTATTACCGGCACACAAAACCTTAAATTAGAGTGAAGAATTGAAGACTCGGCACACCACTTCTGAAAGGTTGCCGACCCCTGGGCTAAACCCATATGCACTGACCCTGTGAGTGCTCCGGGGCTGGAGCACCTACAGGGAAAAATTAGTGGCAGACAGCTCCTTCCCCTCCCCGCCACCCCACCTCTTCCTCCTCCCCTGAGTGCACTGTGTCCTGGTCCTCCACCTACTTCCCAGTGCTTCCCAGCCAGCAGTGCTATCATGCTGTGTGCGAGGGGAGCAGGAATGTGGCTCACGCAGGGCAGGAGGTGGGGAAGAGGTGGGGCTGGGATTTAGGGAAGGAGTTGAAATAGGGGAAGGGAGGGGGCGGAGTGGGGCAGGGACTTTGGGGAAGGGATTAGAATGGGGGCAGGGCCGAGGGCAGAGTGGGGGTCAAGCACTCACCAGAGAAAAGGGGAGTTGGCACCTATGGCTAGATCCCACCGGAGTCAAAAAGAGGTCCTGGCTCGCCATGCCTCCAGACAAGCCTGTTGCCTATCCTGCATCCTCCTCCAACCCAGCCTCCTCATCCACCACTTCATCCTTGGGGTTTACTCTGCTGGCTTCTGCCTCTATTCCCTCCCAAGTATACCTGAGACTATCGGTGGCGGAGGTGAGTCACTGCCAATGATGGTGTGCAGTTCCTTGTATAAATGGCATGTTTTCGGCATCGCATCAGAACTGATGCCTGCCTCAGCTCCTTGATCTTAGCATGGCACTCCTGGGTGTCTTTTGTGACCCTTCTCATCCATGTCATGAGCAATCTGCTCAGAGGTATCAAGCTTCCTAGGGCTAGATCAGAGCAGTGACTGTACAGCTTCCCCTCCCCACAGCTCCAATAGATCCAGCAACTCTGATGTACTCCAGGCAGAAGCGCATTTGCTGTGAAAATGTGGCATGGTCAGCTGGAAAGATGCGATGTGAGCTGTCTACCCCAAGCAGACAAGAAGTGGAATTTCAAAAATTCCTGGGGCTTTAAAGGGGGAGGGGAGCATGCCTGTGTTCATACTGGCTTCAGGACAGTGGCAGGCCAGACTGTTTACCAGAGAGATCATGATAGGCATTGTGGGACATCTCCTGGAGCCCACTTAGGGTGACCTAAGGAAGCGCAGTGTCTACATTGACACTGCATCGCTCTAGCTTTGTTGCAGAAAGCTCTATACCGCTCACAGAGGTGGTTTTATCATATCAGCATAGCAAGAGAATTAAATCAGCAGGAGGAGCATTGCTGTGTGTACACCTCCACTGTTTTGTCAATGAAATTTTACTTTTGTCTACAAAACTGTGTAGTATAGACAAGACCCTATTCAGAGAGCCACCGCAAAATACAAACGGAACAACTTGTTTAGTGTAAGTAGTTAACACATATTTCAAGGGACCATTCAAGGTGAAGTGGCCCGTTAACACCTCTTCAAGCATAAGTGAAAGTGGAAAAAAAGCTGGGGTTGAAGTGGGTTATAGATTATTGTAATAAGACAAATCCAGTGTTTCTATTCAAGTCTATGATTTTAATTTTGCTGTCATTTTAGAGGCTAAATGCACAACCATATCCCAGACTATAAAATAAATGCTCTGTTTTTATCCTTCATTTATATAAATAAAATTGTATCTGTTTTTTAGGTACAGTGATTTTGCTTCATTTGTGTACAGATATTGATCTTTTTGGAAGAGCTGACAGTGGCTTAGATGTAAGGATATACTGTAATTTCTAAAGAGTGAGAATGTAAATGAGAGGATTTACAGCTGCTTGAGGTATTCCTCCATCCTCACAATCGTTTTTGATGGAGATGAGTGCAATAAAGTCTTGTACACATGGTCTTTTCTTCTGCCTTGGTCTCTCTTGAGGAAGGAAGGAAGCGGTTACAGTTTTTACAAGAAAAGATGTGAGTTGAAAATTGAACTGGGGAGACTATAAGTGAAATATTCCTGGATATAAGCAAACTTTGCTTTTTTAGAAAAAGACAGAGACCCTCTGAAGTGAATGTCCTCTACTTCAGTATTTTCTGCTGCACAGGGCTATCTTTTGGTGCTCTGTGGCAGTAATGCTTCACTGAAGTGAATAGTGATTTCTAGGGATCTCATATTTTTGAAGGAATACAATAGAGATTTGAATGTGTGGTACTCTGTTTTAATAGCCAATTGAAATGACTATTAAACTAAAGCATTGCACGTTAGATGGCTATGGCACAACTAAAGAACTATCGAGTATGTGGTCTCTCTGGAAAGTATTATTCATGTTAATGTAGAGATACTGCCACTGAGCAAAAATTCCCTGTGCAAGAGGAATAGAAAAAGGAGAGAGACTATGGGCCAGAGAGTCTCTCTCATCTACAAAAATCCAACAAACAAAAACTTTTTGTTTACAAGAATTATAAGCTATTAAGTCCTGTTAACACTGGCTCCAGCCAATGCTTGCTTGTGTTAGCTCTTCTCTACTGTAGATATGGTACTCCTTAGTTTGCAAGTTTCAAGGTCATCCGGTACATAAGTTACAAACATACTGAAGCAGAGGTGGTAACAAATGATGAAAAAACTTCCTAACTGTCAAAGTGGTTAACCACTGGAATAAATTGCCTAGGGAGGTTGTGGAGTCTCCATCATGGGGGATTTTTAAGAGTAGGTTGGATAAACACCTGTCAGGGATGATCTAGATAATACTTAGGGTACGTCTTCACTACCCGCTGGATCGGCAGGCAGTGACTGATCTATCAAGGATCGATTTATAGTGTCTACTAGAGACACGATAAATCAATTCCCAAGCACGCTCCCCGTCAACTCTGGAACTCCACCTCTGCAAGAGGTGGGAGTGGAGTCAATGGGGGAGCGACAATGGTCGACTCACCGCTGTGTGGACAGCCAGGTAAGTCACCCTAAGATACGCCGACTTCGTAGCTGAAGCTGCGTATCTTAGATCAACCCCCTCCCCTAGTCCTTACTTGAGTACAGGAGACGGACTAGATGTCCTGTCGAGGTCTCTTCCAGTTCTATGATTCTATGAAATGTGACTAATGTGACTAGTAGTAGTCAGGTATTTCCAGTTTATCTGAGATAACACATCTGTTTAGTTTCCTATACCTTATTCATTAGCAAAAAGAGCCAATGTGGTTTTTTTCTTTGGTGCATCACATCACAAGGCAGAGAAGCAATATTTCCTCTCCATACTACTGGTGGGACCACAGCTGGAATACAGTATTTAGTTTGGGGCAACTCAGTGATATTGAAAAGACATTTAGGAATATGATAAGCTTCTCTTTTAAAAGCGTAGAGATGTGGAGTAAGAAAATTCTAAAATTACAAAAAATGGGTTTCAGAGTGGTAGCCATGTTAGTCTGTATCAGCAAAAACGAGGAGTCCTTGTGGCACCTTAGAGACTAACAAATTTGTTAGTCTCTGAAGTGCCACAAGGACTCCTCATTGTTATTACAAAAAATAGTATACTGTAATGAACCGCACCAGGTTATGTGCTACACTGCCATCTACACTGGATGGAATCAAAATTGGCCAATTGTGTGTCATAGATCTTACTCTAACAGTAGAGGGGTCCAAGTTCCAAGGCCATGGTTTACAGCAGTGGTAACATTGTTTGCTATATGGTTTTTCCAGTCCTGTTTTGTTAGTAGAGAAAAAGTGCTAAAGCTTAATCTGGTTAAATCTTCACTGAGTCTTCTGGAGTTCCCAGGCTGGATCCTGAGAAAGTATGTAAGAGTTCAGATCATGGTAAGCTATTCTTCTTGAAGTGAAATGGTCTCAGCAATTACAGCTCATAGGAGCCAGCAAATTAGCCAGCATAGTAGAAGTTGGGTAAAAAATGTTTCAGGTTCACCCTGTCCCTTATCAGGTACATTGAAACAGCAAAGATAAACATCTCAAAATAAGGTCAACTTGCTTCCATTTTTAAAAAAATAATCCATATTTTATTACTACTTTTGTTCTTTCATTTTGTTACACAAAGTTCCCTGTTTAAAACCACTTAATTTCTGTCTAAATCTTAAATTGCATCTTAAAACAAGACAAATGTAAGACAATGTGACCCCCTACTCATTACATAACAATTCCTCACAAATAATTTATTTCTGCTTTTGGTTTAGATAATGCCATCTTACTTTCCATGGCCTCTGCACCACATGAATACAGAGCACAGTATGTAGCGGGGTTGTAGGGGTTCCACACAATGAAGAGAAAAGATGTCAGGATGAGGTTCAGGGGGCTTTCTTCCCAAACGTCCTGTAGAGTTATGTTCTAAAAGAGTTTCCTGCAGTGTCACGCATAGGACGTCTAGGGGGACGGCGAATGGCTTTGTAACTATATGTATTTAACTTGTAGGAGGTGTTGATGAAACACCCACAGAGGCTACTGTATGCCCAATGCTGCATAGTGGCCACAGTGCAGCTCCATTACCTCTCTGTGGCTGGGGGAGAGAATCTTTCCATGAAACCTCTAGAAGGTGTGGGAGGTGTCTCTTAATGTAATTAACTAATTCTAACAAAAGAAAATTGTAAGAAGTGATGTGAGTACATACACTAAAAAGGTTTGTGTGACTGATAAGTTATCACTGTGCTAGCCACTTGTCTACTTTCCCCAACACTATTTCCCTCCAGTAATTTATCTTCACTTCTTCACTTATCCACTTCACAAATTAATATTGAAAATATTATTTGAACATCCCTCACTTGAAAATATTGTGAGGGATGTTTGGTGCCTGAACCAGAATTCCCAGTGGTAGGAATGTGGGAACAGAAGTTATCCAGCAGATAAGCACCTAATGCAAAGGCTGACAATTGGGGAAGAGTGGATAAATGAACTGAGAAAACCTGGAACCTATTGTCACTTTTGGAAGAGAGGGACTGACCCTGCAATGTCAGGCTATGGCTACCACCTAAGTTAGTAGTCAGTTTTTTTAATTCCCGAAGTGATTTAGATCCAAATTCTGATCCAACTTCCAAACCAAAATGACAGAACTGTTGCCAGAATTCTTCTCAAGACTTTAGCCATTTCAGCTTCCCATTCCATAACCAATACTCTTCTTACCCTTTGATCCCTACCCAGTATTGACACACACACTGCAGTGGCATTGTATATTTGTTACATTTACATTTCTTACAATGGATCCTTTCTTGATGGGTCTGGAGATGAAAAATGGATGGTATTGGCATTATCGATAGATACCTTAGGTGCTTTTTTATAAGCATTGTGACTAAAATTTGTATTGTGTGTTTTTCATGCTCATAAGACAGAATGAAGACACAAGGCTAGCTGTAAACAAAGAAGTTTCCAAAATACTTTAGCCTATTGCTTTGCTAACGAACCTCAGAGAATGGATTAAAGAATGTGATTTCCACATCAGAGTACTCAGCTTTTTAGTAATTATGTACCCACTCAAAGTTACAATTGTAGATGTGAAGTCATTAGTTATTTTTTCACAGGTTATTGGACACATACGGTATTATACTGCTATATCTAGATTCAGGAAAAAATAAATCTCTTTCAACCTGACAGACCAGTTTATTACTGAAATATGGTAAAATTATAGAAATAATGACAGAAAAGATGAATCAGGTAATCTAGTTCATTCATTTGCCAAGATTGCTCCCTATTGCAGAACAAATTCCAGCGTTTTGTCCAGGCCAGGTTTAAATGACAATCATTGATGGTTTTCCCCTGGGTATGCTATTCTGTCATCTAATAAATCTAACTGTTTAGGATTTTTTCCTGACAGCTTTCAATTTAATTTTCTAAATCTCATCTTATCCGTTCTAATATTTTCACATATTACAAAATATTACACATAGTAATCAGTAGCAATAGCTTCAAACATTGCAAACTCACTGATAGTGTTGTGGACCGTCATTCTAGGACTACTATAAGGCTGCATCTGGACTGTGGTCAACATTTCCCTTTCCCTTGGCTTTTAACTCTTGCTGTATTAAGCTCACTTGACTCTAGTGAGTATCTCAGGAAAGAAGTGAAATAACATGGAGTCTCAATTATATTCTCTCCACTAGGGCAAGATTGAGATGAACTGGCAAAATTTCGTAGAGGAAGCTTGCTATCCCTATTCTGTTGATAAAAGCCCTTGTCTTTCATGATGTTCATCTGGCACCTTTTAAGGATATTACATTCACTTTAAAAAGTAATATTAAAAATCAACTGATTTATATAGTATTATGTTTCTTATAATGCTATTCTAATTAGTTGAAAGGGGTAAAATGGGTTCCCTGTTAGCCTCAAAACTCCTTAAGGACAGTATTCACTTAATACATGATGGGCTAAATTCTGCCTTTACTAATATCCTGCAGCACCTTATTAAACTCTGGGCAGAGTACAGCAGGAAGAGTTTGTCCCCACTGAGCTGTGTAGAAGACCCACAGGAACCAAACAACAAACAAAATCCTCATGCAAGATGTGAACATAAGCACGCAGGCAAGAATCTTACTGCAGTGAAAACTGAAAAACTTATTTTGATAAAATGTCCCATTATTGTTTCAGTAAAACCCTATAGAGTAGGATTTGCCCTCATTATTTTGAATGAAATACCAATTTTCTATTACTGCAATCACACCTTCATCTGTTAGTTTTACCTAACTAGCCTCCACTGGATTGTTTAAACGGGCTCACTCCTTTTTAAAAACCTTTCTTTTGGCGTTGCTTTGCATGCAGTGTGGAACAGTACATACTCCACTAAAACATACACAGCAGCAAAGGAAGAGACCTACTGCATAATAATTTTTGAAGAGATTGACAATCGCCTTAATGAAATTATGCCTTCATTTTTCTTATGCATTTTCTTTTTTTATTTTTCTTAATTGCATGTTTGCAAGATGTTAATTATCAGCGCCCTACACTTTACAGGGGGAGAATGATTTGACTATGAAAGTGCAATCTTGGAAACAACTTGTTGCAGGCACAATTTTCTGACAACAAATTTGATTTGTAAATAAGCAAGTTCAAGAACCAAAGAGGGTATTTTTAAAATGACTTTTCATAAATCATGTAATATATCAGATGCTTTCAGTAGGTTTCCCCCATTTTTCTAATTGTCATAAAAATTGCCAGAATCACAGAACCAAGACAAGACCTGGGGGCCCATTCTGCTACCATTGAATCTGATGGGGGGTTTGCCATTGATTTGAAATGGGAGCATAAACAAGCACCTAATCTAAATGGGCATAACTACACTGAAGTCAAAGGGGCTACATCCACTTACAATGGCTCTGAATTTGATTTAATAGTGTCTAGAATGCATCAAATAAGTGACATCAGTGAATCTTAAATACGCATTGAAAAAGAATGGCTTCAGATATTCCTAGATTAAGTAAAATGTTACAGAAAAATGAGCAAGAACTTGCTGACCCCAATTTACAGTTGGAATACCCTTAGGTAATCAGAGGCTTCCCTTGATACTTCTATATATTTTCATTCTTGGCTTGAACTTGAGGGGTATTGAGTGCTTGACTGCTTCCTTGCAGGTACTGAACAACCTCAACTCCTAATTAACTCAAAGGGAAACACTCAGCAGCACCTCACAGGATTAGGCCTCTTGTGAGGTGGTGTTAGGGAGTCTTGGCAGAAAATATTTGATATAATCAGGCAAGTGCTTGAGAAGAAGCAGATGTACCGGTTTTTGATGATGAATTGTAGCCAGTTAGATTTCTGCTCTTACTAATGACAAGCCTACCACTTTCCTAGCCTAAAGATATGTGATGCAAAAGATAGAATAAATAATTCAAGAAGTACTAGGGTCTGAATCCACAAGTTCTTTCATAAAGAGAGAAGTAATGCTTCCCAGGTACAAAATTTTAGTCTATCAGGGCTCAATTTCTTTCTATTTCAGAGCTGTTAATAAGTGCTGTGTAGGTGTGAAAAGCTTTATTACCATATCATTTTACTGGGATCAGACTTCCAAATACCTACTTTGCTTCATTTTCATATACACAAAAAAGATAAAAATCCATTTTATTTCCTAACAATAGCCAATTTTGTTCTAATTATTCTAAAATAGTGAATTTTAAGGAATAGTGCCCAAGTGACTTCACATATTGCTCCTATCCATCCATGAATAAAATCTCTTATTATTTATTGCCTTTTCCATAATGAACTTTGAGATAAACAACTGAAAAAGTAATTTGTTCTTTGACAATGCTGAACCTTTGAATAGAGAAAATCACAGAGTTGAACACAGAGTGCAGTCCTGTGTGGTAAGTAGTCTCCATAGCAACCAATAGATTTTATGCTAAGTCTGGCCTTTAAAAACATTTCACGTTTACCACTGAGAAAAAGATGGCCTTGATTTAAAAATGATACAAGTATCTTGAATGAGCATGCTTTCCGCTCTCTGTTGCAAATAAAATTAACAGACTTCTCTTTAACATTAGATCCCCTCAGTAGTATCTGTCATCACTGACGTATGTGTAGTTTTAAAACGAAGAGAAGGGCTTTTTTGGTTTTTTTTATAATATATCACTACATAACATGCAGCTCTTTGGTTTGTTTGTTTTTCTTCATTTCCCCCTCTTTGTTTTTCTCTTCCCTGAACAAAAACCAGAACATTAAGCTCTTATCTTAATCAATGATCATGGTGACAGTGAAAATATTATTGCATGCTTATCTATAGCAAGTTCAATCATAGAAGCTTATAATAACCTGCAATAATATATGAAGCAGTAACTATAGCTACAACATCTGCTACAAACTAAGCACCTTAATTTACTTTCTCTTCACATTCAAATAATTGAGGTCCAGAAAATGGAATGTGTTTTTAATAAATAAGGGATTCTATCATAAGAATGAATGCAAAATTATTGATGATAATACATATATAATAGCTAAGTATGATGATTATCATCATTAGCATTTAATGGGTATTTTTCATAGTAGTGTAGGGATTTGATCAACAGTGCATGAAAGCAGATAAACAGAACCACGACTGAACTAAGCATTGTATTTGAAATTACCTGTTAACCAGTCTGTAGAAATCACTTTTCCTAACCCCTTTATAAAAGGTCAAATTTGTATGCTTAGGTCATTTCTTGTGACATTGGAGTGGGATGCCTATATTTCCACTTTTGGTCTAGTAGGAATGCAGCATACAGGGCTTTGGGTGAGTAGGAGGAGCAGATACAGAGCTAATCTGTTGCTTCTTTCAGTCATCATCATCATACTTGGCACTTAAAATCTTTTACATCATTAAAAGTCTGGTCCGCATGTTCTATAACCTGCCTTTACCAGACAGGCGGTGTCACTATTAGATTTGAAATCCTGTTTCTGTGGCATACTACTCTTATTCCCAGCCTCAAAGAAATTCCTTGGAGTTGCGGTGGCAGGGGGCGGGGGGAAGGAGGGAGAATGAGAAAGCCCAGTTCTGTCCCCGCAAACCCACAAGATAATACAATCTGCAGTCATTTTTCTTGCACTCCTCCTCTGCAGAGAGAATCTTTCACGTTCCTAAGGGGGCTTCCAATGGCAGCCATACAACAACATAGAAACTAGAGTCCTCTGTGCAGAATCCTCCAGTCTGCAATGGATCACTGTGGGAAGTTGAGGTGGCTTGAAACTAAGTCCTATGTAGGAAAGAATGAGGCCCTAATCTAGGAATCATCAAAAAAGCCTTGGGAAGCAGATAAAGAAAAAAGTTGTTTTTCAGTAAGTGTTGTTTTGTCATGAGGGGGACTCATCCCATAAGTGGAAACGCACAGAGTCCCTCAAAAAAGTGTTCTTATTGTCCTCATTTTACAGATGGGAAATGAGATATGAAATGACTTGCCCAAATGTATACAGTTAGTATTAGAGCCAGAATTAGCATCCAGCAGTTTCTGGATGCTAGAGCAATTTTCCTTGTTTATTTATATATAGGTAAAACAATAACACCATGGAAAAACCCAGGATGGAGGGAAGACACACAAGGAACTCTGTCAAAGCATCAGAAGGGAGGGGCTTGTCCTTCCAAATTTGCAGACTATGTGAGACCTCCAGATCAAATCCTACAGATTTCATGGCATTCGTGGTGAGCCCAGGGTTCCATGCAGAGGTCCTATACCTCTAGTCAGAAGCTGTCCTGCCAACAGCTAATTTCTCCCTATCTCAAAGTTTTGAAAGCAAAGAGCAAGAACCAACAGACATTAATAACAGCAGAGATAGCATAATTTCCCACATAAATTGCCCTGAAGATTTGATAGAAGTACCCTAACATAAGAATGCAGTAGGTATCTTATAAATACCAAAGTTAAAAGAGGCAGGCACTTTGCCAGGAGATGATGTTATGTAGCATTGCTATCCCCCAGCCCAGACACATGGAACCCCTGTGTGGTGTTTGAACTGGGGGAGGGGGCACTTCTGTGAACTCAAAGAAGGGATGCTTATGCTCTTCTCCCCCACCATGTGCACACTTTTACTGGCCACATTTCATTATTTGCATATCTTTGATCCCCTCCATGCTTCACAGTGAAGGGTTTAATATGGCTAATATTGATACTTAGGCCTGGGCTACACTGTGGGGGGAGGGGACATCAACCTAAGATGTGCAACTTCAGCTGCGTGAAAAGCGTAGCTGAAGTCGGTGTATCTTAGGGCTACTTACCTGGCCATCCAAACGGCGGCGAGTCGACCACTGCCACCCCATTGACTCCACTTCCATCTCTTGCGGAGGTGGAGTTCCGGAGTCGAGGGGGAGCATGCTCAGGGATCGATTTATCGCATCTACAGTAGACGCGAAAACCAATCCCCGGTAAATCAATCACTGCCTGCCTATCAGTGGGTAGTGAAAACATATCCTGAGAAAGGTATAGCAAATCTGCTGTATATTTGAGACTACACTGATATAGTCAACTATTCAGTATTATTTTCAGAGTAAAAAGCATGCATACCTGAAGTCTTCTCTGCTTAGGGACTCCTATTTCTACTATCAATCCACAGCCATTTTACTGTATAAGGAGGACTGTGATTTAAACCTGTACCTGGAAAGGAAGCGAAATAGTTAAATATCAATATGACTCCTCAGGATAAGAAAGTTAGCCTTTTCTTATCTGTTTTACAGTTATTTGCAGACGATCATTACCCAGTGCTGTAAACAAACTGAGCATATTTTAATGTGGCAAATGTGCTTAATGACTTTCAGATGTCAAGATACACTCTTAAATTGTGTATCAAAATTGTGCAAACTGATTAATCAATTTAACAAAAAAATTCTACCTAAATTCTGGAGATCACACCAAGTGCGAAGAGAAAGCACAAACTCAAAAACAGACATGCATACACAATTTAGGCCAAATGGAATTTTCATGTCTTATTATTATCCAAAGCATGCATACACTTAGAATTATGCGTACCTTAGTATTATAAAATTCTATCATCAACAAAACCAAATGTAATGTGCCACTTTTCTATATCAGTGCCTCCTCCAAACAGACACAAGAGTTGACTTTGGCTGTTTGAAAGAATGTTGATTGTTTCACTGTGTGAAACATATATCTTTCACTCCAAAATACTGTTAACTTTTACTTATACCCTGTTTAAATGCAGAAGTGTTGCGAGTCTGTGAAAATAATATGTAGTGACAGGTTTAGGATTAAAATCTTCTCAGGTAGTTAAGATAGTGAGTTAGGTTGTGAATTGCATCTAAAGAACAAAGCAAATATTGTAAACCTCACATGCCTGCTACAATCTGACACCAACAAGGCAGCTGGGACAAGTGTATGCTAGTAATTCATCTTAATTATTTGTCAGCAAAGTTGTTTTAATAGAATGTGCCTTTCATTTTGATTAAAATGACTCCTCCCCCCACAGCCTCAAAATGTGGAGAAGGCTGTCAGAGGTAGAAGCTGAATCTTCAGGTACTTTTTGTGTCAGGAAATTGAAAGAATCCTTCTAAATACTCTTATCTATTGGTCTCTCTCAGCTTAATTTCCATACATTAAAGGCTCCTTGATATCTCTTCAGTGATCAACAGTGAAAGTGCTTGTCTTCCGCCTTTAGGTCTTATTTTTTGTTTCTGACTTTACGCCCCCCAGTGGTGGCTCATTCAATGGCTCAGAAACCTCTAACAATTAAATCCCAATGTAGTTAAATGATTTTTTAAAAACATGTAACTATAGATATGACAATCTTTTTTTTTTACAGTGATTCTGGGTGCCGTCTGATAGATTTTAATTTGTTTTTAAAATCTCAAAAGATCAAGTACATTATGTTTTCCCAGATTCAGGCACATTATACTCTTCCATATTAGCAGTTTTTGATCATGCTCCAGTAGCATCAGATCACATTAGGATTCATTTTTTCGATAACACAGGCTCCCAAGGGTTATTATTTTACTGGCTCAGAACATAAACAAAACTGACATTTATTGGTAAAATGTAAAATTGTGAATACAATGTCAGAGTTGCTACATAGCTGTCTAGATATACTTTAATTGAGATTTTCTCATTAGATTATAAGGTGGATCACTTTAAGATGCCAGTAAAATATGAAGTGTAATTTTGATAGTGTTATTCCATTTAAGTTGTGTAGCATTGACAGTAGGTAGCACTGACAGGATCTGGAATGGCTTATCTTGGGAATCAGGTATATTGAAGGAGTGTGTGGAGGGAAGACATCTGAATCAGAAGAGCAGGTTGGCAAGAGAGTTTGTGGCAGACAATTATGAGGAAGAGGATCACGGATATAGGTTCAGGAAATGGGTTAATGGTAGAAGTGGTTGGAAAATCTGCAACAAAAATAACTCCCCATTTTTCAGCCAACCTTAGTAAATGGGAAAGCAGAGTGAATGCAGTAATTTGAGGGAATAAAGAATACAAACATTTTTGGGCTTATCCTAACCTTTCTTACCATCTAAAATTTTGAGATTTCCTATCACTACACTACAAAACAATGGGAAGGTTCAGGGATGCTACCAGTCAACTACAATGCACAGTTTATACTTAGTCTGGACCCCCAAAATGTTGGCAGACTTTCCCTCTTCTTCCCCACCATCCACCCCCATATCTCTCTCTACAAGCACTAGTCTTAAAAGGATTATGCCAGGAAAATATTACCCTTTAGATTTCTACTTCCAATCTTAGCTGACAAACAGAGGTTAAAAATTAGCCACACCTTTCAGAAGAAAATTAGGAAACGTTTGGATGCAAGTTCAATAGTTCTACATTTCGGAAGGTATGAGAGAGGAGGAGGAGGACTTTAAAAAAAATCCAGCATGCTGTTCAGTTTAGCTATAATCAGTTTACTAGATGGATCCAGCTAAGGTCCCCCACCCTCCAAGTTGTATTGAAACTTGTGTTTTCTCTCTAATGAACAAGACACTTCCTTAACTCTGTTTTTTCTTTAATTTCATATTTGAGCTAGACAGAAATTCTCACCATAAGTCAAATCCCAAGAGATGCTACCCCCTCCCCAATTCCCAAGGAAATCCCTGATGCTGAGTGCCGCTCAAGATCAGGCTCTGTGTGCCTCATCTTATATTACAGCTCTCATTGGCATCATTGAGAGTTTTACCCGATCAAACAGCAGATGACTAAGGCAGTCATCCATCTAGTGACTAAAGCAGATGACTAAGGGATCAGGAGAAAGCATGTCAAAATCAGCAAAAACAACAAAGAGTCCTTGTGGCACCTTAGGCCTGGGCTACACTAGGGGAGATTTCAAACTAAGATACATAACTTCAGCTATGCTATTCGTGTAGCTGAAGTCAAAGTATCTTAGTTCGACTTACCTGGCTGTCTCACAGTGATGAGTCGACCGCGGCAGCTCCCCCGTTGACTCCGCTTACTCCTCTTGCGGAGCTGGAGTTCCGGAGTCGACAGGGAGTGCGTTCGGGGATCAATTTATTGCGTCTAGACGAGACATGATAAATCAATCCCCGATACATCAAACACTACCTGCCGATCCAGCAAGTAGTATAGACGTACTCTTAGAGACTAACAAAGTTATTTGTGCATAAACTTTCGTGTGCTAAAACCCACTTCATCAGTCTTTGTGGCACCTTAGAGACTAACAAATGTATTTGGGCGTAAGCTTTCATGGGCTAAAAACCCCACTTTAGAGACTAACAAATTTATACGGGCATAAGCCCAAGTGGGTTTTAGCCCACAAAAGCTTACGCCCAAATACATTTGTTAGTCTCTAAGGTGCCACAAGGACTACCCGTTTTTTTTGATGATACAGGCTACCACAGCTACCACTCTGAAACACATCAAACTCAGTCTCAGAAAGATGCATAAAGTTGACTAGAGCTGGGCAAAATTTTTCAGACAAATCTTTTTTAGCTAAAAAATGCAGATTTGAGTTAACTGAAATCTTTTCCATATTCGTGTAGAATTCATCACGTTTCAAACTAAAAACCTAAAAAGTTCTAAAAACAAATAATTTTTTCATATTTTTAAAATGAAACATTTCAATACAAAATGACTGTTTATAGAGATACATCAATTTTGTTTTTAAAAATGAAATTAAAGAAGCTTGAAAATAAAGCAAAATTTTAAATTAAGAAAACTGATTTTTCAAAAGACCAGCTATTACACCAATAAAATAAAAACCAGCAGGATTTGTCCCTTTTAATGAGATCCTGTTGGTTTTTATTTTATTGGTATAACACAGCATATCAGAAAAAAAATCAGTTATTTGCACAGCTCTAAGAATTGTAACCATTTTGAAAACAGGGAGCATTTTAAAAGAAATTTCAATTAGATTTTTATATCAGATTATATTTTCTCAATGCTTAATGAGAGACAGGCAGAAACAAATCGAGAAGATGGAGGAGGATGGATCCACTTATTTTGCCAGGCTTAGGACATTTAAAAAAAAAAACAGTCTGAACACCGTGAAATATGTCAATTGTTATAAATCACATGCAGATATTGAAAGCATTAAATCAATGTTGTTTCTAACTTCTGAAAAAAGAAGGAGGAGGCTGATATAATATTGCAGAGGGAAAGGGAAACATTAATTTTGCCAGACTCCCTGTCTGAATGCTGACTCCACCTCAAAATTCTTTCACAACAATGACACAGCCACTCACAAAGATCATGTCCCCATTGACAATCATAAGAATAAAGAATCATCTGGCTAGACATCACTGAGAGGATGAAACCACTCTTTTAACCATTACATTGATTGCTTCAGGAAAATTTGTTGAAACCTTGAACTAACATCATATCCACCACAATCTCTCCACTGCTCAGAGGACAGCTATACAGTCCCTGAAATCTAACCACCAGACAGTGATCAAACCAACAGACAAAGGGGGCTTCAACCATCACAACTACATTAAAGAGGCCAACCAAAGCTATCTGACATCACCTACTATAAAAAAGTCAAAGAAGATTCTACACACAGTTTACTCAGGAATTTAAGGATCTAATCAAATCCTTCCCCCAAAACTCCAAGAGAAACTCTACAAACGCATCCTCCACAAACCCGCCCTGGGGATCTTCTGCATGCTCCCCAAGATACACAAATAAGAGAACCCAGGCAGATCCATCATATCTGACTACCACACTCTTACCAAAGGAATATCGGGACTCGTAGAAACCCTCTTCAAACCTGCTCACCACAGAAAGGACCAGCTTTCTCCAGGAAAAAAGCAACTTCCTCCACAAACTCCACAACATTAATAACCTCCATCAGAACACCATTCTTGCCCCCACTGATGTCACCTCCTTATACACCAACTCCCCTCACAATGACAGCACAGCTACCTGCTTCAAATTTTACAAAACAATGGACAACCCTCAGATATCCACCCAACTCATCCTTACCCATAACAATTTTACATTCAATAAAACACTTTGTCCAAAACATGGGAACTGCCATGAGTACTAGGATGGCTCCCCAATATGCCAACCTCAAAATTCCTTTTGAAGAAGAATTTCTAGATTAATTCACCATGGAACCAATGGTATACCTGAGATACATTGATGATATTTTCATCCTCTGGATAGGACAACAAACTCCCTCATAGATTTCCACCACAACTTCAACGATCATCACCTGACTATCAAACTCTGTCTGGGACACTCCCACAACAGCATCAACTTCCTGGACATTATGATTATCTTCAACAATGGAACCCTACAGACAAGTATATATAAGAAACCCATGGATCACCATACCTACTTCATAGATCTAGTAACCACCCCAAACATACCAACAGATCTGTTATTAACAGCCAGGCACTCAAATACCACAGAATATACTCTGAGGAGAAAATCCAGGATATAAATCTGAACACACTCAAAACAATGTTCACAAACAAGACACTCCACCAGAGAAGTAGGTCATCTCACGGAATGGACCACCCAAATATTCAGCGAGAGGCTGCTTTATACAGAAATAAAATCCCTTCCATTTGCACATACCTAGTTGTTACCTACCTTCCCACATTAGAACTCATATGAGATATCAAACAAACAATTACCACCCATACTGGATGGGGACCCCATCCTTAAAAAAGTCTTTCCTGAACTCCCTCCTCAGGCCTTCAAACTGCCCCCTGATCTTTCCAAGCTCATCATCAGAAGCAAACTCCGCACAGACCAGGTCACAACACAAACTGGCACCAGACCTTATCAGAACAACAGATGCAAAATCAACAGACATATTTCCACTGCTACAATGATCAACATCTCCCAGAACATACCTTTCAAGATCCACGGTCCTACATATGCCGAATACAACATGTGGTGTACCTCATCTAGTGTCCTAAATGCCATAATAGCAACCATGTGGGTGAAAACAATCACTGCGCTCTCAAATAAACTCACATAGGAAAATGATAAAAAGGCAAAAACACCATAACAATTGTAGGTGACTACTTTTCGCAAAGTGATCATTCTATATCTGACCTATCAATCCTCATCTGCAAATGAAACCTGCACACTTTCAGAAGATGAGCCTGGGAGCTTAAATTTATAACTTTGCTAGACACTAAAAATCACAGACTGAACAGAGACACTGGATTTATTGCTTATTACAACAATCAGTAACCCACTAACAACAACTCCACCCCCATCTATTCCCCTCCCACTTCCTATGACTGGAAGGGTGTTAACCGGCCACTTCACCTTGAATGGTCCCTTGAAATATGTTAGCTACTTACGCTAACAATCAAGCTGTGACACTCTAGTTTCCCAGACCTGAAGAAGAGCTCTGTGTAAGCTAGTCTCTCTCATCAACAGAAGTTGGTCCAATAAAAGATATTACCTCACCCACCTTCCCTTACTAGACTGTCAATGACAAGGATCATATTGCCCCTATACATTTATTCATTTAGATACTAGGAAAAATGCTGCAGTTACTGACTCTTGAATCTCCAACATTACCTGTTGCAAGCACAGTCTCAGCTCACCATAAAGGTGAATCACAAAAATGTGCTTAGTGTTATAATTTTCATATCACTTGCAATAATGTTCCTGTTCTCCAAGAAATAGATAGACATTGGAAAGGGCTGGGCATTTGTCATCAGATAAGATTTGCTCAAAATGGCAAATGGATGGAAAAACACAGAGGGTCTGAGATCCTTTCCTCTTCCACAAGCAGAGGAGATGACGATAGAATAAAATCCTGATTTGCACAGAGTGCACCTTATTCAAAACTAAATGCCCCTCCGCGGGTCTCTGTATGATTCAAGATCTACAGTGAGGAAAGGGAAAGCCAAGGTAGTGGTCATTCTCTGTGTCACAGTTCCCCTCAATTCTACAGGAATTTTGTGGATGAGTTAATACTGATGCGAAGTTGCATTCTGTATGATTTTATGAAAATATGCTGATGAGTGTGAATACAATGTAATTATAATATGCTTCATGCAAAAAGTCTCTTGTAAGGTATCATTACAAAGCTTAGAATCTAATGAGTGTGGTTATCCTATTTGTATAAGTGTATCACTCTTGTATCTGAAACTAGAAATATGAAATATAACTCTGTGGGTCTATTGTAATTATGCAAAGTATGGGCCATTAATGGTGGTTTGGAATCTTGATGGCTCCCATCAACCAGGACAATTGACTGTGGATGGCTCTGTTTGCAGGCAGGCCTTCCTGTGAGTCAGGCTGGGAGGAATGAAGACTTGGGGCCTCACAGGACATGTGATCATGTCATCTGGTAGTGAAATCCATCTTAAACTTGGTGCTTTTCCATTTACAAGGGGGGGGGGTGGGTGACCCAGAGAGACAAAAGATTCCTGCCTTGTTCCAAAGCTATATAAGGAAGTGGAATAGAACAAAGGGGGCTGCAATCATGAGAAATCCCCCAGCTACCATCTGAGCTGGAACAAGGGCTGTATCTGGGGGAAGAATTGTGCCCAGACTCAGAAGGCATCCAGTCTGTGAGAGAAACTTATTGAAACATCTCTGAGGGTGAGATTTTGTCTATATTCAGTTTTATTACTGTATTAAGCTTTGACTTACGTATTTTATTTTTATTTTACTTGGTAATTCACTTTGTTCTGTCTGTGCTACTTGGAACCACTTAAATCCTACTTTCTGTATTTAATAAAATCACTTTTTAATTATTAGTTAACCCAGAGTATGTATTAATGCCAGGTGGGAGGGGCAAACAGCTGTGCATCTCTCTCTATCAGTGTTACAGAGGTCGAGCAACTTCTGAATTTACCCTGTATAAGCATTCATCGCTAGCTAAAAGACCAAGAGTTACTGCAAAGTTCTCAACCAGACATCCTCCAGAAATTCAATAGCCTGGAATCTAATTCCCTCTCCCCAAATATGCCACCCACTAGAGAAGGATGGGGAATGTATTGTGACTCATAGTTGAAAGGTGGGTGGGATGAGAGAACCGAAACTGAGATGGTTATAGAGGAAGAGGGTTATTATGAGTACCATTAGATAATCATTTCTGTGTGTGTATATGTGCGTGAATATAAAACAGTGATGCTTTTTGTTGTCTGCAGTTTGCAACTTTTATTTCTAAGAACACTGTGTACAGATTTAAGTAGCCATTTTGTTCTCGGAGTTGTTCCAGTTTGTACAGAGGAGGTGAACATTACTCTTGTTTTTACCCTTGTTCTTTCTTGTTTTCTTCATATAAAATAAAGGTCTTTCTGACTGCAAGTATGGGGAAAAAACTGCTGTAACAAAAAAGCTTGCACAGAAATGACAAAATACCTATATGTATGCAGTTACTGCTAATCTAGGCAAAGTACACATCACTTCACAATTTCTTTACTGATTGATTCTGAGAGAGACTATTAAAATGAGAACATTAGTAGCAAAAATTTATTAGATAGTGACAGTGCCAACAAAGTATCCATAGTTAAGGAAAGTATTACTGGCCATGTAGAGCCATAACAGCACCATGCTCTGCACTCTGTTTAAATCTGATTGTTGGTGACTTCCAGCAGGATAACCAGAATACTGAAAATATATTAGACCAAGCATTACACTTCTACCTAGTACACACACATACCATTGGAATGATAGTCTCATAAAGATTTGCAAGCCATCCCATCCTGCCTCGCTCTGTTCAGCTAAGACACCAAATATTTTCTTCTTTTAAACATCGGTTGTGCCCCCTCCCTTTTCATACTGGTTTAGTATAGCTGAATGCCGAATCTCTTGTCTCCTCCTTCTCTTTGAGCTTTTAACATATGAGTGACACTTTTTCAAAATTACCCAGTTGAAGCGTTTTGGTGGGTACCTCTGGGCAAGCCAGATATTTCAGTCTTGGCCTTACTTTTCTCAAATACTAAATAATGAATGCAGATTTATTTGGGATGCTGTCCACCATCCTTAACCATAAAGAGATCACGAAGAGCAAAAAGACAAGATGATATATCTCCAAAAATGCAAGAGCTAGTCCAAAAAAATCTGTTACAACATGATGAATATTTCTCTAAAGTTAATTTTCAAATAATTTAATTCCATTTTAAAAGATACATTTGCTTTGTGGGAAAAAGTATTCTCTGAATTAATTGCAGCAATTTCAGTCACCATCATAAAAGCAAAGAGGAACTAAAAAAAGTACCAATATTTGATCATCTTCTCATAGGTCTTGCTTTCCTTGAAGTCAATGGAACTTTTGTCATTGGTTTCAATGACAGCAGCAGGCCCTTAAACTGATAGAAAAAAATGCCTGGAGTCCTCCTACTGACCCTTAGCAATCTTCTTTTTTGCTTATACTCATGAGTTATAGTGTGCCAGATGTTCTTTCAATGCCAAGCATATCTCTAAATCAGAAAACACTGTTAAATATTGCCCCTAGACTTTCCCCTTTTCCGAAACAGACAAAATTAATCTCTCCATATGCAAGTTACAAACTTATCAGGAAAGACATTTTGATTACTGAGAAACCTTAGATCTGTCTGGATGTACAGGCGATTATAAGCTAAATTAGCTGACATGTATCAGCTACACTCTATGTGCAGTCTTACATCAAGCAGTTCTAAAAGTTATTAGCGCTATACTGTGGAAAGAGTACAGAGTGCCACTTTATAACATGCTTTCATTATTCATTGGCTCCTTTCATGCCCTTGCAGTGTTGTAATATTCTCTACACGTCGACAAGCCAAACATGAGGAAGGTTAGAAAATATTTTACACAAAATGTAATTCAAACAGTGACACTGATTTAGTACTGACAGACTTTTGATTGAACTTGGTCACTTCATTTCTAAAATGGAAAGGCTGTGGTACTTTTAATAAAATATATTCACAATGAAATGTGAAAACCTTACCAAGGCTGGCTCCTCTAATGGGATTTAAACATGACCCTGTTTATGATATTCATTTAAATTAAGCTGTGAAAACTCCAAAACTGCCACTGCCTCATAAAAACTAACAGCTATCTCTTAGGCTATATAATCCAACCCCTGCATCAGGCATAAAGGGCTCTACACTTACTTTCCATATACTACTCTAATCTTGACTTCTACTGAGTTTGCCACAGTACTTCATTAGAAAAATGTCCTCCGTTTGACCATCCATGCCATCAAAAACTATTTCCTAATTGCCAAGTTGAACTTCCCCTTTATTAACTTCAGCCAATTGTTCCTTGTACTTTTAGTGCTCAGCTAAAATATCCTTTTCTTCTCCATCACCTTTTTACTCTTTAAGTGCTTGTATATGTGGGTCTCCTGAACAAAAATGCACGGAAGGGGAAAAAACAGTACCAATGTTCAGACAGAGCTGTGAGGGTTGATTCATTCTAACTTCCTGGTCCATTGGTATCAGCAGGAGAGCAGAACAGGCAAGTTTTGAGGCCAGTAAAAGGACAGATATACATTGGTGTGACATTATTCCCCATATTCTTCATATAAGTATGCTTATGATATATTACAAAATTAAGATTAATTTTATGCAAGATGGTCATGTGAGATATAATTGGAAAGGCTATGATTTACTGAATGTGATTATCCACTTTGTACACGTTATCATTCTGCATTTCAAGTTAGGAATATCGAGTGTAACAATTACAACTGTGTGTACACTTGGAGAACGCCCACCAGACAATATGCAATCAGCATGGAATGGCCATTAGGAAGGACAATAGGACTTGAAGATACTAATTGCCCTCCTTCCTGAGATGTTTCCTGGGATGTTGCTTTAACACTGCAGGGTCGGGTGATCATGGACATCATTTTGGAATTCTGGTATTTTTCCACTGGAAGAGGGTGGGGCTCAAACTGTGAAACAAAGGATTCCTGCCATATGCAAATCCTATTTAAGGCTGAGAAATAAATTAATCTAGGCTGTTCTTCACTGCCTCCCTATCCAAAAAGGAAGACTAGTGAAAACACCTGAAGAAACAAAGGAGCTAACCTGGGCAGGGGCTGAGCCCAGGCAAGAAAGGTCAACCTGGAGATTAAAGCTGCAAACTCTGCAACCTGCATAAAACAACATTTAGGGTAAGAAATTACTATTTGTAGCCAATTTCTTTAAGATGTTTGCATGTTTGTTTTATTTGCTCAGTAATCTGCTTTAATCTGTTTGCTATCCCTTATAATCACTTAAAATCTACCTTTTTTGTAGTTAATAAACTCAGTTTTTGTTTATTCTATTACCAATTTGTGCAATTCATAACTAGGAGGGGGGCAAAAAGCTGTGCACATCTCCCACTGTCACCTCTCAGAAGGAGAAAATACAGAGTATGCAGGACTGCTAATGCTGCTTGAAGGATGATACCACTTGGTGTGCCCAAAATGGCCATAGCAGTATCTTCTGTGGCTCAAGACCCAACAGAACCACTGCATGTCCCCTATGCCAAACTTTTTTACTGGTGACTCCTTTTACATGGCAAGCCTTTGAGTGCAGTCCCCCGCCCCTCTTATAAATTAAAAACACTTTTTTATATATTTAACACCATTATAAATGCAGAAGGCAAAGTAGGGTTGGGGTCAAGGTTGACCACTCACGATTCCCCATATAATAACCTCATGACCCCTGAGGGGTCCCAACCCCCAGTTTGAGAACTCTTGCCGTATGCCAAGAAGATTATGAAGGATAGACTTTGGCTATCTTTTCAGTGCTTGCTCTACTGGAATTCTCTACTGACCAGCTAAGAGGCAACAGCAGAGGGAAGAACCCTACCAGTAGAACTTAAAATGTGTTTCTCCTCTGAAGAGAAGAGAGTACCTTCATGAGATTCTAGATACATTGGATCTCAAGTGTACTAAATGTCTTTGTAGGCAGGCTAGGCAGATACATTCAACATAGAATTTGAAAGTTAAGGTGGATTCTTTCTATCTCATGCATTATCACCAGTAATAAAGGTTCTGCAAACCAAATTAGGCCCTCAGTATCAACTGTGAAATCCATGGTCTACAACGGCCACTTACATAACTTTTTAAAGTTTGGTAAACATTCTGCTGCTCATGCTCTGGAAAGAATGGAATTCAACTCACACACAAAGCTTATTTTTGTCAATAAAGCCAGGTGATTAGATTCTGAACACACCCAGGAAGAGCACTGTGGATCAAGAGTGTACCATTTTTACAGAGCAGAATCACAGTTTATTACTCTTTAAATATTATATCATTTCACATAAGCTTCATGTTGTTAAGAGTACATTTGCTTACAATGTCTAGCCTTTAATGCACATTGCATTTTAAAAAATTTTCCCTTGTGTTATGCCATAGAGAATGTATATAGACATATGATTGTGTCAGTCAGAATCTAACACATGCCAAAACACAACATTCCAGAACCAGGATAATTATTTAGTTAGACCATATAACTGATCATTTTAAAGCAGTTAATAAACTTTAACAGAAAACTTAGTGACCTTATATTTCATCAAATGACATGGAAATATCTATGAGGACAAGAAGAAACATTTATTCTCTGTTTTCAGAGATCTAACCAAAGCAAGAAAAAGAGTCATCAAATTACAATATGATTAAAAAATTATAACTAGAAAAATAGTGACTACAACAGTAACATGTTCTATAGGGGCCTTGATTTTATCAAAACAACATGTTTAAGGTTGGTTTACTGTACTATTAGGTAATATATGAAAACAATATTTAGCTGTACTATTCATTAGGAGTTGATGAAATGTTATCCAAATAAAATAATGTTGATTTGGTGTCAGTTCTAGATAAATATCCAAGGATACTATAGCACAGAATCATATCATGTAGCCTGTTAGCTACAATCTGAAGACAAAATTAATCATCCTGGAATTTCAGTTGGTTGGAAGACGCTTTGTGTTCAGGAATTTCCACACAGCGTCTTCCAACATAGGGAGGAATCCTAAAGGTTGCTAACGCAGAGCTGTTGGAAGGTCTCTTTGACAGTGCGAGGAGATGCAGTGTTCAGAATTTATGGGGAGCATAAAGATGCTTTCCAAACTTCCTTTAGTATGCAACTCAGTTAACCAGAAAAGAAAGTATATTTCTCTACCTACGGCGGATCCACTATAGTTCTAGAGAGACTGAAAGGAGAGAGAATAGTGATAATCATTTACATTCATAAAGCACTTTTCAGGGCCGGATGACAACATTTTGGCACCTGAGTCGGGGAGCTCAAATGGGCCAAAACTTTGAAAGGTCTCATTTCTGCCTTCTTCCTGTTCTACTCCTCTCATTGTACTGCTCTGCTACCTACCCCAATAAAGGAGAACTTACAACTTAAAATGATCTGTTCAAAAATTTTAAGTAACACTTGACTTTCAAACGCCTGAACAGCAAATGTAACTTTTCTTGTTTTCATAGTAAACACTGGCATTTTTATCTGTTTGAATAATCAAAGTGGTGCTTTCCATGCCTTCTTGGTTGCAAAGATGTGAACTTCCTGAAAGTCCACAGTCTAGGCCAGCTCGTCCTCTACTGAGATGGTTGCAAGGCCGACCAGCCTCTCCTGTGTCATTGTGGAGCATAGATGTGCTTTTATTAACTTCAGCTTGGAGAAGCTGTATTCTCCACTGGCAACTGTCACTGGAAGTGTTAGAAGTATGCGAAGAGCAACAAAAGCATTTGGAAAGAGGATGGTCATCTTATTTGTGCACATATATTCCAGAACAGCCTTTGGAGTTGATCCTGCTAAAATGAATCTTGAAAGGGCTTTCAGTTCATCACCTAAATCACTTGCATCAATATCGCACATGTCATCAGGTGCCAACACTGTGTCTAGTGCCCTGCATTGCTGGTGTAGGTCATCTTCGGGTATAGTGAGGAGTTCTGGAATATCATACAACATCCCAAATATACTGCTGTGTTCCTTGAGCTGCATGAAACATTCTTCAACAGACTGTACTGCACAATCTAGCATTTGGTTAATGAATTCAACTTTGAATTGTTGTTTGGGGTCTCTTATGGGATTATCCCGTGCCTCGTAATCAAAATGTCGTCTTCTTCGACGACTCTTGTATTCTTGACTGGATGGGAATAGCTTCTGTGTGAAGTTCCTCTGCCAACTTCTGTGCACTCTTCAGAACATTTTGAAATCCCACATCTGACCGGTAAGACTATAGGTATGACTTTGCTTTGTCCAGTTGTTCCATTGCTTCAGATATATGAAGGTCAACACTGTGGAGTCTCTTGCTTACAACATTTATTTCAAAAGCCATGTCATGCCACAACACTAAGCCACACAGAAATTTGAAGTTATGTATGTTTCTGGTGATTCCATTTCGCTCTGCACTGTTCTCCCATGAACAGTTCCTGTCATAGCATTATCCTCCATAGTGGCAACTATGGCATCATCTCTCTTCTCAGTTTGGTGGTTGATAGGCTTCACTCAACTTTCCTATTGTGTGGCACTCAGTGATTTCAGTGTCAAAAAGGACATTCCCAAATGTTGCTTCAAAATTTGCCATGGATGAGTTGATGCAGCGAAAAATACATCGATGTCTTGAATTACATTAAAAAAGTCAGCAGCCTCACTAGAAACTGATGTTGCAACACTGACACCAAGTTCAATGAATGAGAACTGCATGGGACAAAAAAAGCTCAAGGGTTTAACTCTTGGATCCGTGTCTGCACTCTTTGGTTCTTTCCTTTCATGTTGGCAACATTATTGGTAGCCCTGACCTCTCATTTCAGCTATCGCAATTTCCATATCTTCCAGCTTTTTAAGAAGCACATTTGTCATACTAACACCTGTAGTATCATCAATGTCAATAAATTTTAGAAAATGCTCTCTGACAGTCACCATTTCAAGGACATTTTCGCTTGGTTCTGTTGTTGGTACAAAATACACCATTAAAGTCATTTTTTCTGTATGGCTGATGTCAGGTGTGCAGTCCAGAAAAACAGAGTAATATTTTGCTGACTTCAGATCTGCCCAAAATCTTCTGTTTGACTTTTGTTGTCAGTAACTGCATGATCTCATTTTGAATTGTTTATCCAAGATAGTGGTATGTGTACACTTCTTGGGAGGTGACTTTTCGTAGATGCTCATGGAGTACAGCATCAACTCAAGCCCTCAGCTCCACAATTTTAAGAAAATATCCATTGTTTGGCACATACAGCTGATCTGAAGTGCCACGCAGTGCTAGGTTTTGGGTAGCATGCAGTCTCACAATGGCAATGAGCCTTTTCAGAACATTTTGCCAGTAAAGAGACTCTGATGCAATCTTCTCTTGATGCTGATCATCTATGGTGGCCTGCAAACTTAGCCTCGTTTCAAGCTCTTTCAACTTATGGAATGCTCTCCAGTGATTTGCTGCCTTCTCATTTCATGACAGATTTCTAGCCAGATTTTTGCAGTCCTTTGTTCCAGTAGAACCCAGTGTGGCTGGAACATTAGACATTAGAAGAGTTTGCAACAAAAACAGTATGCTGCATTCTAGGTTTTTGAGAACATGGCCTTTCCACTCTGTCACCATAGGGGATCTCATGCCAGTAATGTGTTGGATGGAAACTTCTATTTTCATTGTGTTTGGAGAACATGAAGTTTTTTACTTGCTGCAGCCCATGCAGTACAAGTCCCTCAGGTTATAGTCCTGGATCATCTAGACTTAAGGAACTAAACTCAGCAGCAGATGTTTCTTGCGCCTCCACCACACTCTTCTCTGATCTACACTTTTTTTTCAGGAATGTGCATGGTTACAGCCATTTGAGATGGAGATATGGATGCTGCAGTAGCTTGCAGGTCACCTGCACTCTGACTGACTGGAATATCAGGGATCTCGTCACCACTCACATCCTTACTGGGGCCGGAAGGCTCACTATGAACATTTGTGTCTGTGTATCTCAGGAGAGCTCCTTCTTGCTTAGATAGAAAAGCTTCCTTTGCTTACTTTTTTTTTCTGAATGCTGCCCTAGAGGGGCATTTTCTTCTTTCACTCATGGCTGCTGTTCTGTGCCAGCTACAGTGGATCTCAACACTCAGCTGAAGGGGAAAAATAAGCAGGCTTGAGTGAGGGAAGATATCAGCATCTTAAGACCCTAACTGGCTCCTACTACTTCAGTGGACTGCCTGTTCTCCTCAAGTGGGTTCAGGGAAGCAGCAGGAAACAGGAAGCTCCCTGAGAAGTTGCTGCTGTTAATCAGTCCGGGTTGCTAGAGAAGTATATAAGAGGCTTCTCCTCCTCTCTCTCTCTGCAGCTTTTGCTGTTTTCTGTTATTCCCTCTCACCTTTTCTCCTGCCTGCCTGTTATTTCTCTTGTGCCCTCCTTCGTGGCACCCCACTCCCTCCCCCCCACAGTCTGGCACCTGAGGTGACCGCCTCAGTTCGCCTCATGGTAAGGCCAGCTCTGTCACTTTTCATCCCAAAGCACATCACAAAATATACACACTGAAGCAAGGAAATTCTGCATTCCTTGGGGTGAAAGTTGCAGGCTACCTTTTACCAGCAATTGGGAATTTTGACCAAGGACACCAAGATAAACTCCTGGTCATAACAAAAGTGCTATGGGCAGAGACAAGACTTCGTTGTTAAGGTCTCATACCAGGGATGGGCAAACCAAGGCCCGCGGGCCACATCTGGCCCATTAGACCATTTAATCCAGCACTCAGCTGCTGCTGGGGAGCGGGGCTGGAATTTGCCCTGTTCTGTGCGGTTTCCAGAAAGCAGCCGACATGACACCCCTTCAGCTCCTATGAAGTAGACGGAGCGTGGCCAAGTGGCTCTGTACGCTGCCCTGTCCGCAGGCGCCACCCCTGTAGCGCCCATTGGCCACAGTCTCAGACAAATGCTCACCAGACAATAGTCTCGTTTTGAAAGCACCTTACATTCCAAAGTATTGTCAGGGACACCAAAGTTGTTCTTAGATAATGAATTAGCTTAACTCATTTGTTTTGTCTTTGAGAATTTTCATATTCCATGTTCCCCAAACTCACTCTCTGGAAATGGATTCATGGTAATACAGGTTATATAAAAGTAAGCTGATTAATAGGAAGAATATAAAAAGAAAAAAAAGATACACAAGGATAATAGTATGTACAGAACCTTTCAGCCCAATTGAAAGGATGTATTATATATATTGCCTCTGGGCTTTCCTGCCAAGATACACTGGACACACTTATCTGAAACAGTTCTAAATGGGTTGGTGGAGATAGAGTAAGGACAAATAACAACTGATCAAAGAATATTAACAACAATTTTCTGCAAAAGGTCAAAGAGCAGTGCCTCCAATTGGGAATAAGAGTTAAGCAACAATACCTGTTGTTTTTTTTATCAGTTGAACTTTCTTATCTTAATGCCAACAGAGTTCAGGCTACAAAATATTTACAAGAAATTAATTGTTCTTAAGAAGTCATAAGAAATCAGTATTGTCAACCTGCTGTAAGGAAACAGTCAAAATACGCTTCAGTTTATCAACTCTAGTGTTTATGGGTATAGATGTGGTGCTACAAGTTGAAAAACCAGAAGAGAAGGGAATATCTATGAATATTTTACACACAAACATTTCCCTCAGCTACATGAATTATGGGAGACAAACAACAGCATTCTCCTACAGCAATCAAAATGCTGAATGCATGGTTTTTTTATTATACCCTAAGTATTTTAATAAGAATCTAAGTTTACTCTCTGTCTGTACTGAAGCTAATGTATTCAAACACACACATAATGAGCCAGAGCTAAACCTAGAGATTGGATGTTAGCTTTCTTGACACACTCTTAATCACTTTTCCATCACCTAAAATGAAGATGAATGTGCATCTGTGTTTGTGTGGTTTTTTGCATTGTTGTATTGTCCATGTGCATACATTATGGCTTTTCCATACTACTATTCCTTTTCCATTTTATAACCTTCATAGTAATGAGAACTGTCACAAGAAATCTGTAGGAAACACAGCTGACAAATGCATGTTTATTGATAGATACTACAGGGCCAGATTTCTGGAAGTGGAAACCCAGTGTTATCTGGCCTCGTAGGATTTCTGCTGGTATAGGGGGAATCTTTGGGTGTTGTAAAGTTAGTGTTATGGTTCAACACCACCCCCTCCCTGCCCCCTGCTGTAATATTCATTCTGTAGCTGAGATATAGCCTATCACACAGAAAGGCTCAAACAGTTTATTAAAAGGTTAACATTGTTTACGATATTCTACAGAACTTTCCCATAAGAGGACAGCCACCTAAGATGAGACAGAGCAAATGAAGTACCAGGTATGCACTTAGCAGCAAGCCCTGTGATTTGCTGAAGCCTGGGTGGAGCCAGGTGGCAGTACTGCCAACTTCAAAAGATCAAAAATCTATGACTCAGACCACCAAATATCATGAATGGTGAGCATGATGTTTGGACAAGCATTTGAACTGTTGGTTGCTTAGCCCCATTGAACTTTGAACCTTTTGCTGTTTTCCCTTTTTAACTAGGCCACATTTATCCTGGGATTAGCCCAAATCAGCCTAGTAGTATTAGGCATGGGTACCACTACATTGGTGGAAACACTTAGTGTAAACCAGAAAAGCCACTAATTGCACCGGCTGAGTTTATTCCAGTTCAAGATGCAGTAAACTTAACACGTGCAAAATGGCAGCTTTCCTTATCTTGGGGTTTGCACTCATTCAGCTATACCAGCTGCTGAATACCATCTAAGCAGACACCTAAGAGTTCAGTAAACCATATCTAAAGCCAAATAACAATTTGAGTTATCTAATGTATTTCTTAGCCTTAGGCATTTCAAGTGTGCCTCTTATCACTGTGGGCTGGTCTTCACTGGGGGGTGGAATCGACTGAAGACATGCAACTTCAGCTACGTGAATAACGTAGCTGAAGTCGGCGTATCTTCAGCCAATTTACCTGCCGTCCTCATGGCGGTGGCGGTCAGCGGCGCGCTCCCCCGTCGACTCCGGCTGGCGCCTCGCGTCAAGTTGGAGTTACGGGAGTTGACAGGACGCCGTGGGTGATCGATTTCTTGCGTCTTCACAAAATACCTTTAGCTACTATTACGTAGCTATTATAGAAGCGGTCTCAGCACTTCTTTAAAAAATCTATCTTTTGTAGCCCTAGTTATTCCAGAGTTATGCTAGTATAAATGAGATCTAAGTTTGACCCCAACTGAAAACAATCCATTGCTATTTTTTAATAGTACATATATTACCTACATAATTTTAAAAAAATGTTTCTATGAATAAAAGTGTACTTAGAAAGAATAATGCGATATTTATACATGAACTAATCTCCCCATTCCAAACAATCCTGACAATTTAGTCTTGGGCAATTGCTTTGGCAAAATTAACTTAAAAATAGATCAGAAGACCAGAAGAAAGTTAACCTGAGTTCTTGAACACTTTATATTTTTTACTGTACCATGAAGCATCATGTACATATATGATAATTAGATACTTGGCAGATCCCTGGTTAGTAAAAAATGGCTCCAATTGACTCCAGTTGAACTATGACAATTTGTAACAGCTGAAGATCTTTCCTTTGAAAAGGAGATATTGGAAGAATGAATAAGAAGTTCCCATAATGTCCTTGCCTAGGAGGCATGTTCCCCCACATGACAAATATGTCTTCTAGATTGGAAAATCCTGTTTAATCAAACGAAAAATGTAGACGGTTCACTACAGTCTGGATAAGAAAATTTAGATATTTACTCCAAACCTGCTGAGTCCAATTCTCAGATCCGGCTAATCTGCTCAGCCCCCCCGTATGAATCAGAGCAGTCTCAAGACTCATAGCCTTAAGGAGTCATTCCAGCTGCCAAGAATAGTTGCTCTCTTGCCATGCTCCCTTTAGCTTGGTCACACATGGGATCAGAGAAAAAGGAATGGTGTAAAGCTATCACACCAACTGTACACTACCCAGGAATCCTTGGTCTCCAGGCTTCAATCTTCCTTTATAGTGGCACCAGAGTATAAAGCTATTGTCAGACCCCTTGTGTCTGTAATCATGAGGTGAGGAGCTTTCTGGTTTTCTTTCTTCAGCTCAGGGCCAGAAATATCACAATTTGTATGAATAACATAGCTGTCAATAGGAATCAGGAAATGTCAATGAAGCAAAAGTGAAAAATGATGAGAAAAATTATTCAAAGATTTTTTTAAAAAGTTCAAGTTTTGGATGAAGATTTGAGTCAGATTGTATTTTATACACCTTGATTCTCCTATCACTTATTAGACTCATCATGGTAAGTTTCCAGAAGAGGAGCCTCCCTTTCATGAATGCCTGTGTTTTACTCCCCGCCTAAGAGATTGTCTAATCTGACACACTTTACCAGTATATCTGCAAATTCTAAGCCAACACTGCTCACTAGGAAAGTGTTACATGGAGCTCAAACTCCTGTAGCACAGCACTTTTGTACAGCTAATCACAAAAACACCAATCTAACAAACAACACAAAATAAAGGTACAGAGGATAATATTATTTCACATACAGTATAATGAAAATGTCTTCACAATTATTCTTTATCCCTGCTGAAGTTATAACACTGAGTTTTAAATAAAGCAGCACACTTCCTTAAGATTTGGACTAGAACTGCTACTAAATTTGATAAACAATAACTTTAACGACTTGGCTGAACCCAAACCACATACCAGTGCAGCTACATAGACGTGTGTTAATAATTAATTCATCTTGCAAGTGCAAAAATACAGATAACCTTTTTTCAGGTGCAAATTGTACCAATTTACACGGAAGCTGGGCTCCGCCTAATTAAAATATTTTCCATTAGATCATTCAGATCATCTTTTATTAGTGGGGCTTGTGACGGAGTCAGACCAGAAGGGTATAAGAGAGTGCTGGAAGGCAGGTATATTAGTCTCAGGATGTGCAGGTCCCTGTTCCCTGGATAACCAAACAAAGGCTACTCCAGGCCAATCAAGACATCCGGGGCCAATTAAGAACCTTCTAGAAAGGAGTAGAAACAGCTAGCCTGATTGGGACACCTGAAGCCAATCAGGGACTGGCTGAAACCAGATAAAAACCTCCCAGTTAGTCAGGTGGGCTGTGGGTGTCAGGAGCTGTGGAAGGAAGTTATGCTGTTGGTGAGACTGAGTGGTGGACAACATGTCATACAGAAGAAAGGAGGCCCTGAGGTAAGGGTGAAGTGGAGTTTGAAGAAGTGGAGACTGCTGTGGGGAAGTAGCCCAGGGAATTGTATTGTGTTTTGTGCCTAAAAGGTCAGCCATCTTAGCTGATACTATTAGGGTCCCTGGGCTGGAGTCCGGAATAGAGGGCGGGCCCGGGCTCCCCGCTTTCTGTCTCCCCTAATTAGTTACTGAGAAAGGGAGGTCACTCTGGGGCCTGGATGAGTTTCTGAAGCACTTAAATCTACCAGGAAGCGCAGGACTCACAAATACAGACTTGGAACTTTGTCACAGGCTGTAGAGGTGAAGTTGGTATACACAGATTTCACTACCAGATTCTCATGATAAGGGCCTACCTATAATTTGTTTTAACCTATATACTCTGAGCAGAGCAAAGCAGGAAAATACATCTTGCACATCTGTTTGGCAGTCTGTTGTAAGTAGAGGTGTATGTTGCACAACCCCTTTCCCATCTTCTATGAAAAATGTTTAAAACGAGCAATAAGAACCAATGTACCAGGTATTTCTCTGTCAGATAAAGATCAACTAGGGTAGTTATGGGCCTCAGGCAAAGCTGATGGTGCAATTTGTCCTTATCTGACTTTTAAAGTATTGCTATGGATGCCTTTATTGCTATTATCAAATATTATTAACAATTCAGTTTTGAGTAGATTCCTTTAAGATCTGAGAAATTCAGGTAATATTTTTCAAGTGCTGGGTACTGCTTTTCTAGGTTTGGGTGAAGAATGCAACTACTGACTGTGCAAAGGAACAAGCTGATCGCAGATATTAGTAATAGCTGCTTCTACCCATAGAGAGTTAAAAAAAATGGAGATATGTATTCATAACACAAAGTTTACATTCAGATGCATCAACAGAGTTACACTAGTGTGAGAGAAGTATTAGGCCTATATATACGACAGGAAGCAATCTGGGAAACAATAACTGCTGAAAAGGACCTTAGGATAATAGTGGACACTGGACAGAAAAGTAGACCAGAATATGCAATATGCAGACTGCAAAAAAAATGCCAATAACCTTTTGAGTTGCATAAGCTGAGGCATTCCCAAAGTTTGAGGCTGTTTAGATATGACGTTTGGGGCCACCTATAGAAATGTGCCAGTATTAGATCTGGTTGTAAAATGGGCTTTTTTCAGCAGAAATGTGTACTTTTTGGAAAAAAATAAAAAAACCAAAACATTTCAGCAGAAAACTGAAAATTGTTAGCCAACACAAGCCAGTCTGAAAACTGAAAAATACTATTCAGAATTGCTGTTGTGATGCCTTAGCGGAGTTGTAGTTTGGGTGTTCCCATTCTTCTCTATGGGCCAGACTCCCTGACTGGATGACATTTGTCAAGCTGACTAGAATTTTTCTAATGGAATGCTTTTTGCAACAGCAAATGCCAATTAAGCAAAAGGAAACATTTAATGGAAAATTTCATTTAGAACAAAAAATTGAAAAAAGGTCTTTGATCTAAAAAGATCAAAATTACAATGATATATTTTGATTGACCCAAAATGAATTTTCCCCATAATTCTGTTTCACAGAAAATTTAGAAATATTATGGCTTTGTTCCATTTTGGTATGGAAAACATTAGGAAATCACATATTTTTCCATAAAACAAAAATCCTGTTCCTGTCCAGCATTATCATCTCTCATAATACATCACAGTCCTACCTTATTGCTGAGCCACCACAATGCATTTGGGAGGCTCTGGCTACAATGCATCATGGGAGATGTAGTCTGACTGTGGAATCCAACTCACAGAGGTGAAAGGTGGCATGAAGCAACAGAACTGTAACTCCTGTGAAGTCCTCTGGCAGCATTCCTAAACCTAAAGTGTTTAGTTTTCAACTGAAATCTTTTGGATGTGTTGTTTTTTGATGAAAAGTAATTTTTTTAAACAAAATGCAGATACCTTTTATGAAGAATTTCATTTAGTCATAGTTTAGACAGAAAATTTTAAACCAGTCCTCACCTGAATGCATACCATCAGTCAGTAAAATTAGAATCATTGTTGCTTCACAGTTTCTGATGCTAGCCTTTCATTGGGTTTAAAATGTCAAGAAAACAACATCCAGGCAAGCTCTTACTTCATGGCATTGACAAACATAATGTGCACCATCCTAAGTTAGGTTCAATTTCATGAGTGGCTATTTAGCCCATAGGTTTATCCATTAACAGAATCCCAGAGTTTTACATTCCCTGCCATCAAGATGGAGTCCCTGAATATTATTAGTTCTTTACTCTGCAATTGAATGCTTCACTGTATGCAACTCAAAAAGTGTATTCCTTTTTTACAGTCATGTCATATTGCAAATTCTGATCTAATGTTCATTATCATCCAAAGGTCCTTTTCAGCATTAAGACTTTATTGCTTTCTCCCTCTTATTGAGCACATGGGCCTAATTTGTCTTCATTTGGAAGTTCTACGGCCACTGCTGCTTAACCCAAGAATAACTCAATCCCCCGTTTGTGTAAAAGTCATGACCAAAAGTCATGACCAGGGCTGAACCCAGTGAAATGGTGCATACTGGTTACTTCAGGCTGAAGGAGATGGAAATATGAATAGACTAGCAGCATGAATTCCATTAGATGCTGGTCTTAGTCTTTAGCTGTCCAGATATATTACCAGAACACATACCATTGTCTTGCATGGGTTGCCTGAAATGCTTCCTGGTTACATTTCAGGACCACCAGTAGAAAATTGTCTCTAATAGTAGTGAATTCTGCTAATTCATCTTAGCTACCTTTTTTTTCAATATAGCTTACAAATGGCTGTGTTTCCTAAGGTATTTTGAGAGTTTGACTTTTCATATGATTCCCTTGGATTTCTTGCAGGCCATTCAATATCTCCCACAAAGCAACTGCTTCAGAGAGCTGAAATGATTACCCACATTTGACTAGGATGCTGTCTGTATATGGAAGCAGGGCGGAACTGTACCCATACAAGGATAATTAATACAGATATTCAGCAGTATTACTATTTACACATGTGCAAGATCACTAGTTCAATTACTGATGGTCCAATTCTCCACTACATACATATCCTTTATTGAAAGAGCATCAGGTACTATAGCTCTGGATTCTTTTTCTTCTGGTATATCAGTTTGTATTTTTCTAAACTAAATCTCTGTTTTATTCTTCTGCCCATGTTTCTAATCTCCTTAAGTCCCTTTGTATTATTTCTGTGTTCCGACTACAAAATACAAAAGGATTATTATTGCTGTGAGACACTCAGTGTTGTTTTTTCCCTTGAGTCCATCGTCTGCATTCAGAAGAGGAGGCACCAAATGAATTTTGGATCCTAAATTAAAACTATGTTCTGTAGGATTCTAGGTGGAGCCAGATGTTATCTTTGTAGCCAAACTCTTGGAAATCAAATTTCCATATGAGTTTAGAACCCTTAATTATTAGAAGACTACACTCCCTATATAACTCGGAAGAGCCAAAATCTAATTCATTTTAAGTTACCATGAAAAAGAATTTAGAGAAAGATACAGGTTATTCAGCTGTAAAGAAGCAGAAGCAGGCTTGTCACAGGAAATTGTTTGCACGGGTAAGTATCTCTTTATTAAACAGGTAAATATAGAAGAAAATAAAAATGCAATCCACTATTTTTCTCTGGATTTTTGGCATTTTTTCAGGATTTTATTTTTAAATAAGAGGCTTGCAGACCTTGCAAATCCTTATTTACATGACTATAATTAGACCAAGGGTAAAATCTTCCACAAGTCCCCTAAGTAATTCAGGATCCTAAGTCCCATTTTTAAAAGTGACTTAGGCTCAGATTTACAAAGTTATTTAGCGTTATTTAGCAGATGGACTAGATCTTCAAAGCTATTTCAGTGCCTAAATATGCAGAGAAGTGCCTAGGGAGATCTGCAAAAGTGCCTGAGCAAAATGAGTGCCTAACTTCATTGAAAGTCATTTTTGTAAAACCCAGTAGACACATATCTGCTTTTAGGTGCCTAAATACCTTTGAAAATATGGCCCATTGGAGCCCATGTTGCATTGACTCTCATTGAAAGTCAATGGGATTTAAAGATCCTAAGTGCCTAAGGGTAGTCTACAGTGCGTTGTAAGCCCAGGCTTGTGGATTTGGTGTTTCCAATCTCATTCTTGCGTGTCCACACTGCATTGTAAAGCTGGGTTTACAATTGCTGGACCAGGGTCTCCCAGCTGTACTTCACTACACAGACCTTCTGAATCAGGGCCATGGCTTGAACTGAGTCCACACTGCAAAATTATAGAGTTTGGATATGGGACATCCCACAGACACGGTCCTAGGACTGGGTCCTGAGTGCTTGCTAACACAAACTAGACTGATTTGTATGTGGATGGAAGGAGGGCTTGGGTTCAGACCTAAGTCAGAGCCTTGGCTTAGTATGCAGTGTAGACACAGTCTACGTCAATTTTGAAAATGGGCCTTAGGTTCCTAATTCACTGAGTATGTCTACACTGCAATTAAAAACCCATGGCTCGCCCATACCAGCTGACTCAGGCTTGCAGGGCTCAGGCTGTGGGGCTGTTTAATTGCAGTGCAGATGTCTGAGTTCAGGGTGAAGCCCAGGCTCTACGACCTTGTGAGGCTGGAAGGTCCCAGAGCTTGGGCTGCAGTCTGAGCCGGAACATCTACACCATAATTAAATAGTCCCACAGACCAAGCCCCATGAGCCCAAGTCAGCTGGCATGGACCACCTGCGGGTACCTAACTGTAGAGTAGACATACCCTGAGGCACTTTTGAAAATGTCATCCTGAACGCATATTGATTTCAGTTACTCTGTATGTGAGTAATGACTAGTCATATGTAGGCTGTTATCCAATTTATTCTAGTTTCACTGAAATATTAAAGTGGCAGCAGAGGAGTTATGCTTGTGAGGGGAAAGAGAAGCAACAAAAGAGTTAATAAATACCAGAATTTTTCACACTGGAGGTTAGACTGCACCTACAAAGGGAACAGAATCAGATGATGTATGCTGTGACAACTGGGCCTACAAATTTGCCCTCCTTGTGAGCTCAACTGAAAAGTGAGTGAAAGTTTATAAAATGTAATACAGTAGTATCCTATAACAACACATGTTGATGGGAAAAGATTCACACAGGAGACAGAAAGGCTGCTGAATTAGTCCAAAAAACCAATCTTATTTATGTAACTCAAGGATTGTGTTACGATCATGCTTGGTAAAAAAGAGGAGTAAAGAACCAGAAATCAATTACCTAAATTGGGGAGTTAGATTAGGTCTAGTTGGTGGACAAAATAATGAGGGGATAGAGCTATTCAACCCATCACTCTCTTTTGGGATCCTTAAAGAAAGAGACTTTGAGGGGAAAAAACTGGCTTCTGGAGCAAGATTCATCACCATGGCTGCTGCCTCCCCTGGGCCCATAAGCTTTATTCATCCTGCTCCTGAAAGATGTCCTAACTAGATCAGCCCAGTTGACATTGCCACCTTTGTTAGCACCCATCCCCAAAATGATCTGGATATGAGACTTTATCCCAAAATGTGTTCTTTTCCTTCCCTACCTTATTTGTGCATTCTCTCATTTTCCCTTCTGTCTATGATGGAGTGTCTGTCCCACACTGCCATGCAAGGGGTTAATAGAGCCCTAAGGAGTCTGCACAGGAAGCAGCCAATAGGAGAGGGGCTGCGAGGAGCAGCTAAGCAGGGCCCAGCAAGTCCATATAAAATGAGCTGCAGAGCAGAGTAAAGTAGAGTCAGTTACTCCCTGGAGCTCAACGGGGAAGAAGTGGTGCCTTGCAAGTGGATGGAAGCTACCACCCAGGACAGAGCAGTGCTGGGTAGGAACAGGGGAATGAGAGGGAGCTGCAAGGTGGCTGCTAGGACTGGCATACTGAGACCCTGAGGAAAGGGTGAAGAAGGTTGTGGGAAGTGGACCAGGAACATGTACTGAGGAGTTGGCACATGGCTGCCATCTACATGGTCTCTGAGCCAGGACACAGAGTAGAAGATGGGCCTGGCTCCCCCACATTTGGCAGTGGGGAAGTGCCTGGACAGTTAACTGCAGGACCCCCAGAGGCTGTGTCATGAAGAGGATCCTGCAGTCTTTGGAGTAATGGGGGGTCTGGGAGCAGATGTAACGGCAGGTGAGGCACCGTCAGGAGAGGGCATACTGACCTGCAGAGCTAATCCCCAAGATGGCCAGCAGGAGGCACCAGTGTGGTGAGTGAAGTCCCATCATGCTATCTAATAAAAATCAGACTTAGCCAGCCAACTCTGCATACTTTACAGCTGTAAACCTGTGATTAGAAAGAAGCAGCTAAAAGCAATGACTTAAACAGTTCAATGCTAATACAAGTTTGCCAGGTCTCAGAGCAGCTAACACAATATGCTGAGCCTGTGTTTTTCCAGCAGTGAGGTTGCATGTGAGAATCAACACCAGAGACAGAAGCTACATTTTCTATCTTTGCTGTTTATTCTTCTCCCTACTTCTTATGTGTATTTGTCATCTATCTTTAATGGCAACTAAGGGTATTTCTACACAGCAGACTCTCCTACCCTGCAGGATCCTAGAGACCAGACTCCAGCCTGAGTCCTAAAGTCTACTCAGCAATGAAACAGCCCCGCACCCCAACCCCTGCGAGCCTGAGACAGCTGGCAGAGGCCAGCCATGGGTTTTTATTTGCTGTATAGACATACCCCTAAGAGTATGTCAAACATGAGGGGTTTTCATTTTAAAAAATCTCTCCAGATAAAGGGAAAGGGGGATGGTTGTTAAAATGAAAGCCTTATTTAATACTTTACATTTCAAATGATTGAACTGTTTTCCTTCTTTTCTGTAACTTTAATAAAAAGTTACAGGGGATTTTTTAATGGTGTTTTCCAAGTAGGCTGAGATTTTGGTATACCAAACCCCGAGCCTTTATAAAATTGCTTGATGTTGGACAGTGACTGGGTCCTGTTAACATTTTTGACTCTTTGGGTCCTTTATTCCATCTAAATTAATACAATATGTTACTATTTGTGCATGGGCAAAAATGGTTAAATATATGCAGCAGACATGTTACTAAGTAAATTGATAAAGTATCTGTAGATGGCTCATACATTTATTATGATTCAAGTTCCAAAAAGGATATGGTAATATACATAACTATCAACTTCAAACAATAAAAAACTTCTACAGTCCTGCTGTAGTTTAAGAAAATATAACCTTGAGACCATTAAAATGTTCTCTCAATAAATGTAAAAGGTTTGCTTTATACCTGTAAGATGTCATTTTTATGAATCAGACAAATCTTGAGTAGCATAGGTAAATTGAGGGTTGAGAATAATGACCATGTCTGCAGTGTTTTTAAATTTAAGATACTTTACAGTGATTGAGAGAATAAGGTCACAAAACAAGTGTTTGCATTTATTTATTTTGCAGAGTAAAAACAAACTGAGTTTGGGATGAGGTGAATCAAACATTTTAATGGTGTGTCTGGAGAACTCTCAAATGCAAGGAGCTCTAACCATAGAATTCAAATCACTTGAATTCTCCTTAGAAAATAGAGCTACATAACTGCAGGGAGACTATTCCTTGCTTAATTAATCTATCTGTTGCCACCATGACCCTGTTTATTCTGGAGCACGGACTCATGTCCATACAGTAGGTTATTAGAAAAGTAGGCCCTGATCCTGCATACTGTTTCCTGCAGGTAGATTCCTACAGAGCCCCACTGATTTATCAGGGGTCTACTCCTAGTGAGCCACTTGCAGGATCTGGGCCACAGGATGGAATTTCCATTTCTTCAAGCAGCCCTGTCCAATCAAGCAATAAGAGGGGAGATTTCCTGTTTATCCAAAATTAATGCAAAGTAGTATTCTGCTTCCTTATTATTTAGAAGCATATCAATAACAAACCATTATAATGATATCTACTGAGTTAGTGGTTACAGAAAACTGGCACTTCATAAAATAATGAAATATACTGTTAACTATTGTATCTCATATTTAGATAAAAATGGCATCTATGAACTGTAGTTTGTAGCTGTCACTAGATGATTCATTATTTATAGACTTTTCCATTTTAAGTAGCAGGATGATAGTGCAGTTTTATTCATTAAAATTCCAAAATGAAAAGTATCTACGTGTTAGCCCTTTGGTGAACATGCCCCTGGGAAATGGAAGCTGTAAATGCTGCTGACAGATCTCTTTGTGGTATAGTGATACATTTATCACTGTATTATCAATACAATTCTTTAAAAAATGTGACCTAATGTAAGCAAGTAATTACCATGACTTTTCACTGCGGTTAAAACCTAAGGGTTCTGTCACAGCAGGAGATCATAATTATGTATCTGTGATTTGTTCCCATAAAGTGTTTACTACTAAGGGTACACAGTTTGACCTGGCATCTATTAGCCCAATACTGCACATGATCCATTTGCATGCAGAGTACTAATGAAGTCAGTGGGACTCTTCATGTTTGAAGACACTCTGTGCACAATTGTGTCATTAAGACTTATAGGAAAATGCTAACCTTCTTTGAGTGATAGTCCCTATTGTATTCCACTGTGGCTGACTGACAAGCAGTATCTAAGTAGAGGGAGGGTGTGAGGATGTAGAGAGCGCTGAGTGAAGTAGCACTGTCCCAAAACAGGCATCAGCAGAGGAGTTCTGCACCAGGGCTTAATGTCTCACAAACATATGAATGGAGGCTATCACTTTACAGGAGTTACGAGGGGTCCCTCCTGAAGTGATGCTATAGGTGTTGCTTGCGCTCTGGTGGAATAAGCTCTTACCCCATGGGGGTGGGAAAGAGGGGATGGTTTGATAGCTGATGGAGTAGAATGAAGCCAGAGATCCATTTGGAGATTCTCTGGGTGGAGCGGGTGTGTCCCCTGACTGTTTCTGCTATAGGTATCAACAGTCTCAGGGATTTTCTGAGTGGTTTTGTTCTTTGCAGGTAAAAAGGCAAGGAATGTTGACGCTTGCCAGGGTAGTGTGGATAAACGCTGGTGACTTGCTGTGTTTTGTGGGGACGTACAATATCGACTGTATACAATCTGTTTCCAGAAATCGACTTCAATGTAATTGACCTAATTTCTCAGTGAAGACTTACCCTAAGACACTAAATTGTAGATTGTAAAAACTAGTTACAAAACTAGATCTAATTCTTATTGTGTAGGATAAAGCTAAAGCTACGGACACTGATGATTCCAACCTGGACTATGTGCAAGGTTACGATTTAGTCACAGAAGTCCTGAAAGTCACGCAATCCATGATTTCCATGGATCTCCCTGATTTCAGCTTGAACTAGTCAAGAGCTGCAGGGTCCCCTGCCAACCATGGGCAGGGAGCTGTGGGGTACCCCACTGCCTCTGGTGTCCCCCAGAGCTCCAAGTTGCTGAGGGTTGTAGGGTATCCTGCCAGCCACTGGGGGAACCTTGCAGCTCCAGGCCGCCCTGGCCTCTGGAGCTGCAGGTGGTAGGGATACCCTGCAGCCCCCAGCTGCTGCAGGCAGCTCCTAGCCTCTGAGCAGCTGTCCCACTTCAGGCAGAGTGGAGACCTGAAGATCCCCCTTTTGTTTTGGATATTTTTGGTAAAAGTCATGGACAGGTCACCGTTTCCATGAATTTTTCTTGTTTGCCCATGACTTATCTGTGACTTGCTAAAAATAGCCATGACAAAATCTTAGCCTTAACTATGTGTTAGTGAGAAGGGACTGTACAGCCAGTTGGTGAACCCCTCTCTTTATCTTCTTGGACAGAGGCACAAGGTGAACTAGCTTGCACGCGTGGACCAGCAGACATTACGTTCAAATTCTCCAGCTCCAGCTGCATGGTGCGCACACATAACCCAAAATAGAATACAATAGGGACCATCACTCAAAGAAGAACCAGCTGATCTAAACTGAAGATGCAGTCAGCTAGATAAGCTAAAGGCTTTGTGAAAGAAGGCAAGGAATGGAAGGCTGGAGGTTGGAAATGGTATTGTCATGTATCAGTATAGGTTTTTTCCCCCCAAAAAATGTAAAATATCTGTGGCAGAGACTTCTTAAGTTCCTCTTAAAAAATTATGGATCCAAAAATAGCACATTTATCCTAGTAGGTATGAAAGGAACAAAGAAGGAAACTGGGAGGTTGGCCTCATTGTAGGCATAGATTTAAGGCTGTGTATGGATACCTTACTGTGAATCTCAAATGTTTGGAGGGTGGTTAAATTTAACTGTAATTCTGTATTTCCTGTCCTGCTAAAAGTTGGTTTGGTTTGTCTGGATGGGAGTTTATAACTATGTTATTGTATGGATTTTTACCATCAAATTACTCATTCTTAATCTTCAGTAAAATTTTAAATCAAGTCATAAATAAAGCCTCTTTCAACTTAGAAGCAGAATTTTGGCATAGACTGAACTGAAGAGGCTGTGACAGCTGCATGGAAATATGCTGCTATGTGTTCGGTCACATGTGGCATCCAAGAAACACGTGTACTGCAAAGAATGTATCTACCTCAATTAGACTGTATGGTATCTTTATTTCCCCATACATGCTGGGAAGAGTACAGAGAAAGGGAGTCCTTCAGATTCCTTTATAGTGGCATCTCCCCTACATATTACAGTTTTGGATAAAGATGCAAAAAAAGTTAGACATTACAAGCATAGGGTCAGTAGCAGAAGGAACCCTTCTATTTTTTCACTTGAAATTTTTTCTGGAGGTAGTAGTGATGTTCTGTTCAGAAACTGTTTCTGGTAGACAGGAATATGGCTGCAACAAAGGTAAAAATGCCTATTGTTCTCACAACACGTACTTGAAAATTTGGAAAATTGTTTGCTTATCAAGAAACTCCCTTCGTGTTTCAAGCACTGACCGATTCAGAGCTGTGTAAAATATTCTTATCAAACCCTAAAGCCATGCCAACCTTGCCTACTTTCAAATCCCATGACAAACTTGAACCTCAGCCCAAGTCATTAAAAGATTTGTGAATCTTTTTCACGAGAATCTGAGCACAGCATTGTGCAAACCTGGGCTCATTTCTGGAAGATAGTGTTGAACCTGAAGTTCAAAGTTCAAATCTAAACAGAGCTGCAAATGTTCTCAAAATTCTTGTTTGGCTCCAGGATTTTGCTTTGGTCCTTTATAGAGACATGGCAAAGTTCAGATCTGGAGCCAAACATCTAAATGGTTTGTGTTAGGACAGAAAATCAGGTGAAATGGAGCACAGTTGGCTGACTTTTGTTTTGTGCGTGAGGGGTGTCCTAACCTGAAAATCAAAGTGGAAATTCCAAACCAAATGTCCAGGATACAAACCCCTGCAAATCAAAATGTACTTTTTCCATCAGCTTCTTTGATGCTGAAAGCACAGGCATTTGGCAATGCCATAGTTACCTGGCCCCCTTTCCCATGCTGTCACTAATCTGTGATGCACACTTGCACTTGGACAGATTTTTCAAGCAATGTTCCTCACGGACATGCTATTAGGCATCAATGTCTGTTAAGGGTATCACCAGCCATATTAAGTTCTAACTTTTCGGGTTTTATTTATACTGCATAACTTAAGGAAGTAAGAAGGAAACTGAATGATGCGTAAGCTTTGTGGAGTCCTATGTGAAGATCCTGTGGGTCCCTAGGCAAGCTTCAGTAATATATAAAACACATTTGAGGAAACAGGGAGGAAGGCTTAACATCTGGGCAGGGGATCATGAGCAAGAGAGAAAAGCCAGTTTCCAGAAAACTAAATTTTACTCTGATGGAAACAAAACTTAATACTAGTGGAGGAGGTAATGAAATATAAAGATCCATAGCTGGTAAAATGTCAATTCAAGGGAATCTTTACAAAGAAGTTTGCCTCATGGCTATCTGGCAAAAAATGTAGTGGATAAAATAAACACCAGGGGTTATATTCATAGGGATCCTGAGTCAAACAAAAACACAGGGGAGCCATGGACTTTTTTCTAATTTCTTTCCCCCAAAAAACTGTAACCAGGGAGTGTGGGAAGAGATGTTATCAGCCTCCAGCTGTTTTTTTCCCCCTTAATTTGTACTTCTGTACTATGGAGCGCTAGAAAAAACTGTGGTTGGTGACTCACTCTCTGAGTAGGGTTGCCAACTTTTTGCTCACACAAAACCAAAACGCCCTTGCTCTGCCCCTACCCGCCCCTCCTCTGAGGCCCTGCCTTGGCTCACTCCATCCCCTCACCTCTGTCGCTTGCTCTCCCGCACCTTCACTCACTCATTTTCTCCGGGATGGCTCAGGGGGTTAGGATGCGGGAGGGGGTGAGGGCTCTGGCTGGGTGTGTGGGTTCCAGAGTGTGGCCAGATATGAGGGGTGCAGACAGGGACTGGAGCAGGGGGTAGGAGGGTGAAGGCTCAGTCTAGGGGTGCAGGCTGTGGGGTGGGGCTGGGGATGAGAGGTTTAAGGTACAGAAAGGAGTTCTGGGCTGGGGGAATGAAGCCAAGGAGTTCAGACTATGGGGGGGCTCCAGGCTGAGGCGTCCCCCTCGCTGCCCCTACACCTAGGAGCAGGGTGGAGGACATACTGTTGCTTCCAGGAGCCAGGCGGAGCCACGGCAGGAAGGAAGCCTGCCTTAGCCTCACTGCACTGCTAACTGGACTTCTGACTTGACTACAGCTCAGTCAGCAGTATTGACTGGAGCTGCCAGGGTCCCCTTTCGACCAGGTGTTCTGTCAAAATCCAGACACCTGGCAACCCTATCTCTGAGTGTCCTCAGTGGAGGTGCACTGTCCAGGAATACAAAGGTCCAAAGCTAGTGCAGATGCACAGTGTCTCCATACACATGGTGTTTACAAGTAATTGAGATGCCCAAGATTATGCAAACCTCGGGATACTGGAAATCAGTATGTTCAGGGAATGAACTTCTTGCTTTTACCAGGGGGAGAGAGAAAAGGTTTATCCCCAGAACAGAAGAATTCCTAGGAAAGTTTGCAAGTTAGCATTGGTGCAGTTCTCTCCCTGCCTCTATGGATAACTCCCACATAGGGGAGAACAAGGCCTTTGCTAATAAGCACATAGGTATCTGTTAAGTAGCATAATCTTAGAGGAAACTTTTGCATTTGTGTTTATTTAAAACAAATGAATAAGAGTCACTAACTTAATAGGCTACTGTTTGGAAGTAAAGGGAGATGTGACATACCAAATAGCAGCTGGTGGCTTGTGAAATTCCAAACCATGGATTTCCTCAATTCAGAATCTATTATCTCGGGGAAACTTAGAAAGGATTTCCATGGATCAGGAAGATGAGTTCTGAAGATTATATGCAAGAGCCTGTGGGCTGCTTTGCAACTTGAAGGCACCTTTGAACTGTATCTTACAGAATCATAAAAAGGTAGGATTAGACGGGACCTTAATAGGTCATATAGTCCAGGCCCCTGCACTAAAGCAGGACTAACAATTATCTAGATTATCCCTGACAAGTTTGTCTAACCTGTTCTTAAAAACCCTCAGTGATGGAGATCCAAACAATGTCTCTAGGCCAAATCTATTCCAGGTCTTAAACTTCCAAATGCTAAGAGTAGTTACTCCTAATATCTAACAAATCTCCCTTGCTAAAATTTACACACATTACTCCTTGTCCTGTTTCCAGTGGTTTATCACCTCCCTCTTTATAACAGACTTTCATGTACTTGTAGACTTATGTCCCCCCTCAGTTTTACCCTTTTGGACTAAACAAATCTTTTTTTTCCCCAGTCTTTCCTTGTAGGTCATGTTTTCTAGACCTTTAATCATTTTTGTTGCTCCCATCTAGACTTCCTCCAATTTGTCCTCATCTTTCCCAAAGTGTGGTGCCCAGAACTGGACATAATATTCCACCTGTGGTATGTAGAGTGGAAAAATTACTTCTTGTGTCTTGTTTACAACATCGAATGCTAATACATCCCAGAATGACGTTTACTTTTTTTTGGCAACAGTATTACAAACTCCTCAATCCTTTTCTGCAGCACTCCTTCCTAAGCAATTATTTTCCATTTTGTGTTTGTACAGTTGACCACTTCTTCCTAACTGTAGCACTTTGCATTTTTCCTTATGATTCACTGGTGCACGGCAACCCCCTAACCAGGGAGCATGAAGGTTGCTTGAAGCCATTAAGCATGCTTCTCTAACGTTGCACTGTAGACAGAGAGGCCACACACTCAAGATCTAGATCAGGGTGGCCAACCTGAGCCTGAGAACGAGCCAAAATTTACCAATGTACATTACCAGAGAGCCACAGTAAAATGTCAGCATCCCCACCATCAGCTTCCCCACCCTGCTCCCAGCGCCTCCTGCCCACTAGCAGCCCCACCAATCAGCCCCTTCCCCTCTCCCAATAAGCTGTTCCAAATGGCGTGCAAGAGGCTTGGAGGGGGAGGAGTGAGGGCACAGCAGACTCGGGGAAAGGGGCAAGAAGGGTGGAGTGGAGGCAGGGCCTGTGGCAGAGCCAAGGGTTGAACAATGAGCACCCACCAGCACACTGGAAAGTTGGAGGCTGTAGCTCCACCCCTGGAATCGATGCCTATACCAGGAGCCACACATTAACTTCTGAAGAGCCACATGTGGCTCCAGAGCCACAGGTTGGCCACCCCTGGCCTAGATCGGGGTCTCCAAACTACAGCCTGGGGGCCGGATCCGGCCCACAGCTTCAACTGGTCCGGCACCCCAGCTGAGCAGGCACGTGGAGAAGCCGCTGCTGTTCCCCCTCTCCCCAAGCTGCTGCCGGCAGCCCCATGTAAGGGGGGGTGAGGGCACGGCAGCGGCTGGAGGAGCAAAGGGGGGATTCTGCATATATTTGCATATATGTAATTTTTTCAGTCACTTTGGCCCGCAAAGCCCCTTCAAAAATCTAATATGGCCCTCGTCTCATAAAGTTTGGAGACCCTTGGCCTAGATGATGAGTTGTGCACAGCAAAAAAGTGTACCTTATATAAGAAGAATGTTATTTTTAGAAATCAGCGGACTGATTTTTATCTGAATGTATATACTTCCAGATCAGCAACTGATTAAATCACAGTTTTAATTCCACTGTGGAGAGGTGAAGACATCATAAGTGCAGTAAAGCAATTCAACTGAACCATAAATCCCCTGCTGTTAAATATCAAGTTGCATATTGTAGCACTAGTAAGATTCCACACACAAAAGCTTCAATAAGACTCAAGTTGCTATAGCATCTGACATGGATTACATGGGACATTGGCATGGGGACTTTTTTCTTAATTATTCTAGACTTGGGCCTGAGCAAAGTGGGCTGCAAAGCATGGCTCTCAAGCTTAGCTTTACTGAAGTTCAGAAGTAGTTGGATCTAGGATATTAGTTCTTCCCATCTCTGTTATACTTGATTTTCACTTTATGCTTCATGAATTATTGATGAGTACCCTGACCTCTGTGCTAGGAAAGCATTTTATTATTTTGTCTCAAGAAAATACATGTGTAGGCCACATAAACTTTGAGAGTACACCTGCAAATGTTGTGTTGCCACGGATTAGCACAACATCAGTACAGAGAGGAAGAGCTGGTAAAGTGAAGGCAGGATTTTCTTCCATATTTAGAGTCAAATCTTTAAAAGATGGAGGCTATGTTCCATGTGCAAAATATGTACATCCATGCAGACTCTAATATGCAGTGCCAACCCCATGACTGCATACTGACTGTGCGCGTGAACAGGTATTCACATATATACCCATTCCAACTGCTGTGATTCTTTGTGTGTTAATACCCCTGCTTCCATTAAAGGTATTCTGTGGTTGATAATTATATTAAATAAACTACAGCATGCAAGCAGCAGCTTACAGACTTTGAGGCTACAGGGTAACATATCACCAGATCTATCTACACATCTGAAACATTGTCTGAATGATAAATGTCTCTTGTATGACTGATATGAAGATCTTATGAACCTTGTTAATACTTCAATCTTGCAGGGGTATAGTAATTTAGAATGCATATCATCAACCATGATTTCATAAGGAAACCTCCATCACCTGCATGGAATGAAAAACAGCTATAACGTGTCCATCAATGTCTAAAGAGGAGCTCTGAGATTGTGTTAGCCACCTGCTAATCATTTGTCCTGACTCTCAGTGCTGCTGGAGTAGTGTGCCTGATTATGGACCAAATAAAGAGAAGTGCTGAGCACCAGCTGTCTGAGTCAGGACAAATCAATGAGCAATGCAGGTGCTTAGTATCTTTCAGTATCCAACCCTACGTTTGCATCATGATCCTAAAAAAATATGCACAATCTTCCATCTATACAAGCAGGGCTCACAGATCATGCTATGTGGAGGAAGGAATATACAAATTTAGTTCCACACTCACAACTAGTGAATTCAGTGAGGTCAGTGAACCTCCGCTGATCTACACCAGCTGAGAATCTGGTTCAAGTCTAATATCAGACATGCAGTGTATTAAGCATTTTTCAGAGTATCATGATTCCATTTTGCTAATCTGTTCATTGTGTTGTGCTACTCCAGCGTTTGGCAAACTGTTTTAACGTCCAAAACATTTCATGTCAGTGCCTGTTAGGGTGTCTGTGAAGCAGTACAAAGGCTTAGGATTTGATTCATAAAAGTAGTTATGAGAGTGTTCTGTAATTTTGTCATGGATCTCTTATACAGCAGCCAGGCTGCATGCTGAATGCTTGATTCAAAGAGAAGAATAGCTGCATTACATGGCAATATTGTGAAATGCCGATCAGGTGCTGGGGAGACTGCAGCTCCACACAAAATTGAATTATGGTTATCATGGGAAAATATCCTCCTGTGCTCACTGAAGGATTTAATCACATTGCCCCAATCACTGCTTTTTCTGTTAAAACCTGTCTCAAGGGGCCAGGAGGGAGAGTCTCACAGTTCTGGGTTTTTTTCTGAATTCTTGAGCAGGAGTAGGACCCTCTGCACAGAAGCAAGAGGTTCAGCCCCAGGAGCCCACAGATTTCCCAAGATCTGTCCAGATTTCTGAGGTCTGTCAGAGGAAAGGACTGTCAGCATGGAAGCCCTGTGACTCCACACCATCTGGAGACTCTCCTGCTCCCTAGCAACACAACTCTAATTCATTCACGATGCCAGTGACATCCTAGCCTGTGGCTGCTTCTGGAACACCCTTCCCCCTGTTAGGGGGCAGGGGGAGAGAAAAGGTGTCCAGCATGGAAGGGACTGCAGATTTTATTAGCTTTACTGAGTATTCATCAGGTGCTTGAACAGAACTTGTGCCCCCTGCCCTGCACCAGGTCCAGCCTCATCCCCACTCCCACAGAGGTGTCCTGGACTCAGAAAAGAGCCACTTTTGGTCCCAAAATGGGGAGGAAACAGTGCCATGGGAGGGGCTGACTATTTCTGCATGGACCACTGAGGAGGATCTTTTGTCTGCTGGAATTTATGCAGGTCCTACCACTCTCTTAAAAATAAAAGGGTATTGATGATAACATTAAAACAGATGCTGCCTATGGTGTGGTTTGCTTGCCCCTTACACCAACAATTAGCCCCTTCTCCATGCTCGTGACTGTTTTAAAAATCCATGAGATAAAATTATACAGGAAAGTGAAGATGGACCAACTGTATAGTTTCAAATACTTACATTAAAATATTTTTGGAGACTGGATTATTGTCTGGATTAAATTAATTATAGATCTAAATTTTGCATTGGTCTGTTTTGGAGGACTGTCACAGGGTTCTTCTCTCACTGCTAGAATGGCACCTTCTCCTTCATTCTGGGGAACAGCTCACCAGATCAATGCCCCTTCCTGCTATTGCACGACACCATCCCTTCTCCTTTGTCTCTGTCTGAAGCCCCTCTCTCATCCCAGGAGCTGCAGTGGCCTCTTTGTGCTTGGTCCTGCAGTGCTCCCCCGCTTTCTGAGGTATAGTCCTTAGAAATCTATCACTCCCACAGAGAACCAGGCAGTCTTCCAACTCTCTGTCCCACCAGTGCCACTTCCTCAGTGGCAGGTAGGGGAATGAGAACCCACCCTCTATGCTGGGTTTCAGCCCAGAAAACCTACAACATGCAGCGAAGGTCTGTTCAGTCCCCAGCCTTGCTGCTTTCTCCCTAGGCTGCTTCCTATCCTGGGACTCCCCTCTGCCTGGTGTTTGCAGGCCTTCCTACTCCCTTGTCCCATGGAACAACTGTGGGCTACTTGTTTCTATAGCCTCCAAACATTTCTCCCAGGGAGTGATTAGAAACCACAGGTATGGCTACACTTGAAACTTCAAAGCGGCAATGCTTTGAAGTGTGAGTGTGGTTGCGTGCTAGTGGTGGGAGAGCTCCTGGTAATCCACCTCCACGAGGGGCCTGTCCACACTAGCACTTTAAAGCATTTAGACTTGCGGTGTTCAGGGGGGGTGTGATTTTTCATACCCCTGAGCCAGCAAGTTAGTGTGCTATAAAATGTTAGTGTAGACAAGCCCTACCTCCCTGAAGCCTCCTTCCTGCTATCAGCTCCCTGGCTTTATAGAAGCCCTGCCTGTTAACTCAGAGGTAAACTTCCTCTAATTAGGGCTCACCTCTCAGCTTTCAGCCTAATAGGTTAATTGTCTGATCTGACATCCATTAACCCCACCAGGGCAAGTATGGGGTAGAAAATTCATCACACTTATCTCTTTTCTTAATATCGTAGCCAAAGACTTTACAAACCTGATTCCAGTACAAGAAGAAATATATATATATTGTGACAAAGCTCCAAGTCTGTACTTGTGGGTCCTGCGCGTCCTGGCAGATTTAGGGGCCTCAGAAACTCATCTGGGCCCCAGAGTGACCTCCCTTTCTCAGTATAATTGGCAACAGTCACCGCCTAGTGAGTTATCTTCATCACAGGCCAGTATGGAAGATGGAAAAGTGGGGAGCCCGGGCCTGCCCTCTACTCCGGACTCCAGCCCAGGGACCCTAATAGTATCAGCTAAGATGGCTGACCTTTTAGGCACAAAACACAATACAATTCCCTGGGCTACTTCCCCACAGCAGTCTCCGCTTCTTCAAACTCCACTTCACCCTTACCTCAGGGCCTCCTTCCTTCTGGATGATATGGTGTCCACCACTCAGTCTCACCAACAGCATAACTTCCTTCCACAGCTCCTGACACCCACAGCCACCTGACTAACTGGGAGGTTTTTATCTGGTTTCAGCCAGTCCCTGATTGGCTTCAGGTGTCCCAATCAGGCTAGCTGTTTCTACTCCTTTCTAGAAGGTTCTTAATTGGCCCCAGGTGTCTTGATTGGCCTGGAGTAGCCTTTGTTTGGCTATCCAGGGAACAGGGACCTGCACATCCTCAGACTAATATACCTGCCTTCCAGCACTCTCCTATATCCTTCTGGTCTGACTCCGTCACTATATAAAGGACAAATGAACGGTCACTGTAAAGGAAAGAACATCTTTCAAAATATTGTCCAGTTTAGACCTTTCAACAGCATGTAGTCTCAGTTCCTGGACCTCTGTGAACGGACAAGAATTATTATAGATTTTGCTCTTTTCTGTTTCCCTTAATGGCAAATACAGCAGAAAGCCCAATCTTGCAAGGAGCCGATGTGCCTTGTACAAAGTGGTCAGTGCACTCAATACACAATGAAGTCAGCAAGACTTGAGGGATTTCAGTACCTTGCAGGAGGCCTTCACCTTCAAGCAGGATCAGGCTCATACATATGCACAGCATCATATTATGCAATATGGCTGTATGTACATACTCAACATTCAAAACAAGAGATGGATGGATCTGAGCCAAAACCCTGAATTTGAACCCACTTGTCAAACCCCACACATCTGAACTCATCCAGGCTGAGGTTTTTCAAAGGACGTTTTTCGTGGTTGAAAAACCTAGGGATGGTGGGTGCCAACTTGGGCCACAACTAAGTCCCTTTATGTTTCAGAAGGCAGATGGTAAGTATTTTCTGAAAATCAGACCCCCTTTAAAATGTCAAGTTGGACACCCAAAAATTAAGGTGCACAAAAACTCTATCTTTAGGGCCTAGACTGGGCCCCAGACTCTGTGGGAAAGGCTTCAAAATCCTGGTCTGGATTTGCATTTTGCAGCTGGAGCCAATCTCTAGTCAAAATCAGGACAGAGTTCTGAGCTGGAGACATACACACAGGAAATAATTAATGAAACATGAAACGTTTTCTATGGAGAAACATATATTCCCTCAGCAAAGTGCAAAATACACCTCACATTGTGAAGAGTCTTTGTGGTCCAAATATCCAGTGAGCGCACTGTCTCTCTGTTCAATGTTACAGGTAACTAGAAAGGATTTTCAAAGTCACATTGCTTTATGACTGTCCATATGTCTAAAGACTAATTAACTGTGACAAGCTGGCCATTAGGAAAGATTGTTCATACAGATGACAAGATGACAGGTGTTTTAACACAACTACAATGTCATCCTTAAAAAAAGAAGATGTGACAAGTTTAAATTTCAGTTAATAGAGTTTTAGAATACAATAGTCATTTTCAAACCACTGAACCAGATTAGACTAGGATACCTGTATTTCTTTATTTCAGGAGACATTCTATTCAGAAGATTTGTAAAAACAGCAACTTCTTATTCAACCAATCTGCTCCGTGTGTGTATTCAGCCTTTACTGACTGGAGTAAATATCTACTCCTTTTAACTCCCAGTAGCATAGCAGTGCCAAAACAGCTACGAGAGAGAACTGGATTGTATTTTGACTCTTTCATCACCTAGACAAGTAACTTAAGTAAGTTCAAAGTGCAGCATCTTTAAAGCTGATTACACAGGAGCCAGAAAGAACTCAGCCTGACTTTCAGATTCCAGGATGAATCCGCAAAGCTACCAGTTAGAAATAAACAATTTTTTATTTCTAAGCTTTCCACATTTGATCTGAAGTTAAATGCCAGACAACAAACATAAAGACCCCACAATGCCATTTTTTCAAAGTCAACTTTCAAAGCAGATCAACAGTTCTAGGGCCTAATTTTTCAGTAGTACACACCCAGAATTGACATTCCAGCTAGAACTCAGGTAATCAGTCTTTGCTTTGACATATTTCTTGTAAACCATTGTGCTTCAATGACTGCATTAGGGATCTTTCACAAATTTGGTCCAGACTGAATGGCCCAAATCCAACCAGGGCAGTTCAAGAGGGTGGAGTGCAAAGGTGGCCTTAATCCTGCTTTAAACACCCCAGTTCTGGGACACTGGTACAGTCCATGGCATACATTAGAGCAGTCTTCCAAGTGGCAGTTCTAGCACCTAGAACATAAGGAGCACTAGTTACACCTTTTTTTATTTGAACCACTATCTAGGCCAGTAGCCACGAGCCACTTTATGGATGAACATTGCTAAGGGTTCTCCTGCAAAAAGGTATAAAAATGCTCCCAAAGCACTGAGAAGTCAGGGCTCATGCCTCTCTTCCTGCCAGTGAGAACAATTTTCTGTAGCAAAAATTCCAGCATGGGAGCAAAAATCTTGATTTTTTTGTGAATTTTGTCACAAGGATAAGTTAAATATTTTTGCAAGGAAAAACACTTTATGGCAAAATGACACTTTTCCAACCAAAAAACTGCCTGCACCTTCTGTAACAGCAATTTAAAATAAACATTTTAAAATGTTTCAATTTTTTGGAACTCATCAAAATAAGATTTTTTTTCCCCCAGTTGTGCTATAAGTGATTTGTCTGCACAGCTTTCCTAGCAACAGGAGGGATAAATCCAGTACAAAAATATTCACTTTTAATTAGCTTGGATCTGGATGTAATTTTTTTCTCTTTTCTGTCCTAAGGCATACTAAATTATGAATAACTTAAATAATCCTTTGTATACATGGCTGGGATACACAGGCTAGAAGAGTCTTGCAAGCATTCACTGTGCCAATCTGTCACCACACTTTAGCACACAGTCTGAATCTTACACAATAAAACAAACTTCAAGGCCAGCATTTATTCATAAGTACTCAAAACCACAAAGACCTTGAAAACAGGCTCACAATGCGACTATTTCCATTCAGAAAAAAATGCATTATTAAAAGCTGTTTCAATAATGCTTAAAAGGAAGCCCTTCTGGAGCTTTGCTTCAAAAAAAAAAAAAAAAAGCTGCTAAGAGCTATGTTGTGCTTGGAGTGCACAAGAAGGAAGTGCATGTAAGAATCCTTCCCCTCTCTCACACTACTGTGCAGTGGCTGGGTACCAGCACAATTCCTGTTTCCCTTAAGGGCATGTCTACACTGGCAAAGTTACAGTGCCGGCAGTTACAGTAGTGCTCAGAGAGCTCAGAAGGAAAACTGCTGTTGTGTGTTCACACTGAAAGCTGCGTGCATAATAGCATGTTCGCACTTGCAGCACTGTTTGGAGCGATGCACTCTGGGCAGCTATCGCAAAGAGCTTTTGTTGATAAGACTTGTGGGAAGACGGAGGAAAGAGGGGGTTGTATGGCATTCCGGTCCTATCCCAATGCCCCATGATGCACTGCTTTGCATCCCAGCAATCCCTGTGCTTCTGTCCGCATTTTGTGCCATCTTTCAATGGTTTGTGTACTGGACACCCTGCCTCTTTTGGGCAGCAGGAATGGATCCCGAACTGACGACCAGTATGCTGCTCTCTCTGACCAACATGTCACAAGTGGCAGTAGAGTTATTCCTTAAACTACAAAGGCAAGAGGAGTGTGACACTGATCTCACCACGAGTAGTAGCTCCGACAAGAGATTGCTTATGACATTCATGGAGGTGCTGACCACAGTGGAACGCCACTTTTGGGCTTGGGAAGAAAAGTGCTGAGTCTGGGATGACAAGTAGTGGCTGCAGAACTTTCGCATGAGGAAAGCCACAATCATGGGACTGTGTGGTAAGCTTGCCCCATCCCTGTGGCGCAAGGACGTGAGAATGAGAGCTGCCCTGTTGCTGGAGATGCGCATGGTGATTGCACTGTGGAAGCTGGCTACTCCAGACTGTTACAAATCGGTTGCTAACCAGTTCGGAGTGGGATAGTCAACTACTGGAGTTGTGCTAATGGAAGTGGGCAGGGCCATTAATCTCATCCTGCTTCGAAAGACCATGACTCAAAGCAACATATGATGGCTTCGTACAAATGGGCTTCCCTAACTGCACAGGGGCGATAGGTGGCATGCGCATTCCGATTCTGACACCAGACCACGTAGCCACTGAGCACACTAATCCAGTGCTTGTAGATCATTGGTGTTTCACAGACATTAATGCAAGCTGGTCTGGAAAGGTGCATGACGCACGCATCTTTCGGAATAGTGGCTTCTTCAAGAAGTTGCCTAATGCTGTGGCTTATGAAGCCATTCATGGAGCAACTTGATAGCAGCAAGGAGCGATCAACAACAGGCTGAGCAAGTGCAGAATAACTGTTGAGTGTGCATTTTGCCGTTTAAAAGCCTGCTGGTGATGTCTGTTTAGGAAGCTGGACATGGACGATGACAATATTCCTATGCTTATAGCTCAATGCTGTACACTCCATAATATTTGTGAAGAGAAGAGTGAAAGCTTCACTAAGGGCTAGATCGCAGAGGCTCAGCGCCTGGACTTCTGAAGTGCACTTAAATTGTGTTGTGCCTCCCATTGTACAAATGATGTCAGGAGCTTGAAAGGAGCCTAATCCTTGAATGGCACACAAAAGCAAAGAGCATAATAGCCATCCCTGTGAACAAAGACTGCTTGGTCCTTGCTCTTTCCTGAGAGCAAATGCATGAGAAGGAGCTAGGGCTATGGCCTGGCCCTTATTCTGCACTGAATCTACACCATCTGTGTGGTTCCTCCAATTCCGTGCACAGCAAGAAGCGCTGGGAGAGACTGTGCCTCCTGAGCCACAATCTCTCCCAGTGCTCTTCCTGGGACAATACAGCTCCACACCTGTTCTCCAACTGAGCCCTCATGCAGGCTCTGCACTGGGCTCAGCATTGAGTTTTTGTATCAGTTATTTGTAAGACATTTCTCAGGACAAACCCAATAACCATGGAAGTCTATTCTTTACATTTGTGATCCACTGTATTAAAAAAAAATTCTTCTGAGTCTTTATTTTTTCTCCATTGCAGTTTATATTTTCTTCTGCCAGTTGGATATACTAAAGAAAGCAATAATTTAAAATCCAGCTTCTTTAATTCAATTGCATCAACAATCCGAAGAATCTCTCATGCAATCCTGGAATTAGAGTTAACAAAATATAGGTACTCTTCAAATGATCTGGTAGCAGATAAGCAAATCCTCACTTTACTGTCTTTCATTATGAACCTGGAAAAAACTTATTTTTTTCAGCTGGCTTCCCTTTTAACAACAAATTGAACACATACCTTTAGGTTTATATTCTGCTACACTAGGACCCTATTTAGAAATCGTTCTCTTTTTAAAATGTATATCAGAACATTGTTTGAAATGAATAGGACCTAAAGTGTTTTTACTGCTTCCCTGTACACTACTGGAATTTGTAATTTTTCTTCCATTACTTGCTGTAAGCAATACAGGTCTTTAGCATCTTTCCATCTCAATCTGAAGTGAATGTAAATCTTTCCATTGATATCAATAGGAATTGAACTGGATCCTTGAGATCCTTACTCAAAGCTCATTTTAAAAATCGTTCTAATCCACTGATTCTGTATTTGTCTTAATTGAGTGCTGATCTTGAGACTTGATTGTCTAATGGCACCTTTTTTATTCTAACTTTTGTGTCTCTCTTAGTTGGAGCATTTAGGGCTGTTTGTCACAGCAATGCACTTCACTAACACTGCAGCATCCAAAGCTCACATTTCAAATCAATCTGTTTTATTATGTTAAATCATAAATACTGTATTTTAGCCACTATGGTGGTTGTGCATGCTTTCGCCCAACCCCCTTTTGGTTAACAAATGTACCTGCCAGCTCAGCTTTTGAAGCGTTGCTAATATTTCTCAGCTTCATGTTGTGAAATATTTTTTGTTTTCCTCAGAAACAGATCTTCAGTACCACATCGCTATTATAACTCCCTGCTGCTTTTCAGGAGTGGTTTTATGGATAGTCACAGCAGAGAGAACCCTCAAGCCCTTTTTTCCCCTCCCATCCCTCAATGAGTCAGACTTGATAAGGTAATTTTGATCAACTCTTCTGACTGTACAATTCGGATTTTTATCAGGAGGAAAAAATATGAGTAGCTCACAAAATAAAAGCTATAAAGCTTGTTTTCTCACTGACTTGCTAAACAGCTCTTGTTGAGAAAGTTCACTGACACTGGGTGAGGGACCAAAATATATACATATAAAATGGTCAAAAACTAATTCAGAGAGAAAGTTAACAGGTTGTGTCCATATGAAATATATAAACCATACATAGGAGGTGTTCTAAATATCCCATTGGAAATACGAACGTGTTAGCTGAAATGAAGACAATGATCTTCAAAAATTTTCCCTGATTGGCTAAAGCCAAACAGAATTAAGAACAATTCCCTGCAAACATAAGGAATATTAGTGTTCAATGTACACAGAGATTCAGATTTATCACTGTCTAATAGTGATAGTACACAGGGTTAACTCTTGTGATCTGGCCCTGCATGGGAGGGTGCTTCTCTCCCTGCACAGTATATTAGTTTTTAGTGCATATGATCCTGTCTTTCTCTGATGGCTGAGCCCTGCAACTATAACTTGCTACTTACTTGCGATTAAAGGATTTCTCCTTTGGTACAAGTGGTAGAGGTATGTGTTTTCAATGCTAAAAGTCCCAGATCTGCCCCAGTGATGACTATAGTATCAATGCAGACAAGCCTTCCCAGGAAATTTACAGATTGACTCCATATAGGGGAGCCAGCTAGATAGTGGAGAGCACTGGAAGAACCAGCCTGACCATAGTTTCTTTCCCACCAACCACGACTGCTGAATGGGGGAGCTCCACAAGTGTGACAGCCACCATTCTGAAGACCCCATTCTGAAGGCCAACATTTATAATATTTAGTAGCTATGATAATTCCTATGTCAACATCAATGTGTGAGGATTCACCAAACATGTGGCTATTTTCATGCGTACAAGTACAGGGCAAAGGCACTGAGTACTGGTACTGTTTTCCACAGGCGGTGGTGATTTTAGCTGATATCTCATTCCTGCAGGTTGGAAAGGGACAGAGAGCACAGCTGCCATTGGCATCCAAAAACTGGCCAGGCCCATATGGCACTAGCCTATTTACTACAATGGTGCCTGATGAAGTCATTGTGGAACGGCATGGGAAAGTATCCTACCATGGAGGAAGAAATAAAGCTGCCATCCCTAGAAACCTCCAGGAGTGGATTGCAGAGTACTTCCATGAAAGGTTCATCGAGATCTCGCATGAGGATATAAAGAAGAGTCCTACGTACATAAACAAATTGCTCCACATGCAACCACTGCCTAATCCTACAAGGGAATTAAAAGCAAATAGCTCTGTTGTGCTGTTACGTCTTCTTGTATGAGTAAAACAGTGAGAAGTTGATACCTGTGTCCTGCTAATTTGGTGTTTGGCTGGACACCATCTTTATTTTTAAACACTGGTAAGGAAAAATGAATGAACAAAGTTATTCAAGGTTCCTTTCCCTTCATTAAGCTTGTCCATATTTGGCTTTTGGGACTTGCCAGATTGTGATGGAGTCTTGAAAAAAGATATTAGCTTGTGGTATAGATGGACTCCCTGACACTTATTCCCCTTTCTCCTCTTCTTCCCCCACCTTGCTGTTCAAGGCAGGGTTTGATGTCTCAGCATGTTCAGAAGTACTCACAATGGTTTGCAGGGTATTGGTGCTGTTTCCACCAAGTATGACATACAGCTCGTTCAAAAAGTGGCAGGTCTGCAGCTTAGCACCAAATCAATTGTTGGCCTGTTCGGCCTTGTAGTATGTCTGCTGAAGTTCTTTTCCTTTCATGAAGTACTGTTGCTGATCCCTGTTTTATCCCATTGCCTACATCCCCTATTCAATAGTTTTGTAGATGTCTATAATTCTATAACCTGTTCATAGCTGTGCTTCCACAATCTCTTCTCCCCACAAGCCCAGGAGATCCAATAATCCTTGTCTACTCTAGGCAGGAGCATATCTAATGTGTGGAGTTGGCTTTGTCAGTTGCTCTCAACAATGGATAGATGCTAGATGTGCTAGTCAAGATAGGCAATTAGGAAAAGGCATTTCAAAAATATGCAGGAATTTTAAAGGGGAGATGGCTTCTGGTCATGACATCTGGGCAGTGGAGGTGACAACTGTGACCAGAATGATCATTGTGGGACAACTGCTAGAAGTCTGTTATGGTTGAAATAGGTCATGCAATGTCTACACTCACATGCCTCAGTGGGTTGACCACAGCTTATTATCGTTTGGAGAGGTGGTGTTAGTGCATTGCCATAATGAAGTGCTTACAGTACTTGGAGACAAATTTGAGTACAGACACATGAACAACTTGGTCAGCATGAGGTGACTGGCATCGACCTAACTTTGTAGCAAAGACCAGGCCTAAATCTCATTTTTAAAAGGGATTTAGGCACCTTGATGCCAGAATCACATGGTATTTAGGTTTAAATGCCTAAATCACTTTAGAAACTGAAACAGCCTCCTAAATTAGTGTTGCAATTTTGAGTGCCACAACATTTAAATATCTTAAAAATCAGAGACACAAGATGGGTGAGGTAATATCTTTTATTGGACCAACTTCTGTTGGTGAGAGACATGAGTTGGTCCAAAAAACCCCCAAACAAACCAAAAAAAAAACGTTACTCACCCATCTTGTCTTTCTAATGTCCTGGAATGACGCAGCTACACCACCACTGCATATTTAAAAATCTGGGCCTAAATTATTTGTCCAAGGTCACATAAGAAGTCTGTGTCACAGCCAGGAATTAAATCAGCTCTCCTAAACCTCAGCCTAGAGCCTTTACTGCAACGCAGTGCTGCAATAGCTGAAATCAGAACTCAGGAATCCCTAGACTCCTGTCCTGTGTTCATACTATTTGACCACGCACCCTTCGCTCTGTCAGCTGGAACAAATCTAAAATTCACTTATTGCCACTGCATAGAAGTATTGCCTCCTGTCATTTATGAACAAGAAGGGCCTTTCCTACCTCCAATAGTAGTGTAGATTCAGAGGAGTGATGGGCCAGCATACTAGTAAGCAACTTCAGTTCAATAAATTGTGAGGGCCTTCTGCAAATCCCACTACCTGATAAAAGATGAAAAGGTTAAAAAAAAACAAAACTAGTATTGTATAACATCAAAGCATTTTGTACAGCCTGAACTCTAACTGCATTTTTGTGGTTGTAGTTTAGTTTAAACTAAGAATGCTTTTATAAGCATTTTTCATTGCTGCTAGTGCCCTTTTCTGGCATTTCCTTCTAGTGCTATTCAAACCCTTTGAGTTTCCATGGTTTGGCTAATCCTGTTTCTTTTTAAATCTCATTAAATGCCTTAGTATGTTTTACAGATATTGAAAGCAATGAATGCACACCTTGCAAAAATAGTAGAACAGATCTCTCACATGAAGAGAAATTATGTGGCCAGGATCCATAAGAGCAACATCTAACTTTTGAACAGAGCAGTCGACAGACATAACTAATGGATTAGACAGTCTGTAAAATGCTTTTTAAGTCCACTGTGATGGTTTTTTGTTATGCTGACTTCCATCATCTGTGTGGACAACAGACATGGCATAAGACTCACAAATGCCGATTTTTTTCAGTATTTTGACACAGGACAGTACAATAAGCCTTTTACCATCCAGAACAACAACTTTGGTAAATCCAAGAAACCTTTTATTTTTTCTTTTCTATCAATAATAGATACATCTGACACAAATCATTTGTTCTTAATGTGGCCTGCCCTGAGAGACTTCAACTAAAAACACAACTAGTTTTGCTTAACTTACCATTGCACCAACAACCCCACGTTGCAGGCTGAATTACTCCAGTTTTTGATTTTGATGAAATATGGGGCGTGTGTTAGCATAGAACGATTTACCATTAAACAGTAGTCACAGTATCACTTTAAAATAAATATATATATTATATATAAAAAATTAATATCAGGCTCATATAAGGCAGCAAAATTTACAGCCATGGGAAATGAAATCCTCTGTTTACCTAGGGGGATATTATCAGCATTGGCAGTGACAATATAAGCTTCTCCACTAAGGACAAGCCAAAGTTTCCCAACCCTATTCTGGACGGAGGGCTTCTAGAGGTTAGCACAGCGCTTCTAAAACTTTTTGAGACCACGACCCTTTTTAACCTTCCTCCTGTGCCACGGCGGACCCTTGTATGTCTGCCGAAAAGCCGCCAACCGCATTCCTTCCTCATTTGGCGGCTTTTTGGCGAGCATGACGAACGCTCCTGAGTGCTATTTTCGGAAGCGCTCGGTATGTCCGCCGAAAAACAGCTGAATGTGGAAGTAATGCATTCAGCGGCTTTAAAGCAGCACCGGGAGCTCCCACTTTCAGAACCCCTGGGTTAGCAAGTGCATCAGCCTCCATGCTTAATGCTCCATGCTGTCCTTGGCCTCTCAGCTGAGACTGCCAACAAGGATGGCAAATTAATGCCAATTGGGAAGATGGCTTTTTGTAATGTGCACATGTGTTCACCAGGAAATGGACTGAGACCACCAACTCATTTCACATAGGCCACTGAACACAACAGCCATCATTTAATAATGAGTCAACTTATGGCCCTCATCTACCAAGGCTGAATTTAAACTAATAACCTGATGATAACAGAATCCATACTCCATTTCCAATTCCCTGAGCTTGGTAGGCTACCTGTAATATTTTTCCACAAGCTGTTGTTATTAGTGTTCTGCTTTCAATCATTTGCAGCTATGAAGAGCTGTGCTGTTTCTTACCAAATAAATTAGTGAGTTCTAAAAGTAGTTTTCTGCATTCTCCTCTCTTCTGAATTTTGCATCTTGTTTAGTTTTACTTGCTGAAAAATGTTGGCTTTGTGTATAGATGACTTATGTACATAGCCTAACCTGCCATTAATTTTTCAAGTGCTGTGGAAAACTAATTTTCCTAGTGCTTATTTTTCTCTCCCAGACTGTAAAGGCTTTGGGTGTAAATGTATCCTCAGCATTCTGCTGGCCAGTTAATGCACATATTTCTCACAGCTCTATTCAGACCAGTATAACTTTTGTACTATTAAAGATTATAAATGTTTCTCTTTTGTACCACAAATCATTACAGAAAGATTTAGCAGGATAGACTGGGACAGATCTTTATCTCTTAAATCACGGGCAACATTACTTCCATTGTATAGCAGTTGGCCTGAAAAATTCAATTGAGGAGAGTTCAATATAATTATTAATGCCACCGATATGCTTTGCCTCACCCTCAGAAAAAACATTATTATCCTTTTCATTATCTAATGTGGAAAAAGCACCAGGGCTCTTATTAATAATGGCTGCTACGACAAAACCACAGTATTTAGCTTTTGAGGGTTTTTTTGTGTGTTTGTGGGGAATTTTTGTTTGTTTGTTGGGTTTAGTTTTTGGTTTTTGAAGGATGATTAATTAGGAAAACAAGAATTGAAGTCTCAGCAGTTCTCTATATTTAAGATCATTCAGAAATGATACAATAAGAGAACTGTAACTTGGAAAGTAAACAGAGAAAAGTGGTCTGTGTACCAGTGTTCTCTGGGTCTGATTCTTCTCTCACATTGGAGTAAATTCTGGAGTAACTGTTCTGAACTCAATGAAAGTATAAAACCACTACAAGCAAAAATGGAATCAGGTCCTCTAAGACTAATTCTCAGCACCCTCTTTTCCCACTGAAGTCAATAGAGAGTTAGGACACTCAAAGAATGAATTTCTTACCTTGTAGGATCAGGCTTTATATCTCTAAATGAGAGCTAAATATTTCCTAGTTAGATGGTATTGTGTGAGTGTCTTCTACAAACAAGTTTAAAGAGAAGAGGGACTGCTTTTACTAAAATGCAGTTTGATTTGTATTACTATAATTTGAGAATTCTAGTATGAGGCCTACCCAAAGAAGAGTGATACTGAACAGATACAGGGTAGCACAGGGATTCAGATAGGCTACCCAGAGAATAGCACAGATCAAACCAAGCAATTTATAATGATTTATAAACTTCATATATTACCCATAGAACAGACTGAAAGTTAATTTAGCCTTGGGAGCTGCAGAGTGCTTCAACTTCCACTGAATTCAAGGGCAGTGGAAGATGCCTAGGATTGCACAGATTCTAACAGAAATATGTTAGGATTTACAGATATTGACCACAGCACAAATTGACTCTGACCTGATAAGAACAGTTTATGATTTATGGTAATAGAATTTTTTTCCTAAGCAAGCAAAGAAATTATGTGAATAATTAATTAGGTTAATTAATGGTCCTGTGTGTTGTTAATTAATGGCCCTGATGCCTTGTGCTGGTCTCTCAGCTAGCTGAGTATTTTTCTATTCAAATCTTTCCAGGCTTAGAGATTTTGCAGGGTCTGTTTTCTGCTTTCAAACCTCAAACTTCCTAAGCAGAAAAAAAAATCTAAACATAATGTGGTGAATGAGAGAGTTATCTGCATTATTCTTTATGAATATCATATATGGCTCAATTTACCTGCTTGATACGAGCCTGCCTGTCTGCCTGGCATTAAATTTTAGGAGGCTATTAGGCAGAGAAACAAGAAACAAAACAAGGATGAAGATAAGATATCTGAGGGTAAACTATTTAAAGGGAATTAAAATACCAATGCTGGGCCATTAATTGGAAGATGCTATTTTCAAGGTGCACACAGAATTACACAGCTGGTTTGCCAAAGGTGAAAGCCTAGATATCAAAAATATCAAACAGTTTTTAAACACCTCCAGGAAAAAGGAAGAGGGTTGAGCAGCCAGAAGAAGTGGCTGGAAGGCATCTCTGACAGAGAGAGACACTGAATGCGGACTGCAGCAGGAGCTGACTGTCTCTCCCAGCCAGAGATGAGACAACTGGACTCTGTGGAACTTACCAAAGCTTGTAAGGGAGGATGAAAACATAAGGAAACATTCAGAGAGGCTGTTATCGATGTTTATTGGGCTGAACTTCCAGCAAGCTTAAATCCAGGCTCCTTGTACCTTATTTTCGAATCTCAACTTACTTCCTGTTTGCCCCTAATTTATATAGTAATATTCTTAGCTATACCTTAACCAATCATTTTACTGACATTTACCTAACCAATTCTAATATATTGTAACAGGATTAGCTAACCAATTATATCCCACCACGTTCATTAGTTTACACCCAGCAAAACTAATTATACAGCAGACAGATACAATCACAGAACCTGACAGAGACCATCCAAATAAACAATAGCAAAGTGGGAACTATAATGACAAAACAATACAGAAGTGAGGATTTTACAACATTATCTATAAAGACATAGCCTCAACTATGTCAATTGATAAGTGAGTTCTTACCTAGCAGAAAACTATCAAACTAAATTTCTTTTTACATCTTCTAGGCTCTTTTCTTTATTTGGAGGTGATAGATGGGAATCACCTTTCTAACATCCCCAGACTGCCCTATTTCAGTATGACTGGTTTGAAATGTGCGAAGATATGATTGTACGCTTTCCAGCTTATGGCTATTCCCACTGCTTAGCCAAAGGCCTTAGCTTAAGAATGGGGCCTCAGACTGTCACAAGAAAAGAAGGCCCTTACATAGGCAGACAGTAATTTTAATTATTTCTTTTATAGCTCTATAACTAGCTAAATGATAAATGTATACCTAATTCTTATAGTATAGACCTTTAAAGACATGCCTGAATATGTATATCCTAACAGAGACTTATTTTTATATCCCTTCGTTCTGCATGTTATATATCTTTGAGTGAATAAACAATGCTTTGTTTTTAAATAAACTATTTTTTGAGTCATTTTAATCAACTGCTCTCATAGGCCCCTGGATAGGCTTACAGGCACCAAACACAGCTGGGCCTGTCCTGTTAACACAACCGGAAGACAAGGGGCTGCAGCATCCCAGAAACTCAACCTCATCGGGGTAGGACCTCATGATTCCACCCACAGAAAGGTTAAGGAAGCAAAATCTCTCACCTTAAGGATGCATTTGAGACCAACTGTAATGGGGTCTACAGCACAACTCACCCTATAACCATGACTGTATAGTGGGAGTAGAGGGTATTGTTGCTGGATGGCTGTCTGAAGGGGGGTGAATGCTGCAGTTCCATTCTGGGGTAAGTGCAGGTAAATGCTTGTCACTCGAAAAGAATGCACGCAGTGAGGCTGGGGGAGAGATCACAGGTGTGATCTGTCCCTATACTAGGTCATATAATATTTTAAAAGGCTAATTTTTAAGCTTCTTTCTGACTGCAGCCTTACTCCTTCAAAGCTTTCATGCTGTTTAGGTCTCCACACACTTCTAAGTTCCTCAGTTATAACTAGTAAGTCCTGCTTTCCGCCCACTACCTGGCTGCATGGATGGCTGTCCTGTCTGCATTGAGACACATCTATTCTACACTACACTGATGATGTACCGAAAGCTTTGATGAATCCCTGATGCTCTAGCAGTTTCTGCTATGCTTGTAGAAAAGCAAACTGTGAAGTCTACCTGTACTTGTTACCTCTTACATCTATTTATTTCATTAATTCATATAAGAGATTATGTATATAATTGTCATATAATTGTCACTTAATCCCTTTTTACAGATTCCCAATGACTCAAAAAAGTGGTTAATAAAATACTAAGGAGGATTGCAAGAAACTACAGATGGATTTAAACACTATGGGGATCAGACATCATGACAGCAGTTGCAATTTAACATGGATAAATTAAAGAAATTCACATTAGCAAAAATTATCTAAACTGTTCATATTCACTGATTAGCTCTGAATTTGTAGGATACTCTAAAGGAAAAAAAACAAGTAGCAACTAATATTATGAATTGTGAGAATACCAGACAGAGAATGCCTTAGAGCAGGGATCAGCAACTGTTCAGAAGTGGTGTGCCACGTCTTCATTTATTCACTCTAATTTAAGGTTTTGCGTGCCAGTAATATATTTTAACGTTTTTAGAAGGTCTCTTTCTTTAAGTCTATAATATATAACTAAACTATTTTTGTATTTAAATTAAATAAGATTTTTAAAATGTTTAAGAAGCTTCATTTAAAATTAAATTAAAATGCAGAGCCCCTCAGACCGGTGGCCAGGACCAGGGCAGTGTCACTGAAAATTAGCTTGCATGCCTCCTTTGGCACGTGTGCCATAGGTTGTCTAACCCTGCCTTAGAGAAACTGCTTGATGAGGAGAAAATGGACTAAATCTAGATAGATATTTAAAGGTGACCTGCAAGATTCTTTTTAAGAAAATAGACATTTTAGAATTATGTCCTGCATGTCCCAACTAGCCATAATGAGATGGCACAAGACAATTACATTTGCTGTGACAAATATATAAAGCTAGAAGATGCATGGAAATAAGTTACATCAGACTTTAAGGAAAGGAAAACATAAAACTGTTATGAGGAGACTGCTCCAGATTCATAATATTGGCATGCACTTAATTAGGGAATTTAGATGCTAGATAACATTGTTGAAGGGAAGTTCACAGCACTGATTTTTCTTAAATGCTGAATGTTGCAGAGTGTTGTCCAACACAGCCTATGCTACAGCACAGCACCTCAGTAATGCCAGCTTCTCTCTCAGACAAACACATACTCACGTGTTCAAAAAAATGCCACATTTTGGAGAATTTGATTTATTAACACCAACAAACAACACACAGTTCTTTTGGTCCTCTGAAGCCTATTTACTCCCCCTGCTTCTTCCTTCCCCCACCCCGTGCTGAGTCTTCATTTATTCACTCTAATTTAAGGTTTTGCATGCCAGTAATACATTTTAATGTTTTTAGAAGGTCTCTTTCTATAAGTCTTTAATATATAAATAAACTATTGTTGTATGTAAAGTAAATAAGGTTTTAAAAATGTTTAAGAATTTCATTTAAAATTAAATTACAATGCAGAGTCCCCCCCAGCCCGGTGGCCACAACCCAGGCAGTGTGAGTGCCATTGAAAATCAGCTCATGTGCTGCCTTAGGCACCGTACCCGTTCTAGAGGGTACACCTAACACATTTTTATCACTTGGTACAGGATTTCCTCACTCCTCTAGGGGCTTGCCTAGAGCCCTAGATTCTAGCTGGCAAACTTTTCCAGCCTTGCCCTTGCTCCACTTGCAAATGAGCCTTCTTCCAGATTTCTTCTCTTCTGACAGAGATATAGGCTTGCATTTTATGCAGTCATGTCACAGGGTGTGACTACACCATAGCTGGGAGGTGTGACTGCAGCATCTCTATCTGAGCTAGCTTTCATTGCATTTAAAGGAGCAGAATCTTAGAACAGGACTAGATGACCTTGGGCCACAAGTATCCTTATTGTATTTCTGTCTTTATCAAAATATAAAAGCATCATCTGCAATAATCATAATTTTTAAATGCATGTTGCCTCATATATCCTTTTTACATAGTGATGGTACAAAAGATTTAAGAGGTACCAGCTCACAGTCCAGTCCAAATATATTAGCTTACAGCCAATCCCGCTCTCCCCCGTAAATGATGCAGAGGTAGGGATAAGAGAGGGAGAGAAAGACTATCGGAGTAAATTTGAATCCACCTGATGTTTATAAATTCAAAACATTCTCATGGAATGGAATATTTTGAAAAGTTTTATGTTCTGCAAATGCAGCTCCTTTATATTCCGGACACAACACAACCCCTAAAGAACACAGTCAATATGTTTTGTGACAAATAGCCTCATGCCTGTGCTTTGAACAAGCTCAGATATTTCTCTGCCTAAGGCAAGAAGTATTCCTTGGGAACATAACATAACATGGTGATGCATCAGGAAGAAGAGCAAAGAAGACAGTGAGAGACAGAAAGGACTTGGAGGCAAGATAAAAGATATATGAAAGAGGTTGGTTCTAATTTTTTCAATTTAGACATAATTTATTTTAAAAAATATTAGGGTGCTGATCCTAACCATGCTCCAGAAACTGTGTTACTTCATTGGCCTAATGTAACTCTAAATCTAGCAGTTCTGTCCTATAGAAAATCTCCCCTGCAGAAGAAAATCCTCGGGATCTTTGGAGGGTGGCTAGCCTCCAAAGATTCTCCTATAGCATCCTAGTCCCAACTGCTGGTATAGAACGCTTAGCCAAGGAAAATGGGGTTTGCTTGGGCTCCCAGATGCCCATTAGATCCCCACCTTCTCAAATAGTTCTTTTGAGCTTTTGCCAGGCTCAGCATTGGGAGAGTGCAAAAAGTACTCCAGGGGGACAGGAGAGGATCTGGCCCTATAACTTCACAAAATGATCTACAATTATTTAGAACCTATACTTTTTGAAGGTTCTACCATCACAAGCAGAAGGATGATGTGCTGGGTACTTCAGTCCATTTCCTCAGATTGCCAGAAGATTATGATTGTACAACTCCTGCTGGAGTCAACAGGAGTCCCATTGACTGCAATGTGATATGTTCAAAATATATCTTAGATCTGAAGAAAACAGAGCAATAGCGAGTTCTCTTGTAGTATTCAGAAATTGAACATGAGAGATACAGGTTTACTTTCATTTCTCCCATATGGTCTATGCCCAATGTAGTAAATGGAAATACTTGCAATGACTTCAAGGGGCTTTGAATAAAGCCTTTAAACAATCAGAATGTAACTTTGTACGTCATGGTAGCCATGAGCATGCTGGCAGTAGATAATAGAAGTACAGTGATAATGACTGTACAGTGGAACTCTACATGGGAATTAGGGTTGGCAACTTTCTAATTGCACAAAACCAAATACCCTTGCACTGCTCCTGCTCCGAGGCCCTGCCCCTTATCTGAAGACCCACCTCCACTCACTCCAGCCCCACCCCGCATTGCTCACTCTGCCCTACCCTCACTTTAACTGGGCTGGGGAAGGGGGCTGGGGTGTGGGCTCTGGGGTGGGGCTAGAAATGAGGGGTTCAGGGTGCAGGAGGGGACTCTGGGCCGGGATAGGGATGCAGGAGGGGATAAGGGCTCTGGCTGGGGGTGCAGGCTCTATGGTGGGACTGGGGATGGGGGTCTTGGGATACAAGAGGAAGCTCCAGGCTAGAGCTGAGGGGCTTGGGGAGGGGGTTGGAGTGTGGATGGGGGTGTGGGCTCCAGGAAGGAGTTTGGGTGCAGG